>CM043706.1:4083898-4683898 GCA_023969325.1 Oryzias curvinotus
CAATAGGAAAATACTAAAATGAACTAACAAACTGACTAAGCTATACTGGCATTCCTGCCCTTAGCCCCCCCTTCGCTGTAAGGAAAAACTCCTAAAATAAATGGATTCCGGAAAAAACGAAGACACCTCAGGGGTGCCCACATGAAGAAGGGATCCTCACCCAGGACGGACAGGTGATTACCAGAACTCTTAGAGAAGAATTAACTTATCTAACTCTACCACTACATATTTAAAGTCCAGCAGACGAGCTTCATCCAGCCGTGGTTGTGGGGACAGTCAGGGGCGCGAGTCGAGCCGGAGACAGAAACCACAGCCAGCCAGCTATAATACACTGAAGACATTTGTAGAACAAATAATAATGGTAGAATGAACTGTGTGGCGGGTGGGAGTTCTATGTACCTCCTGAACGTAGAGTCTGTACCAATAGGCTTATTTCTTGGGCCCAAGGCCCGTGGCTCAAACACAGCAGATGGTAAGATGTACTCAGGGTAAGCTTTGCCCAAGTCTCAATCACTGCCAGCTTCCCTAAGAGTAGACACGATCATTTATATTTCTGTTCAACAGTAAAGATCTGGAGTCCCATTGGGTGATGCTGACTCAAGATTTTGCTGCTGATTGGAGTGTCTAGTCAATCAGAGAGGTTTCACTAGAAGCGAAATGGCTTGTCCCTGAAGCAAATGTCCCTCTAGATAACAGGGCTTTTCAAATGCTCAAATTGGGACCTGTGGTTAAACTGGACATGAAGCGAAATTGGAGTGCAGCTGAAGCACAGCACTTTTGAAACCAGAGGGAGCTGTGTTGTTACCATGTTCAATTTTCAGACGGCACACGCAAGAAAAATACACTTAGCCTTCAGGAGTCAGAGCTGACCTCAATACAGCTTGCAGACTGGTGTATAGGTGACACATCACCAGTCGATACTGTAGTAAGTTGTTCTAAAGATGGACTTTATTGACCAGGTCTAGTCTGTAAATGTATGCATTTGTTCCCCAAACTTAAGGATAAACTTTTTGTGTGAATACAGGCTTGCTGTAGTTGCTGTCCTATTTTCGAATCATACTGAAGTAAAATTACCAGAAATATTTTTTAATACTAATTATGCCAGCTATATTTATCAGCATGGAAATAGAGATGCTCAACATCATATCTTCGATCCTTAAAAGACCTCCTGCCTCTTAATTTTTTTTTGAAGATTCTTTCAAACTGGTCATAATCTTTAAGCTTATATGTACAAAAACAGCACTAAGATGTATGTGCGTACCTGTGCGTCTCTGTGTAGAACCATTAAGCCTGCTATGACATCTTGACACTTTTGTTGTTTCTATTTAGGCACTGACAACAACCTGACCTAAATCCAAGGCTCTGTTCAGGTCCCGGGGAGATGGTAACAAGAGCATTCTGGGAAATCAAAGCCTCTCACCGGCTGACCCCGTCGCACTCTTCTGTCACTCCTCAAGCAGTCAATTTGTATCTTCGTGTGTGCATCCCACTGTGTTTGTCCAGGTGTCCTTCTTTTTTATCAACTACCATGACATTTTGTTTTGCATGGTCAAAAACTGTTGTGTGGTACTCTTTCGTTTTATGTGTTTTATGCATTATAAAAACTCATATTGGATTAGGATTTGGAATGGACTTATTTCAAGAAATCAAAACACAAAAAATTAAAGAAGGTAAAAAACATATACATCTCTGCATAAAAAATGTCAAATTTAAGATGATTGATCACAATGTAATTGGAAAAATGGAAATTAAAAGTAAATATATTATACATGCCTTCTTAACTTTTAACAGTGTTTAAAAAGTATATGTATAGTACAAGTATATATATATATATATATATATATATATATATATATATATATATATATATATATATTATATATATTTTTAATAAGAAGCATAAAGCACTTCAAATAGGAACAGTATATGTACAAATAAATGTCCCTATCCTTGCCTAAATTAGTTTTGCATATGATCTTTAACTATATTTTTTTGTTTGTAGAGTTTATTGTTGTTTAGTGTTGTTTTCTTTAACTTGTGGTCAATGTTGTTTGCTTTGTATTCACACTAGCCCTGCTCTCCTAGAAGTCATTCTCTTCAATCACTTCTATCTTCTGCGGGATTTGAAAACATGATCCTCACACAAAACTAAGATTTTTTTAAAAAAGCAATATGTCTAAGGGCCACATTAGGCTAGAATGTCTTAGTTTTGTGCATCTTTAGCATGAATGATCTGCTCACGAGTGGCTGCCTTCATTCTTGGAGGTGTTTGGCCTCCTGCTGTTATGTCCTCGCCACCTCCACTTTTCCCACGCTGTCAGATAAACCTCTTTCTCTCAGTTTTGTTAAACTGAACTCGCCTGATAACCTTCAAAAAGACATGCATAAAAAACCTGTTCAATGTAATTCCTGCTTATTCTGTAACATAAAGCATCTCTAAATGTCCCCACTCAGCCAACTCCCTTCTAGAACTCAAAGACAAAATCAGTCATTGGCTTTCTACAGGACCCTGCTCTATTACTAAAAATCAGCAAAGTTACTCAAAAATTCGTCTTGACTAGATTGATAAAAACTCCTCCAACAATGTGTCCGTATTGGATTGTAGTGTCTCTGCAGCCTTGCAGGAGCAGGTTTTGCCACAGTGGTCCTCCCATCACGCAAAGGCACTGACACAGCACATGTCCCAGACCTTTCCATGACCTCGTCTTCCCATCCAATATTCACTCACTCCATCTGCATCTCCTTCCTCTTATTTCCCATCTTGGTGCTGCTTGTGCTCAACCCCCACCCCTTCTCCCACCAGGTCTTTCATATTTTAGTAGGTTTTAGCAAGGATTAACTCTCTGAGGTTAAGTTGTTCCTTTTAAAGGTCCGTGTCTGCGCATGTGGGTGTGTGCGTGTGCTTAGCAGACCAGCAAGTCCCTGAGGTTAAGTCAAGTGTTTCAAAATCAGTGGGTGAAGTGTTTCACTGCTGTACAGAGCACCCTATAAGTGTGTGTGTTTTAGTGTTTTCCCCACGAACAAAGAGATTGTGAACCACAGGAAATTAAAAAAAAAAGAGCAAAGTTTTGTAAAGGATGGGTCATGACGGAAGATGATTGAATATTCAATCATGAAATCATTAAACATCATAAATCTGTAAAAAAAAAATTATTGAAACATGCTTAAAATCATGGATTACATATCTTGTCTCGAGATAAACTGGCAGTGTGCAGAAAAATGCAATCTGCCTTTAAAAAATTATATATTTTTAGCTTAAGCCCAATTATTTTAAAGCCCTTTATTTATTTAAACTAGGTTTTGTTTATTTATTTATTTTAAATACATTCTCAGTTTTTTTCAATAAACAAATGTAGTCTCTTTATATGTTGGCCCTTTTTATTTTGACGTTTTCTTCATTTTTAATTCATTCAACATCTTTTTCTTTATATGCATATAGCAACATTTGCCTTTTTTCATTTTCACCTTTAGTTTCATATTTAACTTGTCTCTTTTAAGTATTTTTCTGCAAAAAAAGAAGAAAAAAACCCCCAAAACATTGGTATCAACTTTCACTTGAAAGAGCAGCTGAAACAATTGAGGTTACTTCGTGTAATTGGTCTGACTTTTCTTTTGTTTTGTTTTGTTTAAAAAGCCCTTCGACAGATGTGCTGCATCCTTGGAAGCAGTCAGACACATGAACATTTTATTTTATAATAATCATTCTGTCAAAGCCCATCGGTGCCATTTAAATATGCACGTTGAGTCCTTTCCCGGTGACACTGTTCTGTATTATTAAATGGCAACAATAAATGGGCCACGCATCATTAACTCACAACCTTTGTCGGAGGTTTTACATCTATCCTGAAGTATTTCAGTAAGTAAAGTTGATAACTTCTGCTTTTTATTATGAGGACTCATGTCATTTTTCCGTGTTTTCCCCATTCACTCAGGTCAAAATATGTGAATTTCATTTTAGTAAACAGGAAGCTACAGAGTCTTGAGTCATTGAAAGTACCTGTGTAATGCAAGAACAGAATCCCCACGAATTAGGTTCTAAACATGGATGGTGGTGTTCAGAGGAGTGGGTGGGGTCACGTTTCCTGTTTTGTCAGGATCGGATTTGTCCGCCACAGAAAGCCTGAGAGATGCAATGAACATTGGTGTAAGGTTCCTTTGAGCCAATTAGAAAAATTAGACATTCGTTTTGGATTACCTGGCAAAGAAAGAGATTGTAAGGGAATTGGATTGTATATTTACAAAATGTGTGGTTTGTTTTAAGATATTTTAGAAGTCAGTAGGTAGTTCAGAAAGGATGGAGATGTTTTTTTTTTGTCAAATTTTGCTGATCCTAAAGACTTAGCAGTTTAAAAAAGAATGTATTTATTTGGTACGTAGAAGGCCACAAGCTGATGCATTCACTTATAGACGACTAGATCCATATATGTCTTTGTTTTTCTCACCCGAGCTTTCATGAGGCTCAAAACTCTACAGCCGGATGGCTTCAGATTTGCTTGCCATTTTTGTTGCACCAGTTATGTTAAGGGGTGTGAGGGGCTGTAAGCTAGTGGGAAAACAGAGCTCAGCTATGGATGATGGGAAGGGAAAGGGAACGTGAGTTGCTCCTTGTAAACTGTCCGCCCACGACTTAGTGGCTTGTTTTTGTTGAGCTACCGTCACTTTTGGCTAAAAACGTCACAATTAATTAAAAGATGGAAACACTTTTTAAATAGATCAAAAGATGATCAGAGAGAGATGACACTCCTCGCTTTTGTGGACTGTGAAAAATCTATGTTGAAAAGGTTTTTTTTAACTTCAGTCTCCAGGACCCACCGGCTTTCAATTTTCCTATTTAGTCCTCCGTAAATAAACATAGGTCAGTGTTAAAATCTGCAGAGGCTTAATAAACACGGCCATCAAAGATGAGTGTGTTTGAACAGGGAAGAATGAAAATATGCCAGTTGGTTGATAGATCTTTAGGACTGAAGTTGGGACACCTTCTTCCAAAGATACTAAGTTGATGTGGGGGTTGTGATGTATAGAAGGTCTGGCTGGAAAGAGTAAGTGTGGGATAGACTGAGTTGGAGACTTTTTTCTCTAATCTAAAATATAAGACAAAATAATCAAGGCATCTAGAGGTTCCAATAGAGAAATATGAGTGCCATCAGAAATAGAATTGTTAGGAAACTTCATGCATGGAAGAACACAGGGGCATGGAGTGGCAGTGAGAGCAAAATTACCCCCCCCTCGTTAAGACACCCTAAAAATGTGCCCTGACAGGATTTGGGATTTGGACCAGTTGACGACTCTTAACACTGCCACTATCAACTGCCACCTTACCCACTTGCTGGTCTGCTTTTTTTTTAAACTACTTATTAGTCTATCTCTATGGTCTATCTTTAAAATGATCAGAGAGTACAAAAATGAGAATGTGGTGAGTGTTGACAGTTTCAAAGGTTGTTGAAATAATAACAAGCAGGAGAAAAAAATGCTTTGGCTGTATGAAGAAATTCAGTATGAGAGGAATCATTTCTTCCGAAACACGACTAGTTTCCCTTTGGAGGAATTTTTTTTTTTAGATTTTGTGGAAAAGTACTTGTTTGAAAGTTTTGACTGAAACTATGAGAAAGACTAATAAGTAGTTTAAAAAAAAAGCAGACCAGCAAGTGGGGAAGGTGCCAGTTGATAGTGGCAGTGTTAATGATTGTGTAACTGCTGGGTGCAGTAGCTCGTAGGTGAGCAAATGGGATGGGGTTAAGTGGACAGGTGGTAGGGGTGGTGCGAGAGCACCAGTTGATGTGTCTTCTTGGGTCAGAAAAGAAAACGAGGAGAATGATGCAAGGATTGGCGGTACCATGAGTGTTGTGGGAGCAGACATGAGGTGATGAGGTGAAGGGGAGGGGAAAAAAATCATGTGAAGGTCGAGAAGAGCTTCTCAACGTCTGTGATGTTGTTTATTTATTGGAGCAACTTAGAACAGTTTGAACACTGATATTTACAGATACACTTCAATGACAATTGTGTTTTTCGTGTTTTTAACATCATTTTCACAACATTTTCTGATTATGATGAAAGTATTTAATGAAAATTAGGCTCAATGTTGTGTTTCCGCGTATTCCTTTATTTAAATAATTGTGAATCAGGTGTAGATGAAAAATGCTGTTTGGAAAAGCCTGCAGTTGTGACAATCAATAAAAGTTAATAAAGTTCAATTAAAGTAAAGAATCTTGACAACAGTTTAGTTTGGGCCATTTTTATTGTTTTACACATTTTTTTTAAAAAAACATTTTTTTTAAAGGATGTCTTTGCAATGACAGCAAAGCTGATCTGATAATGAAGTTCAAAGTTATTAAAGTTCCAGATTCAAATGTCCAGAAACACATTAAACGTTTCATATCCCAGCTTATTTGTGGATTTTATGCAGGTTTTTCACAAGTAAAAACACAATCCATGTAATTTTGTATTTTTGCCATGTCTAGTCTTTTCCTTAAAATATTTTTTTGTCTTATCAGTGTTTTATTCCTTTTCTTTTCATCATTTTTTTCTGTTTTGTCAGTGTTTTATTCCTCTTCTTTCTGTCTTTTTTACTGTCACATCTTTTCTTCATCGCCATCATGTCAATTTTCTGCTTAATTTCCTTCCTCCCTCATTTCTTTTCTAAGTAACTACAGAGATAAGCATATTCATTTGGGACAGGACACAGGTAACGATTTATGCTCAAATTACAGTCTCTGTTTGATCCCTTCACCAATCCCACACGAGTGTTTTTGGCATTTAAGGTCACGAATCCACGCAAACACCTCTGCATGCTGAAAAACAAAATGAATCAAACATATCTACTCCCTCACTCACTCAACTTGGTGACATCAGCCTTTCATCATTAATTTTAATGACCATCAACATCCCATAATACACCAGAGCATTTATGTGCACACATGCACACATACATCTGCACGGCAACAGGCGCCACAGATCCTGGAGAACAATTATAGCCTGCACTTTGTTTATTATCTGTTACGAGAGGCATGGGACTGTGTGTGTGTGTGTGTGTGTGTGTGTGTGGGGGGGGGGGGTCCTGCAATCTTAGCCTGCACTGCCACCTTTCTTTGACCTACTTGACACTCTAACACAAAATAAAAAGAAGAAAAAAAGAAAAGCATAAGAAAGGTTGGCACACAAAACCTAAATCAGTTAGAACCAATGAGACTTAGATGAATATTTCACAGAAAAGGAACCCTTCCTAACAGATGCACTTTGCATGTTACAGTGAAGTGCTGCATAAATCAAAGACTCTTACTGTGATGTTACATACAGTTTAATCAATGTCATAATGTTCCCCAATTTCATGTATTTTCTGGTTCTAAATAAATATGCAAACAAAATCAAGAGTTTAGTGAGTTTAGTGAGTTTAGTGAGACCGACAGTCAGTCTTCTGCCTAAACATTTTTAAAGAGGTTCAATTTGAATTCCAATAAAAGAAGAAAAAAGAGCTTAGTAGCCGATAAATAAATCACATAAATAATAAATATTTGTATCTCCACTAATTGAACATCAACAAAACATGTGTGGTAGGCTGCATCATCCAATGGGGTGGATACATGTTCATAGTCTGTGGAGCATCTTAAACCAAAAGCCTATTAGTGAAAACGGCTCAGATTTTTTTTTTTGTTGCTTCGGTATGCAGCACATACCTGAGCATCCATCCATCCATCCATCCATCCATCCATCCATCCATCCATCCATCCATCCATCCATCCATCCATCCATATCCATTCTCTTATCTACACACAATCAAACCCACCCATACACAGTCACAGCTGAAGCATGTTTTTGGGCTGTGGGAGGAAACTGGAGTGCCCGGAGGAAACCTACGCATTGACGAGGAGAACATGCAAACTCCACACAAAAAGGTGTCAGCTGGGACAGGGGACTACTTGCTTTGAGTGGCGGAGCTAAAGCACTTTATATGGGGGGACGAGTGGGGAGCAGAAGCATTTGGAAGGGTGGCAAATGAGAGCAACAGAGTCAAAGGCCAAAATACCCATTTCAAACAGTTTTTATTATTATTAATTATTAGTTGTTTATTATTATTAGTTTTCCAAACATAAGAATTTCCTCTTGCCTTAGCATTGGCTAAGGCCAGGCTGCTGATGGCCACGATGAGCCGACATTTAATAGACATGAGTGTAGCAAATAATTTTAGTGCCTCAAGATTAAAAAAAACAATACATTGTATTATTTTAATGGTTAAAGAGGCTTGAGTTGAGGATATCTTAATCTTATAAAATAAAACTAACATTGATTAAAAAAAAGGGGGAGATGTGTGTAGGGAGTTGGGTGGGGGGGTTTGATAGGGGGCAGCTGCCCCTTCTTTCCCCCTGCCTGTGCACTCCACTGTGCCTATATTTTAACCATTATTCAAAATCTGTCTACACAAACAGGACACTTGGAAACTCAGAAAATGCACCTTTTTAAAATAGAGATTTAAAAAATCTGTTATTTAATTCTGAGGTGGGAAAGTATGTGTATATGGATATTAATTTCAAAGTTGTTGCTTACTTTTTATTGGTCAATATTAAAAAAATACATGGAGTTAAAAAATAAATGTAAAAAGTAGAGTGATTTTTTAACTGTTTCCATCATGCTGCAAAATCATAAAAAGAGTAGGTAGGAAGAGTTAAAAAAATATCAAACAATATCAACAGGGTATTGAAAATGATAAGAAATGCAAAACAGAAATGCATATTGGGAAGTGATTTGAACTGACTGGAACAAATATGTTTCAATATAAGAAATAACTGTGTTTGAATACGGCAGACTCTGTTTAAATATTCACAAAAATATTATTGAAAATTACTTTAAATAGGGAAACATGCTCATTTTTCCACCTTTTAGTCTCTCTTCAACTCTGTTTTTACCAGTTTCATCTTATGACATCCCTTCAGCCTCTTATTCCTATTTAGTTTTGTTCCTTTCATCTAATTCCACTCATTAAACTGACATCCAATTCCTGCCTCTGTGTTCACCTGCTTTCATCACCAAGGCTACTGCAGGTAGCCAGTTGTTTTTAATGTTACTATGGAGACCAGAGTTGAGGCTTGAGCACTTAAGCACAAGATGGAGATGTGATGTTCTTCTAACAATTCTCAAATGATCCTGCAGGAAGAAACATTTTGTTGGACACTATCTAAAAAATAACTAAAACTAATTAATAAACTAATTAATAAGCAATTGCTACATGTCGGACCCAGAAACTGTAAATGTACAAATTAATGTAAAGATTGAAAATCTGTTCGTTGGGAAGAAAAATAAATTTTTAAAGCATATGCTTGCTATTGCACTTTGCTTTTTGGACCTTTTTGCAAGAAGGACAGAGAAATATCAAAATAAAAGCATCATAAAACGTTTTCTTTTGAGCACACCGGAGAGTTCAGAAACCCACTCAATGATCCAAAACCACAAGAAACCATCTCTTGATGCTGATGCATGAGTGGTTGAGAAGATAGAACAGTCTTCTGTCTGTTGCAAACTTGCTCCACTACACATGACATCTATATGCAATTATACTAAACTGAATAAAATAGATAACATTTTTAAGTCAATAATAAAAAAAAGAAGCTAAAAGTGTACCACTATTGTTATAGAATTTACAAAAATTAAATTAGTGCATGAAAGACACTGTACTTTCAGTAGGCATACATGAATTATTTTTTCAACTAGCTTTTTTTTTATGTTTTAAGGTTTATTTTATGTTGCAACACTGAAAAAAAAATAATGAAGACGTATCGTTCATGCCTGCCAACAATTAGCTGAAAAAAAAAAAAAGATTCATTTTTACCTAAACACCCTCAGAAATGTTACAGTGCTACTCCAAGGGGAATTGTGGATAATATTTCAGTACACATAAACTTCTTGAATTTTTGATTTCCTCAAAATACGGTTGTGAACAAAAAGGACTAATACATCAAGATACAAAAGGTCAAGATATGAGGTGTGCTCCTGTTTGTCTGTAGTGCTCTCAAGGGCAAAAGTCCCTGATATGGCAAGTAGTCATAATTGCAAATTAGACATTTCACTGACACTCTTCATAGCACTTCACATTGGAAGTGCTATGAAATAAATGAATTGCCCCACTAACTTCCAAACAGATCGCAGCTTGGTGACCCTCGTTTATTAAATGTCAGATTTTATAGTCACTGGGCCTGTTACATTTTACTATTCTAACTTCCTAAAATCAGCACAGACCAAGGTTTAATTAGAATTAGAATTCCAGTCTTTTCCTCTGAGGGATCCTCCACATCGGTGACTGACCCTTCTCAGTGAACGGGGTCGCTGCAATGGGATCTCCCGGGTCTGACTCTTTTGATCGGATCTGGGGGGTCCTGTGATAGTGTACTCCGTGAACTTGGGTGGGGGGGTCACTGATGTGGACATGTCCTCAAAACATCGTTTCCCCACTTCAGGAGGAAGCCAGGTCTCTACATTCCATCATTTTATCCCTTTTTTTATCATGATGTGCGTATGTGTGTCTGTGTGTGTGTGTGTGTGTGTTTGGAAGGGGAGGGGTTGTCAGCACTGTTTGTCTTGTCATCTTGTTTTTTAAATTTTATTGTATTTCATGCACAGCACTTTGAGTGACGTGTTGTTGTAACAGTGCTATATTAATAAAGTTGATTTGATTTGATTTGATTTAGAATGGCTATGAATTGCAAATCGCTTTAAAATGTTTTTGTTGATTGATGAGTTTGTTAAAGATTACAAAAAAAGAGAGATCAAACCAACATTCCAAAAAACTCACACACAATTCCAAAAATTAAACATTTATGAAACCTAAAGTTATTTCTAAAAATCAAAATAAAACGCTAAAAAAAGAAAAACAATAGGAAACCGTAAGTACTATGGGACATCGTTGGTTGAATAATATCCATGTATTTCATTTTAATTCTTTTTTTGTTTTTACAGAACCTTTCTGTTGTAAGGTCAACTGGAGTGCCCAGAAAGACACCTAATTTCGGGGTCACGGGGCTGCTGGAGCCTATCCCGGCCACTCATGAGCGAAGGCAGGGGACACCCTGAACAGGTCGCTAGTCTGTCGCAGGGTAGAATGTCCACAATCACACAGCCATTCACTCTCACACTCACACCTATGGACAATTTAGAGTTACCAATTAACCTGTGAAGCATGTTTTTGGACGGTGGGAGGAAGCCGGAGACCCCGGAGAAAACCCACGCATACACGGGGAGAACATGCAAACTCCACACAGAAAGGTCCCCCATTGATGTTGATTTTCATGTCCCCCAGCCGGGACTTGAACTGGAGGCCTTCTTGCTGTGAGGCAAGAGTGCTAACCACTGCGCCACCGTGCAGCTAAATAGATCATTGAAAAAATTTTCAATTATAAATGGATCATTGAAAATTTTTTAAGCATCTTCTGACTTTAAGTGCTTCTGGCCCATTTTTGTCGTGTTGTGACTAAGAATTGAGGCCTTGGTCCCATCTGGTCAGGTGTAAAATGGACAAACCTGTACGAGGCGCGCAAGTCCTCACAGGAAAAATCAAAGTCAGAGACGGCTCGGTAAGCCCGTGGAGCAAAGATATTCATGCACATTTTCTGCTGCGGGCATGGTGGAGGCAACAGGTCGTGGCGAACACTTAAACAACATGCAAGGTTAAAAAAACTGACAAAGGTGAGATGCAGACACATCGTATGGGAGTTTCATTTTTTCTACCACATCCCTCCGGTTTTACTTTATGCCAAATAACTTGATGGACTAAATGATGGACAAACGTCTTTCTTTAATCAGCGATGTCCCATAGTACCTACCTTTTCTGGTTTCTGTAAAAAAGAGTAAAAAAAAACAAAAACATTTCAGAAAACAGACGTAATTTCGAGAAATCAAAATGAAATGTTAATACATGAAAGAAAAGAAGAATCCAGAAAAGTAGGTACTATGAAATATCACTGATTGGATGATGAGGTTCCTCCGTCATCTCAACCGAAAGTTATTAGGCATGAAGCGACACTAAATATGATCCATACTGGTCATAAAAGGTATTAATATGTGGACACTGAAGAAGCATTTGGGGAAGCTCAAATCAAATATCATCATCCAATCAGTAATGTCCCATAATACCTTCTGTGCCTTTTCCAGTTTCTTATTTTGTTTTTCTTTTTTAACATTTCATTTTTATTTCCTGGAAATTACCTTTGTTTTCTGAAATCTTTCTTTTTTGTCTTTAAATCTTTTTGGAATTGTGCTTTGGTTTCTGGAATTTTGTTTTGTTCACTAAATATGATGTTGTTTCATTATTTATATTGCTTTTTTAATCGTTGTGATCTTTAGAATGTTTTTGTGTCAAGTAATTTGTTGGTGAGATTTTCACTTCAGGGTCGCCTGTATTGACTCTTGTCAGGTGTGGAAACATTGTTGTTGTGCAGTTGCTATAGAAATGTCACACAAATGTCACCAACAAATTACACACCATTTCTCTAAAACACTATGGCAAATGTTTTGGAGTTATATTTCTTATTTGTTACACACTTATTAACCTTTTAAATTGTAGCCTCCCAATCATATTTGAAAATACAAACAACTGCAAAGTGCACAGGTCTGTCAGACAAAAAGAAAAAGAACAAATGGGTCACATGCACTGATAAACGATTTGTCACAGAAGTTGTTAGAAAATCTTCTTTTGGTATATATTGTAAATTGTGTTGTAAAACCTAATTTCTACTATCAAAAAAGTTACAATATGAAACTTGTCTATCAGTATATCAACAGATAAGGCATATGTGTGATGCATTTAAGGAAACCAACTTCCTGTCTTTGCACCAGGAGAGATCTCCTATTTTACCATAAAGAAATCCCATCCCATTTGATGTACATCGTGTCAACTTGTTCAAACTAAAAGTATCGTTTAAGATCAGCTTTTGGTGGTAAAACAGACATTATCACAAAATGGCCCAATTCTATAAAGCTTACTTTAGTCCAGAGACTTACAGCATCCACAGAACAAAGGCAGTTCCCAAAAGATCAAGAATGGCAGATTTTATTGGGAAAGTATAGTGCTAACCTTAAGAAAAGAGCACTTCAGCTTTTCTCTTACCTTAAAATAAAAGACTTGTGAAAATAGTGTTTGATGGCTTCTATTAAAGATTGATTTGCTGCCACTTTGTGCCACCAGAGGACTAGTCCTTTATTTGACGTATGGATTTAGGGAACAATATAAAACATTGGACCTGTTGATGTAGAAATTCATATTTATTTCCAGTTGTCTCTTAGAGCTTCACCAAAGAAACCCAATATCCTGAGTAAATTCTCATGCTGGGTTACAGGAGCTTTAACAGGCAGTTCCTTCTCACACTAATTAGCAGACAGGTGTCTAGGAAAGTGGTAACAAGATAACCTTAAATCAGAAAGTAAAAGAGTTCCCACAAACCATCAAAACTGATATGGTTTTGTGGGAACCCTTAAACAGAAGCTTATATCAGGATGACCCTTAGAATGAAAGAAATGGGGAAAACAATTGTAGCTGCAGATTGAATGTTTAGTTCTGCACACAGATCTGAATCTAAAAATTAATGAAATGCATCAAGTTTAGCAACTTTAAAATAACGTTTTGCTAAAACAGTTCGTCTGTCGTGAGAATTCTTGTCCTAAAGCAAAGCATCATAGTCATTCATAGTTATCTCACTTTTCTAGGACTTGTTTAGAATTTTTGCTGTTGTCTTATCCTAAAAATACAATAGATTGTATGAATGTGGCTGCAAACTCAAATTAAATTCAAAATATTTTACCACGGCAGTGTTAGAGTTCAACAAGGGAAAGAAAATTAAACTTCAGGGTCAAAGAAGATAAGGCTGCATAGAGTTTTGGTGCTGAATAAAAACAATATTCTAGTGTGCTACTTCGAACTGTATCAGCTATGCAGAGAATTGTGTGTGTGAGCCTTATGTCAAGTTTTAAACACTGTTGGTTTTCAAACAAACCAACACTCCACCCTTCATATTCTGACAATTGTATGTATTATTTGAAAAATGAAGAGCACCGGTGACTGTATTTCCATTTTGTATCCCTGTTTTTGTTAGATAGAGCTTTATAGCTTTTTGAACTGTGTCGGCAGAATTTGAAGGAAAGCCTCAAAGCTTCATGAAGCTTTATCTGCCCATCACTTCTTATTTTTCTGCTTTCAGGAATGACATGGTGAAGTTGCCCGAGAAAACTTCAACTAAAGTGTTGGATTGCATTGAACAAAACAATAATGTCATGTACTTGATCATATTATGATGAAGTTTAACATCATGTATAAAATTGTTCTTCCTCAAAGTTCATATTGAGGAAGAACATTATTATTATTCAATTCAATAATAATGTCTATTAAATGGAAAACAAAATACTTTTTCAGGTGCATTAGTTTGAGACTTAAGCACTAACAAAACAAATTTAATGCCAAGGCCTGCAGGATGAATATGAATTCACACATTTTTCAAGTTTCAGAGTATGGAATGACTTGGAAACTTGCAAAGTCAAACCAAAAAGAGATAATAGCCCTTTATCAGCACATATCCCCCAAAATAGTCTGTAATTTTTTATACACGTGTACAAACGTGTTTTTAAAGCAAGGGCATGGAAACATTCACACTATTTCTACATGTGTGAAGTTTCTTAGACACATGTGGTGTGCTGGCATGTGGCATGTGTGCATGGCATGTCCGTGTTTGTTAATTGTTCTGCGGCCTAGTTCTTATACTTATTAGCATCAGTTGAGGGTAACGCTAAATCCATTTAGACAGCCAAGAGACAAGGACATGATCCATTATTTACACAATCAACCATTTCTCTTTTCTCTGACCCAGAAAGAATGAATTTGTCACTTCTACTCACCACTTGGCTCAGCTTGGAAAGTAATGGGAATGGAACCCCAACAATGATGAATTTTTCACTTGCTTTTTGCCATCTGCTATTTATTGCAGGTTTCTTAGAGGAAGGTTTGAGGAGCTTACATTTGATTTTAATTAAATGGTAGTTTAAGCATAAGGTCTTTTGTTTATTTTTGATAAAGAAAATATCGATCATTTGTACCTTTTGTATTTAAGGACATAAGCACAAAGTCATGGAAATGTTTATTTCTAACAAGGGTAAAGATAATTAAAAATAAATTTTTAAAAGTAAGAACCTCGCAAAAGAAGAAATTTTAAATATTTATTATAAAATATAATGAATTCAAGAAGACATTTTAAAGGAGAATATTAGCAATATAAAACATTTGTAATGTGCATAAAGGAAGATTAATTGAAACGTGGAGAAAATGAAATGTTACTTCTATATTTGGTATAATGCTTCTAGTTGTAAGGAAGCGTTTTGGTTCATTTGCAACTTTTAAATAAAAGTATTCTTTTGTTTTTTTTCTTTCTATATCTACTTTAAACCTTGTTGCTAATAATTTATATATTAGATATCATACTAATGGGTGTTGTTCTTTGCGTTTTTTTCTGTTTCTTAGGTTACGCATGAAGACATGTAAGCTACAAAAAGGTAGTGTCTGAAATTCTGCTTATTAGGACAATCACATACCAATTCTAATTTCCCTTAAGAAACAAACAAAGCAATGCTGTTATAATACAACTATTTAACAGAGGTATCATAGCACGTTCAATTACAAACCTTCCTAATTTTTTTCTTCTATTGTCAGCGTTGAGCACAACTAAACCCGCTTTGAACCGACCATTAAAAACACCGGCTGATTAAAAACCATTTAATTTGATAGCTAAACACTGTTTCCCAATTTTCCGTCGAGCTATTTATCACAATGCCAGACACACAAATGCTAAAAAACAATTTGACTCCAATTGTTGTGAGACTTGAATCACGCTGCGAGACATGCTAAAGCTAATTTGCCAAACAAATTAGTTGGCACGATTTGAAGTTCATTGGCGAAGTTATAAAATCCCATATGAAGAAGGAAAGTGCTTTTGTTGTACATTTAAAGTAATTGTTTCAACGGAACCCTACTGTTAAAGGCATTTTAGACACCCACCCCCCTGCCATTCTTTAAAGGATTCGGTTGTCAAATGGCTTGGCTCAAGTTTCCAAATATTACAAAGACAGCCCCTCTATTTAGGCTCACTACTGGAATCCATGTTCCCCGTGATGCCAACACATGCCAAACTGGTTTCAGTCCAGTATTTTTAGGCTAAAATCTTCCATGACATCGTGTAGCAACACGGGGTAAAAGTCTTACATTGGAATGGATTTTTGGTGGAAATCTAAATAAAAATAAAACTTAAAAAATAAAAAAAATTACCACATATTTTAAAATCTCAAAGATTTTTTATTTTTTTGACCAAGGTTTGGATCTACCACAGCTACCAGTCTTTCGGGAAAGCTTATTCCGCAAGGAATAAGCAAAAAAAGTTAATCAAATTGAAAAAATAAAATAAAGTGAAAAATAATAATGTTGAGTGTTAAATATCAGGTTTGACACTGACGCTGACCAAAGAAACAGTCTAATCCCAGAATTTACCCTTAATGTCTCAGCTTGAGGACAGGCTTTAAGTTTATTTTCATCAGAACCAAATTGGCTCATCCATGCCATTATGGACCGTGGTTTATGTATTGGTGTCCAGTCCTGTTTCAACCAAAAGGTGCCATACCCCAACTGTTCCTACGAAGTTAGGTGCACTAAAGCCTTGTTTCCACTGAGCGGTCCAGTCCAGTAGGGTATTTTGAGCGTTTCCATTGTAAAATTGACCCATGAAACTATGCTGAACGGTACCCTTTTTGGGTCCCCCTAAGTTGTAGGCCCATATAAAAATGGAGCAGAATAGTTAAGGCTGAGCTACTGTTCCCACACAATGAAACCCATTGAAAGTCACTACGGCAAAAGACAGCGCCAAACCAGTGCCAACGTTTCCAAACCTGCAATCCTCTCTCAAACGACAATACATGACATGTATATATGAAGTACCAAAATCCAAGCGTGAAAAAAATTGGCTGCTGGATGATCTTCATTGTTTTTGTTGATAGCTTCGCTTTTGGTTTAGTCGCACTACTATGACGTACAGCTACACAATCGTCTACACCCCACATGCGTCCTGTCAGTCCACCCGAATTGCCTGGGCCATTCTAAACTGTGATGTACCACTCAGGGGAAACAAGGGCAAATTGTCCAAAATCACCTGGCGAGTTTCTTTCAATGGGAGTAAGGGGCCAAGCCCGGATCCTGAAAAACAAAGTCACACCATAACCCCCTCCCTCCATCAGACTTCACACTTGGCACAATGCAGGCAGACAAGTGCCCTTCTTCTGGCAACAATCAAATCCAGACTTGTCCAGATGGTGAAGTGCAACTTGTTATTACAAAGAATGTGTTTCCACTGCTCTAGAGTCAAGTGGTAGTGTTGTTTACATCACTGCAACTGACACTTTCCTTTGCACTTAGTGATTTATAGATTGAATGCAGCTGCTCCACCATGGAAACCCATTCAATGAAACTCTGTATACTAGTTCTTGAGGTAATCTGTAGGCCACAATAAGTTTGGAGGTCTAGAGTCACTTGAGTAATTTTCTTCGTCCTTGCAGCCTATATTGAGTTTTTACTAGATTTTGTCATTTTTTATTTTCCCCATTGAATCCAAACCGCTTTTAGCACTTTCAAAGCAGGTCAGTATTGCACGGCATTAACCAAGCATCTGCTTATTAATCAGATGCCCTTAATCTCCAGAATTCAAAATTCCCATATGCATGTACACATGCTAAAATGCAGAGTTGTAATGAGTTAGCAAATAAAAAAACAGTTAAATTTTGTCTTTTTTATTTTTATACATTATTCTATTTTTTCACCCACAAATTGTTCTTGTAAAATGCAGTGTTGCATCCCAAACTAGATCTGAAAAAGGGCAACTATTGTGCCAAAAAAGGCTGCCATTTTAGTTTTTTTACCGCAAGTGTACGTGCGCATGGTGTGTTCACTAAACACCCATATCACTGGAGCAGTTCAAACCCTGGAGCCCTGCTATTGTATTGGCTATTGGATTAGCAGAGCTCTTACTAATAGACAAACTGACACCCTTGCTAGGGCCTTTCACTGACAGACTCATCCTCCCCCCACTTCAGCTCTGCGTAACACTGGGGAACACACTGCCAAAATCACCCGATTTCAAGGCTATGTGCTTTGTTAATTGTGTACAGTCTGTTCTCTGATTTTGAAATGTTATTTTGTGCTCAAGGCCACATTTGGTTCTATCAAGAAGATGCAGTTCTTCCAAACAAAGACAACACATTCCCAACATTTTGCCAGTAAGTCAATACACACAAAACACTGTCAAACAAACCCACTAAATGAGAAAAGTACAAACAGGAATCTAGTCAGTATCAATGGGATTCATAGGATTAAACTGTTTAAAATGAATATTATGGCAGAGAAACTCTATAAACTTACCAACACACCAACATTCCAACAGTTCAAAACAATAAAAAAGGAGCTTATGGAGTTTATAATATTGTATAAAATAAGTGTGTGAATGTTGATATAATTTAGGCGTACTGGTCTGGGTCTCCCTGTGCCAATCCCCAGCCCGGCTAAAAAATTAGGGTTGTTTCAGAAAGGGCATCTGGCGTAAAAATCTCTTTCAAACTACCTGTGTGAATCAGTCAAAGGCGATTTGCAGTGGCGACTCCTGAAGGGATATCCCAAGGGGTGAACAACAACTTCTGCAGCATTCACCCACAACTGAGACCCTTCAAAATTAGGTTAAAAAAGCTAAGAGCTGATAGGGTAGAGCCTCTAAAATCCTGCACTGTCACATTCTAGGTTTGGGGAACAATAAACTGCATGTGTGTGCAATGGTGCGTGTGCATGTGTTATATCTATAGTGAGAAACATAGTGTAAAATTGAAAAATGTGGATCTGGCATTGAAAGCATAAAATTGAGTACATTTTACTTAATCAACTGATGATCAAAATTGAGTCTCAACACAAACAGGAAGTGAAAGCAGATATGATGTGCACACTACAGAACTTTACAAAATAAGACAGGATCACAGGACAGGAGCCGAAGTGTGAAACATTCAGCAGTAATCAATCATAAAATAACAAATGATAATTAATGGATGTAGCATAAATACTGCCATTATTGCCAACCTACTACATTTGAATGGATAAAATAGAAAAAACTATTTATGAATAAACAGCAGATGTATTTGCCACACTTTGTGGTTGGTATTAATATATTGGTGCTCTGACACACAATACCAAAATAAAAAAAAAAAATAAATAAAATAAAAATAGTTAATGTAAGTGCTAATAATGGAGGAAATCCCATCTTTGCACAGGCATCAAGCCAAAAAAAATGCCTGATATGGGATTTCAACAAATCACTCTATTTTAATTGTAGGTGCGATGGATATGTGTTACTTCATTCAAGCAATTGAGATTCCTGTTAAATGTGTAATGGGAAGCATCTGAGGTGGTATTCAGCAACACATGTTTGGGCAAAGCTGAACATATGTGGATACATCTTTATGCTTGCATTTCACATATGGTAATCTTCTCTGCATAAATATATTGAGATCCACGATCACATTGTAACGAGCAAATGCAGCTATGACAAAATAATTAAATGTTTTATCCAACTAAACATTTATTGACTCTTAAAAACAGCGGTTGATGTTGAAGTTGGAATAAAAAATGACTCATCTTTGCCAAACAAGCACAAAATAAATATTTAGATTTCTAAGTAAGCCTCCAAGAACTCAGGGTTTACTGCTAAACGTCATTTTCTTTGCTGACACAGAAAATAATGGCTGCTAAAAATGGGACAACAATAGCCAAAAAGCCCAAGTAAATAAAAAAAAAGCGTTATTGTAAAAAAAGAACGGGAAGCTTGAGTGGAAACAGGGAGTGACAGTACAAGAGGCTTGCTAAATAAGTTTCTTTTATGCAGCACCACGGCTACTTGTCAAATAGCTCCGATATGGAGCATTAACACACACATGCACGCTCACACACACACACAGAATTCATCCATACACAACCAAGTAGCGATGGGATGTATTATAGTACATATCACAAGCTGTTCAGTCTCAAGTCAGAGCAAATGTTTATTCATGACAAGCGCAGGAGGAAAGTGTCAGGACACGCTTGGTTTTATTGAGTTCACACAGTCAGTCACACACACACACACACACACACAGACACTCACAGAGCAATGTGTGTAGATACATGTACTTTCATTTTAGTCATCCTGGAAATACTTGTTCAAAGAAGGAAAAATTCATTTAACACCTATTAAAAGATGAAAGTCAGGTTGATCTAAAATTGCATTTTATTTTCACTTTATGGATGATATTTGACAGATTATCAAGATCACAAAAATGTGGCTGATAAATAGAGCTGTCAGATTATCAGACAGCTTGAAATAAAACTCAATGAGTCAACTATATTCATCATGCAAAGAAGAATAGGGCCAAATGATAAAAAAAAAATTATTAGAATACGGTCAACTGTAAAAATCCAGCATGTCAAATATTTACAATCTGGCTACTTGACTTTGACCTGTTACCTTTTGTGAGGAAGGGTTGACTGTCACTTTTTCAAAATGCAACATCTTAGATTACGGCATTTTGATTGGCTTGCTTGTATTCAAGTCTGAATTGCTGTCATTTGAATTCTGCACTTTTTTTTATACAACAAAAATAAAGAACTTTAATTGCAAATAAGCAGTGATTAAACAGATATAAACAGTCTAAGGTTGGATTCAAATAGCTTCTCTACCCCTCTGGCTCCTCCCAATTACTCCAATTATAGGGGTACATGAAGCTTTGCTGGTGTCCGAAAGTGTTTTTTTTAGGGAGGAGCTATAGCGACTTAGGAAAGGCTTTCCCTTCTCCTGTAGGGTGATTTGTGTTGTGCTTTGGCACAAAAGAAGAAATGCATTTCTTCATGTGGGGGTGCTCTGAAATAAGGGAGTTTACACTTAAATGTAAGTATTAAGTTTTTGTTTTTGCAGGACTTTTTAAGATTTAAAAACCAATATTATGCCATTTCCAAGCGTGCTATGTGATAATGTAGCTCACTAGTGATTATTGATGATGTCATGAAGCCGTAGTGATGTCTGAATTTGAAGACACTATATTTTTCATATCTCTACACTTGGAGGGATAAATGTAGGGGTAGGGAGAAGTCGTAGAGTTTTGACAAAGTGTTCGAAAACTGTTACCTGCAGCAGATGTCATGCAAATGTTAAAAGCCAATTTAGACCTGAAAGGTTCATTAATCCCCGTCTTCAGTCTAGATCAGGTTCCATTTTTTTTTTCTTTTGTTTGGTTCTTATTCTTATCAGATTTTTTGCCAATGGAATAAATTCCAAAATAGAAGCTCAAGTGTTAAAATCAACACATCCATTTGCAAGAAACCAGCTGGCTGACTTTAGGAAAAACAATCATGGAGGTCTTGCATGCTGCACTTGTTGACAAGATAATTATTCTTTCTGTAACAGTTACAAGTTTCTGAAAATCAATTTGAATTTCCAGAGCAGCTGTTTTAAAGTCAGTTTCACCACCTTTTGCCTCGTCTGCAGGGCTGTTGATCTCTGCCATGTCCACGGGAGAAACAGCTGGCACTGTACCGTGCATCTTATCAAGTTCATCGAACAATTGGCATTAGTCTTTTTCTTCTCCAGAACTTTAACACCTGCTTAATGCATCTCGTACCTTTACGTGGGTATGACATTTTTTCTCACTTGTTTATGTGGCACTGTTCAAACCCCACTTCCTCATCTTTTCTTCTTCTGCCTTCTTCTTTTCTTTTGTGCTTTCTCTAGCAGCTGCTTTATCCATGAGTACCAAAACTTCAGGGAAGTACTGTACTTCCTTGTTGCCCCAGGTTTGTCTATGACTTTTAACGTGACTTCCACAGCTGTTTAATCCCTTAAAGCCCAGCTACAGTAGCTTGATGGTTCCAAACAAGGCTAAAACCATTTGGAGTTAGGGCAGATTGTGATCAGTTTCTACGCAGACCATAACAAACTAAGGCAAGCTGCATGGAGTCTGTTTAGAAGCAGACCGAGACCACCTCTCAGTCCATTTGTTTGGTCCAGATCAGTGTTTTCACAACCACACATTGGTCCAGGTTACCATTCTGCAGGCTAGTCGGGATGCGAAGGTAGATAGTTTGACCTCTTATTGGAACACCATAGGTTCTGTTCCCACTTTGCTCACCCATGTGTCAAAGTGATCTTGGACAAGGCACTGAACCCCACATTGAACCGCAACATGGCACCGTGTTGGGCAGCAGAGCCACCATCAGTGTGTGAATGTCTGTGTGCATGAGTAAATCGTACTGTGACTGTGTAGCGCTCTGAGCATTGAAGCAAGGTAGACAAGTGCAATATAAACATATGCCATCTACCATTTACAGACTGGTCCTATCCACATTTAGTCAGAGAAACGTGAAAACAGGTTTTCCCTAAAAATTTTTTTCTTCTTTTTAAACTATGAATGTTTTTAATTTACTTTAATGTCAGTTTCACCAGCCCTTTTGAATGGAACTTTTTATTTAGTCCACGTTTCTGCTGTCCTTTCAGATGACCCTTTGTAAGAAAACAACTAAATCTAGGTGAACCGGTTTGTTCTTGCCCTTGATGGCTGGTGCTATTTTATCTCAAAAGTTTGTTGAGCTTCAAGGAAACTCTTTGTTGGTATGATTTCTTTACCTCAAAGTCACTGCCATATGTTTAAAGTTACTACAGGTGTTTCTTAGAATAATAAGTGCTTCCTGCAAAAAGTAAGATGTTTTTCACTGAAGACCAATAGACAGTATGTGGCTGGGACAAAACCAGCAATGTGTAACATATACATGGAGGGTGGTGTTTATTTTCCACTGGCGATTCAGTTTTGATGTCCTTTCAGGACCGGGAGTGCTTAGATCTCTGTTTCTTGCAAGGATGGAAAACAAGTAAATAATCCCCAGGGAGTATGTTCATTTGAATATGTCCTAAAATATAGCCTTTCTTTACGCCAAGGCAATAGTCAGATTTATTTGTATAGGCCATGTCACACAGCCACTACGTACATTTTGCACAGGGGAATATTGGTCATACGTGAATATATGTGGAAAAGTAAGAAAAGTTGTGGTCTTTACATTCAATTTTCACAGATGTGTCATGAATGAACCACGTTAAAACCGTAAATGATTATAGTGCTGTTTATATGCAATTCATTAGTGATCCGTGCATCAATTACGTAATTTGAACGTGATATATGCGCTATATATATGCAATATAAAAGTTATACATTGGTGGTACATGCGTGAAATGTCTGTTAGACATATGGACATACGTGAAACAGTCATGGAAAGCCATAAATTTGCATATGTAGCTTGTGAAAATCACAGACAATTGCATATGATTTTTGTAATAACTGCATATAAACTTCGTGAAATACGCATGAGCCGGGTAATTCTCATAAATTTGAAAATCTCAAAATGGAATTAACTTAAAGACATGTCAGCTGAAACCCTCGACAGACATATACGCACGAAGTACGGACACAAGAAACACTTATGTATCACAAAAGACCCAAATTTTATGTGGAAAATGTACAAAATGTGCATAGTGGTTGTGTGGTTATTTTTCGTACTTCAAAATGTTTAAAAAGAGACAACAAAATGTTCATCTATTACTGTTAACAAGGCAGACGCCTTCTTTGAATACGTCATAAAACATTACATTTTATTAGAGCAATAGCTCTTCTGCCAATATGCTAAGATATTACAATGTATCTTGGTTACTTAACCCAAACTTTAATACATAAAGGGTGTGATTGACACAAACTTTGTAATTTGTGACTATGATGTCAAACTTGTTTAGACACCTGTTCTTTGATGGATAATATGTTTTTAACATATATAGCTGACCTAAGTTCTGGCTCTGTTCGTACAGACGTTGAATAGCCCCCAAATAGAAGATTACATTTGCAATAGTCTAACTCTTTATGCTGAGTCCCAGTCTCTAATAGATTCTGTTGTATTGACACTTCTTTGGGGATATTACTGTTGGACTCACTGATGGTGTTTGGTGTTCAGCTATGAGTTCATACACCAACTCTAAAAGGGCTTTGATTGCTCTTCAGTGTACTGGTGATATTTCTAAATTGCCACCTTTATCCCCCTCCCCACTTGTCTCTGCCACCCCTAGTCAGCTCTATTTTCTCTTTCTCTGAAAGTGTGAACAAAGAACAGAAAAAGATACAACAGACAACGGAATATAATTGTCTGACAACTATAGTCACAACACTCACAGAATTTATTTCTAGTAATGCCTCAAAAATAACAGTAAATATATACATGGACTACTGTATTTTCCACGCAGACTGGCATTTCTTTTTTTTTTTTCAAGAAACGACAGTGTGCTTCATACTCCTGAGCGCCTTATGTGGGGATTAATTCTGATTGTGTTTACTGATGTTGAAGTGATTTTGAGAGGTACACGTCACTCTGTCAAAATGTCAGTTTGTTTTTTAAAGAGTTGAAAAACAAGTTGGGCGACTGGTAAATATGCTAATCCATCTAATATGTCGGTATCGGCTAACAAATCTAATATGGGTGTAGCGCGCTATAAACATGTTCTTGATTTATTGTGAACAGTTAATAAAATCTGACTGACCGATGGACTCCGCCCTGACTCTTGTCTTGCCTGATATGGCTTATAGTGCCTTATATAAGACATTTGTTTAAAAATAGACCATTTTTTGATTTTGCCCCTTATAATCAGGTGCGCCTTATAGTGCAGACGATATAGTAATTTATTCGTTTAAAAATGTTAAAGTGTTAGTTCCATGTACCAGAAAATGTGTTTGGATTTTGTTTGTAATGAAAGTTGAGGTACAATTTCAAAGCCAAATCTAACTTTTACAGAATTGTCCCATAAATATAGAGTCATTTCAGTCAGACAACTCGTGCAGTAAAGAAGGTTTATTTCTTTATTTCTTTTAGTTTGGCAGAAGATTTATTTCATATTTCTTTTAGTTTGGCATAAGGCTCCGTTCAGACACATAAAACAAAGATCTCCATAGAAAACTTTGGTAATTAAACTACCCCTAATGGAGCTCACAGGTGGAGGTCAGGGAGGAGGGTGAGGGAGATGAATGCAGTGCTCGCGGAAATGGAAGAAGAGGGGTTGGAGCGCACACCTAGAACTTAGGTAGAAGGCTAAACAGGTTTAGCTCAGGCGGTAGAGCAGGTCGTCCAACAACCAAAAAGTTGGCGGGATCGATCCCAGCCCCCCTCAGCCAGCTGTCGCCCCCCCCGAGCGCAGCTAATCTGCAGCTCGTCGCTCCCCCTCTTTTGTTGACAAACAGGAGAAAGTGCCTGTTTCTATACAGAGGCAGAAACTGGTCTAGCAGTTGTTAATTAGTCTGCTGCGTCTTTAGCGTGCTATCCCAGAGTCCTATAATTAGAGATCAAGGTTGCACCAAGATGATCTAAAGCTAAACTTTTGGTTCCACTCGAAGCCTTCTGACGTTTTCTAAAGGTTAAACATGTCAAAGTGTAAGCGTTTTAGGCCCAGATTTGTCAGATTATGAATACAAAAGTTACACGATTGAGCATGTTGTCAAAGATCACAAAATTATTTACATATTGAATAAGATTAGCACGGAATATTTCTTTATGCTGTTATTATGCTGTTATATTTTCCAAAATAAAAAGTACCTTATTTTTAAAAACTTTTCACAACCTCTGTCCAATTTATTTTACAACAGCACATGACATGTAGTACAAGCTTGACTGTTTTGTCTTGGAAATAGTAATTGCACAGACCCCTGCAGTGCTGCTGGGCTGCCGACGACCTACTCAGATACTAAACCCCTAACTCACAAACTGCCTCCTGTCTGCCATGTGTTAATAATTCAGGTGATTCTGGAGGCATCCACACTTTTTGCCTTATAATCACTGCAGGCGGAATCACACTGAAAGAAATCACAAAAAATGATCTGTGTACTTTTGACTACTTTGTCCACAACTCACATTAGGATTTGACATTTCTACAGCAGATAGATAAACAAACAAACAGTAGTTATTTAAAATTGCTAACTTTTTTTCAAACTTGGGATTCAAACATATGTATAATTTTAGATTTGTTTTTGCTTTTTTTTTTTTACCTAGCTTTTAAGTGTTTACTCAGTGTTTAGGACTCAAATCTCCAGGTAAGTTCAGGAATGCATAGTGTACTTTCAGCTGATTGTTGGAGACACACTGTACCTAGGGAAGGCAGAGGTGATGTGTTTACACCTATAATGGAAGGATGTGGAGCCATGCCTTTAAGGCCATGTCACACAGCCACTACATACATTTTGCATTTTCCATGTACTAAATTTCAGTCTTTCATTATACATGGGTGATATACGTAATTAACATTTTTGCATTTGTTATTCGTCGATGTGCGCGGATGTCCGTCAAGGGTTTCGGTTGACAGGTCTTAACGTAAATTCTGTTTTGAGCTGTTCATTGTGTGGTTTATTTATACTTCCTCTGTGGTTTTAACCTGGTTCATTTGTAATCTATGAAAATTAAATGTAAAGACAGCAACTTTTCTTACTTCTTTTACGACCAATTTTCATCTGTGCAATATGCGGAAAATGTACATAGTGGCTGTGTGAGACTTCGCCTTTAAGAGGAAACTTACACAAACATTAAATAAGTTCATGGAAATACAACTCTTGTGGAACACAGCATCCACAATGCTAAATAATCTTGGTCTTACAGGATATTCACTTGTGACCTTATTTTTATTTTAACTATAACAACTTTTTTAATTCTTGCAGAATTGGATGTAGCCAAGCTTCCAACTTGGGAGTGCAGAGTGTTTCTCTGGTATTCTTCATACATAAAGCGTTGACTGCTGTGGAAGTGTTTTCTTTTTCTTAATGTTTCACACCGCTTTTTCTATAAAATGTGTCCTTTAACTTTAAGATTGTGGACTTTTAGCTTTTGGAGTGGAAGGACAATGGTGATTCAGATTCACTTAGATGCAAAATTATTATTTGTTTTAAATTGTTTTTATATTCTGTTGGATTAAAAGCTCAAAATCTCCAAAGTATCTGTGGAAATCTTTCAGCAGCGCTGCATCCGAACCAGTGTGCAAAGGTCTGCAAAAATCTATGCATTGATGGGAAAAATATAAACTGAGAGAAATACATTTAAGAGAAGACAAAGTGCCACTAGATATACCGCAACAACCCGCTAAAAGTGCATTTACACTCTGGAATTCAGATTTTGATTTTCTTCTTCAGCTGAAGTGTCGACTCAGCAAAATGCACACACTATAATGTCAGCAATGAAAAGTTTGGAAGACTTGGAAAAAGTCGAGTAACAGAGTTATTACAAAAACATTAAACTATAAAACAGATGCTAACAGCTGAAGTGAGAAAAGCATGTATTTTAGGTAGAAAAAAAATAAACATGAATGAAATTCTGCTGTGCCCTAAAAACAAATTGCTGAGTCTAAAAAAAGACAAATAATCAAACATCATCATTAACCTAGTTAATAAAAATCTGTCTTGTAGCGAAAAACCTGAAGCATCTGGCTTTCTCTTATCCAATTTTTCATATTTTATTAATTATGAAAAGATTTTCTTCTTTTATTATCACAAAAACCTTTCAAAATGTTCTTTTCAGGAAACAAATGCTGCAAAATGCTTTTAGCAGAGATGCAAAATAAACTGTACACAATTGACATGAATTTATTTTTTACAGTATGAATAGATTCTCCTGCGCAAAAACTTAAATTAAAAGTCCCCTCTGGACATATTTCAAAGCATGCAAAAATTACCCAGTGGCCTTCTGATTAATTTTCTCCAACTTTGACGTACTCTAAAAGCCTCCAGAGCAGCTTTTAAAAAAGAGCTGGGTGATCATCTCATCTACCTTCCTCCCCCTGGATTCGGCCCTCACACAACCTCTGCTTTGTCTGGGTTGATTGGTGAAAGAACAGTGATCATTAAGATAGAAAAGTGGGCACGACTGCTGTCCTAGCTAAAAGTCTGCATTAGCCTGCATTTTTTAATGAGGCGAACCGCCCAATGGGAGCCTCCCTGCACTCCATCATCATTATAATTATATTATCTGTGATATATGATGGGCTGCACTATGGTGTGGTGGTTTAACACTAGATCCTGGTTGAAATCTCTGCTGAATATCAAGCCTCTCTTTCTGGAGTTTTCATGATCTCCCTGTGGCAATGGGTTTTCCCTTATGCAGTTCACTAAGCATGTGTGTTGATTTCCAGATTACATTAAACTGTAATTATGGCCCGCAGCAGTCCTGGACGGCAGGGACCATATTGTTTTTGGTATTTTTCTTTTTTACTGCAGCATTAAGTGAAACATTTGCCCCCGCCACATACTCCAAAACTCACCAAAATTTGCAACACACCTATTATTTGGTGAAAATGAATTTGGGGCACACTAAATGACTCCCCCCCTTAAAAAATGATGACATCCCAGGAGGAGAAACTGTTCACAAAATGAATGGGGCCCAAATCCCTTAAGGGGCTAAAAAAAAAAGAAAGAAAAAGCTCAAAATCACACGACAGGATAAAAAATAAGAAAAAACATTGTATGTATCATAGGATGGCCACAGGACCTGTAGCTTGGTGGCCATTTTGTGGCAAAGAAGGAAATTAGTCAATTTTTTTTACATTTTTGCACAATATGGAGAACATTTTTGTCCTAATAATTTTTAACAAAATTTCAGACACCCCACCAGGTTAAGTCTACAACCATATGTGTCGTTTTTTATTGACCTTTTACATCAGGTAGAGTCCTTCATCATGAAATAATAAAAACAAAAACAACAAGTTCAATACCTTCAACAAATTAAAACTCTTGGGGATTTTGATTACCTCCCAACTCCTCATGTATCAACTACTTGGGAAAAAAATGTTGCTTTTAATGTTTTTTTTAGTTTTTTTTTTTTTTTTTTGTCCTGTCCAATAACTGAGCAAACAGATAGAAGCTGAAGGCCTCTTATGTTTGACATTTTTTGCTGTTACTGTCGGGGGTTATGAATCTTCTGACACACAAGGTATATATTTATATAAACCCCTTTTGTAATTTTGGCTAAACTTTAATTATATTGATTACATTGGTATCCCTTTTTTGTTGGACAGGACGGAAAAGAAGAGGAAGGAAGAAGATAGACGGTTTTGAGGGGGGGTGAGGGCACAAAAGAAAGGGGGAAAAGGGGGGTGGGGTGGAAAATGGAGGACGATTACAGAAGTAATTACATAAAGTAACAAGTAAATTCTTCAGTGTTAATAAATATTACTGTTAGGTGTAAATGTTAATCTAAAAGGGGCAGAAGACAATAACAGTTCACATGCACATTTGCATGAAGACACATGTAAAACATTTCATTCAGTCACCTAAACCATTTGAACAAAGGTGAGCTGACACCTGTGCTCAAGTGAGTGTTCATATTCTGCTGAGGTGGATGAGGGAATATTAAGAAAAGAGTGCCCGGTCATCCCCAAACCAAGACCCCCGCCGAAGCAGCAGCGGTAGCCAGGACCCTCCGACACCCACATAGTATATAGCAGATAGAGGGAATCTGCCCATCGGGGAATCATGTCTGCCACCCAGACCAGGGCCAACAGGACCGCTACAGGGGCCCCCAGTGCCAGAGAGCAGCACAGAGAGTGCAAGCTCTAACCCAGCCAAAACAGTAGCCCAACAGGGGGTTCAGTGCCCCTGCCCAGGAGGAAGATGCCAAAGAGAAGTGAGGGTCCACTCTTGGAATTTTGGAGAGACCAAGCCCTTGAGGTCAAAGACAAGAACCCACACTACAGGAAAACGGACACCCCAAGGCTAACGTGTTCTCCAGCTCATGGTCTTGCCAAAGAACTCAGGGATCCCTCTCCCTGCATGGAGAGAGGGGCATTGTTGCCATTGGCCTGGTTCACCCCGCCAGATATAGGGAAGGGAATAGAAGATCAGAGGTCCCACCTTCCTTGTTTAATGTGTGTGTTTTTTTGTTTGTTTTTTTCTGTGTGTGCATATGTGTTGGAGTGTATTTTGTTGTGGGGTAACGGGTGTGTGTAATAAAGAATACAGTTAAATTGGAAAGTAGAGAACTGAGGGGACATCTACTGATTGCTCACAGTAATGTCCAATCACCCCAACCAACCAAGGGTCCTACATGTCTAAGGTACAACTAAAACCAAGAAGGGAGGGGTCCAAATCCATGGGAACACCATGGAAGGGGGACCACTGCCAAGCACCCTCACCCTCACCCCAACCCTTTTAAAGTTCAAAGTTTGTTTGAGCTGAAAAGCGTGTTTCCATGTTGCTCACACAGTGTTTTACCTAAATATTGTGAAAATTGGATACATGAACGCTCAGTGCAACAAAACAATATCACTTATGATATACTTATATCAGAAATGTGGGCATGGTTAGCAAAAAAAAAAAAAAAAAAACCTCTGTTGCCAAGGAAATCCAAAAATGTACTATTGCTAATTCTCCTTAACTTTTTCTTCTAAACGTACACAGACTGGTTTGTGACCCCCCCCAGGCAACCAAAAAACTAAATGCTCACTGTGGAGATAAAACCAACAGAAAAAGCTGCCATTTTGAAAAAAGGGGAGAGTGGAGGGGGGGACATTTTGTATTATGTAGTATGGAAAATGCTAGGTAAATAAAGATTGGTTTGAAATTTGATTAATCAATTTATTGATTGATATAGCAGTCGGTCAGCCAGTGCAGCTGGGTCTAAAGGGTGCAGGGGGGGGGGGGGTACTGTCTGTGGATTTAATTGTATATTGTTTTCCTGGGGGTAAGATTCACAGTTTACATTAAATAACTCGATCTCTGCTTTGCACAACTTTCAACACTGGTGCTGTAAAACTATGCTTTAAGCTTTCACCCAATTTTCCTCAAGGATTGTACAAGATCATCATCTGTCAATGCGTTTGATGGAGCAGTATATTTAAGAGATGCAACATTTTCCACACACAGGCACTTCCATTTATTGTTAGAAACGTTAAACCTTCATCACAGGAATGCTATGTGTTTCTGATCGTCTTCCACAAGAGTCTGCCTTTCACTTTGATCATGAAGGTGACTTCACTTCATAGCATGTCTGTTTTCTACTGCCACTTCAAAACGTCTTCGATCCTGTTGGGGAGAAATCTTGATGCCATACGTACTCCCTACAAATATTACAGATCTTTGGTCCCGTGTGAACACTAGAACACTCATCACTCTACTTCAAATAATTGACGGTGGCTAAACCTTGTCTAATCAGCTTTTTTAGATGACATGCATCATTAAAAATTTAGCTTGCCTCCAGTTATGGCCATCTCACACTGTGGCCTTTGCTTATCACGCTGTGAATCACCATATCTTTAGACAAACACATTTCTAATAACAGGCCCCCACACTGAAATACTGTGAGACTTCAGGGAAAGAGCACAAATGATTTTAAAAGAACATTTAATTCATTAATTGTAATCAGTGCGCCCATAGGAAGCGGTCCAACTGTTTGAGTAGAGCACCAATTACTGAATATAGGTGTGAGATAACTTTGTGAGGGATGGGAATCTTTACAACTTAATTATAGATTATTAACGTAAAGGCGTTTGTAACGTCCTGTTCGCTGTTGCACACCTGAGTTTGAAATTTCTTCCTCTCATTTTACCCATCACTCCCGGTCTAACTCTGCATGCTGACAGCCAAACATTAAGGCATCAGGTCCCCTTTTAAAGTCTTCAGTAGTCTTGTCATGCTCTCCCATTTTGCTATTCCAAAAGAAAAGTGGCACCAATTCCTTTGTTTCCTTGGAAATATCTGTCCTAAACAACTAGCAAACTGTAAAAGACCAGTGTGCTTCAGGGCTTCATGTGAATGTACAGACAACACTTTAACCTTTTTACATTGGAGCTTTGGCTCCAGTGTTGACATTCCTTCAACTACCGTAACTCTGCAGTTACGAAGTAACTTAACTCCAGCAGATTCAGAAACAAAGAAAAGCAGCTTTGCGGTGATGTGCAAGACTTTACAGTAGTGAAATGCTTCCGCAATCAATGTGAACAGGCTGATTCTGTCAGGGAGAAAAGCAGCTTTGTGTCATTGTTCAACACTTTACATTAGTTGTGTTGCATATTTAACTTTGCCTGCAATGTGTTGCCTAACTGGTAACACATGAGTTTACTTGTTTAAAGTTTTAGTAGTGGGCCAGTATTTCATAACTGCAGAGCAAATTTGGTCTTTTTTGACTAAAGACAGCCTGCACAACATACTCTTATTCCTGAGATAGGGAATAAATACCTAAAATCTCTGCCTGAATAATCAATATATACTCAGACTTCTAAATTAATTTTCAATTATTTTTCCTATTATTTTATGCAAAATTGCTATTTGTACCATCTTTTATTCCCAACTTGACTAAACAGCTCATACGCTTTTTACTGCTTTTCAAACAATTTGTTTAATTTTTGATAAAACTTGATCTATGATGACATTTTAGCAGGAAAAAAAAAACAAATCTTGTGCAGTTTATTACAAACAAAACATTTTCAAAATTAATCTTGTCTCTACTGTGGCTTTATTATGCTCTCATATAGAATATGTCTGCAAACCACAACAGTTTGATTCACACAGGTAGGGTGGAAAAAAACAGAAAAACAGCGATAATACACATGTGAAATGAGCTACTGGTATTTTTGTTTTATTTTGTTTTTATACTTACAATATGTGAACTTAACAAACCAATTTTTTTTGGGACAGATGCTCCAAAAAGTCAGGTTAAGACTGCTTCACAGCACACAGCATTTCAATCTAACAGCATGATGTGCACTAAAATTACCCGCTGACGTTTCTCCAAAAGAAAACATACTATCCTGCTCAAAACAACAGCCTCACACAATCAAGCTTGCTCTTTGCTTTGCCAAAACACCATTTTTCAAGCTTTCTACGAGCAGCTTTTCACAGGTCTAATGGCAGCATCACCAAACTGAACTTCTACAATTTCATCATTTTTTGGATGTCCACACATTTATTAATAGACACGATGGATTAAAGAAATAAAAAAATCATTGACGAATGACCGCAGAACCAGAATTGTTTTGTTTTAAAAAAGCTAGTGTTGTGAACCCTCATTTATTTGTGCAGCAGGTGAAGAGAATATTGGCTGAACATGTGTTTGCTATTTCTAACACAGCTGCTCTATATGTTTGGGCATCCTCCCTCAAACAACATAATCCGACTTCAGGAGTTTATGTCTTGCTAATACAAGTCCCTAAAATAAATACTACTGTCCATTAGTTTGAACAGTAATCATCAAGTAACAAGTCTGTCAACTCATGGGAACATTATTCTCAAACAATAAAACAGAAAAAAACAAAAAAAAAGTAGAAATTGCAACAATAAATGACTTCCTTTAGGAACAGCATACTTAAAACTTGTTTTGATATGTGGGAGTCTAAATTGAGAAACCATTCTTCATTGATAGACAAAACTGAATAACATATATCAGGCCGTAAAGCTTTAATTTACAGAATGCTTTCTTGAATTCTGGCATCTGACGATGGAGCTGGTGGATTCAGCCTGTATTTACTTATTGCATTTGACAACTCATCGTTTAAACAAGCATAAGTAGTAATCAAGCATTTGATTGTTTTTCCTCCCATGTGATATTGTTTCTCAAACACAAACAACAGCAGGCATCTATAGCACTTTGGCAAAAAAGAAAAAAGAAAAAAAGAAAAGAGAAGTCTGAATCATCAATAAAGTGACACAAAATCTAAAATAAATACACCCATTCAAAAAAAAAGCAAAACTTGTGTTTTCTTTCTATTTGTTGGAAACCTCATTGTAAATGCATCTATCTGTCATCACTGCAACTTTTCTCTACTTTTCATTAAACCATCCATCCATCTATTCGTGTTTTAATAGTTAACTGAAGCCAGAGTTCATCTTCATGAGCAAAGACACCCCCACCACCCTGTGCCTCCCCAGCCACAATCTGCATTTCATCTCAGGCTGGCCCTAGGCCTCTTCTACAATGTCTTCCATGGAAGGTGCGATAGATAGATTTGACTTTATTCATCCCACTAAGGGAAACTTGGTGCCATCAGAAGCATTTACAAGGACAGAGGTACAAAAAATAGTATTCTAATTTACATAACATGTGAGCCAAATACTAAAGAAGTAGAAGTGTGCAAAAGAAATAGAATGAATACTGGAAAACTTGCAAGGAGGAGGAAGAGGAGGGGGGGTCATTGGAGCCATTCTCAAAAGGGACCATCGTAGCTCTTTTGACTAGTCCAACCCTGAAATTTTACAACAATAAGACAGTAATGCTGGATTCATGGTTCCTCTACCAGAGTAAAGGCTATCCAACAACCCAGCCAAATGATAGATGGCAGTAAGAACATTTCTGCCACAAGGTCTAAAAAAATAAAAAAAGTAGTTGTTGATTTGTAGCACGCATTACATTCTTGATTTGTTCTCATTCTATAAAACTAGGCTCAACACTTAAAAAAGACATTGAATTGAAATGCTACAGGGTGGAACTAACAGAACTACTGCGGCCTTTGTTGATAGAAATGTTTAAATATGAATCTGGAAAGGGGGGTGCACAGCATTAGGTCACAGGATGCCCACTGGGTTTCAAGTCCTGAGAAGAAAACATGAATTCAGTGAAAGGGATTTTACCTCGTCAAAGTGAGAACCCTCCCCTTTTCTAAGCAAGTAAAATGACCACAGATGTAGAAGTGTGATTTCTGCTCAGTGCAGGACAATCAGCCATAAAGCTCTCCATTGTCAGTTGGGGTCTTCACTTCATGAGCTAAAAAAAAAACATCATTAACCTGCAAAGAGTTTAAGTCAGTTCACTTAAAAAGCGCTGACTCCCATCCGAGGTTTATCTTAAGATCCTATGCAAAAAAGCAAAACTACATCAAATCAAGGAAATATTGTGGATCAGAGCCATCCAACAGGATTAAAGAGGTAGGTTTGCTTTTAAGTCCCTTTCCGCAGGAAGTTTTAAGTCTCAAGAACAAGAGTAAATTAAGAAAGTCACAAGTCCCTTCTTCCGAGTTGCATGGTGGGATGAGGCAAAAGAAGGCAGGTGTATTTGTAAGATAGCTCCAATATTACACCACACGGGTAATGAGACTAATGTGGCTAATGTTAGATGGGGGATGTGAGGGGCTGTTGACAAGTGGGAGAGATGGTGTAACGGGGTAGGGGGTGGGGGGCTCCAAAAAAACAGTCCTGTCCACAACTCGAACTTCTAATGAACTACTGTTGCTCTGTAGAAACTATGTCCTAGAAAATGACACAGGTTCTTTGATTTTGGCTAAAAACTTCAATTTTATAATTAGAGGACCACTGGGAAAGCTTTTAGAGTAGATCAAAAGAATGATGGGAGTGGGATTTCTAATATTCTGGGATCTGCATTTCCCTTCCCCATACCCCATTGTGTTTTCATCCCCAAGCATCTCAGTTGAGTCATTTCATTGCAATACCAAAACTTTTAAACTTCTACCCTTCTGAGGGATACATTAGGGACACTAATAAACCTTTCATGAAATCACTGGAGAATAATCAGGGGTTTGATGTAAAGTCCATTTTATATTTAATTTTATCAACAACAACTAATACTACAAGGACCCCCAAACAGGGATAAAATGGGTTTAGAAAATTGATGGATGGATGATTGATACAACCAAAATACTCACACTGTGTTAACTAACTAGTTTGGTTTTAACATTAATACCAATCTTGGTCTGCTGTGGCATCAAATGTCAAGCGGTGATTGACATGACATGTTGTGCCATGGTGTGTGTGTGTGACAACCTCCAGTTTTAGAGTTATTAATATAAGGTGTTATCAACTATATATAATTATTAGGCCTGAAAACTGCCATAATATTTTTGTAGTACTTAAAATAACTGCCACAAGTAAGTGTCTTTGTTTTATGTGATCTATAAAACAAAGCGTTTATTAGAGACATTTTCCTTATACTGCAGTTAATCTACTTTAATGTAAAAGAACTAAAAAAGCAAGTTATTTCCATAGACAATGTTCTATTGTTCTTTCAGATAAAGACACTTGAGATTGGTTTATTCCTAAGTACACATTGGAAATAAGAAGAAAAATACAAAAAATAAAATAACTAAATAAATAAAAAAAAACAACAAGATTAAGAAAAGGAGATAAAAATCAAATGAAGTAGGAAGAGAAACAAAACAGAACCGCTCTGGAGAAAAGAACTCAAGTAGATGCATAACATGATGGATGAGCTAAACACAGAAAGAAAATGACAAAGTAGATTAATTAAAAATGAAAGTTGAGGGGAAAAAAAAGCAGCAAGGTTGGACAACAACAACACCCAAAAAAGGAACAGTGTTGTTTTGTTGGAAATAAAGTAAAGTGAGGAAACAATAAACACATAAAAAAGAGACAAAATAATGAGATGGGACAAAGGGAAAGTGAGATGGAAGGAAAGCAGCCGCAGCCACACAACAGACACGAGGTGATGAGCAACGACAAACAGGAGATGGAGAGGAGGGGAAGCAGTGGAGCATGGGTAATGTGTTGGCAGCAGAGAGGCGGGGAGGGAGAGAGCAGAAGGCTTGTAAATGTTGGATGAGAGAAGTATACATGGCACTGTGACTCACTGGAGCTGCCCCAGCACTTGTGAGGGCAAGTGTTTTTTTTTTTTTTTCTACACACAGTCTTTCTCTTTCACACACACACAAACACACAGGGACACATTCATATTTCCCTTCTGGTGTGAAGACAATAGTTTTAAATGTACAATCTCAGTCCCTAACAAAGGTTTTTGTTCTAATCTATTTCCATCCAACGCCATTTTTCTTTAATATGTTCATTTCTAACACCACAACCTAATTCTGAGAGTTTTTGAATCATTTCCATACAAAACTACAGACTAACAGCCTTAATCATTTTATAAAATCAGTCATTTTTTAAAAAGAAAAAGCTTCCAAAGCTCCTTTTGTGATAGCTCCAAATAAAAATGTCCCGAACGAGTAGTGTTTTGAGCCTGCCTCTTTCCCCCCCACTGCTTCTTGTGAACACAGCACACCAGACAAGCACTACATTTTTTTTTCTTCCGCTGGATAGGCAGGTAAAATATTTATGAGTGTTTTAACCTTTGGCTGACCCCGGTGCAGCTATACAAGGCTCTTCTTAGAAAGTTCCCAGGGAGGTGGAGTTTGAAAGAGTGATTACAATGCATGACCTGCCCTCAGGTTTTGAATTATTGCATTATCATATGCTGGCTGTCAATGTATCCATCTTTGATACCGGCTTAATCCTGTTCGGATTCACAGAGGGGCTGGAGAAAATCCCTGTCCTGGATCTGCTGCAGAAATCTATTCTATTCACACAGCGTGTGCTTGGATTCTAAAATGTTAGTGAATCGGAGCACTAAAGTAAAGCAGAGCCCAGTCGTTTTGGATGTGTCGATTAATCTTAATCCACTATTGTTTCAACATTATTTTAGAAAGCCAATAAAAGCTGTCAGCGCATCAAGCTCCTTTCAGACTCTGGTCCTCTTTTGGCTTTGTTTTCTTGGCTTCTGATGTTGCTGCTCTTATGACAGGTCATAATTTTACACCCCAGCAGATGTTTATCTGCGACTTACATGATTGAGTAATAGCAGAGGATGAGAAAGGATTTATAACAGCTTAATTATGTCCTCTGTCACACTGTTTAAGGAAAATAAACCACACTTTGTCTTCTTTTTTCTAATTTTATCCTCCCTTTCCTCATTGTTCTTGGCTCTTGGTGATGTGCTTCGCTCTGTGTGGTCAGCAGCTCCGGTAGGGAAGCTGGCACCAGAATTAAATGGTTGGAAGTTTTGTCAGACCTCTCTCTGTTTGCCCTTAGAGTTTTTTTTTTTTTTTGCTTGTTCCCGTCTCCTTGACCTTCTTCAGTTTCTTTTAGAACAGGGCGCGGTGACCTGGTTTCTTCCTCTTCACCTGTGCACTCAAAGACTTATTTCTTCTTCTAACTCCAACCCTCAGCTTGTCATAAAAAAACATGAAACTGCTTCTTCAGGTTGATTGATTTATCTCTCCCACACTTTGAGCTCTTAATCTTGTGAAACTTTTACATCAAACCCTTCAGATATTAGGTTATTTGTTTTTTGGTTTTGGTGCCCAGGGTTTTTAAACCTCTTGCTGATATTGACCCTTTTGACCCTTTTTTTCTGCTGTAGCTTAGTGACTGAGCATCCTGACCTATAAAGTCAATGTTTTCTGATTAGGCAATTGTCCTGATCCTTTTATGAATGCTCATCGCAATGTCTGCTAAATTGAATCAAGTAATCAAATAAACATTAACTATCGTAGAAAATCATAGGCAAAAATTATGATTTTTGAATTTAAAAGTCAAATATTGAAACAAGAGTTCAACCCATCGTTATAAATTTCACTTAGCTACATCAGAAAACAATGATCACTAGTTTAATTTATACCAACCTGACATGACAATGGTTTAAGGTAATTTTATTTTTGCACATTTTTAAAGTGAATAAGCAGAATTATGGTGAGTGGGTGGTATAAAAGTCCTGGATTGGTGTGAGTCTTACGCAAGTTTTCTTTGGTACCACATCACATAAGCTGTTTATCTTCTCTGAGCTGGGAGGGTTGTTGACATATTTGGAAAAGGGGGGGGGGTTTACCTCATCCATGGGCAGCAGAACAACTAGATTGACCTTCACGTCAAGGAGCCCTGCCTACAAAAGTTACAGCAGGAACAGTAGTCTTTTTGGATTGCTGGTACTTTTAATGGGTGACAGCCAGTTAGTCAGCCACTTGATGCAAAGGACACAGATGATGACTGACACAAATGACAAAGGTCATCTTCTCACTTTGCTTGTACATAAAATTCGTAATAAATACATATACACTAATCATTGGATAGCTGATATTTCTTCTGTAAATTCACAAGGATTTGGAAAATCGAAAAAAGATCTAAAACCAAACTAAAGAGAAAATAAAATTAATCAAAAATGTTAAAAAGCCAAACAATCTTATTTTTTCCCTTTATAAGTAGTTTACTTCTCTTTATAAACACAAATCTACTATTTATAATCATAATGTGACTGAATTAGAAAGCCATCAGAACATTTCAGTCATTTTTTAAATGTATTCCCTCTTTTGTAAGTTTAGTGTAATAAGAATCCGTTTTTTTTTTTTTTAATTAATTTTCATTAAAACTTTAGCATTGAGAATTGCAGAAAGTAGACCAATATTTGGATTTACAAGAATTTAAGATTCAAATGAAACAACCCTATCATCACCACCACTGTGCTTAATAGTCATAATGTTGATGTGGTGGTGTTTACTATGGTAAGAATTTCTCATTTCTTTCATTTAATCTTTGTTCACCAAACCTTTTTGTCCGGTTTTGACATTCTTTAGACAACCATAACTGATTCTGTCTGATTTGTTGCAAATCAATGGTGACATCTCTGGTGTCGAAGGGTTAAAAAAACATTTCCTTTTCTTAAAAAATCTTAAATACGTTCAGATTCTATTTGTGAAACTTATGAAGAGTTTGTCCTCTTCCTCTCTTCTTTTAGGGAAGGCTTTATAGGCAACTTTTGCAGCAACTAAATTGCATAATACTTTACATTTACTAACTTTAACACTAAACACAAACTTACGGAGAGTTGGGTGGGGCCTTTGGATTCTTTTTCGTTTGGAAGTCAGTTTTTGTGGGTGCTGCACAATCTGACCTCAGGGTGAAATTGCCAGGACATTCCCTTCTAAGCAAGGTTGGCAACTACCTTAAATGTTTTCCCCAAGTAAATAATCCTTCCTATTGTGGAGTGATAGATTTCACATTGTTTGGAAATAACCCTGTAACCTTTTTTCAATTGATGTGCAGCAACAACTGCTTCTCTGGGGTTTCTGCGGACACACCTGCACAAAGGAGTCCAACGAGGTTTTTAGCCATGCGGATCTGATTTGATGCATTAGATCACCACTGCTCTTCTCTTAATTGATATGAACACAATTTATTCCTCATCAGAATGTTAACATGCATATTTACAAAAGCAAGAAATGTGTTTAAAATCCTGACATCAACATGCAACAGAAATGTTTGTTTTGACAGAAACAACTGACAGAAATTTTTATTCCACATGCATTTATAGGACTAAATAAAACTTGAAGTATAATTTTACCAGCAGATTTATCATGAACCACGTGAATGATGGATGAACTGAAAGGAAATAGCCAATGCCGTCTCATAAATGAATCTTTTAGTACTGCAGGAACACTAAACCCTTCACTTTTGTTTCATGTTGAGTTTTATGCAGTGCCCATTTATTACCTTTAATCCTTGAACAAGATGAGTGTTACACTGAATACCCATCCACTTAGGAATTGAAGTGACATAAATCTAATACCTGCTTTCTCTACATTGACAAAAAAAAAATGCTTTTTTTTGTTCTTTGCTTTATAGATCTGTAAAAGAAGAAAACAAGTTGGCCTGTAAAGTTTAAAACAGTACCCAGATCTCATTATTTTAAAAGAGAGAATGTAAATTGATAGAGTCCACAGTGCTTAATAATAAAAAAAAGAACAAAAAAAACAACGGGTGGAAACTCAAGTGTCAGATACCTGGAGTGCAGACACACTTCTTCACAGTAACCTTTGTCTGATTATGCATGGGCTGCGTAAGACATGTCCTATGAACTTCGTCTCATTAAGCTTTAGAGGTTATGGTGATTCAAGCAAACCAAACTGCTTTAGAGTACTGTGGATCATCTAGTCCGACTGCTCAACCCTGTCCAGCCTTCACAATACTCACAACAATCTGGGCCACATGCTACACCCACACGGTGAAGCATATCACACACTGCCGCAATGGTTTCCATACACCAACAAAGAGAAAGAACAAACACAAGCAGATGCAAAGACAAAACATCTCAAAAAGCTAAATTGAAGTATTCGTGAATTGAATCATTGGCTTTTTTATTTATAACTTCAAAAAAGGTTTCTTGCCAAAGTCCAATGAACTGTTTCTGGCCCACCTCTGCAAGCTTGTTACAGTTTGATTAGCCATTGCAAAAACAGAACAGAGTGATCAGACTTGCCCATTATTTGGTGGTCAAAAAAAGGTGCAAAATAAATTCCCTGGACCTTAAAAGTACAGGTTTCTCCTAGATCTTGAAATCCTATAGGATTCTATAGAATGTGACGGAGAACCTCCGGCTCTCAGATTTTTCTTCTGCCTAAGTTTGGAACGCAGACATCAGCTCCACATTTAAAAATAACATAAAACCCACTTTTACAATGTCTTCGTTTAGCTTACGGCGTATCCCTTTAGGGGTTGCCACAGTGAATCTGCTTTCACTGATTCTCACAGGGGATTTGGCCAAGACTTTTACGCCCTGTATTTTATCCTGGCAGGGGGCTGGCACAGAGGGACTCAGACCAGGGCCTTCCTGTGGCTACATAGTTAAGCGGTAGAGCAAAGGGTCTTGCCAAAAGACTAACTAACTCTGGATGACGCTCATCGTCCCCCCTGACAATTGAACCCTTGTGTCCCAGGTGCCAGTCCTGTGCTGAACAAACATTAAGATTGACCTGGGTGACCATAGACCTTGTCTTCAGCCATGCTGCCATCGATCTCGAACAAACATTAAAAGTACTGAATGTTAGAGTTCCTTGAAAGACCACTGGAGACAGGTCGCAAAAAGAATTTCATTGACTGCAAAGCCAAACTTTACACTTCAAAGAAACAAATGTACAGTTTATTTTTTTTTGGTACGTTTTTTTTTTTAATCCGATAAAACTCCGGTCAGCCTGCATGTAGCAATTCATGCTTCACTTGCTGTTTAGCGGGTTATGGTAGATATTTTCTGTTTATTAATTAATCTATGGCCTAGACCAAGGCTGCCCCAACCTGGTCTCTGAGATCAACCATCCTGCCTGCTTTTCAGCTCCCCCTGCACCTCTTGCTGCTGATTACCTGGATCAGGTGTGCACCCGGGATAAAAAGCAGAGTGACAAATCTCTAGGACCAGGATTTTCCACCCTGGTCTGGACCTTTGACATCAAAATTGTGCTCAGATAAGACCTTTGACTGACGAGTGATCATAAAGGTAGAGATTATAATATTTGACCTTAATCTCCTCCACAGTCCTTAGTCACCACCAAGAAAACACTGTTCAATGTTTAATTAAAAAATGTATTTTCGACTTTTATTGTCTTTCTAGTTATTAACTGGAAAAAAGACATTTAACAGGCATTTTGTACATTTTTTTTTAGATTCTAATAAACTCAGTAACCATTTTTCAAATGAAGTGAGCTATTCTTGCTCCTTCCATTTTAATTAGGACATATTTCATACTAGATTATTTACAAAATGTAAATACTGTTCAGTGAATTCATAGAAAGATGGATCAAATTGTGAAGTTTGCTGTGTTGCAACAGAGCAGCAAACTCTGCTGTGCTGAACATGAACTTGTTGAGCTGTCGTCATAAAACACTTTTATTCATTTATTCTATCTTCTATCAAGAAGATAGAGCTGCACTCTACGTCATTGGAAATGTTCTCTGCTGCTTTACCATTGTTTTTTTGTTTACTTATAAGAGTTACTAGTTAGTCAAAATGCTAAAAATTGTCTCTTTTTCTTTTTCAATTAAGAGCGCTGCAATATTAGGTTTGGGTTTCCATCATAGCACCAGCTTTGACAAAAATAAATAATGTTAGCATTTTTAAAATTCAATAGAGTTTGAGCAAATGCTAAACATGCCAAATGATCTAACCTTGTGACCAGCATATATAATCCTTTCTGCAAATATGGAAATATTTATATTAAAGTTCTGAAGTTGGGCAGAACTTAGTTTGCAGTAGCTGAACAGGATGTGTGAAAAATCTGTACATATGCAAGCTGAATTAGAGAATGACTGCTGTCAAATTTTTTAGGAAAGACTAGAACTGCAAAGTCCTGCCACAGAGGACAGCCATATGCAAATATGTCAGACATCAGGGTTCACCAGTGTGTATGTGAGTGTGTGTCCATGCATGGGTGTGTGCAAGTGTCAGGGGCTAAAATTGCAGCGTGCAAGCAGAGCATTGGCGCATGTCCAAACTTAGGCCACTGTCTCTCTTCTCTCTGACACACACTTGCACACACACCGTTCTTTGACACATCCCTCTGGGTGATCAGTCCATTGTACAGGTTCTCCAGTGAGCCATAGCCTTTACATACATTAAAATGAGCTTTGGGTACAGAGCAGCCCCTGAAGACCCACTCCTCTCAGTCTACAGTGCACTCAGGACACACAGAATGTACGCACAGACTTGAAAGCAGCACTGTTCTCTATGTGTGAAGACAGGGCTGTGGGGGAGAGCAGCAGACCATAACTGAAGCAAAACTAGTCTGCCCTTTTTTCAACTGAAACTTTTTTTTTTTACTTTACCAGTTTATTTTACTTTACTCACATCTGGGAATAAGACTCATAAAAGACATTATCCCTTTTTACCATATGAGCAAGCAGATTAAACTTTCCTGAAAGACCTAACTGGGTATGACCAAAAAAAGTGTGCAGTGTGTAAGAGGCTATATATAACACAGTTTTAACTAAAACTAACTATGCTTTTCCATTGAGCATCTTGATACACCCCAAAAAATATTTTTTCTGGGATAGTCCTAAACTTTGGGTGAACAAGCAAATCATGATCTCTCTGAAAATTGGGCTTCCTGTTTGCTTGCAAATAAAATATGATGTGGTTCACCTCCCACCTCCCAAATGGGGAGGGACTTGGTGCAGAGATAAAGTAATCCACCTCTAATTGCAGGTACAATTCCTTCTTCGCCCACTGATGCGTGTAAAAGTGAGCTTGGGCAAAACACTGAACCACTTATTGAAACTGAATAATCAGTTTACTTTAACAGCATATTTTATTTATTTTTTTCTTATGTTAAGTATGGTTAGCACCTTACATGGCAGCTCTGACACCATCCGTGTGTGAATGTGTGTAAACGGGTGAAGGGAGTGAGATTTGTAAAGCGTGTCAGTCCTTGCATGAAGGTGAAAAGCACAATATAATTACAAACTGTTTTTTTCCCACTTTGCAGAGAGTCTTGTTTAAATTAAAACGAGTTTCTTATTTTGATTTATTACAACAAATTCATGCAAAATTTCAGGGCAAAATTTATCTTATTGAAGGCCTGCACTGAAACTGCACCCATACCACAATGGAGACTGACTACGTGCAGAAAATGACAAACCTATTTGTTATTTTTCAAAAACAGAGAAAGAACATGGACCATTAACTTTTGACAAAGTCAAATTAAAGATTTTGACAGACGTTGGAGGAGAAGAAGAGCGCTTACCAGAGCCTTCAGGGAGCAGCAATGGCCTCAACTCAGATATTTCATCAAAAGACCTGAAATTAGGACAGGACATCCCATAAATACATTGTATTTTTTTATTGTCGATCTTTAATCATATTTGTATAACAATAAATACAAACAGATGCATATTAATTAGGGAATGAAAGAAATTCAAAGCAATACATTGAAATGTATTTTTTGGTAAATGGATTAGGCACAGATCACTATGTAATACACAATATACAAATTTTAGGTTATTTAAGTGTAAAACACAAGACAAAAAAGTTCCTTTTTAAGTGACAGGTGACATACCATAAAAAATAGTTATCAGCAACATGGTTCATATTAGGAATATATATATTAGGAGATAGAAATCCTATTCATCTACAGAACTAGATAACAGAAAATGAGAGTGCTGAATTTAGAAATTAATGACAGAAAAACATGTCAAGCATATACTTGTTTCTTTGCAAAAGTCCTCAAGCTCCTCAAACTGAGAAACACAGTCATTAAACTGTGCTTAAAATTTTCCCCACGTCGACTCTAAATAATCCAACATTCTCAATTTGTCAGAGAATTACACTAAAAAAGCGAGTATTGAATGTGTTTTAATGGATGAAATCAGATGAAAATTATGTTTTGGGGGTTTTCTCTAATGATGGAAGATAAATATGAGAATCAAGCTCAAAAAGGCATTTGTGAGTGTTTCTCAATTTAAACAGTTGTAAATCAGGAGCAGACACAAAGAAGTGGTTAGAAAAAAAAAAAAAAGTTTATTTGTTACATAGAAAATCCCTCTGGGTGGGCCACAAGCTCCCTGCGATGGTCCCGCCAACAACTCAGAGGCAAAATTCTAATGAATGACTGCTGCCTGCAGAAAACATGTCCTAGAGAGCCAGATGTTTTTTTTTTTTTATTTTGGCTTAAAACAGGATCATTATAATCAAGCGACCACAGGGAACGCTTTTAAAATAAATTTAAAAATTCATCAGTGTTCCTTCAAAGCTTCCATCCTTAACATAATGCAGATAAATGCAACATTTGTTTGAGATTTTTTTACAGTCTATTTATGTGATGAATGTAAAAGGCTTTTTTTTTTTATAATTCAAAACATGTAAGAGACACTTCTGAAGTTTCAAGGAGGTAAAAAAAAGAAGCTGGATGAGGCTCAATGAATCAAAACCACTTAGAAGTGTTAAAATTAATAAACACTACAAACAAATTCCTCATGGTCATTGACTATGAGACAGTAATTGCTTGTTATTACTCAATTAGCATGGCAGATACTTGTGTGTTGGTATGGAATGACCCTGCAGCTTAAAAATGATGATTTCTTGTCATTTCTCTCTTTTATGAACACGTTTTAGACCCTGCTGTCATGTCCGTCTTAAAAAACATGACAGTAGTGATCAAGCTTGATTTAATCTTTAAAGTATTAGAAACATTTCATCACTTTTGCACTTAACATTAAACGGCAGCAGCTCTGAGTTTGTGGCAGAGATCATTCAAACTGAACATCAGTATTGGGTTTGAAGATCAGCCACTTTTCCTCCCTTCTCCTCATGAAGGACAAAAAAAAAAAAAATTCCCTTTAGCCTGGAATGGATGATGTAATGATTTAGCGATATGGTGTCTGGTCAAACACGCTTTAGCCGGGTGGATTTCATCAGTTGGAATTTCGACGTCTACTTTTGCACACACTCTCTTATACTTTATGATATTTGGGCCGAGAAGTAGTTAGGAACTTTTTATCATTAATGCTCTTTGCTATGAAATGCGGGTCATTTATCTTTTGGTGCTCCCGCTTTCTAACCAAGGCTCATTGACCGCAGTCTGCTTATGAAAGCAGGCCTTTCAACATACAGCTGTTAAACGATTGCTGGAATGACAGCTCTGCCATTTGCACAACTGGTGATCTTAAGTGTCCCACAAAAATCCTTTCTAAGGGTGGATATTATCCTCTTAAAGGTCACCTACTGTATAATCCAATAGTTGATCTGACAAAGTGTTCATCCTAAGAAAAAGGGAGCTTATTGTTGAATTTAGATCGTGAAGTCTTGCACTGCAGTGTAAATGTGTTTATAGGGTGAGGTTAGCTTTAGAAGTGTCACGGTTAAAACCTTTCATGATTTTAGGATGGGTTACAGATTTGACCCTTTACTTCAAAACTCTCATTTTTACAATGCTTTTTCTTTCTACCTTTCTGTTCTGTGTGAAATGGCCTGGTGTACAGCAGCATGATGTTTAGTCTCTGTTATGTCTTCAGAGGTGGAAAAAATAAAGGCTTAGTCAGATGCGCCCGTGAATACTCGTAAGGGTGCTGAGGGTTTTTCAAGCCCGTGGAGGATCATTGACAGGAGAGGCTTGTTTCAAGGGGAGCTCAGGTGGGTCTTGCAGGTTCCTTGAGCCCCGTGCAGCCACCTTAAGGAAGCATTATGAAAATGGAACGTACCATTGTTGTGCATGTAGTAAGTGTTATGTGCTTTTTTTTGTAAGGATAATGTAAGTTGCATGGACAGGTGATACTGTTGTACGGTACCTTCATGCCATACTCCAGTCGTCAATAAGGTGCACATACTGGCTCCTTCCTGACAACATGCGTATGCTGCATGCCCGGGGTTTGCACACGATATGCGAGTGCCCATAGGATGTCCCCTCAAACTGCACTCTAAGTGTATAATTTCCTCACTTCTAACAGTGCAAGGGGTGCACACTTATCACATGAACACCACTATCGGGCCCCTTGTGCAGTGAGTGAGGTTGAAAAAAGGGATGTGCCTGCGTCTCACCTACATTACCCTTGTTTACCCTTGTGTGTTGTATGTGTGCTACAACCTGTCACTTACATGCCCATAGAAAAACATGTACATCAACATTTTCAATCTACGGTCTCACAGACCAGTCTACAACCTTGGTAGTCTACGCCAACAGGCAGCTCATATCTACCCATAGGCACAGTTGTGACGAAGACAAGATGTGCAACAATGTTCTGCAATGAAAACATTGCATGCCAAAGTACCTGAAGTTCATTTATGAAAATGTTTTAATAATTTTGTTTCAAGTTTTTGCAGCGTACAACAGCAGGAGATTGTTTCAGAAAATAAGAAACATTTCAAACAGCGATGGTTCTCTTATTTGGGATTAACATTAAAGGTTCTATGTCGTGCTTTTTTGTGAATTTAAATGTTTAGTAATGTTTGTTTCTCATAAAAAACAACCCCAAAGCTGTGTTTTGATCCATTCACACATTTCCGAGCATTTCTCTAAAAACCTCTACTTTGAGCACCAGCCCCTCCCAATCCACAAAAACAAGTGGGTTCTCACATTCATACTTAAAATGAGGAATCGCTCCTCCCAGAAGGAGTCTGTGCAGCCAACACACACCACCTTCTCTGCAGAGCTAGCGGTGATCAGCAAAAGACTTTCCTTTTATTTAATTTGCACAATATGCACATCCATCTTTGCAAAAGTTTAGATGTTGTTTGTTTTTGTGGGCGACACACACACACACACACTCTGGCGAGGCCAACTCTAGGTTGACACCCACACGGAGAGAAAGGCGGTCCTCAGAGATGGAGTCGTCTTACTTTTGGGTAAGGAAATTAGCTGTGAAAATAACTCATATTTCATAAATATTTATTGTTCTTGAGTGTGACAAAGGTAATGTATCATCACGTACATAGATATGGTTTACTTGGAAAGGTTTAAGAAAAGCATAATAGGCCCTTTGATGTCACAGTTAATGTCCATTTGAATAACACAGAAAAGTATTTAAAGTGCTTGAGTGCTTGAGTAACACAGCATACTGTTTTCCTTTTTTTAAGCTTATAACCAGTTCTAAACGTTTTAGCCACCACAGCCGCAGATTCACAAGACAAAGAAGTGTACATTTCTGCCTACTTTCCAGCTTGCTTCTACTCACAGAAATTGTAGGACTGCTTTACTAAATTTTAGAATACCAAACAGATGTCTGTCACTAAGTTATCATCATAAATGTATCAAATTCTTTGTGCTACCCACAAGTTTTGGCTGAAAGGAATTTGACTGGTTTTGGCATCTTGGATAGTAGAATTGGAGAAAAGACAGCCCGTCGCTCCCCTAGTTTTATAAATGTGACTAAAGAGAACAACCAAATGTATAATCAATTTTCACTGAAGTGACGAATAAGACTGAAAAAAATAATAACTTAGGAATTAAATTAATGGTTGTTCAGTAGGACGGTTTCCTTTTATTTACAAAGGATGATCTTTAACTTATAAATTTCAAGTTCTTGGAGTACATAATGAACCCGGATGACCCCGCCATTGTGTCCTGCACTCTAAAGTAAGTCTGGATAAAAGTGTCCACCAAAATGATGGTAATGTAACTAAATCATTCGGCAGCAGACTTTCACTCTGCCCTTGAAGCTTTGTATTTATCCAGCAGATGAAAAAGATTTCTGTATTAATTTTCCTCTTCCTTAAGCTCCCAACACCAAAAACTGTTTGAAGCTGCAGTTGTACAGTTTGTAGTTATATTCACTTACTTTTGCAAACTTTTTTTTTTTTGGGTGCATTTTATTTGTTTGACTTGTTAAATCAAGGAACAGATAAAAAGCTTCAAATACAACCACATTTTTTTTTCTGTTTTCTCAGGTGTTTCTGCGTACATACTCAGAAATCTTCCATTAGAATAAAGTCAGCTCCGTTTATAGGGAAGTTAGTTTTTATTTTACATGAACTGCATCAACATTCATGTCAATGTTTGTGAAGAAGAGTAAGATGTGCCTCTACGGACATCCAAAGTTTGTGTTTATGAGGGACAGAGAAACAAAAACACAGACGGAAGATGTCCGGATTTCCACTGGAGGTGAATTTTGCCTCACGGTGGCAATTAGTGACGTCTGCACAGTAATGTTCGTATGAGGTTAACTTTTGGCACACACAAGTAGTTAAGTAGCACAGAAACTATTCATTTCTGCACAGCTGTGAGAGGGTGCATTCAAACAAAAATCAAGCATAAATTACAGATTGCAGCGTTAATCAGAACTCTCCTAGCAACAAGCCAGTCGGCCACACTGCTTGACTGAAATCCCATGTTGGCAGCCGCCTATTTGTTTCTTTATTTAAACTAGAGTAAAGGGAGGCTTGAGGATTAGTTTGGACTCATTTGAACACTGCAGCAACTTGAACAAATATTTACTGCTGGACTTTCAGTGTATTCCTGTAGAAAGACTTTTGGTAGTGTATCACATTCTCAAAGAAGAACTAGATTGGCCCTGGGCTTAGATCAATGTCAGAACCTTTCAGATGATTTGAAACCTCAGTGTAAGCAAAGGCAAGACTCTTGGAATGCTCTTCGCCTTAGGCTACCAACAAGTTCAAAAAGGTTAAAACTGCATTACGCCTGTGTAAACAGTACTTATGAAAGAGGTCTGAAGAATTTCTTACCATATGCACAAGGCATTAATCAGTATGAAATCCAACACAGCCCATTATGGTTTATACAATTCATTTGACTTATACAGTGTCAGTTTTATAAAGCACCATTACTGGGGGGGGATCTATGTTATTTTAACATGTTTTTATCTCTGAAGGCTAGACTCTTTAATATAATTTTGCTCTGAGGTTCGCCAAAAATAATATTAAAAAAAAGTGGTAAAAGCTGGCATGACAAAAGCAGGTGGAAGCTTGAAGGGAAAAGACAGTCACCACTCAACCTCTACACCACTGTGAATACAACAAGCCAGCAGGAAAAGTGTCCCTGACCTGACCTGAAAGAGACTGACAGCATGTCTGTGTGTACCAGAGAGGGAGAGGCAGAGTCAGCTGGGAGTTTGTGTGTGACAGAGTGACAGGGACAGGGAAGCAGTATCGTCCCCAGCGATTGTGGTTTCTTGTCTGCTTACATATTCAGGCCTGACAGACTCTGAAGGCTGCATAAGGATTTACTAGACTGGACACTTACAGACACAGGGACACAACGTTTTTTAAAACAATTCTATACTGCAGCTCTGATCACGGCCAGAGTAATTATATTTCTGTACTATCTGACCGATAGCTGTCTAAATTTAATATCCAAGCTGTTTTGTATATTTATTGGCTCAAGGGCATCTCTGCTCAAGGTGGGAGGTAGATGCCATTGGCGGCTTGGAAACATTGCCAGTTCATGAGCAGGGTGCCCCTGGGTGGATTGTCAAGTGCAGCTCTGTGCATGAATACCATGTATTATCCATGCGCAGGTCATTGTTTCTTTCTTTTTTTTTTTTTTTTAATCTGCTCCAGCAACAAAAGCAGCTGACTGGGCAACCAGAACCAACTCAACCTGCAGCCGGCATTGTTGGAAGCCGTGACTGTGACGTTTCAAATGATCAAAAGATCAAAATTTCTGTATATTTTGAAAATGCAGTCAAGGTTTCCTCACATGCTACAGGAAAATTGATTATACTTGAGGCTATACTTGAGTTGCCCTTACATATGGTATAACTAAATCATAACTTTTATATAACTGCCACAGGGAAACGTCAAGCCCAGCGTGTAAAATATAGAAATCTGTTTCTCCTTTAAGCACACAACAAGCTGAAAACGAAAATGTGCCACTGGAATCACTTGTTGCTGGAATGCAGTGAACTGCTAGAGCCAGGAGACACAGGATTTGTGAAAAAAAAGATGTTGCTTCAAAAGATAAGGCCTTCCTCCTGGTGCTCGTTGAGAGCGAAATGTCTGAAGATAACTAAGCCAGGTCAAATAACGTGCCTTAAGTCCAGACTTTTCTGTAAGCTGTGAAGGTGCAGAAGCAGAAAGATGTGAAATAGATATCAGTTCAAATTACTCAACAGGCCGGTAATGCAGACAAATTGCAAGACAGGCGGGCTCTGATCCAGTAGATAGAGCACAAATATGTCTATTCTACTTGATCAGTACTCATAAATTGTCTGGTGTGCATTGTTTTCTAAACTAGGTCCAGAGGGGCCACCATCCTGCTTTTTACCTGACTTTAATAACAGTCATCATCTGTCAGTAATATCTGCAGTGCTAGATGACAAACTGAATTAGATGCATTTAAGTAGTTTAAAAGATGATTGGAGTGGGACTTTAGAGGTTCTCTGCTTTGGTGTTTTCATTCCTCAACAGTTGTGTCGCTTTGTTTTTTTCTGAATTCCTGGATTTGTTGGGCGACACGGAAGAATTAAACGATTTCCATGGAAAGCTATGGAAATATTATGTTTTGCATACTAAACATTTTGAAGAAACGAATTGCATTCGTACCATTGTAGATAATCGATTAAAATTCAACAACAATGGGGTAGGGTAAGGGAGGGGGGGGGGGTTGTAGTGGGTAGGGTTATGGGGGGTGGCTGTGGGTGCGTGGCGATCTCTGGGTTGCTCGGGTCGCGTGCCGTGGCTGGCTCGCGGACACGGGGCACCGGTCGGGTGGTGGGCGGCTCTTGGGTTCTGGGGCCCGGGCTTCGTCCTTGGCCCTTGTCTCGGCGTCCGGCGCCCGGCGGCCCCCATGGCTGCCGCCTGGTACGGCTAAGCGCTCCTGTCCTGTGGCCTGGGGGCCGGACACCGGGTTCGCTTATGCCTCTGGGCGTTGTGGGGGCCCCTGTAGGGGGGGCCTTCTCTGCGCCTAGCTGGTCGGGTGGGCGGTCCCCGCCTCCTCCCCTCCCGGGCTGCTTGGGTCCGGTGTGGGGGGGGCCCTGGCCTTGGGGGGCCTCTCCTCCCCTTTCCGCGTCTGGCTGTTCTGGCTGGGTAGGATCTGGTTCCCCACAACACAAGGTTCACTTCGGCAGCATGCATGTATCTCCACCCCCACGTGCACGTGCACACTGCCACACTGCTCCCTGTCTGCTTCATCCCTCCTTCTAACCTACAGTGTATTGATGGACAGATATTTTCCACTCATCTTCGTGTCAGATTTTTACCCATGATGGAATATTTGTCTTTCCAGCAGATCTGGTATAATTGTTACAGCTTAAAAGAATAACTGATCCAAATCAGTGCTTGTATCCCCCCTTTTTTCACCTTTCTTCCCTTTACTCTCTTCCACCACCACCCCCACCCCACCCCCGACACACATTTTCCCTCTTCCTCCCCACACACACTAAATATAACAAATAAAGAAATGAATAATACAACAAAAAGGGGTTAATTCAGATCTACACTCTGGCTTCTAAAGTTCTACAACCTATTGAAAAAAAAAAGAAAAAAATTCAACAACAATCAGGATGATGCCAACTCATTTTGTAATCCTAGCTTTTGCCTGGCTCCAAATGGTACATTCCACATTCTAACTTATATTTATAGGTTTGTGTGGTAAAGATTCATTTTTACTGTATACTAATTCTCATGAATTGTTCTTACTTTATACATGTATCACAGAAACAAAAGCGTAATTTATTATTGAGAAAGTTTCTCCATGATAAGAGGTCAATGTTTTGTGAAATTTTCTTCTAAAATACTAAATAAAAGAGCCCCACAGTAAGACTGTGAGTGAAAATCCTTTAAACGGTTTAGAACACATGTGATGTGAACACAATAGGACTAATCTGAAAACGTGTACTTTAGAACAATATCTAAAATGTCTATAACTATTCAATTGTAACATGACTTCTTTGGCAACAAAAAAATAAAAATACAAATAATAAACTCTGATTCTATAATGTACTTGAATTTGATGTTTAAAAAAAAAAGTAAATATCGAATATCCCTTTTGGAAAAAAAGTATCCTTCTAAAACTTTGGGGATACACACTTTAGACAATCTCTTTCTGCCTTATCTCTTAAACCGCAGTGGAAATGCTAAAAAATGTGAAAGGTATTTTAACTCCCTGAAAAATTGCAGGGAAGTTAACCTCTTCACATTTCCTCCATAAGCTGCAATAAGAACTGACTTCTTGACAGATAGATGTACTTAAAGGGTCCAGGTTCTGGATGGCAAAACTGAAGGGCTACAAGTTGAGGGCTGGTTTGAAACAAAAAAAAAAGGGTCAACAGACTTCAAAGTTTCAGAGTTATGAGCTCTTTAAGCTAAACATATCTACCTCATCTAGATTCGTTTTAATGCATAACTGAAATAGAGATACAATTAGTTTGTGTTGGTTTAAGATTTGTTTATTTTATTTCTTATTCTTTGGTTTAGTATCCAAGTCAAAAAAATTTTTTTCAAACTAAATTATTGTAATGTAAGATAGAACCTCTGGTCAAAGAAATGTAGTTGTTTGATTGACATGTAACTATTTAACCCTTTGAGACCATAGGTTTAACTCCAGATTTGACATTATTGCGACTCTTCAAAAATTAACGCAGTTCAGGTAATTCCAGCGGATTCTGAAGTGGAGAAAATCAGCCCTGTGCTTAAATGCAGCACTGGACAGCAGTGAAGTGCTTACACGTCCACGTAAATCAGCTAAAAAGCAGCTCTGTGCCATTAAGCATATTAGTGCAAAGCTTCGAACTGCCCCAAAACAAACAGCGGGGGATTACACAAACACGTCTTCTCTTCTATGGTCAAAACTAATTAAGTGTTAAAATGAATATAAAAAGACTGACAAATGAAATATTAGTTTTGTGTTTGTTATTAACACATAAAATATGATTAAGTGATTAACTTTGGTGTTACGCTGTCTAGTGTTTCGCCATTCTGGCGAAAGATGTATGATTTTACTTGAACCAAGAATCTTCCTGGGCTGTTCTTGTTAAAAGGAGACCCTATTTGCTTTTACTATATGTTGCTTCTGGATCTTCATTTAGCCGTTGACTTCTAAAGCATATCAAATTCCTTCTTTGTGATGGTATACCTGTCACGACAGTCTTCGTCTACTGTTTGTCCATTTCGGATCAGTTGGTTTACTCATCAGTCTGTTGTAGGAATCTCCCAATCAGATTATTTTGGCCAAAGTCTGATTCCATTTGATGCTGATACAGATAAAAAAAAAAAGTAACAATTGGTGGAAATTTATCCACGTTGGTCCCTTTTTTTAATTGTATTCACATTCTTATATCATTTAATACTCAAACAGGGCACATCTGGGAAGTATCTTGAACAATTAAGTAAAAAAAGTGTAACTAGTAACCAAACTATTAACTAACTGACTGTCACCTTCACTTTCCATGCTTTCTCCAGTTCTTCTCTTATTTCCTTGGTATTTCTCCAATTTATCATGTTCCTTCCCCTTAATGTTGCCATTCCAAAGCCACCACAATGGCTTATAAAAGCCGTTGTGGTGGATGTGGCATTAGCAAGCAATGGCAACATCAGGAAGAAGGAATGGAGAAACTGGAGAAATACCAGGGACTCAGAGAAGACCTAGAGAGAGAGCATGGAAAGTGAAGGTGACAGTGGCGCCTGTGGTAATTGGAGCACTCGGGGCAGTAACCCCCAAGCTTGAGGAGTGGCTACAACAGATACCTGGAAAGACCTCAGACCTCTCAGTCCAGAAAAGCGCAGTACTTTCGAACACGAATGGGCCTGATTTCTGATGACACGATCAGATCAAAATATCCCTAATCTTTTGGTCTGGATCTTTAAGTCCCAAAGGACCACCTCGGATTAACTACTCTAAAGCACCCTTCAAGGTGCTTTTTGTCTACTGTTGATCAACACAAAAAGCACCTTTATGTTTTCCTCTTCCAAGTGGCTTCATCAGTCTAAGGAGAAGAGTTGGGACCCATAGAGTCATGAATAATATTAATGTAAATCACATTTTTAGGTTGCTTTACTTTAAGAAAGAACATCCTAATTGTATGTACGTTTTTAAATATATTTCGAGTGTAAAGTCTTAGTAACACTAATAATTAACGTAATGTATGTGTGATGGATGTTTTTTTTTTTTTTTTCCAATAAAGTTTTTCAAACACTCCATTTGATTGTGCAAAACTTCTGATTAAACGAATTTTGTGCATTAAAAGAATCAAATATGGGTCCACATATCCAAGAGCAACATAAAAGACAAAACTGGGTCATGCAGCAGAACAATAATCAAAAGCATAATAACAAAGGAATAACTGTAAAAGGAAAAAAGAATCTGCTACTACAGGCCAGTAAAAGTCCAGAACTCAGCTTGATTTATGTATTGTTAAAGAAGCTTAGGAGTGCTGTACATAAATGAAAGTCTGCAAACTTAAACTGGAGCAATAAAATAATAAAGAAAAGTTCTTGTTGTGTGATGTGGGAGACTAAAACTCTTACAGAAAATGAATGTGTCAAGTCTTCTGCAGTGAAAGGTGTTCTAAATGCTAATGGATCTTGGGGTGTGCTTAATTTTTTTGCAAAGTGGTGCAGCCTTTTGCCTTAGTTTTGAACTCAAGATACATCATTGGTTGCTCATCTGAGAATAAAAAAAACAAATGTTTGATTTAGGAAATTCTTTCTTCTTGAATAAAGTAAATAGAAAATAATGTTTGCGACTTTATCCGTTAAATCTTCAAATGTCGCTAAAATAGACAGCCAACCTGTCCCAGAGTGTATGCTCGCACAGCTGCGTCCAGCAAACTCAGTGCTCCAGAACAGAACAAAGCTATATCAATGGAATGATGAGTGACATCAAGACGCGCCCACGAGCCAAAAAACAGGAAACTTGGACACATATTGTCAAATCTTCAACTCTCCTGCACACAATAGACTTATTGAGATGATAGAAGACAGTGATAGGAGGCAGCCAAATTGTGCCAAGCAGTAAAGTTTATTAAACTTTACAATGAATAGAAAAACAACTTAGAAACAAAATATTATTGTTAGGGAAATGTGCATTAAAAAAAAAAAAAGGAAGAAGAATAATAGAGCCTGCATCTTTGCCTCTGTCCGTCCATCATCCCATCTCTGCAGCCGTCCTAAAATCCATCCATACCTCTGAATAAAGCGGTTAACATGACCAGGCCCAGCGCCTAAATGTGATTACACAAGTGATTTTTTAGCCCATCCAACCACTAATGTGACAGGCAGCCATTCTCCGCTATAGCTGCACACACACACCATTCTCCAATCTTACAGACGTGCACACAGCAAACCATGATACACACACGCAAACACAAACTCCCCAGACACTCATAAAATTAGATGGACAAAGATAAGAGGCGGAGAAATGGGTAAAGGTGGTGGTGGAGGGATGGCATGGAAAGGGGAGAGGGGAGGGGTCAGGGACGACTGGGGAGGAATTTGATTGTTATTGCTTCCTCTGGGTCTGTGCATGTGTGTGTGCAGCGTGCACAACTGCAAAGATGAGCTACAAGGCAAATGAGAATCACACAAACAAACAAAAAAGCAACTGACGTTTACCGTCAGCGTTCTACACCCAGACTCTGCTAAATAATTCATTTGTACTTTTAAATGTTGGTGTCAGCGTAAGTGTTCATGTCAGTTTTACACCTTCAGTTTCTAAAGCTGTTTTGGAAAAGGAAGGAAAAACAAGACTTACTTTCTCCTTCAAATGATGCATTGCATTAAGAATCACTGCACAAGATATCCCATGTTTTACATTTCTGCACCCAAAGTCAGTGCACAATTCGTTACCCAGTGGCAGATTTTATTATATTTTTTAAACAAGTATGGCAGATTTTATTATATTTTTTAAACAAGTAAAAAAAAAAAAAAAATCTGACGTTATTGTTACTTTAAAAAAAACAATTCTAGTCACTAAATTAATTTTTGCTATTGAAAAATGTTCCTTCTTATGTTTCTTAGGGTTCAGTTTTTGCACTGTGTGTAATAATTTAAATACAAAACTGACAGCCTAGCAATATAACAAAACAAGATCCAAAATGTGATAAAAAAATTTAAAAAGACTGATAAACTGCAGTGTAAAAAATTAAGAATACAATACAGATGTAAAATAAAATACAATTTATTTAATTTCAAATAATACATTTGACAACATGGAACAAATTTGGATCATAAGGGTAATTTTTTTGACACAATTCTGTCATACACACAGCATGCTGTGTTTAAGAAAGAAATAATCTAATTAATAATTTATGCTTGTGTTAGAATATTTAAATGCTATGTGCTTGATTTTTTTTAAAGTTATGTCCAAAACATACTTTGGAATATTACCTAAATAAAGCTTTCTTTTATCAATAACACTTTCTTTTTGCATGTTTGTGTTATTAGTTTTATTTTATTTGCCATCCAACCTTTGTCCATTTTTTTTTTTTTTTTTTTTTTAAAAAGCAGCCTCATAATTATTTTCCGTGACTAATTTTTGATTTTGTCCCAGCTGAGGCCTCATCGTGTCAAAGACCCCTAGTTTTACCACTTTATTCAGTGTGAATTGCAGCCATATATGTTTTTGCCCCCTCTGGTACGAATAAATAATGATCCAGGAAAACATTTTTTGTGTGAACAACATGCAACAATGCAAGAAATGTCCTTCTCAAAACAAACAAAAAATTCATTTTCAAACATGGTAGAACCCACTGATGAAACTGATTTGCAGGACTTGTAGCTTGACTTTCACGTGCAACTCAATATTTATCTGTAGAAATTAGCTCAGCGATCTTTAGGCAACAACATTTTACGTAAAATGCTGCAAATTTCAGCACAAACTTTGTGGAAATAGTTGATGATGATACTTTATTTTTTGCATATATGCTTTAAAGTACAAATAGGACAAAATAAAAAAATAGGAAATGGATGATGGGAAATGAAAGGAGATTAATCGACCTAAATGTTCCCCCCCATGCCCTAAAGCACTTTTCTTACCAAACCCAGTGCACCTTGATATAAAATTACAAAAACAGTTCAATTGAAAGTAAAAATAAAACACAAAATTGTTTAAATATTTTGAATCCTAAGTGGTGTGAAGAAGGAATTCTACCACTATGGTATATCAGGTGACATCTTTTGAAAAGAAAGAGGGTTTTCCTTTGACTCAGCATCACTTTTAACAGTGTTTTTGATATCAATCAAATGATAATGCATGAAAAAGCATTCATGTTACTTTAAAAATCAAGTAATTTCAGAAAAAAAAAATGCATTTAATACATTTGGCTTAAAAAGAAAGAAAAAAAGGGATAACTATACATATCATACTATGTGGAAATAGCCCTACGTTAAATAATAATGAATAATATCACAATACAATATTCAGTATGACCATATTAGTATGTGTTGCTACATAATCCCAAAGAGAGCCTTGAAAAAGTCACTGGACTCTGAACATCAGGCGAAAATGATAAATAATCTAACTGCTCTAGCTGCTTACAACAAGAATAGTGAATGCATTTCATTCATATTTTTATATTCCCAGCAATTCAGAAACAGACCCAGCACCATGTTTTTAAATTCTATATTTTGGCAATTGTATTAGAGTAAAACACATCGATAATGGCGACATTTCTGATCCACTAAAATGATCCATTGTAGGAAAACAAGAAGATAAAATCAACTTTTGGCACTGATTACTGACGGTTGTGCAGACAGCTCTGCTCTGAACTGTGTTTTCTGATATCTTAGGCATCATAATGTAGGCTTCATTGTGTCAGGTTGTCTGAACAATGAACAGTAATGGAACACAAATCACGATGCCGAAAAAAGATAGGGAAGCCACAAAGAGCTGAAATCTTTTGAAAGGGGACAGACAGGGAGGCAGAGGAAGACAGCCTGAGAGGAAGCTGAATCTTTATCTTTTTTTTTTTTTTTTTTCGGAGCCGCTGCCTGACTATCTCTACCTCTTTCTGCCCTCCCAGACAGATGTGACGCTCGGGACTCCCCCTCTTTCCACTGTCCTTTGATGGATAGCACGCGCTCCAATACACACTCTCACTGATGTATTGCCAGAGGGAGGGGAGGTGGTAGTGGAGGTGGGGGGTCGAGGGCGAACGATTACGGGAATTGTCATTCGCCCATCATTTGTCTGCATTTGTAAACCATCAACGTCAAAAGCTCTTTCTCTTCCTTTCGTTTTCATGCGCACACACACGCACACACATGCACACACGTTTGTTGCTACAAGGGGGTTAGGGGTCCTATGTGTGTGTGTGTGTGTGTGTTTCTGCCATTTTCCATCATCTAATCTCTAAAACTCACATTAAGAACATTACAGGCAGATCGTGTATCACCCATCTATGTGTGTGGCGTGCACACACGGGGAAGAAGATGCGTTGTAAATGCAAATACACTGTTATTATTAGACCAGAAAGGAGGTATGAAAGAAAAATATGCACAAATTAGTTATATATTTAATCTTTTTCTCACTTTCCTTTAAATAGGTTTTCTGAAATTAATCTATTATCTTCCAACCCGCCTCACATTCCATTCTTTTATATTTTTATTCCCATGGACAAAGGATTTTTCTGAAGTGTAAGCACGTATAATTGAGTAATATTTCAAAAGTTTATTGCACTTTACTAAAGACTTTTTTTTTTGGACAGAACAAAAGCATATTTAAAACATGTGGTGTCTCTCCTGGTTGATATTTGTTCTTTTTTTCTGGTCAAACAGAAAAAAAATGTCTTTTTGGACAAATTCTTACACAATAATCTGCACCATGCTGACATAATGTGGACGTATCCATGTGGAGAGCATGCACATGGACACACATACTGTAAAAGAGGGCAAATGACTCAGCGAGATCCATCTGCCCAACATGACAGATAAACATTACACAGGGTGTTCGCTAGAACACGTTTCTTAGGGACTTGAGAGGAATGAGTCTGAAGTATTTGCTAAATTTTCTTATTGGATTTTATTAAAAAAAAAAAGAAAAAAAAGAAAAAGATTTAAGCTATGATTACAGTGGCCTTAAAGTGCTAATCACACCAACAATGCACTTGACGCATAAACATTTTAAGGATTACAACAATAAAAAACAATAAGCAAAATAAAAAATAAATTAAAAAAAATACAACCTAAATCAAACACAATTCCAAAGAAATGCAAATAAATAAAAATGAAAGATTTCAGAAAACAAAAGTGATTTCCAAAAAACAAAATGATGGGTTCAAAGAAATGCAATAAGAACCCAGAATAGGTAGATATTCTGGGACATCACTGGCCAGATGAGGATGTTTGATATTTTAGTTTTATCAAATGTGTTTTCAATGTCCACATACTAATAAATGTGTTATGATCAGTAAGGAGGATATCCAGTATCGCTTCATGCTAAATAACCTTCTGTTGAAATGATGGACAAACTTTATCACCCAATTATCATATTTTGTTTAGTTTTTAACATTTTATTTTGATTTCTGAAATTACGTCTGCTTTCTGATATGTTTCATATTTGTTTTGTTTTATTATTTTGGAATTGTGGCTTGGTTTCTGAAATTTTGCTTCAACTTTTACAGTCTGATGTGTTTTTTTTATTTAGTTTTTATTACTTGCTTTGTTTTTGCTTTGCATTGTTGTTGTGATCTTTAATATGTTTCAGCATTGACTGAAATGTTGAAGTGATTTGAACTTCAGGGCCACCACAGTCATGTGTAGGTGATATTCTATGATATTCTATGATATATGCACACCAAGATTGACCTTGTTTCTGTATGTGTGTGTGTGTGTGTGTATATATATATATATAAACACACACAGACATATGAGATACTGGTGTTTTCCTTTTGGGATTTTTTTCCTTTTCTTTTACATCTTAAATAGTTTTACATTTTAAATTCAAAATATGTATACAATGAACATGTGGAAATGTGAAAAAAAAATTTTTTCGCATGAGACAGGAAAAAAATGTTCTTATTTTAAGTTTTTAATGCATTTTTTCACCCAAAGATTAACAACAACTAAATCTTGGGTAGAGCAACCACAGGTAATGAGTGGGGCTTTTTATCAGACCCCCTTAAACAGAGCACAGCTTTGCAGCAAGGCATTCGTTTCATCTGCATAAACACACCTCTGACGTTTATGAAGGGTTTCAATACAACAGTTTATATTCCACTCTCTTCCTCAAGGGAAAAAAAAAACTGTTTACAAATTCTACAAAAATCTGTTTGAGTTGCGAGGTTTATGTTAATAATGACGATGGTGCTGATGATGGCGAAGAATGCTTAGTCCTGATGATTCAAACCAAATGCTTTGTTCTGATGTTTGATGTGTTCTGAAGCACTATTAAACAATGGAATGCCGTCTAAATCCAGTCAAAGCAACAGCTACACCAGTGAGAGCTTACTTCTGACATTAAAAGGCATCAATAATGGCAGGCTTTTTACACCTCACTTGGGAGTTGTGTTACAAATCATTTGATGCTTTGTTGTCTAATTTTTAGCTGCATTTCATGTCAGCTGTATGTTTAACTTATAGCTTCATGCTTGGATGTGGAAATGGAAAAAAAAAAGTGCTTTCTAAGCCATTAAATAAAAGAGAATAGCAAACTGTGGCTCTGAAATGGTTAGATTTCGGTTGTATCCATCCACCAATCAATCTCTTCCATCCTCACTTAGCTGTGATGTTGAGACAACAATGCAAGCAGAGATTTCCAGACCTCCCAAATCACCTTCTCCAGTCTTTTCTGCTGAAATATAATCTCTCCAGAGTCTTAAATCTGTCTCAAGGTCTCTGAGACATGTTCAGAAAACCTCTACTAAGAAGAAGAAGGCCTTTGAAAGGCGTCATAAGCCAACTTAACTAATCCTTTTAAAGTAGAGAAAATGGTCTTCCTATTTGAGGCATGTTTCTAAGAAACACAAAAGTCCTAGAAGCCCAGATGCTATTCTGTTCTGATGGAAACCCTTCATGTCATCCCTGGCAAAAAAAATTAAATAAATAAATAAAAAGTTATCAGATGTTATGAACCTCCTCACAACGAAGAAAGACCTAATAGAAGTATAAAATATACCAGAAAAGAATGAACCCTCTTGAAAGAGGGACTAAAGCTTATTTTAAAACTTTAAGATTAACAAAAAAAAAAAAAAAAAAATCATGCTTTTCAGCACAATCATAGATCATTTCATGCAGACTGATGTCCATAAAGCAACCAGCATCAAAACCACACCGACATCTATCAGGTGACTTCAGAAACTAAAACAACAATTGTGGTGTTTCAAATGTCATCACTACGGCAGAGGAACCAGCAAAATCTTCAGTTGCTGTGATAAAACTTCTTGACTTTTATCACAATAAAACTGTCTTTATCGCAGAAGAGGAAGTCCACACAATACCTCCATGAGCTCTCCACAACTTTTCTTTGTTATTTTGAGCCACATATAAAGTGATGTGTGTTTGCGCATCTCTGCTTTGCTTCATGCATTTTTGTTCCCCAACTAGAAAAAAAACGGTTGCAGTCGTTGGTCAATCAATGGCTTGCATCACTCACCAGAGGCTGGCCGACTTCACATAAAAGGTAATGGTTATGAATTCCTGGAGACGATGATCTTCCCATCATTGCTTTTTGTTCTCTTCAAGGAATTTTTTTTAAATGTGTATCCACTTCCTGTCAGTATTTCTGTTTTACGACCTTGCATGCTTTCATCAAAATGTATTCATTTATATTTCTGACTGACTTTAACTTTATAAACACTTAAAAAAGTTGCAAAACAGTCCATACTTTGATCATATGGATTGATTTTTTTACACCAATATTATTGATTTAAACATCTTTACAGATTTGTATTTTGAATGTTAGCCCAAATGTAAAAAAAAGAAACCAAAACATTTTAATCATTTCCAGCCCATTACGACTGACCAATAATTACAAATGTAGTCATTTGTTTTACCTTCTCTTTGAACCTTTTTTTCCAAACCATCATCTCTACATTTTTTTTTCTTTTTACATTTTGCTTGTATCTGCTTTTCTAAGCGTGATAAGTCATTTATCAAGGTCAGAATGGTAGCATGCTTGATTTATTCCAAAGACACCTGGCTGCAATGCATGCATTTATCACAGCAATCACTCCTTCACCACTGAGCTTAACAGTGTAACTGCAAATACACAGCCTGTGTGCCCTTTTCACTCACACCTTCACAGATGAGCCGGTTTATTTATTTCCTGTACATAAGGAAATATTTTCTCATTCATTAAAGCACAGGTGCGTTTGAAAACAAAAAGAAAAAAAGAAAAGAATCATGCATCAATTGAAAAAAATAAATTTACTTTTGCCCAGCAATGCCTCTATTGTCCAGATTTTCTTACAAAGTAAAAAAAGGTAACACAGAAAGGAAACACCCATTGCCTGTTTAAGGTCTTTGACTTGGGCTAATTATTTGACTAAGTTCCTGGGTCAGAAAAAGCATTCTAAAATAGGTAGCTGTGGTAGCGAGGTCCAGGGGTCGGCCTGTGATAAAAAGGACCGTAGGTTTGGTTCCCGGCCTGTCTATCCAAGTGGTAAAGTGTCATTACTCCTGGTGGTTATAGGTTGGCGCTATATGGCATCGTCAGTGTGTGTATGTGTGTGTTCATGGGTGAGTGGGAGTATGACTTTATAGCGCTTTGGGTCTTCATCAAGGGGGGAAAGCTCTATGCAAGAACACATCATTTACCGTTAAAAAAGAATGAAATGCTTGACAAATTTGATTCTCTACATGAAGAGCTCAGTTAGTCATCATCTATTTTGTTTTTTTTTTTACTTGTAAAAGGGCCCCCAACTTAGGGAAATTGAAAAAAATATTTCCTTTCCCTTTCAACATTTAAACAACTTTTTTTTTCATACAGAGAATTGGCTGCTGCAGCCTTGTAAAAATCAAAAACGGTACGGGTGACATTCATCATTTGAAAGATCCCCATGTCTCGACTTTGAACAAAATAAACTTTTTAATAGAAAAATCGCTGTAAAAAACCTATTCCATGAAATACAAAGATTAAATAACATTTAACAACCGTTTGCATGGAAAACTTCTTAGAACTTTCTACTGCATGGATGTTCGCTCCACTTCCAAAAACACATTTCTTCAACAGTATTTTGAGGTGATAACGAGCTACTGAGACTTCTGTGCAATGGAGGAAAACGCCTGTTAAATACACAACATTCAAAGGCCTTTATTCAAGAGGTTTTTAAACCATGAATCCAAGACAGACTCAACAATTAACTTCATAAAACATAAGTCTATAGAACAAGGCTTCAAACCAGATCAACAGCTGCCAATGGCTTCAGATAATTCCATCCAACACATTGGAGAAATATTTCTGCCAATAAAGGGCAAGTGTTTGAGAATATTTCCATGTTTCTGCCTTCAAACCAACCGTCTGAGGATGCCAATTAGCCTTTGTGTTTCAGTGTTGTAGAGAAGAGATATGAGAGTAAATGAAGGAAAGTGAGTGAGAAGGAAAGGGACAGTGAGAGTAAAAAGAAAAGAACAAGACTGTCCTTAAGACAGTAACCATTTTTGCTTTAATTGCCATTTTGGTGTTACTTCTTTTTTTCTTCCCATTGATCCTTAAAACTGTTTCAGGGTTTTAAACACACTGGGAAATTTATTTAAGGTAAACTGGTTTGTTGTTTCTGAAGATAAAAAAAAACTTGAGATAAATCAATAGTTTTGCTTATATTTTCTCAGTCTTGGATACTAAACATGGGGATGCTTCAACGCAATATTTCTGTTTTTGACTCTAATAGATTATTGTTTCTTTACCGCTAAACGCTTTAAAATCTCTACAGTTTCTTCTGGGTTTCAGTCAAACCCAGATGTCTGTAATAGATTGTTGGTTTCAGTACTTTGAGCCAGTTCACATCGTATGTCGCTAATTTGCAACATACCATTAAATCCAGCCCTCCACTTAATTTAGCACAACCTTGAACAGAAAAAAAAACCAAAAAAAAACATTGAAGAATATTTTTTCATCTAATTGGAAATAAAGTCTGGCATGAAAGGGTTAGTCTGAATCAGTAAAATATCTAGGTGTTAAATGCATAGTTTTAGTTGGACAGTTCTATGGCTGTCAAGGATTTGTTTTGTTGATTTGTGTTAGAAAAAATGTTTTCAAATGTTTTTATAAAATGTACCTGTCTATCCGCTCTCCTCAGACATATTCAGGGTCATGAGGACAGTTTGCCACTTTTACTAGCTTTCTTATGTCTAAATAAAAAATAAAACTCAAGTTTTTATTTTTATTTTACAGTTTCAGGAAAATAAAAAAAACAATGTTTTTCGGTTTAGTTTAGTTTCAAGGGAATTATTGTGGAAAAAAAACATCAAGAAAGTAGGAAAAAAATAAATAAATGGTGAAATAACAAGGGTTGGCTCTTTTACAACTGCGTATATCCAAGAGATTATCTTCATTGCAACTTCTGTCAAATCTAGAGTAATCAAGCTCAAATTTCCATATATCTGCTTACTCCAGCTGTCTCGGAGTTGAGTCATACAAGTGGTTGGAGCTGAAGCCATTTGGATGAGCAGCAAAACATTTCAAGAAAGAAAACTTTAAGTCCAAACATAATGCAACTTCAACACAACATTACCTGGAATATTAAGAGTCTCGACATACTCAGTTATTCAATTCTTGTGGGTAAACAGGCGGAATAACTAGAACAAACAAACAACTCACTCAGTGTAGATGGATCATTAATGGATTCTTTAAAACGCTGCATTGAGTGGATTGGTAAATGTATCCATGCAAAATGTTTTTTTTTTATTTTCATTCATTCATTTTCTGATCTGTTTATTCCCTTTCAGGGTCACGGGGTTGCTGGAGCCTATCCCGGCCACTTGCAGGTGAAGGCGGGGGACGCCCTGGACAGGTCGCCAGTCTGTTGCAAGGCCACAATCACACACCCATGCACTCTCACATGCACACCAATGGACAATTTAGATTAACCAATTAACCTATGCAGCATTTTGTTGGATGGTGGGAGGAAGCCGGAGTCCCCACAGAAAACCCATGCGGAAACCAGGAGAACATGCAAACTCACACAGAAAGGTCCCCCATTGTAAATTTCAATTTGCAAATAATTTTAATGTTGTTACATATTAGCATATGTGACAACAAAATGTTCTTTTAGGCTCCACACACCCAGGTACTTTCATATTTGTGTTACTATAACTGTTTCTAGTACTATTTTTCAAAGAACCAATTGTTAACTGTCTGTCCTGTTGCAGTCAGCTAAGGCGGAGTCACTTTAGCCTGCTTTTTAATTAGGTAGCATTATTTTCCCCAAATTTAGCGTTACTTAGGGGTATAGATTTTCTATTAATTCAGTTTTTTCCTTCTTTTTCTAAGTAAATGTCCTTTTTTTAAATGGACAAAAGGGACAAAAGTTGAATTTCGGTCCCACAACTGTGGGTTCACTGCTCGCCCCCGAAAATGTTTTTAGTAGTTATTTTACTCCATATGCAAACTCAAATGTAAAACAATTTGTGATACTTTTCTCCATTTAGATGGTCGTGTTTTATCTTTGATGGCATTATGTAATAATATAAAATAAATATTTATAAATATAAATAAAACCTATAAAAGTAAAACAGCAGTCATGTAATGCGTCAAAATTCTGATGCAGTCAGATTTGCGTGATCTGTAATATATTTAAGTTGAGAAGTCACTTGCACAAAACTCCTGGTTAAGGTCAATCTACTGCAGGATAATTTCTATCACATCAGAATAAAGCAAAGATTTTAATGCATTTATTGATTTTTATAAAGTCACATCACTTCTCTGCCACAGACTGAGAGGAGTTGAAATGTTATCTTTAAAGCGGCAAAAGGTTTTAAACCCAAAAACTGCTTCTACAAAATGACAAGAGAGTCAAATATGTTACAATCGTCCGTTTACAAAGCAAATGAATAGCTGCTTTAGCTATCATAAGACTTGTACAGTCCTATTTAATAAATGTCCAGGGATTTCTTATATTCCCCAGTGAATTATTGTTCGCACTAAAACACTTAAAAAATAAATGTACCAGAAATACAATAAAGCTTTTATTTTTTATTTTTAAGTAAATACATCTACCAATATATTTCACTGGTGGAAATTAGTTTGAGGGAGTTAAGGTTAAGTTACATCACTGTTCACGTGAAAATTTCCAAAACCAAATGGTAATATAACTGTTTAACCGAAGCTTCAGTCATCTGTCCCTCCCCTCGTGTTAAGAGTGTCATCTTTGCCAGGACACTTTCTAATAACAGAATCAGTCAGTCCTCCTACTTCCATCTCCATTACATCAACAGTCTGTGGCACCCCCCCACTCACACACATACACACACACACACTGCTTCTTTTCTGGTTCACCGTCTGGTCACCTCTCAACTTGACGACTGCAACTCCTTTCTGTCTGCTCTCCCCTAGGAAAGCATCACGCAACAGTTTCCTTTACCTGCTGGATTACACCTGTTCTCCACCAGCTCCACTGGCTCCCAATCACACATTTCATTGGAAAACAGTTACTGCTTTTTATCTTTAATGACATTCACAACCTCAACCTCTTTACTGATCTCCTTCAAATCACTGTACCCGCCCGCGCATTCAGATCTTCCTCTGCTGTGATCTGACTGTTTCCGTCTGTCATAGACTTTGGAATGAACTCGCCTTTGACATGTTTAAGTTGAAAGACGCCTTCAAAATAAAATGTGTCTTTATCTTTATTATGATGCACAGGTGTGAGACACCACCACCGTGTTTTAAGCCAAAAACAGCTTGCTATTGTCCCGCAGGACAGGAGGTTTTAGCAAGATCGAGCACAGAAAGTAGGTTAAGCAGCACTAAATGCTACTCTGCTTAGAGGAGCTGTCAGTGGAACTGCACACGCTGGGAAACCGTGCCACTGTCCCATTCCCAGTGGCAAGGTTGGTACTTGGACTGGTGCCCACTATTGTCGGATAGACCCAAAGTTCATGCTCATTGTTTCTTTCTAAAAGAAAGAGCCAGAGTAGATGCACAAAAGCTGCTTGTCTCAGTTTTATGCTAATCTGCTGCAGGAATATATGAAATATATTACAATTGAATATTAAAGAAACTTTAAAGGGCTTATACCATGCTTTTATGTATGGTTTTATATCATAAACAGTATTACTTTTGGCACACAAACATATTTTTTTATTAACTATAAGTTATTTTCCTGAGTTCTTTTCCAACTCAGAAGTAAGACGACCCGATCTCTGAGGCCTCAGCTTTCACTCCGTGTGGGTGCCGCCCATTTCCTGATGTCAACCTAGAGCCGGCCTCTGCAGCGTATCTGCGTCTTGCCCACGAAAACAAACAACATCCAAATGTTTACAAAGATGCATGTGCGTATAAAAGGAAACCGTTTTAGCGGCTGGATTTACTGAGAAAGTGTGTGTGTTTGTGCGATATCCTGGGGTGGGGCTGACAAGGCAGACTACGTCAGCTCGTGAGAACTCACTTTTGTGGGTTGGTGCTCAGAGAGCAAGTTTTTTTTAGAGGAATACTCAAAACTGCGCTAACAGATATATTTTTACTTAAAGTTGCAGAACATTTTTGAATGACAAATTTGTCTGTAGGTAAAGAAATCTGCTTGTGATTCTTCATTTTAGCAGTAATGTGACAAAAAGATTTCCATCATGTTGTCAGCAAAGAGAGAAGAGCAAAAAGCATTAGTTTAATATCAATGTCAGCTTTTTAAGTCAACATATTGTAGAAATATATGTAAACAAAATAATGTCCAAACTGCCTAAACACAGACCTTCTAGACATTGTTCTTGTATGGAAAGGTGGACCGATGATTAATGCACCTTACACATATCATACTTTATTAATGTCATTCTGCTCACAGTTTTTTCATCCTCCAAATGACTGTTTACATACATTCCCATCTGAAATCACTTTGTTGGACCTCACTTTTAACTTTTAATTTTGTTTTGTAAAATTCTAAAGTTATCATTCTGTTTTAAATTAGTTTTATATTGTAACTTTATTCATGTGATGTTTGCTGCTGACCTCTTGGCCAGATCACCTTTGAAATAGAGATCCTGATCTCAATGGGTCTTCACCCGGTTACATGAAGGCTAAATAAATAAATGAATATATATATATAAATACAAACATTGAGATAAAGATGAAAAAGGCAAAGTAATCTATAAATCAGGGAAAGGCCAGAGAAAACAGGCTTGTTTTTTGGGTTCATGTTAAAAAATAAGGCTAAAACAAAATAAAAGAGCCAAATATGTTAAGTTGTGTTTCTTTTGTCCTCAAATCTGTCTGTATTCTGACTTCAGTTACATAAGTGGTGAGGTCAAGCTTAAAATATTTTTTTTTTGCAAATTAATGTTTAAACAATCCTGTTTTGTTTCATAATTTTTCCTTAATGCTACATTCACACAGGGTGTGTGTCACACATTCAAGAGGGTGGTGAACCAGGGTTTTTGACACACTTTTAGCATATGGTGTTCACACTGGACTATAACTATCCAATGCTAGTGCATTTATGTACAGTTAGAGGAGGCTTGGTGCGAAATGTTGAAGCAAATCTTGTTCCAGGCTTTTTCTTTCTCAGCTCTATTCCGATATATGAATGACTTGGTGTTACTTTATCTATTCATTCCCAAATTCTCGGTCCTACTTTTCTACCTTTATGTTACTCCATGTCCTTCTGCCTTCTTTCATCCCCAATGTCTTCATCTATCCTTCTCTCTTTTTTTAACATTTTCCTGTGGTTCAATTATTGATGAAAGACACCCTCTTTCCCTCGGCCCAACTTGGGAGGTTTAAGAGACATGACTTGGCTATGGAGAGCACTTTGTCTAATCCCTGACTCACACTTACAGATGAGGACACACACTTTGACACACTCACACATTTTTACTGCCGAGTTCAAACAGAGGTCAGTTTTGTTGCATTAATGTTGCAAGAGGTATAAAAAATGCTTGCTGGCATGTGTATTTAGTATTTATCCAGATCACCATCAGCAGACAACGGATGAAGTGTGTGAATCGGAGTGTATGTGTGTGTACTCTGGTCAGGCATTACTCATGGTTATTTACTGTAATCTCAAAGGGACAGAAAGTCTCCTAGAACTCAACAACGCTGTATTTTCGGGGGCAAACTCGGGGCATGTTTATATAAAGATTAAGGTTAAAGTAAGCAGGTTTAAAGGAAGTAGTGGCCATTTCCTGAAGGTGCCAGTGTCCTGGGTTAGGATTAGGGTCACTGGAAAGTTAATGTGGGAGATATGTAAACTGTTTATTATAGCATCAAGACCAAATATTGTTTTGTGCATAAATAGCAAGTAGAAGAAACAAAATCTAAAAGAGGTAAAGGGAAGGATTGCCTGCATATTTCTTTCATCGGTCCATCTGTTATATTTTTGGAATTCAAATTTCCAATTTATTTACAGCCAATGTTTTTTTTTTCCATTATTCCTATTTACAATGGATTTTTTTCTCTTAATTAATGTGTTGGTCATGTTTATTATTCAAGTCAAGGCAGGTTTTTTTACTACAATTCATCCCAAAGCCAAAGCAAATTGCTTGACAAAATAAATTTTTAAAAGAACGAAAGCAAAAATATGTGTAGATAAATAACAATCAAACTGAAGCAAAGTCAAAACAGAGGAGTGCATACATAAAACTTCAGCCATCATATGCTGAATAGCTTTCAGCCTTAACTTGAACACTGTCAGACAAGAAGCTTGTATTGCTTCATCAGACTTTAGATTTTAACTGCATTCAGTTGAAACATGGCTTCGGCGTGTTCAGTCCTGACTCTGGGCACCAGAAGGTCTGTTCCTGATCTTGTCAGAGTTCTGAGTTGCTTCGCCGCGCAGAGAGCTTTTACGTTTTGTTTTAAAGTCTATTCACTGAAAGACAGGAAGTCAGTGCAACAGCCTTTTTAATCTGAACCTTAGTTACATTTAAACACCCACACCCCCATTCGAGACATTTTAGAAAAGTATGTCTCAAATTTGATTGAAATCATAAGAAAAAAATCCCTCTATCCAAATAAAGAAACATATTAAATTAAAGAAACCAAAAGCATTCACATTTTTTTTAAATAAAAGGTGAGTAATAGGAGCGTTGAAACTGACATTGGTTCCATAAACCATATTATCATAGGCTATAGTTCATCTGTTTGTTAATGCCAGGACAGTTTCATTTATTACTTTTTAAAATTATAGTTTACTTCATTGTTCTTGGTTTCCAGTTTGCGGTTTTGTTTTACTTTGTATTAAGCGTCATACTTTTATCACCATTGTGCATTCCAGCACAGCATTTCCTGTAAAATGCTGGGCTTTATGGTGGAAACAGAAATCCATTCCATCTACTGAGCTTTAGACAACAGGCTATATCTGTACACATGTCTTTATTTTGGCTTCATCCCAGAATACTACCTTCTCAGGACAAACACTAAGAATAATAATTCCTAAAGAGCAAAGTTGAAATTCAACAATTTGGTGGACATCAAAATACTTTGTTTACATTGCTTTGTTCATGTACGTGTGGGTTCTTCTGAGCAGCGGTGCCTCCTCCCACATTCTGAAAGCATGTATATGTTTGGCTGATTGCTAATTCTAAATAGCCCAGGGGTGTGCGCTCACATGATGCTTTTCTTTTTTTTTCTTTCTTGTGTGTGGCCCCAGTCTCCAGATCCTGTGAGCGTGAATGGATACGGAAAAGAAAATTTAGTAAGGTCTTCAAGCAAACTGAGGCAGCATCTGAAGGACAAAAAATGGAAAACAGAGGCAAAGGGGTCCTATTGTAGCTGCATAAAGTGAACAATGTCAATACTTTATTAAGGTTTTTAAAATTTAATTAAAAAAAACACTTAAAAAAAAATTGTGTTCTCATCATTAAAGTGAATTGAATACATGAAATAAATGAAACCCAGGATCTGAAGTCCTTCCTTTTGTGCTGCATAGCAATAATCTTTGGGAAGAGAATAGAACACTGCTAAGCAGCGTTCACACTGAACCGATCATTCAGAGACTCTCCCAGTACGGTGAGGTTCACCATCTACTGCAGGAGCTGCGTCTTTATGATAACCGCTTTCAGAGGTACTTCTGTCTCTCCGTGCCCAGTTTGATGACTTGCTGTTCGGCATTAGTCCAAGTAGGGAAAAAGTAAAAATAAGAATAAAATAGGCAATTTTTTATTATTGTCTCCCGACAAATAAAATATCTTAAAGTTCAGGAGGAGAATGTTCAGCTTCTCCTCCATGTTTTAAATTTCACAGCTGATCGGGGCACACGCTAACGCTTAGTCCCCAATTGGTTAACCCTTGTGCTATCCTATGGGGTCCAGATGACCCCCCCCCCCCCTTACATTGACGTGTTCTCCCTTCCATGACAAAGGTGATAAAGGTGAAGAGGATTTCATGCATTCCATGGAAACCAGAGAAGATCACAAATCATTAAAGAAAAAAGGTTCAGCGCACTGTCTTGTGGGGTCTAGATGACCCTACTCCAAACGTTAAAGTGTCTAGGATAGCACAAGGGTTAACACGACACGTCGTCTTTGACAAAGTTCCGAACTTTGACTCTCAATGTAACGCCCAAATTGTGCTGCTGCCAGGTCGACGAAACAGCGCACCGTGTTCTGCGTCCTGATTGGTTTTAGTTCTTGTCAATCAATCTCCTCCTTGCCGTTTCTCCTGTGCAGAATCGGTTCAGTTTGCCAAATCAACATAAATCTTTTTTCTACAAAAATTTGAACTTTAAGAATTTAAACAAAAGAGAAAATTACCGGTCTAAAAAAAACGTATAAAGTGTGTAGTGAGCGGTTTTACAGCTTTAAAGCATCTATAATTTTACTTCACCTTCAGGTTATTTTTGGAATAAACCCCTGTGATAAACAAAGGAACACTATACTTTAGTTTTATTTATTTATTTGTTAGAATTGGGGGAGTTCTGTCTTCTGTAACAGCTAAACGTCTCTGCATCAAAAATAATGGAATGTTTTTCTACAGTTTGCTGTGCAAAATGAAATCAAGAACAGGTATCTAGTGATTCACATTTAAATCAAATCACACAGAGTGTGAAAAGTAATGAAAAAAAAAACAGTACACATCTTAATCACTGTATTTATTGTCTCATCTATATTTCACTCCTCCATTCATTGTCTCTTTACCTTCTTAATTGAAAGTCCATGGCATGGGACCCGAGCAGCAAAGAGCCTGATCAATACCATGCCATATGTGTAAATTGATCGTGTTTGTGTGCAAGATGGAGGACGTTCTCATGTGAAAGTGTTTAAGTGTCGGCACGAGCGTGTGCCTGTGTGTGTCTAAACCAGTGTGTGTAGTTGGACCCCCACTTATTGAGGTGTCAGTCTAATTCATTCTCACCCAGAGACTTTTGTGTGGTTGCAGGACGATTCATTAGCTCTGCAGGCTCCAATCAAAAGTATTCACAGTGTTCCCTGCTGTAATAATCACTGCATATGAAATTAGACGATGCATAATGCCAAAGGGCATGTGCATGAGAGTGAATAAAGCTCATTTCAGACATGCTCTCCTTCCCATTAATCTATCTGGGGCTAAGCATGTCAGCTTCATGGATAAACGAGCTCTCAAAAAGTTATGACTACAATATTTAAGCTGTGGTTTAGTAATATCTGCATTGTCTGTTTGGAAAATACATCTGTGATGTTTATCAATGACTACAAAATATAATTGTTTTCACTCTGTTAAACTTTTAATTGATATATCCATCCTTTTTATTTACACAGATCAGCAATTAGCCACACGCTCAGTGGCAAAAAAAAAAAAAAAAAAAAGGCTAAGGTTAAGCTTTAGGTTGTGGCAAACAAAACAGATGGAGGTAAGTGAGAAGATGCCTTCATTTAACGGAAAACAGTATTTGCAATTTAAATCTGGACAGATTTTTTTTTACAAAGTACAAATAATCTGATACAAAATGTGTGAAGAAGAAATAATCTCTACTGCAGATGCAAACCCGAACCTTCATTATTATGGATTAAACGGATTGCCAAACATGTGGTGAGTGGTCTCATGTTTTTGTTTCAACCATTATTTTTGTTTTTTAAATTTAGGAACTCCCTCAGTGGTGAAGAAAAAAAAGGCATTCATGGCAAGATTCATTTTGAAAGCAAGAGGTCTGACCATCAGTATGTGCACTAAGTAACACAGATGGTGTTGACACACATGGTGAAAAAAAGAGTAGTAGAAAATATTGGCAAGGTGATGGCAAAATATTCAAATATTGTGATGTATCATACTTTGCATATATGGACCTTTTTTTATGAACTACAGTCCTGAGATTTTTGCAAGAATGTTTTTTTCCTCTACGTCACCCATACATAATTCTAGAAAAGCATCATCTAAGTGTTTTTTGTCTAGAATAAACGTTGTTTTTACTGTTGGGTTAGTAATTTCTGATATTTTTGAATTTATTATTTCCAATACTTTAGGAACAAGGCCTAAATATTGGGCTGTTTTTGAAAAATAGAGTCTTTGCGACAGTTTGACAGCAATTTGAGAAAAAAAAATGCCACGAGTACATGTTAAAAACTAAAAAAAAAAAAGATTTTCATCTGAGGGGGGCCTTTAAGAGATATCACGCATCATCACATAGTGTTTTTGCAAAGGTGCCTAGTCACCATCATGTTGTTTTTGAAGAGCAGCTACCAGAATTCCAAAGCCTCCTTCCTGCTGTGCCCCTGATCAGCCAGCTGTACCTGCTGAAGACACGTTTCTGAGAGTGACTGACAGCAGGGCAGAAAGTTGGTCACAAATGTGGATTCAAATTGACAAAAAACACAATTTGGGATGAGTTTTTTTGGGTTGGAAGCTGGTTCAAAGCAACCATATTTGGCTTGGCTTGATAACATGGAAGCAGATCAGAGTGTTCAGCAACACCATTGAATCTTTGAAGATGTCAAAACAAAGTATCCCATTTTGGAAATGTTTTAGAGAGACATTGTTTTTCTCCTTCTGTTGCAACAGTCCTCTGTCTTTTATATTAGTGTAGCATATGCAAAATCTAATTATAATAAAAAACACAACATGCAGCTTTGCAGATTGTTTGCTTGTTTGCTGATAATAATTCATTTTCTCAAGTAAGAAAGCCATTTCCAATTGTAAACACAATCACAGGACATTCTTTAATCTCAAGCTTGCTTTCACAAAGTTATTGCCTCCTAGCTGAGCAATTCAAGTCCTTTCCACTGTTGTCATCTCTTTGAGCTCGTCAACAATCTCCCATTTAGTCCACATAGTTATCCAAAAGTGAAAACGTAAACTAGAAGGTCAAAGCCAGCAACACACATAAGAGCCTGGAATGTCAAGTGAGAAAAAAAAAAAAAAAATATGTGCAACTCTTATATCACACATTGTAACTGTTTTAATTGGCTTTTCCAGAGTTGACGTTTTTTTTAAATTACTTTTCTTTATCTTATCACATTTTTTTGTAACTTGTGCAGCACTTTGGTCAACTTTATTGCTCTATAGGTATTAAGAACTGAGTTTCAGAGCCCAGGCTATGTGTGGAGGTGAGCCCGACTATAAGACAGTATCTCTCGCACAAGCTTAGGCTCCTTCCCTCCTAGAGAGGGAGAGACCATCGAAAGGAGCCAGTGGAGGTGGCTCGGGCATCTGGTCTGGATGCCTCCCTGGGGAGGTGTTCCGGGCATGTCCCACTGGGCGGAGGCCCCGGGGAAGACCCAGGACATGTAGGAGAGGCGTAGTCTCTACCACGTGTCCTGGGAAGCCTCAGGGTCCCCCCAGAGGAGCTGGAGGAAGTGGCTGGGCCAAGGGAAGTCTGGGCAACTTTGCTTAGACTGCTGCCCCTGCGACCCGGTCCAGGATAAGCAGAGGAAGATGGATGGATGGAGACGGATGGTATGTAGACTTTAAATAGCAGATGCAAAAGCAACAAAGGCTATTTGGTATTGTTTTAAAGATTCAAGCAGATCCGGAACATACAAGGAAGAAAGAGAAATATCAATGCCCAATATGTTATCTTATCTGTTAGGCAAATAACTAATTTAAGCGTTTATAGACTTTGTTTTAGAAGTGGACCACTAAATTTGCTGAAACTGGTCAATCTAGAAAAACTGGACAGTTTGACCCAAGTCTGAAGCAACGTTTACAACGCCCTCCGCAACGTGTGTTCAAGCGGCCACTTCCAATAAAAACTGCGTTTGTTCTTCTGCGTTCAAAACTCTTGCACTCAAGAGTAGCCATGCATGTTTGGATGGCCTCCCTTTGAAATCACAGACGTACCAGCTGTTTAAAAAAACTGATAATGGAGGAAAATTAAATAACTGCTGTTTGTGCCCAGCCGGAATTATGCCACCCTAATCTTTTATATTTTGAAATAGAACTGAGACGGAAAAAGCCTGGAGCAAGTGTCACAAGATTTGCACCACTTTGACATTTCACATAAAGACTTTTCCAACTTCAATGGCGGACATGTAAACATTACCAAAACAAGAAGACGCCCCTCCCTGCTTTTCCGGTGTGAACTCAATGAACTATGCTTACATACCAGAACCCGTGGTTAGCGTGTTCTTGAATGTGTGTCACATGCCTAGTGTGTCCAGGCCCAAAAAGTTTAGGTGATGCAGTAAAAAAAACCACCCTGCATGTATGCGCAGCAATTCTCCCTGTGATGATTGTCTCAAGTTAAATCAGCTGAAGCATAACCAAATACTTCATGTGGAATTGTTGCATTAACAGTTTTGTAAAAATCTCTTTTTTTCATAGGATTACATACTTAAAAGAAAGAAAAAGCATGAACAGAATTGACAATGCAACATCACCACTCTTGAGGGTTCTTCTCCTGAGTGCAACAAACCCAGAATTCAAAGTGTGTTTAAAATATTTTGTGTGTGCATGTGTGTTTGTGCATGTGTGTGTGCAGCAGTGGAGGTTTAAAATGGCGCCTGTCTGGATGTTGGTCCATTATGGGTTTAAAGTACTTTTAGTCCTCCAAACCTTTCTGACTCACTCTCTTACTTTACAACACATTCCCTCCCCCCTTCACCTCCCCTTCTCCCCAACCCCCCCACACTTACTCCCTCCTCCCATCTATTCTCTTTGCTGTCTCAAAACTTCTCACTGGCCAATTAGTGCTCAGTCTGTTTCAGCAAAAGACAATATGTCTGCTGCAAATCCAGAGAGGAGGCCTTAAACACTCTCCAGAGAGAGCGCCTGGGAGAGAGAGAGAGAGAGAGTGCAAGATTGTTAGAGATTGTTAGAAAAAGATGGTGATGGTGGTGGTGGTGGAGGAGGAGGGGGAGGGGTTGGAGAGCGCAAAAAAACACAAATGAATTCGGTTAAGGATGGTCTTTTGGGTGCACCTTAGTCTTTTTCTAAAGGCAGCTGAGATGCTTTCTTGATTAGATTTCAATGTACAAAAAACGGGACAAGGCTAAATGCAGAACCAGCAACACTTGCCATCCTTTGTTCAGAATGGGTTACACACAACTTTGAAGATTCAAAATAAGGACTCAGACCAAATTCAATGTATATGTTGGTGCTTAAAGCCGAAAAATAGTACCATTATCATATTTTCCTCACTAGGGTCTATTTCTGAACTTATGTTATACATGTAGCACACCGAACTGGTCACTACCAATGAAAAGTCTATGTACATGTGCATATGTGTGTTTCAGGCTCTCCGCATTCAAAACTCTTGCGTTCACGCGTCACTGCACAACTTTATAATTGCATTTTTCGGCTCCACATACAAAACCTCCACAGCAAACCATTGAACGCTCATGACGAGGGAAACCAGTTGATATTTGACCAATCAGTGTCTCCGTTATGGTAGAGACATATGGACGGCGTCTCTTTTAATTCACAGAAGTATCAGCCAGTTGAAAATTGCCCATGACGAAGAAATTCATAATTGCTGTTTGTGCCCAGCTGGACTTGCATGACACCAAGTTTTTATGTATTGGAATAGAGCTGTGAAAGAAGAACCCTGGATCAATATTTACGGGGTTTGCACCGCTTTGACATTTCGCACCAAGCCTTGACTGCCTCTTGGTGGTGGACATGTGAAAACAGTAGAAAAAAAAAAGAAGCAGCAGCCCCTCCCTATTTTTCTATTTAGCCGTGTTAGTGTAGTACACAGTACCTGCAGCTTCCAATCTTGTTTGCAACACGTAAATAAACCGACTGATATCACTAAAACAAGCATTTCTGTGATGTGCTAACTGCCAACCTTGTCAGTCCATTACAACTACACATTAGCTGCAGTAGCATAGAATATCACCCAACCTTGTCTCCAACTTGTAAAAAACCCTGACATTTTGACACTAAGCTGTCTACCTCTCAAAATTGCGTTCACATCAGTAGGCAAGAATGACTGAATGCATCAATGAAGTTTTCCAGTTTATAAGGTGCACTGTTGTTTATTGAAAAAAAAAAAAACTTTTAAACGTCACTTTTCTCTGATTTACCAGACAAATGGGAGGACCTTAAAACGTTTTGACAGTTGGCCTCAAAACCTCAGAAGGTTTTGTTATATCATGATGTGTCACTTAACAGCTGGTGGTGACGGGCGTGGCCGCCGGATGAACCGGAGCAGCTCTGAGTGACTACGGCCCATTTGACCACTGAACTGCCAAATTGCAGAAACATCTATTTTTGGCAGAGAAAAGAATTTTATGTTAGAAAAGATTGGGTTATTGACTTGATTACAAAAAAAACAAACCTTTTTTTTAAGAGAAAAATAAGAATAATAGTTGTATAATTCAAAGAAAGAGCTATACTGCACTTGAAGATGATTTGAACTTTTGTCAAGGGCAATGTATGTGTCATTAGGACTAATCATTTGATGTACAGCACTTTGCCCTGCCTGGCTGAAAGGTCAGAATTACAAAGCGGGAAAATCGGCGTGAGAGTTTTAATGGGAGTTGTGACTAATGGCTTCACCGACTGCAGGGAAGCCAGACCAAGACTGATCTCTTGAAGAAGTTCTTTTAAAATGAAAAAGCAAACACTGAACCAAACATATGGAGCATTTTTTTTTCTGAAACTGTTTTAATGTCATTTTTTGGAGCTACAGGTAAAAATAAATAAATAAATAAAAAACATTAAAAAGGCTTATGGCAAGCGCAGGCAACTTGAGTCAGCTTCACCAGCCTCAGCATCTACCACTCAATATTGGTTCTGTTATTTAGTGCCCTTTATGTTAAGTCCTTTGGGGACCCGTCTTGTGTTGCATTACAAACAATATGGAAAAAGCTCCCTCCATCTTGTCTTGGCATCAATTACTTTTTTTTAGAAAGCTGCCCTTCAAAAAAAAAAAAAAAAAAAAAAAAAGGAAAACGAAGAAACTGTCAATCTGGTGTACAACATCTGTTTTATGTCTCCCGGAGCCTTGGGGCTACTTAAAAACATTTTACACCTCAACACTCTTAATATTGATGACTTGGGAATCAGGGACAGCACAGGTGAAGAAGCGGACAGTCCTTTCCAGAGGCTACTCTTAGGGAAAACAACATAAAGGCAAGTTTTCAAGAGTTTGTGGGGTAACCAAGAGTCATTCTAAGTCAAAAGTACCAATTACCTTCAAAACAAAGTAATCACGTTGACTCCTTGTACAGAGGCACAGGAGAAGTTAAAATAGCAGAGCCGGTTAGGTTGATATTTCAGACAAATTCTGGATTTTGTGGTACAAGCACCAAATTTGGCATGGATGTACCTTAGGATTCCCTCTTTCAGCACGTCAGGAGAAAAAAACCCAAATGGTGGCCATTTGTAAAGATGGCAACCATATGCTCAATTGTTACAAAAAATTAAATGCCTATTTACCCCAGTCTCAACAAAACAGGCTGTTCATACACAGGTTTTAAACTTGAGGTTTTAAACTAGATCTTGAATTTTCTTGTGGCTACCGTACTTTTCTGAAAGAAGGGATCCTAAGGTACATCCATGCCAAATTTGGTCTCTTGTATCACACAATGCACATTTATTTTATTTACCGGCTCTACTAAAAAACTAATAAACCCATTACATTTCATGTTACTTAAATATTTTTTTACGTTATGCTATTCTAGGTAATGTCAAAAATAATCTAAAAATAATCTTATACTACCCGGCAAGCAGGCTTACTGCAACTGGGAATATGTGGGAATGGTGAATATGAACCAATATATACATAAATCTACAACCTTTATATTTTCAATAACATTGTTTTATTCATAATGATTTTAAGGGTATTTCAATTGTCAATTGTCAATCAAGCCATTGTAAGTTTCAAATTATCCATGATTTTAGTCTTTTAAGGTTTTTTTTTGTGTGCTAAGCAAAAAAAATAATGAAGTTCTTTTTTCCCCTCCATGTCAATTTTGACACTTAGACTTTCAAAATAAAGGTTTTCTAGAAACAAGATTAATGGTCAGCACACCAGGTACTAAAAGATGTTCCACACAATATTTTATGAAATGAGTGCATTCAAATGTCCAAAAGTCAATGTTGAAAGCATGGAGCTGCAGATTGTGTCTGAGGGGTGACCACAGAATTTTTGGGCCTGTGAACCTCTATTTTAACGACTACTGAAAAACTCCCAAGACATGAGGTATGAGGAACATTTAGGTGGATAGAAGCCTGATTTTATACTCCCATCTCACATCAGTATCGATGATAAAAAGCCATCTCTCCGATTTTCTTTCTCCCTATCAGTGATTCTTGTGCACTCTCAGCTTTCCTCCTCATGCGCCTTTGTGTGCTTTTTCTTCTGATTACTGAGGTGAAGTCAGCAGCTGCTGTTAATCATAAAGCCACATTCAGCCTCTTTGATTGAGGAACATTGGTGTTAGTGTGTGACTAACAAGACGAACAAACAGAATTCTCCCAGTCTGCAAGTCAAGAGGAACCGTTACAGAAAAGAGAATTTCAATGAACAGCAAACAGATGTGGTGTCTGTCCAAAGGTGACAGGTCTTAATGGATGGCGTTGGCTGATCACTCAAAGTAATTATTAGAGTTATTATCCAGTCAACCACCAACTCATTACATCATAACATCAAGATTTTGCCCCTTGGCATAACCAAAAAAGTGCACAGAGCAACTCCGTAGTTACAAAATACTGAATGCATTTATTAAATATTAATGACTTTAATCAGGTTCAATCTTTCTTAATTACTTATTTATGATCAACTTTATTGTGCTTCAAGCAAGTTCTTTGACATTTAAAGAGTGATTTGCCTCACTTTGCCTTCATTAAAGGTGAAATTAGCTCTTCAGGGGATATTGTGAGTCACTATTCAGCCACCACATACGCTGACTTGCCTTTATGATATCTGAAAATGTACATTTACTTCTACCACAATCAACAGCTCCTATAAAGTAGCACATTCTGCTTGATGAAGATTCACAAGTTTTATATGCTGCTAAACAAAGATCTTTTCCAACTTCAAGGCCCGAATTAGCAAACAAGTGGTTGATCTTTACTGCAATCCTGACAGCACAAAATTTGGCATAATGAAATCAATGATGTTTTAAGAAAAAAATAAATAAATGAAACATTAAATACATGTGTATACAGTACATATATCCTGCGACAGACTGGCGACCTGTCCAGGATGTTCCCTGCCTTCGCCCATAAGTGGCCGGGATAGACTCCGGCACTGTGACCCCGAAAGGGACAAAACGGAAGAAGAAGAATGAATGAATTAACATATATATATACATATGCAGTTTAACATAAATCTATATCTATCTATCTATCTATCTATCTATCTATCTATCTATCTATCTATCTATCTATCTATCTATCTATCTATCTATCTATCTATTTATTTGGCTGAGAGAGAGACAAAGAGAGGCAAAGTAGTCCACACAAGAGGGTCTCACTACCAGAAGGAACGATAGCAGACATTTTGGACAGTTACAAATACCTTGGAATTCCACAGGCTAATGGCAACCTGGAGGTGGCAACAAGGAAAGCTGCAACAGCCAAATACCTCTAAGGGGTAGAGAAGAGATACAGACCACAGATGTTAAGACATGAAAGCTCTTCACCATGCACGGAGGGTTCCATCCCAAATACAGCAACCTGAGACTCTACGCTAGCCACAAGGAAGGAGGCCGAGAACTAGTGAGCATAGAAGCCACTATCCAGGATGAAACATCCAAGATCCATGAATACATCAAGATCAGGGCCCCGACTGACAGTGTGCTCAGTGAATGTTTCAGGAAATGGAGAGCAGAGGATGCAGTTCGGGAGGACAGACCCTCATGGGAGGACAAACCCCTGCATGGGATGTACCACCGGACCATAACTGAAGTGGCTGATATCACAGAAGTCCTACCAATAGCTCGAAAAAACTGGCCTACAGGACAGCACTGAAGCACTTATCCTGGCAGCTCAGGAACAAGCCCTGAGCACCAGAGCGATAGAGGCTCAGATCTATCACACCAGACAAGACCCAAGGTGTAGGCTGTGCAAAGAGGCGCATGAAACAATCCAGCACATAACTGCAGGGTGTAAGATGCTGGTGGGTAAAGCATAAGCGCCACAATCAAGTGGCTGGAATCATATACAGGAACATGTGTGCAAAATATGGACTGGAAACCCCAAGGTCAAAATGGGACACACTTCTGAAGGTGGTAGAGAATGAGAGGGCAAAGATCCTGTGGGACTTCCAGATCCAGACTGATAGAATGGTAATGGCGAACCAACCAGACATTATATATATATATATATATATATATATATATATATATATATATATATATATATATATATATATATATATATATATATGCAGTATCACATTTATGCTGCATAACTCTTGTTATGTTTGTTTCAAACAAAAACTTTAAAGATAAAAACTTTTGGAATCATTCACATTACATGTTGAATGAAAACAATGCTAATGGGTTGTCGGTGTCATTCCTGCATCACTGTAAACCACAGATGTGATCGGCAAACTCGCCAGTGAGTTTACTATTGAGGGCATAGTGACCATAACCCTTGTGCTATCCTATGACACCACCCTTACATTGACGTGTTATTCCTACCATGACAAAGGTGGATAAAGGTGGAAAGGATTTCATGTAATTCATGGACACCAGTGAAGATCACAAGTGGACCTTAAGTGGACCTCTCACATCGACTCACTCCAGAAAAAGGCTCAGCAGCAGTTGTACTTCCTGCGACAACTCAAGAAGTTCAACCTGCCTCAGGAGCTGCTGAGCTGCTGACCATCTTCTACACGGCATTAATCCAGTCTGTCCTGACCACATCCATCACGGTCTGGTTTGGTTCAGCTACCAGACACGACAGCAATAGACTGCAGAGAATCATTAGATCTGCTGAGAGGATTATTGGTTCCAGCCTTTCCCCCATTCAGGATCTGTACCGATCCAGAGCCAGGAAGCGGGCTGGCAGGATCGTAAAAGACCCCTTGCATCCTGGTCACTGCCTTTTCAGCCTCCTCCCGTCAGGGCAGCGCTTTAGGTCAATGCACACCAAAACCACTCGCCACAAAGACAGTTTTTTCCCCCCAAGCTGTCACTCTGATGAACTCCTGACTCCTGACTCCGGACCACTCAAGGACACTGAACAACCACAGAAACTGTCAAACTGGAACTACTGCTGCTGCATTTTTGACTTTTTTTTTTATCTTATTTTATTTCTTTATTTAGTTATGTTTAATTATTCATACAGCTACCTTATATCTACCTTCTTTATATTATTTATCCATTTGTTTGTCTTACCCTCACTCTTTCTATACCTTGCTAGTTTGCACGAGAGCACAAGTAACTGAAGACAAACTCCCTGTACATGCGCTGTACTTGGCCAATAAAGCTGATTCTGATTCTGATTCTGAAATCATTGAAGAAATAAGGTTCAGCGCACTGTCTAGTGGGGTCTAGATGACCCAACTTCCAATGTTAAAGTGCCTAGGATTATGGCACAAGGGTTACTGAATAGATATGTTGTTATATACAACAAACTTTCCATTTATTTATTTTTTTATATCTGAAAAAAGTTTGGTGTCAGTCTGATATTTTGGGACAGTGCAGTTCTTCTTCAGATGTTGATGCAGACGCCTGTTTTCACAGTGTCCTTCATCCTCTTGTGGGCACGCAGCCTTCACACCTGAAGGTCGCACAGAGGTAGACAGAGAGAGAGAGAGAGAGAGAGCAGCAAAGATGATGAGAGACAGAGAAAGATAGCTGTGGTGCTTTTAACTTTTCTTTCTTCCATTCATCACCCCTCGCCGCCTCCTCCTCTGTCTCTTTTTATTCCTCTGGAGAGGTGGAGGATGAGAGGGAAAAAGACAAGTGTCTGCAGCAATTGCCCCCCCCCACTCCAAGAGCGTGAGTGTGCGACCAAATGCAGGATGAGTGATCTTCCAAACAATATGAGGCCGCTCCGTCTCTCCCGTTTCTTTATGTTCCTGCTCATGCAGTTGTTTCTTATTTTACTAGCATCTCAGCCTTATTTTCCCTCCATCCTTAAAAAAAACACACACATCCATTACACTTGTACGGATCCAGCGCCTCGTAACCACTCTGAGTGGTCGTGCAGCAAAAGTGTTGTGAAAAACATGTGCGCCTCTGGAGCTTTGTTCCTCCCCCTCTCGCTTCTTACTTTTAAGACATAGAAACCATAGTAACCAAACAACTCCAGACACAATTACTGCTTGTTTTTGAGAGCAAAGGAGGAAGAGAGAGCGCAGTCATTTGGAGCACATGGCATCAATGTGCCCCCAGCTTTGTTTATACTGACAGTATTCTCGCTCGCAGACTTCTCACAGTTTCGTTTGGGGAAACGCAGAAGTGCATTATGAAGTAGAAAAGCCAAGACCTGCAGCTTTTCTAGCAACTCTCTTTTAATTGATATCATTGGTTTTGTTGGTAAATCAAATACATCAATCTCATTTCATTCTCGTCAGTGTCATAAAGGAGGTAGCGCTTGCTCCAGCTGCGAGAAGACAGGTCAAGTCCACCTGAACGGTACAGGAAAGGATTAAACAGACCGGCTTATTTCTGTTCACACAGACCATCAATTTAGAATTGCAAGCTCAAAACTTAACATAGCCATTGCAGGACTGTGGGAAAGCCAAAAGATCTAAAATAAACCTAAAGAAAAATGTGGAAAATACATTTAAATGTCATAGTTTATATTTCTAATATGAATCCTTAAAGACCCACATCAATCATCTTTTAATGTACTGACATGTATCTTGGATTCAAATTAAAGTTAAAAACGGGTGATTTTGGTCCGAATAAAACCAGAGAAATAAAAAAAAAAATAATAATAATAATTAATAAAACAGCCTAAAATGGTTCACTTCAAAATCAGTTTAGAAAGACGACACTGAAAAAAGAGAAACAAATCGAAAAATATTGAATCAAATTTTAATTATTAGATTTTTTCAGTTAAAAAAAACAAACAAATCATGGCTTGTATAGAAACAACCCTGCAGCTTCTATAGATTGTTTTTTAATAAAAATAAAAAAAACTGTAAAAACAGTACAGAGGCTTAACGGTAAATAAAAAAAAACACATGAAGAAGAGCTTGGTGTCATACAAAGTACAAACTTTTAAGAAATAAGTGTTATGTCCACTGGTCTAGGGCCAGACAGGACGGTAGCAGAGCACGCACGACGGATGAGGTTAAGACAAAATAGAGAGGAGGGGACGTAGGGACCAATGTCGGGCAAAAGGAATAAAATAAATTATGTATAGTAAAATTATAAGAATATGATCAGTAACAAAAAGGTATTTAATCAGTTTTGTTCCGCAGTCTGATGAAAGTCTGGGATCTTTGTTGAAAAAAACAATGAAACACATGTATATGGCATGGAACATGCACCTGACTGAATCCAGATATCCTGGATACTTTTCAGTATTTGTCAACTTCAAAAAATAATTGTTAGTGCAGAGGCTGCTTAAGCAGACAACCTGGGTTTCGTGTGTGCTTCCTGTTAAAAGGTAATCCTCATCTCTAGCTATGTTTTATAGTACAAAAGTTACTGGACTGGATCGTTTCTGTTTGCCCTGTGGGAGGAATAAAAACAGTTATTGTTGGATCTTTGAAATGACCAGCAGGGTGCTGGTTCAGACCAAAGGTTGAGGTTAGTGAGACAAACCTTTATGGGAAAAGGTGAGTCAGAGGCACACCTGTCAAGTCGGTTCATTTATCACTTAGACTAGGTCCCAAGTCAAGTAACAGAAGGTCCGTCTCATGCCTGCTATGAGGTAATATAAGACAGAGGAAACCTAAAGACAAGATGCAGGTTTAACATTTTTTCATACTGTTTTGTTTTTAAATTTATACAGAAACACGATAGTCCTGTAATTTGAATTTAAAAACAGATTTTTCTGCTGAACAACAAAATGGAAACTATTATTATTCTTTAATATTTTTCTACAACATCCAATACAAATATTTTCTTTTTATTTGCAAATGAGAACTTTGGACTTTCTTCGAGATTCCAATCAAAAATATGTAGTATTTATCTATTTTATTTAATCACATGGATTTACATATTTACCTCCTGATTTTGGCAAGGTAATATAGAGATAAGAACTCATAAATTTGGATAAATCTACTGATAGTTCTTATGTTATGAAAGCATTGTTGGTGAAATTACATGGCTATTATTCATAGGCAGATATTACAATTTAAAAAAAAGAAAGACGCTGAAACAAATGTATGAAAATGAGCCAAATTGCCCTTTTTTCAAAGAATTATTAAATCAACAGAAAATATTCAGATTACTTTTAGGCGGTGGCGCAGTGGTTAGCACTCTTGCCTCACAGCAAGAAGGCCTCCGGTTCAAGTCCCGACTGGGGGATGTGAAAATCAACATCAACGGGGGACCTTTCTGTGTGGAGTGTGAATGTTCTCCCCGTGTATGCGTGGGTTTTCTCCGGGGTCTCCAGCTTCCTCCCACCGTCCAAAAACATGCTTCACAGGTTAATTGGCAACTCTAAATTGTCCCTAGGGGTGAGTGTGAGAGTGAATGGGTGTGTGATTGTTGACATTCTACCCTGTGACAGACTAGCAACCTGTCCAGGTTGTCCCCTGCCTTCGCTCACAAGTGGCCAGGATAGGCTCCGGCAGCCCCGTGACCCCGAAAGGGAAAAAACGGTTAAGAAAATGAATGAATGAATGAACTATTAGGCCTAAAATCAGTTCATATATGATGTGAACGTTTTTCTTTAAAGTTGGGAAAATCTTGTAAACCTTATTATTTTACGTAAGATGAAGCCGGCTATTGAGCGGTATTGAAGTGTTCTAAATGGCAGATTGAGTCTCACTTAGAAATCATATGATGAGCTAAGATGGGAATTTACTTAAATGCGGTGCTGCTATTTGAGTTGTTTAATCAATTTGAAGCTAAAAGCTTTAGTACTAACTTTACAAAAGGAAGGGGCAAGGACTTGGAGGAGAAGATAGTTTTGCAGGAATGAGGGCATGTACAAGCAAATGTTCTTGAAACCACAAATAAAATATGATTTTCTTTTTACTGCGGAAAGAAAAAAAGGTAGAAAAAACCTCGAGAAAAGTTTTACAACAGCAGTAATATAAATCTATCCAATTTACTTTGTCTGTGAGTGTGTGAGTCGGTGTGGGTGGCATGGGTGCTCTAAAAAGGACCTATGTGGCACATAACCAGGCGTGGACCCATAATGTTACTTTGGGGATCTTCCTCTAGTGATCCTTCTCTCAAATCTCGCCTCACGCACACACAAAAGAGGGGACAGGGACGGTAAAGCAAGGCCTTGATGAAAAGTTCGATGTCCTCTTAGTGGCCTGTTCCTCGACTCACAGCTTATTTAGAGGTGTTTGTGCATGTAGGTACGCATGTGAGACGGCCTGCACATCTTTGTGCGTTTTTATGGTTTTTCCCTCCAGGGAGACATGCATGCATGCGATGACCAGAGCCAATTGGACATGCCTGAAATATTTCTTTTTGGTAAGGAAAATGGTTGGAGAGCACAAAAACTAAAGAGAAAAAAAATGACAGAGGGGATGATGGAGTGAAAAGAAAGCAAGATGAAAAGGAGGAGTGACATCCTTTAATTCTATTCATTACTACATTCTCAGTGAGACCACCACGGTAGATCCATTTTTACAACAGTTTATAATCATTTATTGAATTTATTAAAGGCATCAAGTAGACACACTAAAAAGATAGAAGTCCCTTAACATTTTACACCTCTAACAAGGAATTTTTACAATTAAAAGAAAAAAAAAGACATCAATATCGGGGGACCCCATGGTGACGTCTCTGTGATCATGATTTGTTTCTACAGTTCACCAAAAAAAGCACTTCCTCACATCAGCATCATCAGATTTCCACGTCAGTTTCTATTTTCATTTAGCGTTTTATTCATTTTATTTTTCATTTTGTTGGTTGTTAGGACGTAGTGTGTTTTTTATTATTTCATTTTTAATTATTTAAACCTGCAATGCACTTTGTGTTGCTGCTGTAGGAAAAGTGATTTATAAATAAAGTTTGAATTTGAATCGGTAACAATGATGACACATTACAAAATAATCTACCTCATAATTTTAATTAAATATGATATAAATGCATTGCTATCATCTGTTTCTTTAAAGAGAATAATAAGGAACATAAATAATATTTATCAATGTATAAAATAAATATCACGAGGCAGCCCAGTGGCACATCTTAGGTTAGTTTTTTTTTTTTGGGGGGATAAATCAAAGCAAGTGAGTCTATAATAATAAACACCCTAACTTTAATTTGAAAATCAGAAGGAGGCATTGAAAACAAACATTTTTAAGAGCAAAATAGATCTTTTTTACAGCTTGGTTCATTATCTGAAAATCACTTTTTTTATTACTTCATAAAACTGAGGACATTTTGATCTACAAGAAGATACACATGAAGATGACTGTTGTTTTTGCACATGCTAAAATAAAAAAATAAATAAAATAAAAGTGACCTGAGAGGTTGAGTAATTTTACCACAACAAGCCTGCTAAATTACTTTTCCTTTTACTGCCATTGTGTCTGTTGTGCCAGCTCATTATTTCAATATTTCCTGCCATCACTCCATAATGAGTTCCTATAGAGCCTGTGCTTATTTCACTTGTTTCTGTGAGATAAAATTTGTCTTCCTGCATTCGACTTCCAGAGTTGACAGTTAGGGGGAACTGCGGCAGTGTGTGTTTATTACTTGTTTTGTTCCAGCTTGTTTTGGATGGGCATTGCAAAGGATTTTGCAGCATGCAGTGTTTTTCCTCATTATTACTCCAGCTTCACCTGCTGTATTACTGTATAAAGCCTGCCCGGGATTATCTTTGCTGACAGCATTTCTAAGCTCAACCGGCAAAAAATTTAACAAGAGATCCTTTAAATATGAAGATAAAACAGGTTATAAGTAGCTGCTTGAAAGTCTCTGTCCTATTTTTGCTTTTTATTCCTGTTTTTCACCTTAATCCATCTCATTTATTGTCACTCCTAAACCCTATTCCCAACTCTATCGTATTTCTCTGCAACTCAGCTTTTTTTCTTCTTCTTGCTGCTTTTTCCACATGTATTTGCAGCAGTTTTTTTCCCTTTCTTTCACAGCTCTCTTCATCTACAGGTACTCTCTCTCCACCATCCTCCATCAAGTTGTTTCTCCTGAAATCCTTGTGTTTTGCACACTCAGCCTCACCGACTAAAAACCATGCCTTTCCTTATCTTAAGTGACTTAAGAGATGATCCGAGACGCAGATTACTCTCAAACTCAAAACCTTCGGCATCCTGCAGCGAATTAAGCACACGCAATGATGAAATACTACATTTCTGGAGAGAAATCATAAGCCTTTTTGTTGCAAAAAGTTTTTACAAACTAGTTATGATTTTATATGTGAGGATTTAAGCAAGAGTTCAATCCATGGCGTTGATCTTTTGCAGCTTCAGTAGTGAGGAACTTGAGAGTCTCCTTTAGCCTTTTGGCAAAGGTATTAAGGGACAAAAAAAGGAACAGATTTTCAACAGCAATCTACTAAAAAAAAGTGACTCAAAACAATTGTTTTTAATAAAAGGTCATGAGTGAACCTAAATTCCAAATTTGGGCTTTATATTGGTAAAAAAGAAACATGCATCTTAGTCAGCAGTTTTCTCTAGAATGTATTTACCCCCCACTAGAAACATTCATTTGTTCAAACTGTCTTTTATTCAATGATAAAATGTTACTAATGATGTAAAATGCCTTTTTGGCTTTGAAGATGCAATTTTGATTTTGTGAAATTCTGTCTTTTCATGACAGCAGTTCATTTTTTTTCCCACCTTTTGTGGATTTTCACAGCAATGTGAAAATCATCACTGTTTGCTGAAAGCTGATGCCAAAGAATAAATAAGACTAACGCTTCAAACGACAAAAAGAAAAGAAAAGTTAAAGAAACGTAACCTAAAAAACCAGGGAACGGAGTTTATCCTCTTATGACTAGTTGCTAGGAAAATTTAATACAACAGTTTGGCTTTTTTTTTCCTATTCTTTTTTCTCCAGCTTGAGAGAACAGTGTCCCTGTAGACAGTTGAAGAACTTTCACATAATTTGGGATTAGAGGACAGAAGCTGTCCCCACATTTATCTGGAAGTGGTATGTAAATGGCTCTGCTCTCTAAGTCGTTTTTAAACTTCTTTCGGTGTGTAATAAATAAACTTGCCATCATTTGTCAACCTTGGAAGCTGATAAGAAGTTTTTAATTAAAGGGAAAATAGCGGAACAATCTGTGAAACTTTTTGTCTTTGAAGTTTGGAACATTTTTGATTAAGTTTGGCTGATGGGACGGGTTTTTCTAATGGAGCAGCAAATGACATCTGAACTGTTGAGGGTGAACCTGCTGAAGGAAGGAGAAGGACAAAAGAATCATCCGTACAAAGGTCTAGTAAATCCATTTGAAAAACTTTTATTTTTGAATTGTTTATATATTTGAAACAAAGTTAAAGTACAAGAAAGTAAAGTACAAAAAAAAACCCAAAAACAATTCAGTTATCAGATTGGAGTTAATAAATAAAAAAAAACTCCAAAGTGAAATTTTTAATTATATTTAACATGTATATACCTATTTGAACACTATTTTTTTTTTAAATTAAAATAAAAATAGTTTGAAATTTTCTTCTATTACACTCATTAGTATGACATAAATTACAATAAGCTCCTCATTAGGTATACATTGAGGCTAATTGCATTTTGCAAAAAATCTTAGGAGTAAACTTTTCTGTAAAGTCGCGCATCATGTTGCTGTACACAAAAAGGCAAAGGAAGATATTAGCCAGTGCTAAAATCTTCTACAGATGGATGGACTTTCAAAGGTCGGGGACTTTGAAACTTTTCAAGTGAGGTCTACGTTTCTACGTTTGGAAGAGGGAAGCCAATTTTTATATGAACTAAGGTCAATATAATATAATATAATATAATATAATATAATATAATATAATATAATATAATATAATATAATATAATATAATATAATATAATATAATATAATATAATATAATATTGTATTATGATATGATATAATCAATTATTCTTTAACCAAACAAACTTTGAAGCCACAATTAAAGTAAATAATCTGCTGAACTGTGCTGGATTGGGTGCAGATTCTCAAAAAAAAAAAAAAAAAAACACCCTAACTTGGTTTTGTTGGCCTGAAACCATGTAGCCATTTTTGAGGATGGTATTGGCTGACATGAACTTTGGCACCTCTTTGTCTGTTACAAAGAACCTAACACAATTCTGTCTGCTCACACTTTGTTGTTGTTTGTTTTTTGTTGTACTGTGAACCTTTTTTTTTTTTTTTAAATCTTCTTGTCTTTCCTTTTCTTTTTGGTTTCTTGGTTAGCCCACATGTGCTCTCTGCTTTGGTGAACCAGAACCAGAAGAACTGGACTTCCCTCTTTCGGTCCAAAGATCAGAGGAACTTTTAGCTGCAAAGGAATTAAACAAACTATGGACAGAAGCAAACATTGCTGATGTGAATGCACTTTTGATCAGAGACTTGACTTCAGACTTTACAACCAGTACTAACTAAAGCTAAAAAACTAAATAAAGAATTTATTGGGCCCAAACTGTATTTTCTATGTCTTTTACTTACTTTATATTGTTCCATCTTGAGGATATGAAAATAAATATGCAGAAATTTTGTAGTACTTGACTCTCCGATCCAGGATACTTCAGTGACACGTTATGAAGAAAAAAACTTAGATACATCCTCCTCCTTTTTACTCTTTTGATAGTTTGTCACAACCATTTTTGGAAGTATAAATAATTTTTGATACATTTCAATGACAATCTAACACAAACATATGTGCAATTGTCTTTGCATTTAAAGACTTTCTTCTAACACCATCAGGTCAGACTGGACTTAAAGTTATACTTTTTTTTTTTTTTTCAACGAAAGCACGCAAACCTGAGCTTCTTAACCCAACCAAAGAAGTTAAACTGACAACATACAACACAAGTTAAAACAGGGGAAAAAGAGTTCCTCTAAAAGGGGATTTATTCTGTGAATCTTATGTTTGTGCAGCCGCCTTTCCTTCTAGCCGGGCTACTTTCAAGGAAAAAGCAGTTCAGGAGGATGCAGCAGCGCAGCAGGGAAACCACATTAATGTCCCGACTTTCTTTTCTTCTTCAGTTGTCATTTCTTTACTAAATATGAGATAAGTAGACAAGAAAGCAGCACATGCAACTTTTTTTAAAGACATTTGGTAACTGTTGAAAAGGAGAGACAGACAGTAAAAAAAAGATTATGGGCATCTGAAGACCAAGTATCTTTAAGAAATTGGTGAGCGAGAGAGGGAGAAATATGCACTAATAAGCATGTGGGGGTGGTGGTGGTGGGGTGGAGTGACTGCTATGAGATAGAGAGTGAAAAGAGGACAAGAGAAAGAGAAAGTGTGCAAGTCCATTGCTAATGGATGTTTCTGCTTTGCGTGTGGTTGAATGTGCGCCTGCCTCTCTGTGTTTTCTCTTTCCCTTTTAGAAGCGCTCTAATCCTGTTATACAGCAATTGCGGTGTGTGCGCGTCTGGAAGTGTGAGTGAATGTGTTAGAATGGCGTTACTAAACTTCTTCAGCGGCCCTCTGATTTTGTTTACCTCCAACAATTTTCTCCGTCTAACTTTTTCTTGGTCTGATCGCTCTGCTAAAGTGACTGCCATCTGTGAAAAACCCCACCATCTAGTATATCTTTATCCCTCTTCTCCTTCGCCGTCTCTTCCTCCTTTCTTGATTTCTCTCTTTGTATTTGGACAAAGGCAGGCCAGCAAAAGGCACGTTCTGTCCTGACAATGTCATTTTATCACTTGCCTTTTGTTTTATACAAATAAATGGTCATTAGATTTTCTATTTTTGTAGTCATAGGCCATTTAACAGTACCTAGCACAGGTAGACAGACTTTAAGGTCAGATTTTTACTAACCAGGTGGAGTTCCAAAGTCTTACTTTAAAGTATAGCACTGCTTTGTATTGTTATCATTGTTACTGTTATGATAAAAAAATAAATGAACTATTGTGGCATGAATAAAATGTGTATATAAGGAGAAATATTTAATATTTTTGACTAGTTATTAGCCATACATTTGTAAACCTAACTTACTGGAATTAAATCAGAACTGACTAAGTTAGGCTTAACACGTGTTTTTTTTTTTTTTTTTTTTTTTTTACACTAAGGAGCACCAAAAATCCTTTGACTATTTAAAAAAAATGGATAGTCCACCTTATTCTTATATATATACGTAAGGAATTTCTGCGGTACTAAAAACTTGACCACATTTTTTTGGTACGACTTTTACCAACTACGAAGCCGCACTGCGAGATGGATTGTTGGAGCCTTACGGCTGATGTATTGCGGAACCTGGCGTAGTGATACGTCCTACGCTTCAACTGTTTGTGAATGAATTGAATGAAGTTCGACCTATCTGAATGTTTTGTTTTGCTTAATTCGCCTATAGTCCAAAAAATACGTTTCTTTGTCAAATAAGAAACATTTTATTTTTTCGACTTCAGAGCCACAATAGATGGCTAAAAGAACTACATGTGGCTCCAGAGCCTCAGGTCGCAGACCCCTGACCTAATATAATTGAAATTATTACATATATAAAAACTTGGACTTTTACCTGCTTTCATAGCTCAATAATAACCAGCTAGTATGTGTTTGCATCCAAAGTCAGGGCCAGAAACTAAAAAAAAAAAAAAAGAAAAAATGTTTTTCAAACAAAGCTTTCTAATCCACCACAATTACTATTCAATTATCTTTTTCTCTATACTTCATTTTTTAATTGAAATAATTTTATAGCTAGCAGTTTTTACCTAAACCGAACTATTACATATTTAAATGCACATATATAAGAGTTGTCAGGGACTAAAATAAACAAACAAAAAAAATCAGTTAAAAGTAAAGTAAACATCTTTATGAAGTATTTACCTAATTTAATTGACCAGGTCCCTGTAAGGGGGCTGTTTTGGAGGCAGAATCAAAGACAGACACATGGAGACTGTCAAGATTTAGTTGAAGGGGGTTGAGCATCCGAATGCTGGCTCACAGGCGGAGGCAGGAAAACTGGTGTAAATAGAGCTTTATTTCTTTTAATCATGGAGCATCAGAAACGGAAGATGGAGCTCATGGTGCTGCAGTGGCAGGTAATCAAAAATGGCTGCAGGAAGGCTTTGAAGTGGTGCAGTTGAAAATCCAATACGTATAACTAAAGACAAACATAGAGAAGCTGCTGATATGGCACTAAACAAAGTAAACCTGGGAGAATTCATATTTAATGAGCTGCAGAATTACATAACACAGGTGTGGGGAATACATATCACAACACAGGTGGGGAAAAACCGACAGGAACTAACACAAAGCAAAGAGAAAGCCTTTCAAAATAAAACTAAATTTGAAAAGTAAAGAAAAACAACACATAAAAAGCGAGAAATAGCATAACAAAACTCTCTTTTTACTTAATAATTAAAAAAAAAACCTTCTGCAAACACTCTTCCTGTTTACTATGTTCTGTTGAATTAAAAACTCCAACCATGTTAGGCTAAAATAATTACAGAGTAGGTACTGGGTCAAGCGTGTTCACATACTTAGGTTAGAGAAAATAAACAATTCAAAAATAACTTGAATTGTTCAAAGTATGCCTGCCGTAATGACAAACACAACGATGTTAGAAAATGAATACAAATTAAAAACAATGTAATCTTGTTAAAACCTGTTCCTACTCTTTATTTAGTTTGTCCTATCATAATGGGAGATGAGATTTTTTTATTCTCTTACTGCATACATGCCTCTTTAAATAATGTTTATGTTTTATTTCCAGTTGTTACCAGTGACACTTTCAGGAAAATGATCATACTTCTTTTTAAAACTAACACGGGCCAAAGCAGGAAGTTTACCATATTGTTATTTTATTGTTTTTTACATGGTATTCAAAATATTTACACTTAAACAATATTCTTCAACTAAAATATAGATTGAAATAAACTAACTTAAAAAAAAGAAAAAGAAAATGTTGGCAGTCATTAAATAAGAGGAGCCCAACTACTTTAAAGCTTCCTAGCTCTAATATTATTATATATGTTTTTTTCATATGTATTTCTTTGGTTTATCGGGGAATGGTTTTGATCCACAGCTTTGCTCTATTTATCTGCGCCTTTTAATTTAGTATTTCTGAGTTATTTAAGACAGTGTTAAAGATTTATATTTAGTAAGCTTATATTTGCTAAACAAGAGAAGCCAATGTTTTTCTTTAAGAACCTGAAACCTGTTTAAAAGCCACTTGTATGTCATTTGTTTATGTACTAGTATTTGGGGAAAGGGCTGGTCATTAAGATTGGATTTTTTTTTCAGCATTATTGGAAGATTCGAATTTTCCATCTGTGTATATTGTTTTGTCACCGAATCTTCCTCCTGTGTCACATTCAGGCTGAAACGTCTGCAGTGCTGGAAAACTTGCTGAGCGCATTCCTTCTCTTCGAAGATGATGAGTGCTTTTGATTTCTAACAGCCCTCTGGACCTCTAATTGCATTTTTGCTCTGCAGTGTTTGCCCCATAAGGCTCTAAAGCAGCAAAGTCAGTACATTGTTCAGTTACGTCCAACATTGTTAAAAGCTATAATGAACACGGAGTCCGCAAACCACCACGGCTTTCTGGTTTTAGTTCTGTCACACGGCTGTGAGGAGGGGGCTTTAATTGCCCTCATCTTTGATTGATCTGTCAAAGCGGGCAGCGCTTTACCAGACCATAAACAAACTTTGATCTGAATACGACTTCATGATGAAATGGGGGAAGAGATCTTCCTCAATCTTTGCTCTCCTCCTCTTCATTTCCTTTGTGGCCCTTCATCCATGTCTCGTTAATAAGTGTCCGATTAAGCTACTCAGTGCGCTGCTGCAGGGCTGCGCAATAACGCATCAGGGTCAACTGCACTTTAAAAACATTGTCCGCGTCTCGTAATTAAAGTTACGACAAAGTCAAAGGTTTTGCAGGTCTAGCAGGTTTACAAACCGACGAGGGGGGCGGCTTTTGAAATGACCTCGTCCAAGAATTTGCTATCGCTCGCCACTCCCCCCCCCCACATCCCTATCTGCTTCCTTTCTTTCTCTCTTACTTCACCAAACCCGTCTTTTGGATTTTGGGGTGTTTCATTAAGTAGGGATTGCTGGCAATGAGCTATGAGGATTATTTGTGATTGACAGTGAAAAAAAAAAAAAGTGCCAGTGCCAGAGTCCCTGTCTTTCAGCATTTTCCAGTCAAGAGGTATAATAGGATCAGAGACAATTCCTTTTAGTCAAATATGTATTTTAAAAATATGGTTTTTCATGCTATTTTAGAACTAATAATAGTTTAAATAACTTATTGTGGTTTACCTTACCTTTAAAGTATTGGCTGAACATAACAAGTCTTACATTTTATAGTGTGGAATTAAAAGTATATTTTTGGCTTTTTGATGTTTTTCTCTTTAATTTTGTTCTTGATAAGCTTCAATCGTCTTTCTTTAACCTAAATTCTGCCTTTAAAATAGATTAAAAAAAAATAAATCTAGGAGAGTTAAATTATCAAATAAGATTAATTCAAATGTGCAAAGCTGTATCCCCAACAGATACATTTGCTTTAGATGTGGAAATATCGCACAGATATTTATATGTTAGCACTGCAAAATCAAAACTAGATTGGAACATTCAACACATGAGCACATACAGAGAGAAAAAGCACAGCAAAAGCCATTGTGCTGTATATATTTATATTTAAAAAACAATAAAAGCCTCCCAAAAAACACACTTCTTTGGCTCTTCACCATGTGATCATGTCTTTATATCTTTTCTATCTTAGAAGAGACAGAAACTACCTTTTCTAAGATAAACTCCAAAAGCAGTTTTATCATTAAACGTGTTGATTTGTGGGCTATCATTGTTCTCAGTATGATAAGAAAAAACAACCAAAAAACAAGCAAATATACGATCAACAGCATTGAACAGCCTTGTTATTCTGCTTAGGCCCCTCTGTCTGCTTTCCTCTAACTTTCACAGCCGGTAATAAGCTGGCACAGTCTCAGAGTAGTTCATTCACTTAGTGCGAAGGTTGGGGATTTAATTATTCAGTATCAATATTTTGTGAGCATCCACTGCCTATTCAACTGGGACTCTAGTTATTTAATTTTTTTCTTATTGCATTTTCTTTTTACTAATTTTTTACATTTTTTTAATGATTGCTACACCGAGCCTTTGGCCCTAAAATCTTGTCTAGTTAATTTAAATTATTCAACAAAAAATAATAAATTACACAAAAGATAAACAAAATGAATCAATATATTTTTCAATGTCATAGATTTTACCCTAAAAGTGTGTAATTGCTGTTTTCTGTACTGCTTTAAACAAACAAAAAAAAAGAGACAAAACGTGGAATCCGTAAGCCACAAATGAAATGGTGTGGAAAGAAAAATGTATAAAATGCGAATACATTATTGTTTTTATTTATTTAGTTGAAAAAGAAAAGAAAAAAAGAACAATTTTAGACTTTTTTATGCTGGTGTTTGTAACAAAAAAGATTTCTAATAGGAACGATATCAGGGATTTTAGCAAAAAAGCATGGTTTCAACAAAAGAAGACAATATTCAGCCTTTAATTAATAAATTCTATAGTTCTAACTGTCTAAAAAAATGCCTACATCAATGGATGTTTAATTTGGTGCTACTAATATAATTAGTTGTCGTGAAGTTAGTACCTTTAACTCTGCATCCAGAAATTAAATGACAGCCAGACGATTACCTCTTTAAGGCAGCCAATCGACTGTAGTAAGTTGACTCTTCGGATCCCCTGGACCCTCAGCTGATGGAGTGTGCGTGTGAGCAGATGTCTGCTTGTGAGTTACTTTGTCATCCACATTGCTTTTTAGATTGCGTTGGTTCATCAAAGACAGTGCATTAACAAACAAAATCCTCTCTGAGCGCACATTAAAAAACAACTCATTCCTACCTCGACGCACAGTGAAAGCCATAAAACAATACGTTACCTCCCTGACTAATTACCAATGTGAAAACTTTCATAATTGAATAGCGCCCCTTAACCAATCCTGCCCGGCCAAGACATATTAAAAGACGCTGTTCTCAATTTGAATTTGTCATAGGAAACAAATGAGGTAGTTTGCATGGAGCGATTTGTCTGGAGTCAGGTAATAAGGTGGGAATCACAACCACTTTGTTGTTTGGGTGTTTGCAAAATTAAGATCATTAAGCTGGAAAAACTCTAAGGAGAATATGTTAAAAATGTATCCACTTACTAGAACCTGAACACACAGATTTGTTCATATAGATCCAGATTTATGATGGAAACCAGACGTTTTACTGCCTCCTCTACATTTTATCATTTCTGTGGCTGATGTAAAACAGAGAGATGATAAACAAAAGATTATCAGTTTCTATTACATGCTTAAGTGCAGTCAGATAAATTACTTTAAGGCAGTGGATCTCGAACATAAGTCTATGCTTTGCCAAGTGGATATATTTAGAGAAATGGGCAAAAAAAAAACAACTGGCTGGAATAAGAAGTTAGACTAGAAGGCAATCAGAGCTCAGTGCCAGCGGAAATGAGAAACCACTTACACATTTGTCATTTTTTATTATTCTTTTATAATATTAAAATAAATACAAAATAAAGGAAAAAAAGAGGACAAATCATTAATTAATCATTAAGCATGTAGTATATATATATATATATATATATATATATTGGCAAATCTAAATTGTCCCTAGGTGTGAGTGTGAGAGTGAATGGCTGTGTGATTGTTGAAATTCTTCCCTGCAACAGACTAGCGACCTGTTCAGGTTGTCCCCTGCCTTCGCTCATGAGTGGCCGGGATAGGCTCCGGCAGCCCCGTGACCCCGAAAGGGAAAAAAAATGAATGAATGAATGAATTAATATATATATATATATATATATATATATATATATATATATATATATATGTGAATAATTATATGCACGTACACAATTTTGCATGTGTTTATGTTATTATGTTAACAGAAATCATAAAAAAATATGTATTAAAAAAACTCATTTTGTTCTGTTGACCTGCTATCAATAAGCTTTCATCATTCCAAATCCGTTTTCAATTTTTAACAGATTTTCTTCTTAAATTAGATTATTATTGTGGATAATCAACAAAATATCTTTTGTGAGCAACATTTGAAGCTGCGTGACACTTTTCCAAATGGATGTGTTGCACATATATAAACTTAATCCATGTCATCAGTAATACTTCTTAGTTTTAGCAAATGTGAAAAAAAACAATGACATTGACACTCAGTATTGACTTTTAAATTTTTGAAATTTGCATTTTAACTGTGTCTTATGTGTCTTTAAACCCACATTACACACATCTCTCCAACCGTCTTTCTTTACAACACTTGCTTGACTTAATTTTTACAGTTAAAGGAACAAATGCAGAACACCAAACAGATTTTATTCTTATTTAGCTCTAACTTCAGGTAAATTGATTGCTTAGTAAATGTCACTGTTGCATTGTTAACTGACATTTTTTGATTTGCTGATTTTTTCTGGGTTTCATTTGAGGTAATTTCCTGTTAATATTTAAACAATGCCATGACATTCTTTTTAAATGCTCTTATTGATTTTAAAGTTTACCTGTTTGACTAAAGTGTATTCCCTTTCTTTAGGGCTTTTTTTTTTTTTATCATAATTTATCACATGTTGTTGTTTTCTTTTTATCCCTATATGTCAAAGCTATTGTGTTATAATGTCATTGGTGAGTTAATCCCGATATTGTTTTTGATCCCCACCATAAAAAGAATCCCATTTAACTGAAACAGTATCTTGTGCACATTTCATCAATGCAGACAGAAGAACTGATTTTGTGAACTGACATGATCCCGTTTTTCTCTGGTCAGCTACAGAAAAAAACTAAAATGCTCAGAGAAAACGCAGAAAGAAATCATATACTTGCAATACTTTTTAAAATCATATAAATTATGCAAAGTCTAAAAAAATTCCTGATATATATAAAAGCGAAATAAACCTGAACTGTCTCATCTGCACCTCAGTATTGCAATTACTATCAAACTGAGTAAAACATCTTTGAATTTTGAATGCACCCTGTAAAAAAATCATTCTATAATTTGTAAAGAACTAATATCTGATCACTACATTCACAAAAGAGCCTGATTTGAACCACATATAGAGTCCGGGTGAATAACAGCAGGGGTCGGGGTTACCGTATTTTGACAAAAATTAGGCCTCACATTCTCATAACTCCAATTTTTAATAAATGCATGTAATAGGGCTCACAATGTATTTTTTGCTCTATCAGGTACAAATAGTCTATTTTTAAGCACAGAGAGATAAATACTGTTGTGTATGAAAAGAAATAATATAATAGGAGGACCTGGAACTGTTCCTAAATGAGTATTTGTTTTGAAATTTCTAATTTATACCTTGGGAATGGGAAATAATGAATTCATTTTCTTTTTTTTTTTACAACTTTTAGCAAGTTTTTTCTTGTTTGGATGTAAAAGTGGGATTACATAAACAGATGAATGACCAATATCTTCCTACAGGAATGAAAAATAAAGTAATTTCACATTGAAAAATAAATGATTTGACACTTGGCAGAGAGATAAGGGGAACAGAAGCTAATATGAGAGAAGAGAGCGAAAGGACAGTGAGAGATGAAAAGCCATTCAAGACAAAAAGAGGGGAAAGCATAATTAGAGCAAAAAAAGCACTGAGAGACTGAAAAGAATTACAAAAAAACAAGAGTTAAACCAAACAAAAACAGTCTTGTGTGAGGATAACGGGGCAGGAGAAGGAAAGAGTGAGATATAATACGAATGAAGGGAAAGCAAAGTGAGTAGTTGAAGAGAGCAGGAAAAGAGCACAGAGAGAAAAGAGATACCTCGAAAGCAGAAGACGAGATGAAGAAAGGATGTAGTTGTTATTACTCAGCGTGAGCCGAGTGAAAGCGCAGTGATGGCTCAGCCAGACGGAGCTCCGACTCAAAGACGGCAATCTCCAAATGAATCTCCTCTTAGACTGAAGCTCTACAAGGCAAAGACCAGCAACGTCTAAAAACAGGCACTCTGCACTTTGTTCAGCTTCTGCTGCTTCTGTGGTAAAAATACTGAAAGGTGATAATTGTTAGAATTCTGATTTGTTCTATATAGCCTCAGTTAACTGTGCATCCTCTCATCATTTAGTCATCCTAATGTTGCAAATAAAAATGCCACAAAAACATAACGATCAAAAAGGAAACTGTGGTGTTTGGAATATTTTTATGCAGTTTTAAAACAGCCAGAGACTTTTCTACGCATTTTAAAGAGTCCTGAAGCAGCAGGAGCAGGCCGGGAAAAGTGGACGATAAGAGAAGAAGGGTGAACAGTCGCAAACAAAGTTCCACTCTGGGACATAACTACAGGCTTCAAAGCTTCGCACTGCAAGAAACTTATGTTTTTCACGCAGCATGATGCCGTTAAATCACTTTCCCTTTGAATTCAGATTAACTTTTCTTATTTTTGTCTTTTTAACATGTTATTTTTTGGTGTTTAAAAAAAAGAAAATAGGGCTTTTTTTTTTTTTTTTCTTTTTTGGAGTGAGAGACACTGATAGTCCATTGCATAACAGGGAGTGACATACAGTATGAAATACACAAAAACATTTTAACACATCTGATTGTAAAAACACACCACCTTTGCCTGATTGTTGGAATAACCTCCAGCCGCGCGTTAGTCGGTTTATTCTTACGGCTCCGGCTCATTACCTCCTTTGCTCCATGGACAGAACAGCTTGGCTTCTCCTCAAAAAACCTGAACATCCAGGAAGAGTTTTTCGCAAGTGATTATCACACAGGAAGATCTGCTGATCAAACGCATAAACTGCACAAGTAAGGCAGTCGTCTGTTTACATTTGAATGTTTCCTGAGGGGACACTAGAACCGAAGTGCGATGTTACCCCAGCAGTGACAGTTTTCACTTATACTTTTGATTTCTAACACAGATATATGGCCCACGTGCAAGCAGATCGTAGGCAGAAGATAAATGCATTTAGATCAAGTGCGTGAAAACACTTTGGTTTTCTTTCCCATCAGTTTATATTGTTTATTTATAATCTTCAAGCTTTTTTTTTTCCTTCACCGTAAGAACTCAAGGCTTTAACCTCTTTTCACAAACTATTAGTAATTTAAAAGTAACTCCAAGGCTTATAAAACAGCAGCTATAATGCATTATTAACTGTAAATGCCAACATTGTAAACTCATTACAATGCAACAAATGCAAAAACGTTGTTAGAAAACATTGTTAGCATTTGACCTCAATTCATTTTAAATATGCATGTAGCAATATTTTTTTGGTTGATTTATCTTTAAACAGACTCACCGTTATATGAAGGTGTTTTCCCCAATGACAAGTTTTTATATTTATCTAAACAATATTATCAAAGTTAAAACTCGTGTCACAATTTATGAAATTGTCAATGTCTTTCTCTAAAGAGAATTTAATGTAGTTTATTTCTCGTTTGACAGTGAAATTATATATATATATATATATATATATATATAATTTCACTGTCAGACGAGATATATATAAAGAGAGAGAGAGAATAGAAACTGATTTGAATACAAGATTTCCTTACAGAGTATGACCCAGCTAAGAGGTGATTAACTTTTTATGTCAAATCAAACCCTCATCCAGTAATTTTTAAATTTAGCCTGGGGGAAGATCTCAGACAAGCATGTAGGCTTGGGAGACGAAGAAGGAACGTCATGTTGATCTCTACCTTCTTGACTTTTTGTGAGCCTGAAAGCTCAAGAGTTTCCAAAGCTACAATATGGCGAAGGACTAAAGCGAAAGGCAAAGCTAGGAAGCTTTCGGGAGGGCTGGGGGCCTTAAAGTTAAAAGCTTCATAACATAGAAGTTGAAACTGTTCCTTTCCTGTTTGTTGGTGACAATCCAGCGCCAACTCTAATCTAATAACGCTGGTCCCTTATTGGAAGTAAATGACAATATCACCTCAGAGTTTTGGATGATAAACATCAATCTTTCAAAGACATCAACAACAAATATTTACCCAAATGTCTGGGCTGTGGGCTCAAAACCCCGCATATGCCTTAACGGCATTACTTATTCAGCAAGTTTATTGGTGTGTTAATAATTGATCAACCAATTAAGGGGGGAAGCTGGGGAGATATGAGCCTCTTTACCAGTGAGCTTTTGGTAAGTGCATAGTTTGATGGAGCACGACAGAGAGGCGCCAATGAAAGTCATTCTGACCAGTGCATAAAACTCCTTTTCATATTAATTGACCTGAGCATGGGTAACACTGAGGAGGAAACATGCAGCTCTGCGCTGGCGTAATGAGGTGATGTTCTTAACCTTCCATCCATTTCAGTTGACGCTTTTATCCAAAGTGACTTGCAAGCGAGGGACGCAGCGAGGAGCCATGTGGGCTCAGAGTATGGATGAAAGACACGTGATGTGATTAAAAAACTGCAAAGATGTTTCAACCTCTGGAGAATCAATGTGTACATAGAATAGGTGAAATGGAAAGTCACATGAGCTACGTTTGTCTTTGAAGTGGTTACGAAGAATAATCAGCGGGGGAAAAAAAAAAAAAAAAACTTTATAAGGATTCGTTTAACCATGTTTATACCATGGTCCGGTTGAACACTCGATTCTGATTGGCTGCTGGGTATACATTAAAACCTGATAACCGCACGCTGAAAAAAGAAGTTCCGGTCGGCTAGCTTAAATGTTTTGTATCACTGCGCCGGCTTCTGTAAAACAACCTTTTGCTTCATCATCTGAGCAAAAACAAGCGGTAAGCGATTAACTTTCCCTCTGAATTGATGATTTATTCAACCCATCGGGACGATCAGCATATATAAATCGCCGAATCTTGACTGCAGCAGTGGTGCTGCGCGACGCGGACTATATGTTACGTGATGCGCCGCATCACGTAACATATAGTCCACTGTTTCCGACACAGAAAAGTGATCCAAATCAGTAAAAAAACAAGAAAAAAAATTAAGGACTAAAACCTGGTTAATATGTATTGCTTTTGTAAGTGACCATGGTATAAGCGGGTTGATGGCCTTCGAAGTGTGCGGTTACTACTTTTTAACGCACTTCCCGTCGGACAGTTCAGGCTTCCACGGCGTGCGTTAAAAAGTAGTAACCGCACACTTCGTCGGCCATTAACCCTTACTTAGGAGATTCCAATTCCAGATCATTTTAAATCCTCAGACATGGCAAAGGACATACATGAGGGACTGTTGAAAATGTCTGAAAGATTATGATTTGAAATAACAAATACAATGAAGGCAAACATGTATAGTTAAGGAGCTGGGCCCATCAAAAAAGGGCAAAGATTTTTTGACTTACAAAATTAGAATTTTTAACATCCTTAAATTGAACCAAGAAAACTTGACCTCCATGTTAATGTATGGTTCCTTTCAATTCCATCCTATCATGATAATTTTTGTATCATTTGAAAGGATATTTGGAAAATAAAGGGGAAAAAACAGTTTTCTAAAAGCAGAGGTCATCTTACCATCTCACCTGGATTAGGAAAAAAAAGATTAAATGAATAATTTGTTTGTAAAACTAATTCTTACCTATTGAACTAAAGACAAGACATTGATGAGTGACAACTTTAGGATTGTAGATTACTGGGAAATGTATTTTAATCTCATTTAGTCAATGAGTTCAAATCCATTGTAACAGAAATAAGAAAAAAAATTGCACTATTATAGGCCCAATAATACCAACACAATTATAACAGTAATTAGCACAGTGATTTTGGAGAGGTATTGTGCCAAATTTCCTTCCAAGCACAACTGGACTCTGACTAGACCAAGACTTAAACCGGTATTTTGCTGGTTGGAAGTCAAAAAATTAAATACAGTATATTTAGAGGTGTTCCTGCTCCTGTGCGCTTCAAATGAAACTAATGCTTTTCATGCAGAATCCATCTATCAAAAAACACTGATGAATCACCAGAGCGACACAGAAAATGACACTGAGAGATGTGAAAGAACCAAATATCAGGGATCGGATTCTCCTATCTGAACTGTTTTCAGCCTCTTTGTGCATGTTGGTTTAAATGATTATTTAAACTCAATCTAAAACCTTTGATTGAGGTCACTGCTGTTTTTATACTGTGAAAATTAATTTAGTTTTCTTTGATGCAAAATTAAAAACCAAGTTGATAATATTTCATAGGATCAAAATAAGAAGAAAATAATAGTAGTAAAACAAACAAACAACAATATTTGTTAATAATTTTAGTTTGAAACATTAAAACTGTGATAGATATTTTAACTTTTAAGATCAAGTTTCAATGTTTATTTATTGTCAAATGATATTCAAAATTCAAAATTAATCCCAAAAAAAAAGAAGGTAATGAAAAAAACATTTCTGAATAAGTCTCATGGATGGCAGAGCAGAGTTAAAAACAAAGGGATTACAGAGACTTACGTTTACTTCCATTGGTTCAACATTTAATAAACAAGGATAGTTTTTTTTTGAGTATCCTGTTGTTGGTTTTTTCAAATATCATGTGAACCAAATCCTTAGTTCTTGCAGGTTACACTGTAAAAATGGAATTTTGACCAAGTAAAAAGACCCATGTTTCCAGAAAAGAATGTCTGCTTTTCTGTTTTCAAAAGAAAAAAAATCTGAGCAATAATGTTTTTTTTTTTTCCAATAGCAATTCAATCTTATTTTAATTTAAAAAAACAGGTCTTCTCAGTATGACCATTGTTCTTACCTCATTGGCATATTTAATTTATGTTTTGTTTTTTTGCCTGTTTAAAGACGATTTGGACTTATTCCAAGGGGTCTGTTTTTGCTGTGCAGAAAAACGGGGGACACCTAGATTTTTTTTTAAATAAAAGAGTTTTTCTCAAAAAACATGACAAAGTCTGCGCTCACTCAGCTTCAAACTTTCAACAGACAGGACCAGCGAGGTCAAAGGCCACCTGATGTCCTGTTAGGTGGTGGTGGTGCTGTGGAAACATGGTCACTGATGTTCATTAAAATCCCCTTCACAGATTGCTCCAGTAAGCAGGTTATCTATTCGAGAGATGAACTCCTAAAACCTTGTCTTTTATGTCAGTTCTTTAAAACAATAGCATTTATGAAACAACATGTCTTATGCACTGACCAAGGCTCTGGTTTTTATCCTCCTTTTTGAGGATAATGATTTCTCTCTCAACGCCAATGGATTCTTCAAGTAAGGCCTTTTAGGAAAGCTGTCTAATGCTGATCATTCATCATGCTGTTGCAAAACGCACGTCAAGCCTGCCGATAAAAGTGCCATTCATTATTCCTTTTATCGTACACGAACATAAATATCAGCCACTCGGGCCACACTTCCTACCTCTCCCGGATTACAGTGGAAGCATATTTAGAATGGGAGGCTCCACTGAGACTGCTGTCAGCCCCTTTCCCTCAAACCAGGCCCGTCCTTGATAGTTTGCAGTTCTTTTGAACACTTTTCTTCACTTTTGTTATATAGTATCACATACAGTTTAATATAATTTAAAGTTTTTGCACCAAACCTGTAAAAGAAAATGGGGACAATATGTCTTTTTTTCAGATCAGATATATTTATTTTTTATATTTACAAGAATTAGAATAAAATTAGTAATATATATATATATATATATATATATATATATATATATATATATATATATATATATGCCAGCTTGTATAAAAATAAACAGTTTGAAGTATGTAACTCATCTGCATAATTGTGGTTGTTATGAAAGTAGCATGCTTTAGGGTCTAAGCGAGTCATTTGTCACTCTAGACACTTCAATCTCTGCTTACTAGAGATAAATCAATTACATATACGAGTAACATGCTTGATCTACTAACTAAACTCTTAATTTCAATTTGTCTAATGAGATCATTGTAATTTTAGTAAAATGGGAATCGAATATGAACTCAATGAACGGTAAACAATGTTATACAAACCTGTCAATAACCAGGAAAACATCAGCAAACGAGGAATATTTTTTAAATATGCAAACTTCCTCAGTAAGTAAGAGGCTGTAATGCAGCGTTGGTCCCATCCTTCTCTGCAAAGCTCGTTATTTTTCCTATTTTCTGCAACTCATTCCCCGACTCACATGAAGCTGCAATGCAGCAATAGATGCTAAACGCACATTTGCAAATTTATCTCAACACTTTATCTCTTTTTATTCATATCTGTAAGATCAAACTGAGAAAAAAAAAAAAAAAAAACTATAGAGCAGACTTACATGCATGATTTAAAACATGATTTTCGTTACTTATATGTAAAAAGAACACTTCATGGGGAAGAAAATGACCTTTTTTTTATAGCATCAGCAATTTGGAAGTGAACGACAAAGACAACATTTAAAAAAATTTATATTGTTTATCATGACTTTCTTACTTTTTTTCCTCCATTTTTTTAAATCTATGAAACTTTTAGAAAATACAGTATAATACATGAATGCATGCATTTCAACAGACTAAAATTTTACAAAATGTAAAATATCAAAACTAAATGGAAGGCTTAATTCTCATTGTTTCTTCTATATTACATTCAATTATACTGCATTGTAATATCATATTAAAGCTTTTTTTTCACAGTTAAAGTCTTAATAATGATATTAAGACTACAAATCCAGAACATGATACCGATTGATATTCCCACAGCATCCAACCATATAGGTTGAAGTGTCAGTGGCAACAACATATGCAGTTGCTTAAATCATCAGCAACCAGACATTTAAAGATTAAAAATGGGCCTATCTCAGGCCCGAGCCCATTTAACCCACTTAAAACCTCTCTGTTCAAAAGACAGTTAAGATGTGAACATCATTAACAGAGACTATAAAGTCTAATAGAGAACACTTGTATCACATTGAGCAGAGGACAAGAGTCATGGGAAATGGGCTTAAATAGTGTCGGTTTATCAGTTTATGAGGCAGATGTGACTGTTGTTCAGGCGAGACAGGGAGGTGTAAATGGGAGGCGAAGTCCCACCAGAGTAAGGTCGATTTGTGTAATGAGATCCATTTAGAAAACTGATAGATTCCCACAGCACTAATCCCTCACCAGGTTAGATTTTTTGCCCTTTCCTTTATTTAATAAATATTTTATTTTAATTTTGTAGCTGAATGCCACTGTGCCCTGAGAGGATTTCTAAATGTTAAGACTGAACTATCAAACCCACCAAGTGATTGCTACTATTGTGACGTCTTAGTTTGCTGTTGTCTCAAGTGTGTGAAAGTTTCTGGACATTCGGCTCTTGTTGACGCAGGCCTTTGTGCATTTCCTGCTATTGCCTACTGGTGTCCATAGACCCCAGAAATGATAATAAAATATTGAAATCTCAATGAACACACCCTAAACCATGCAGAAATCTGAATGTTAGCTTGTTTTGTGATGAAGAAAAGTCACTTTTGTCTTAGATCAATCCATACACAAGCAAGATACAATTGCCATTATGCACCTAAAGTGGCAGTCAGCAGACATCGAAGAAGGCCTTTTGAAGGGAATCTATCAAAACACACTGAATAGGTTAAAAATTCAATGTGCCCTTATTAATCATTCTGATAGAAAACAAAACGAGCAACACAGTGGCATGATGAGAAATGTGCGCTTCTCAGAGTGAGTGACAACAGATCAATCAGTACTCACTGTATAGGTTAATAGTCACACTAATTGCACAGCAGTGGCTGATGGATGGTGGCAATCAGATGAGAATGGGACAGCAAAAAGACATATTGCATTATGCATTGATGCATTCTTGTCAAATAAAATGTTTAGACAAATGGAGATATGATACCAGATAAAATAAACTTTCCCAGTTTTTACTGTCCACTCCATGATTATTTAAAATGAGCATTTAAACATTTTCTCAAAAGAAAAGAAAGAAAAAAAAGACACACACACAATTACGTATTTTTAAATGAAAAAAGTGTCATCATTATTTGATGTTATGTTTTATAGGGTTTTGTATTACAGAAATAATGAGGTTGTGTAAATAAAAGATTCAAAATGATGTTAAACTGAAGATTTTAAGTAAGGTCATATGTGAAGAGGATTATTTCTCAAAGCATGACTCAACATTTATGCAGAGTCTACGATAATTTGAGCAAATAAAAAACTAAAATGTACAGAAAAAAAACAGCCTCAAGGCTTGAAGTTGTGCTTTAAACATTTATCAATTGACAGCAGCGTAAAAACATACAAATGTAAAAGCCTGCACTGATCTCACCTTTAAAACTATAAAGCACTTTTAAGCACTGAGTGTATTCATTCTTTTGCATTATAATGTTAATCTACATTCTGACTATTTTTTAAATCTTGAACAGAATTGTAACTTTGCAACTTTTACCAACTATAGGACTGGTTCCTTGTTTTGATTTGATTAAACTAGTGAATAGATAGAATATCATAACCTGTGCATCTGTTTCAAGATTATTAAGATGATATGTCTTTCTCTGTTTCTAACCCTGTTCGTAAACATGAAAAGTAAAGTCCCAAAAAAGGCTATGCTATTGAACTCATTGTATTTTTTCCCCCAAACCTTATTATTATTATTTTTTTAATTAAATGAACAAGTAACTTTGTAAATAAATCTCTGAATCCATTTAGAGTGTAGAGGGAAAACAGTTGAATGCCGATACACCAAACACTTAAAATTATTTTATTTTTTTTTAATTGACACCTCTTAATTCAATTAAATAATATTGGATCAGTTTGATGTTAAAGACCAATTCCAATCATCTTTTGATCTATTGCAAAAGTGTTCCCAGCGGTCTTTATAAAACTTGTTACATCATTTTTAGGACATAGCGTCTGCAGAACAGCAGGAGTTCCGAAGAAATTCACCTCTGAATTGTGGGCGGACTGTTGGGCACAGAGTAAACCTGCCCCCATTTCCCATCATCCATCTGTTGACCCTCTCTCCCACCAGCCCCTTACAACCCCAACAAAACATTACCAGTGCAATATAAATAACAACAATATTGGAGCTATCCAGCCGTACAGTTTGGATCCAGATGTCAGCTAAGACGAGGAAACGTCACTGCTTTAAGTTTTTTTCAACAGCATCCAAAGTGTACAGTGATTTTTGTATAAAAACATATTGAGAAACAAGTTTAAATTAGATTTTCTCTATATTTGTCATCAACGATAAACATGCCACAGGAATGTGTTAAAGATCCAAAAAACATTATTTTCACTGGAGTGGGTCTTTAAAGATCTAACACACAACATTTGTCTTCCAAAAACACCAGCTATTTTAAATATGAATAATGGTTAAGACAGTTAAATATAGATAATATCACTTCTATCACTGCCAGAAACATAAAAGCTGTCCAGTATGAGCTCACTTTGTGAGACAAGGATATTTAGCAGGACACCGATGATTTTTCAGAGAGTTCATATCAGTGCTGTTGATGTGGCATGCGGGATAAGTTATATCTGTGTTAAAAGTGTGACAAACTGATCATTACTGATAGCATTCTACATTCTAGGTGGGAAAAGAGCTATTAGATTACAGGTTTTGCTTTAAAGCAAGTGTACGCTGACAGATGATCTGATGAACTGACTGATAGATGGCTGTGAACTTTTTGATGCTATGGTTGCTGAGTAGAAGGTCGGGGAGAGATGAAGGATGATAATGATTTTTTAATAATGGTTCTGAAAGGTGCTTCATTTGCTCTGTGCATAAAGTGCTTTGATGGAGATACAGCCCGACCTTACGAGGCCCTGCCCATGTTTTCTTCCTCCACAATAACTACAGACCGTTGAAACTTTTTGTTGTTCTTTTTAATGGAAGAACTTTTTGTTTTCTTCTAAAAATAAGCAAACCCTTCAAACTAAAGCACAGCAGTTTGCTTAAAGGCAACACATGATGAACATATATTTCCTTTAGAAGAAATGGCTTACTATGTTACATTGCAGGTGTAACGTTCTGCATCGGCAAATGGAAGATCACATAGAATAAGAGCAATTTCCATTAGTGATAGGAAGTACATTCACATGGGAGAACGACAGGAATTCTATAAAGGTGGTAACAAGACAAGCGGGATGTCACAGTTAATTAGATGTGTTTGCATCAGATATTAATAGCATGTTGGTGTGGTTAAAAGGATTTGCTCTTCGCCTTTTAATGTCAGTGAACTTAATAGGGTGGACAGTCTTATGGCCGGCTTATAGGGAATGAATAATGAGCGTGGACTTGTGGTTTTATTTCAACTCTGGCAGCTTTGAAGGCAGCAGATTAACACAGATAAGAAACAGCATGTTCTGTTCAAACTTGGAGCTAATCGTGCCAAAAGGAACAGACGAGGGGCAGCGCATTCAAAGTCGAGGGTCATAAAATGTAGCTGCAAAGGCAGTCTGTCATCAGTTTCTTGATGAAATCAGTGTCTATTGTGCACTTTGAAAACAAATGGGTAGAACGTTGGTAATACAAACCCGCGATGGGAGCGCTGCGAACTTCAATTATGCCAACATTACGCTTTGTCTCATTTAGCTTCCCAAATTAAAGGGTGCATCGGAGCCAGCGTTGCCCATTTGTCACTCCACAGAGGGGCAGCGACATTATGCTCCACACTCACAGTTTTCATGAGTGGAAAGACTGTGAGCTGACTTGTTGACTGGTTAGCCTTTGTGGGTTCTCAAACTGGTTTTCATCGGTTTTACCTATCTTTTTGTGTCAGAGTAAACAGAACTACTGTACTTTAGTTCTTCACAGTTTAGGGGACATTGATGAGTTGAATGTCTTGTAAAGCTAGACACGGAACCTCCCACAAACCAATGGTTTCAAGGAAGCACTACCATACACAATGAAAAGAGACTAACATACAAAAAATTACACTTGGACTTTTTGAGTGTTGGTCTGTTGCATCTAAGTAAACTGCACAATTGCATGCAATAATGTAAAATAAGGTTTCCTGCAACATCAGCACATTGTAATACGTTATACTATGTTATATACATTATGATTCCACCCATGTAGCCTCTTTTGTTCTGTGTTATCTTGTTCTGACAAGCCCTCTCTATGCCACTCACCTTCTTGTATCAATGAAACCCCATCCATCAACTGTCATCACATCACATCTCATCAGGTTAAATGAGGAGTACAATGCAATCATTACTTTAGGAATGAAATGCAATATTGGAAAAACAATTACATTCAGGTCATGGAATCGAGAAACATGGCGAGAGGGTTGCTGAGCAGGAATGATCACCCGGGAGGTTACTGAAGGGTCAAGATGCAGCACGAATACAGCCACTATGATGCTGCAGAGATCTATAGCTAAAGTCAGTTTTTTACTACTTTTTAACTCATCAAAAAAAAGATTTGAACACAGAGCCTTTGAGTTGTGCCTATTTAAAAGTATCAGTCTTTTTTTTTCCGTTAGTCTACTATCCAAAGGGTACATTCAGAAAGCTTGCAGTTTGTCTTTTCTAGGAGAGTAAAAATGGGCTCATTGGGTCTAATGGTCTGCAAACTGTTGCAAGCTGTTCAAAAGCAACTGTGTCCGCGCTGCAGTGTGTTGTCTGCACATTCGTACCTCTGCGTTGGTGTTTCCACTGGAAATTTCAGTGTAGTCACCCGGTGGCAGGAGTCCTCCTGTTCTAACTCATCACAGGGGGGGAGCAGAAACCCAACTTTGATCAGAGAAATCTACAAAGGAAAACAAAAACACAACTCAGCTTGACATATTCCTAACAAAGTCTAGCAAAACATTCAGCAGCTTAGGTAAAGCAAATACTGCATAAAATGCAGGGGAGAACTCAGAGGTCAGACACATCCAACAGCAGCTCTTTTCATTCAAAGCTGGCTATAAATGGAAAGCATGTTTAGTCTTTTGTGAAGGTTTGCTCTTGCTCAAACATGTGAAGTCCTACTAAGCATCACACTAATCTGTTGAATGATTTATTATATCTCAAAACACAACTACAAATATAATACGCCAGGTAATGCAGGAAAAGTGCAAAAAAAGCCTTTGTAGTGGAAACATGCTTACTGTATTTTCTACATAATTAAACATTCTGCTGACTGTAGTACACAGCCTGTGTGTAATCTTTGATCTGAAGAAATGGCCAACAAAACAAGGTTTCAATGAGGCATGCATGCAATTACTAAGTAATCTGCTTTTTAGATTTGGATATTTCTTGTGCATGCTGGGCCACGCCTGAGGCTACAGAGACGGGTCTCTTCCAAGAAAAATAGGGTTGTTTTGAACCCCTGCATCCTCATTAAGAATATGTCATTGGGCAGCATCTGTAGATTTTCAGACCTTGATTGAATAAATGTCAAAAAAAAATGCTTTGTGTGTTTGTAATTGGATATAAGTGAAGCTTTAAAGGTCTTGTATAACTTGGAAAGAAGCAAGATGTGGAGTTCTTTGCAAAGCCAGAGTTGTAGCTGTACATCATCTAATCTACTGTCCTAAGTAACAATTTTACTTTAATTATTTGTTATTATCATGAGGCAGTCGTGGTGCCTGGGTGCACAAGTGTCCTTGTGTCAGGTAGGGGGGGCTGGTGACCATAAAGGACCCAAAATGCAGAGACTGGAGTCACACGGTTCCAGGGCAGAGGGGTTTCAACTAACACAAAGCGCTGCAGAGGAGGAAAACAAAACTAAACTCACTGTGGGCGAAACATGAACACATGGCAGAAGGGAAGAGACGATAATGGACCAGCACAAGAGGAAGGCAGAGACAAGATTTAAATACAAACAGGACTGACAAGACACAGGTGAACATGATCAGAAGAGGTTGGGACCAGGGAAGTAAAACTCAAAAGCATAACATAACAGTAAACCTTTCAAAATAAAACAGGAAACAGAACTCAAACATGACAAACAAGACCGTAAGCAAAAACCAATACAAAGAAACCCAAACCATGACACCTTGGGCAAAACATTGAACCCCACATTGTTCCTGGTGGTCATAGGTTGGTGCCAGTGTTCGGCAGCGGGCCACCATTAGTGTGTGAATGTGTGTGTGTGTGCAAATGGGACTTGTAAAGGGATTTTATTTCTATTAAACAGTCTATCTACCATCTTCCATCCAGTACATCAGTACCACTGTAAGTGACAGAACAACTTTGTTGTAATATTAAATACTACTACTACTACTAAATACTAATATTTACTGTTGTAAATATTAAATACATTTTTTATCATTTCACACCGGAGCTTTAGCTCCACTGCTGACATTCTTTCGACAACTGAAATTCTTCAATGGTTTACACATTTATCGCAATTCCAGCATATCAAGAAGCATAGAAAAGCAGCCTTAAACTTACATGCCACACTTTACAATGGTAAGGTGCTTACTCAATCAGCATAAATCAGCTGATTTCGTCTAATTTTAGACTTTAAACAAAGCAGCATAGTCATTTTTCTCTGCGTCACAATAAGCAGCATTTCTTTTGATGGCATAAATGGTCGAATGTGTTTTTTAGGTGGGGCTTGCAACACCCTCTGTTAAAGGGTTAGTTACCAAAAAATAAATAAAAAAGAAGCTTTTATTCAAAAATAATACAGAGACAACAAATGAGATTTTTCCATGTCATTATAGAATTGTTAAGACTTGGGTGTGCACCAAACACTTCTCAACAAGTAGCGCGTGCTGTTGTCTGCCCTCCCACACTTTTAAGCAGTCATAGAATAGACAGCTGAAGCTCACTTATAGATTCTCACTCCCTGCATAATGCAAAGCAGAGGCTCACTCCGATTATACTGCTTTTACTTTCTTATTCTTTCATTCTTCCAAAAAAAAGTCAACAGCACTAATAACCTGGATATTAATACAGTCCACGATTTGGTTGTGGATATCTTGTGATGTCTGGGTCTGGTGTGTGGAGGCCTATAGAGGACTTAGACATGACTAAAACTGATGTGTCAGCTAAATCTATAATTTGCCACCATCCCTCACCTGTTTCTTTGGGTAGAACATAATTTTAGGCCATCTCCTAGCTCCAATTCTGCTTAATTTTGTATTTTGTTGTAAAAATAATCTGATCGCCATTTTAAACTGTCCTTTGTTTGACTTTTCTTTAAATAAAACACATCTGTTAGGTATCAAGCATGTGTGAGAACACTGCAGCCATTGTAATCACAGCTCATGAGAAATAAACACAATGTGGATTACTTGCTTCTGACAGTGAAATGCTTCATAATTCGGTATGAAGATAATCACTTTGTAATTCTTTCCTGGTGATTTAACTGCAATAAGGCTATATGTGATTCTAATTGTCTTAATTTCACACTAGAAACTTACATGAAAATGTTATTTTCTTTTTTTCATTTTCCAAGCAAACTGCAGAAAGCTCTGCTCGGAAAGTTAACTTTTAGTTAGTTTGTATCCTTGAAGTAAAATGTGGGAGTAAAGAGACATCAGTGGCTTGTGTGTCTGCTGGCTGAAAAAGATTTTGGTTTCCGAGACTGGTCAGGGAATATTCTGAAGGAAGATTAGAAAACGAACACTCCCCTGGGTTGGTGATGGCAGGCGGCCGCTTACTGTAGCACTGAAGGCAATCATTTGGAAAAAGTAAACCCAATGATCTGCTCAACATAGTAAATGCTTTTGATTACATTTTAAAATGATTTACACTTTACACTGAAATAAAAAGCCCGCATGGTACATGCTTTACGATTTTGTCTGTGTTTAGACATAAAATAGTATCAGCAAACAAAAACAAGACATCCCGACAAAACGCTCGCGTTGTAGTTTTAATTAGTGGGTATTCTGACTATTTTATGCAATGTTTAAAATACTTCTTCCCATTATTGTAGGATCAGAAGACAGAGGGTTGCTCTGGTCTGAGTCCTACTAGAATGGGAAATAAAGCAGTGAGGCAGAAACACTCCAGATGTCACTGGTGTGTGTTTGTACAAGCAGAATTTGTGCTGCAGGCAGGTAAACGTCAATGTTCTGAATGGAATTTATAAGAAGCTTAGCTTCTTTAGAAGAAAAAAAATGTGTGTAAAAGTTCTCACCATTTAGAACAGCTGGTTTCATAAGGACAGAGTCTTTAGTCACATATTTTTTTTTTTTTGCCCGCCCATCCTGGAATCAAGACTTGTTCTTCACTCCACTGCAGTTTGCAGTCAAGCACATGCAAAGACACATGTGCATGTATTCACAGGGCCTGGTGTTTCTCCTCAGGGTCACTCGCAGGACTCTTGATGTGCTTCTCAGACTGTGTGTGTGTGTTACTGTCTACCTTCCTATTCATCTATCCACAGAAAAATCAGCAAAGGAAATCATTTCAATGTGTCATTTGAGAACACTGTTCTATGCATCAAGTGATACCACATGAAAAAGCCATTAATTTGCACTTAACTGTGCTGTGTGTGTGCGTTGAAACATGCTTGGATCTTCCAAATGATTCACATTTACGCCTCGGGAAGCTGGGTTCAGCTCGTGATTAAAGTTTTAGGACTGATGGTGAACGTTTAATTGAAATTGTTGTCAGAGCTGAAAAAGTTTGTGCCAGCAGATTAGCAACCATCATGCAAAGCACGCAAGCAACAAGTCAGAGATTCATTTATCTTCATAAAAGGCTTTATTTATTACCCTTCCTAATTGAAGCAACTTTACAAAATAAAGTCACATCTTGAACACATTTTACAAGTCAGTACCCATACACTTCTATGAAAAATGGATCAACTTTACAACAAGAAAGACAAGATGGTTTAAAATATAGTAGACAAAGTGATCTGGAATGTATTTTTATGAAACTTTTTGTGTTGTATTTCTCTATTTGCACAGATGCAGGACCTGCAACTTGTTTGCAGTAATGAAGACATGAATATAAAGCTTTGGCATGGTAAAAGACATATCCTAAAAGCTTGGACTTTTTTCAGTACTTACAGAATCTGATTGAGGCTTTCCAACATGTAATTATTGTAACAAATCTGACATTTTTCATGTCTTTGTTAAATTATCAGCATGAAAAGTTAGTCGTCAAGCTTATGTGGGTCTCACCCGGGGGACATGCACCCTCAGTACTTCATAAGGGGGTTCCAGATTTCCTTCACTGTAAACATCCCACATGTTGATGCAAGACAAGGCCATAAAGGAGATGTAATGGAAGTATTATATAAACAGACAGATCAACATAACATGTGTGTCCTAACACAGAGACCCTTTATCCACCGAGCACACAGTGTAACAGTCTGCACACATGTATGAGTCTCTGCTGCATCAGTGCTGTGTCCCAATCTAACAGAAGATTTACTCAAACAGAAAAGTATAAATTCTCTTCCCAAATACTTTTCCAAAGGTATCTATACTTATTTAATACATGCAATAGTTTACATTTACATGTAATAGAGAGAAATTCTGTTGCTGTAATAGATAGATAAGGAGCTCTCTACTACCATTTGCTGTTAGAATATAATTTATGCAGATGATTTATTAGATGATCTCTTTTCTCAGCTGATTAGGAAACTCATAAAATATTCTGTGAACCAAAAAAAGATGCCATTAAGAAGTTTGTCTTTTCCCAAAAAAAGAGAGAGCAGATATAGAAATCAATTAACTAGATTATATTCGTGATGCAGAAATTAAAAAACTTGCAGCCATAAGCAACAAACGTGTAATATTGTATGTTACCAAAAATGTGTACTTGCAGAGAAGCGTGTCTTCAGGGAGTGCAGATGGCTCATGAAACTCTTTCAACAAAGAATGGCAACTCTCCTGCATCTCTGTAAAACCCTTGAGCTTTGACTGAGCAGGGGAGCAAATAGGTCCCAGCCGGTCCCTCCACATGTCCAAGTGCTCTCTGATCTTTCTTCTCTGGACATGAGAACAGTGCAGTGGGTGGCGGGTGACTGTATAAATCGTGTTTGAAAGCGCCTGCAACTGTACCATACTTCCCTGACAGACTGAGGGGCATCAAAAGCCATCAGCTTTGTGCTGAGGGTGGTGAAAAAAAAATTCTGCAACCAATTTAATGCAAGAAATGCAACATTTTCCCTCCTGGCAACAATGCCAGAATGTTAAAAAACAAAACATTAAGGTTCTTTCTTCTGGGATCAGAGCCATCTAGAGAAAAAGCTGCAGTAGTCAAATATATTCTGCCTCAACAAATTCTGAATTATATCAAGTTTCACAAATCCAAACTTTTTACTTTATTTTGACTGTAAATTAAAGTTCTTATCAGTTTTATTCATGGATAATCATTGTTAAATAAACCAAAATATCTGGAGTTATTTGTTCTGTATAGTAGCAGCAGTTGTCATTTATTTTGTTTCATCCGCTTCACCAAAAACTAATCCATATATTTAAAGTTTTATTATGACTGTAATAAGTCAACTACATTTTTCTATATAAAACAGTTCCTCAAAATGTTGAAAGGAAAAAAAAAAATCACATTTTCTTTAAACAGCAAGATTTTATCAGGTGAACAAGATCCTATTTGAAGAATGATAGTATGTACATAAATAAAGGACTTATAATCCTACTATCAAAAAATTAAGGCTGCAAATTCTAATAAGCATTAACATCTTTGAAAGCTTCCTAAAAAAACACTACATGAATGAACATTTCTGAGATATTCATAAAAAAGTGGTGCCATGTCATGTTTGCTGATGACTTTGGCTTTAGGCAGTAACTTCACAGCTCACACAATTTCACACACGTTGCGTAGCAAAGATGACAAGTCAACAACCTGAGTCATGACAGTGATGACTGAAGGTTTACTTGGCCCACATTGACCTCTGTGGTTCTGCAGCTGTTTGGGAGGACATTTTCTTTTCAGTTACCAGTTAGGATCATGTGGAAAAGAGAAGCCCTCAGTAAAAGATCAAGTCTTGACCGCATGTTGCCCTGAAGGTATGAATGCCACAAACTTTGTAGGTTACTTTGGACCGAAATGTCTCAACTCATCTTCATCATCAACCGGCCACTTGACATTTTTACATAATTTGTGTAAGCAGATCTGATCCCAGGGAAGTTTCTTGCAGTGTGTTAAATTATATAGATTTTTGCAGCATCACCCTTGGTTTTTGTTAATAATCCGCTGTGTTTGGATAAGCAAACCACTGTTGCAGAAAAAAATGTTTGTACCTGAGCTCGTTTAGTTTTTCTCACAAACACTGGAGTTGTGCAAATAAATTCTGGAAGAAAGGTCAAAGGAAGTAAAGAAAATGAGAACTGAACAAGGGGAGAGTAAAAGGGCAAGGTCTAGTAGTGAGGATAAAAGCAGGGAGTAATGGCAAAACATACAGAGTCAAGAGACACGAAAAGGGAAGGAAGGAGGGGAGCAGAGGCTAAGAGGTAGAAAAGAGAAAAAAGCGATCAAGAAAATAGAAGGATCAAGTGTTATAAGAAAAGGTGCAGAGAAGGAGATTAAATGGAATGCTGAAAGAGCATCGGGAAGACGGGTCAGATTGAAAATAAAGAGTAAATGGATTGGGAGGTAAAAGGTACCAATTGACAAAAACAAAGACTAGAAAGAAGAAAATAATTAAGGTATTGATTCCAGAGTCCTTAAGGAAATTATCACCTACAAAAGAACAGAAGAAGGTGACAGCAATTATATCAATGGTTTGCTGAGGCTACTCAAAGAGAGCACAGGTGAAGCAGAAATGCATCTTTCATTAAGAAGCTATTTCTCTGTGGCTTCAGTGTTCTTAATGAAGGATGGGTCTTTGTTGGCTATGGAAGCCTAAAGGCTGAAACTCCAAGGCTGCCTGTTCATTTGTGAGAGTTAAAACAGACTCTCACAGTCAAGGTCAGAGAAAAGCCCCGTCTCTGCTCCAAGCTAACCTCGCCTCAGGACATGTCAGCAACACTCAGCGGAGCTCCTCTCATTCCGGTCATGGCAGAGACCATTTGGAGGCTGCGCTTTCATGCAGCACCCATAACTTTTTTCTGTCACGTCCGCTCATCAGACAGACCAAACATCACAAGGGTTGTTGAATAACAAAGCTTTCTCAGGTGACCTATATGGCCATTTTATGGTTCAATGATTCAAATCACTTTTACTGTCATATCAGCTCAAATAAACAGGTTTATGGCCTGGAACTCGGTCTCAGGCCCCAGATCAAGACCACAATAAACAGCATTCTGTGCCAAATCAATACGTGAATTGCACACTGCAAAAACTGAACATTATTGGAAAGTTATAAAAGACCCTTGCTTCAAGAAAAAATGTCTGTCTTATCAAGAAAGTTTTCCAAAAGCAAAAGAATCTTAATTTAAGAAATCCTATTTTAGTGACTAGAATTATTTTCATAAAATAAGAATTCTTTGTAGCACTATTTTTCTTCTTCCCCACTGGCAGATTTTTATTTATTTTTTGCTTATTTAAGGAAAATTAGCCAATAGGATAGGAATTTTTGACATATTTCTAAGCGGCCTGTTTAGCAATAATGTGTCACCAAAATCCCTACCATTTAAATGTAAAAACTGTAACCATAACATGTCATTACAGTAACATATAATAGAATACAAATACAATATTATTCATCAATCCATCAGACAAAAATACAAAACTAGTGCAAGAAACCAATGGTGTGACTAAGTTCAAACATGTAAAGGCTTCAGACAAAAGTGGAAGGAGTATTGATGCATCAACTTTGTATCATTCCATTTATACCATTCAACTTAGAGCAGGAGTGCTCCCCCTACAGGTGGAAGTAGGGCGCTTTAAAGGCATTCCTGAGGAGGAAAGACTCTGTGAGGTCTGTGAGCTGCAAGTGTTGGAGGATGAATTTCATTTTTCGTTTTTTTGTCCTTTGTATGAAAAACAGAGACGTTGTATGTATGAGGTCATAGAAAAGAAATGTCCTGATTTGTTTTGGTTATCTGAAGATAAAATTTTACGTTGGCTTTTTGAAAATGAAATCTTTTGTTTGGCAAATTTTGTGTCAAAGGCATGGACAGTAAGAATGGACACTTTGTATTCTGTTAGACTCTAATTTTTCTGATGGGCGTGTATCTTTATGTACTATGTATTATGTCTTTCAGTGTCATATAAGCCCGTGTGGGCTGGGCACATTAGTGCATGACACTTAAATAAATCAAATCATCAATCATCATATACCTAATCCAGATTACAGAAAACATCATAGTAGATCCTAGCCCTTATTTGAAAAAAAAACACAACAACTAAGAATTCATCGTGGAACCACCTCATGAACTGCAACCTTTTTTTTAAGGAAACATTTCCTCTCCCGTCAGCATTGTACAGTCCAAATGACAATCATCCTCTTATTTGTTTTTGTTTTTTGTTGTTGATAAATTTACTTTGTTTTATTGTATTTTTTTAATTTTTATTTTGTTGCATTTTATTCACCTTGCTAGGATGAATGTAGTTTTCACAAATACTGACAGTGTGTTTCTGCTACGTTGAGTCCCATCAGGGGATTAGTCAAATGTAAATTATGGACAATGCATCATTAAAGGACATAAGCAGCTGTTACTAAGCTGCATAAAAAGTAAACAATGAGCAATTGATTTTTTCCGCAAGATCACAGCAACAAAGATAATTCACAGCAATCCCAGGTATTTGCTCTTTACGTGTCTAAAGGACAAACAACTGCGTTGATGTTTTCCATTGAAAAGTTAATCTTCTTGCTGGCTGTTTTTATGTCCATGCGCTCACTGGGCTGCAGCTTGATTTGGTTCACCTGAAGCTTCACTGCAGAACACTTTAATAGCATAAAATGTTCCTGTATGTTTAAGTGTACCACCGTCTGTTTTCTGTACATAGATGCAACAGTGAGGAACGCCACTAAAGAACAAAGTAATTACAAGGCAGCCAACAATCTGAGTAGTAGTAGTACCACTCAGATGAGACCCTTCGTTGGTGGAGGCGGGCATCACTAAAAACCCTTTTTTTTGAAAAAAGAAACAGGAAAAATGGGAAGAAAAAGGAAAAATATTGTTCCTATTAAATTTACGTTCTTATGTGGCTCATTTAAATGCAGCTGATGTAAAGAAGGAAATGATTTAACCATCCAACACAGTTGTCTGTGGAAATCCTGAGACAGTTGTGTGGTAGCATCATATCATATGGTTCTTCTTGTTTGGAGCTATCTTCACTGCGGGCTCGGCAACACGTGTTCAAGCAACCACCTCCAATCAAAAGTCAATGTAATCATGTGTAAATGCTCGTTTCTGGTTTCTGCATTTAACACTACTCTATTCACGAATGGTAGAAGTTTCTTGTACCGTTTTTGGGCTCAGCACAGCCATTGAACACGAGTTGCAGGTTGGCCTTGCATCAATCAGGGACTCAGATTTGGTAGTAATGTTTGGATGAAGTCAGCTTTAGCTCACCTTTAGTGCCAACCATTTGAACATTGATCATTGAGACAGAATAAATAATTGTTGTTTGTGCTCGGCCGGAATTTCATGACAACTCTTTCAATACAGCTGTGAAAGCAAAAGCCGGGAGCGAGATTGAGATTGTTGAGATTTGCATCAGTTTAACATTTCTCGCCAAGCCCTTTCCAACCTTAGGTGGCGCTAGCAAATAGTAAACGAAAAGAAGAAGCCCATCCTTGCTTGCCCAGTATCAACACCATGACCTAAACGATTGTTAAGGAATCCAAGTTTAACGTGTCCCATGTCAGGTTTAAACGTGGCATCAGAGGCAATGGAAGAAGTATTTCACGTCTAGGACATTACACTAAGAGGTTTAAAGTTAAAGAAAAAAATAAATAAATAAATAAAAACAACAATAATCCTGGTCCATACAACCCTCAAACTGTGTGATTAGTTCATCCAAAAAAGTGTTGATTTACATCTTCGATCATCTCTTGGTGGTAAACAAAGATTGCAAAAAAAATAAATAAATAAATAAACAAGGGAAAACCAATATTGTAATTCAATCCAGTTGAAATATTTAAACAAAGTTACTGTCTAAACGATTATTCCATTAATGCCTAATTAACTGAAGAGTATTTAAATAATACGTATGCCATAGACCATATGCAGTACACCCTGGATGCAGATAAAGGCATCCTAAACTATTGACCAATAAGTCACGGTCTTTTGCAAAGTATCATAGAGAGGGAATCATTGTTGTAAAAGTTTAATAAATTCTTTTGTGCTTTTAAAAAAGAAAGAGAAGTGCTTTCTGTATATTTGCATTTTGATAACTGCTGGATGTGAAGGTCAGTGCTCCGATTCAAACCTTTATTGTCAGATCTGTGTGGCTCACATCTGTGTGAGATTGGCATCTTTTTTATTTTCCATCTCATTTACTTCTAAAACGGAAATGTTTTTTCACCAGATATATTTCTTCCTTGCTTCATTCTTTTGCAATGTTTATGGATTTTTTTTTCTAAATTTGCAGTAATTGCAGTTTTTCAACACTTACAGAGGTTTACAGAACATCAGAACTGTGTTGTTTTGAAGTTTTGAAGCAATGAACAGCTGCCTTTTGGTTCAGCAAGCAGAACTATGAATTGCTATTTGTTCTGATGACGACTGAAGGTCTAACATTTTTTAACAAGAAATTACAACACAATATTGAAAAACTCACCACGGCTTCCTTTCAGATGAGGTATGCATACCAATCGTACAAATAATTCAATCAAAAAAAAGACTACTGTGATCTTTTTTTTTATTTGTTACATTTCTAACTTGTTTTCTTATGTTGCACATGACTACTTTTACCTTGACAAGATTATTACATTGGTACAGTTTGCTGTTTTTTTTTTTTAAAACAGTGTGATAACGACATTTTATGGTGAGTGTGGGTTCTAGTGAGGGAGTGGGCCACGCGCAAGATGAAGCTCGGAGACAGTCAATACCAACCTTTTTATTTTAAAAGGAACAAAAAGCATAATGGCATGACACAGACCTGCAAAAACAGCAAAGTGCTACAGCAAAGAGCCACCGAATCCAGGGAAGAAAACAACAAATACACAAGTGGCTGTTCAACCAATTCATGTACTGAAGATAAACAAGAAAGGACGAAAAAAAAAGAGAAACTTTAAAAATGTAAAACATCATTTAAAGCTAAATAGAAAGAATACAATAATCTGGAGAAGCTCTAAATAAAACAACAGGAAATAATCAAACCCTGAAAAAAATGAACAAGAAAGTAACAAAAATGTTGTTCACAATTACTTTTCATTTAAAAAAAGTCACACGTCAAACTTTATTTACGGTAGCCTACTAGATGAACTATTAAAAACCTTACTGGTTAAAGTAAAGTTTTCATTATAGAACAGAAAGTATCAGACTGATTCCATCCATTCAAACAGAACCTAAAACTGTCTGCAGTACTGCAGATTTGTAAAGGTCTTCCAAACATCAGATCAATACCTGTTTGGATCAAAAAGTTAAAAAAAAAAAAAAATAGGGTTAATTTGAACTTTTTGAAGGGAATGTTGAATGTCACCTATGTAGCTTCAACAACATATTTTATTTGACAAAAAAGAAAAAAAGATGAAAACAAATAGTTTTATCCTAATCTATAATGACAAACAACATATTCTAACCATACTGGAATTTATGTCCTAATGAAAACAAAAAATCAATCAGCTATAGCCTTTATTAAAACATAAGCTAGTTATAAGTTCCTTTTTTACATCCCTGTTTCCACAAAAATGGATAGAAAAATAACAAGACTACTTTTTTCTAAGGCAAACATCTAGCTTTTTATTCGATTTTAGTTTTCTTTGCTTTATTTTGACAAATAGCCATCCATTCATCCACTTTTTAACCCGCTTTTGGGGTCATGGGGTCGCCGTAGCCTGTTCAGGCTACTGTTGGGCGAAGGCGGTTTACACCTTGGACAGGTCGCCACACAATCACTGCGACACACTAGTCACAAGCACTTCTGCACATTTTATTTTCTATAGTGCATTGCTGGGACTGGTTTGTTTAAAACAAAAAATCCTTTAAAATTAGTACATACGTATAGCTTAGGTTAAGCAAGTACCAACAAACTCCTTCAAAATATTTGAATCCCAATCCAGAAGAAAATAAAAATAAAATGTAAATGAAGGGGCAAAATAACTTCTAAATATTTTAAAATTGGATTCCTGCACCTTTCAATGATGGTCTGTCAAGTTTTGGGTCTTTTATATCATTGGGTAACTTTGTATAATTGTTTAAATTACATTGTTCATATTAATGTAAAATCACTGAATCATATAGCACTCATATAGCACCTTTCAATAACATGCTGTTATGGTGCATAAAAAAGACATATATAGATTAAGAAAAAAGTCCCATAAGATTAGAGCAAGAATAATGAAACACAAGCACAAAAAGGAAGGAAACACTGGCAAAAATGTCACAATCTCTGCTTCTGCTATTTCTTTTTCTTTTTTTTCTTAAATTTAAAAGACTGTTTTGCATTAAAAGACATAAAAGAGTTAGTGGGCTACAATGTATACTTAAGAAATATTTGCTTCTTCTAACAATGCACACCCCGTCTCAGTCCGCCCGAGTCCAAGAATCTGCTCAGCGGCTCTTGTAGGAACAAAATGCAGGGGTTGTATGGGCTCACAGTGTGAATTCATAACAGCATGTTGAGGGGCAGCTGTGCATGGATATCTGCTATCCTTTTCCTTGATAAACATAAAAAAGCTGCCTTCCACACACACTCACAAGGATCCACAGAGCGGCATCTGTGGAGCTGCTGCTGCCGTCTTTACTCTCCCCTCCTTTTACGTCCTTTTTGTCCCGTCTTTCATTTGTTCCCTGTAGAGTTTTCCACTGGTTTTTATTTCCCTCGCTCCATCTTCCTCTGTCTATTCTTTTTCATCTCAGCTTTTCCCCCCTCTATCTGTGAGTCTTTCTCCCTCTAGGTGACAGGGTTCAGTGGAGCGTATTGTCACTGGTCACAGTAACACTCCAGTAATCCAGGGAATTCTCTCACACACACATTCAGTATATATATATATATATATATATAAAAAGGTGGGTTAAATTTGAGACTATTTCTTTCACCTCTGTGCCATTGTCACTGCTTTTGTGGGTGAATGGGAGGGAGAGGGGGGTCATTTTTTGGGGGCAGCAGCTCTTCATTTATAATGATTTTATCATTATGCAAATGACATCAAGGAAGAAGCTCCCCATGTTGTGATTGGCTGCTGTTACAGCATCTTTGTGAGTGTATTTTGCATCTGTGGGAGTGTGTGTGTGTGTGTGTGTGTGTGTGTGTGTGAGAGAGAGGGAGAGACTGTCGGTTCCAAATGAGCCAATCAACAATAATAGTTTCCCGTGTGTCTGCCTCTCATCTTGTCCTCTGAGAGGGGATGTCTAAATCTCTGTTAATTTGATGCATCTTCCATTTCTTCTCTCTCTCTGTACTCATGCTGTACTCGTGTGTTTAACAGAGCCTGACCCTTTGTTACTGAGCAGTGCTGACAGTGACTCATGACATCCACCTATTGCAGAAAGTCTCCTTCACGGAGCCTCAAAGTACGGACATAAATCCCAGCGCTTGCTTTAACACAAGTAACATCTAAATCTGTTAGTCATCTTTAAAACATCCCTCATTTACATGATTGTTACTTCATAATTTCAATATTGACTTAGTTCTTGTTCTAACTTAAGGGAAAGCCTGACAGAGGAAGTAAAAGCTCCTGAAGAAATCTTTCTCTTACCTCTTTGATGTGAGAGTTTCAGCTACACGGCAGAATGGATTTAGGTCATAGTTGTACGGTGGCCCTAAAGTGCAAAACGCACCAACAAATCCCTTGACGCAAAAATATTTCTTAACCCACTATATCCCTTTTGGGGCCACAAGGTTGCCAGAGCCTGTCCCAGGTACTGTTGGGCAAAGACGGGGTACTGGACAGGTCACCAGTCTGTCACAGGGCACACAATCACTCCCACAGAGACTCAAAAGTAACCATTTATCATATGAAATATTTTTTTGGACTGTGGGAGGAAACCAGAGTTCCCAGAGAAAACCCACTCATGGACGAGGAGAACATGCAAACTCCACACCGGATGGTTCCAGTCAGTATTTGAATCATGGCATCCAGAGCATTTCCAGGAATCAAAATGAAATACTGAAAAAAATGTGGTAGTACCTAGAATAGTTACTGTATGTCCTACAGTACCTTTGCAGATTTTAGTAATAAAAAAAAAAAAAAAAAAAAAAAAAAAAAAACAAGGAAACAAAACAAAACAAAAAAAATTGGAAAACAGAATAAAAATTCAGAAATCAAAACAAAGATGAAACCTGGAGAGGTAAGTACTATGGCACATCGCTGGTTTGGATGATGACATTTGTCCATCATTTGAACCAAAGGTTATTTGGTAAAAAGTGATACTAGATATGATCATCCAATCAGCGGTGCTCCATAATACATACCTCTTCAGGTTTTGTCCTTGTTTGATTGTTTAGCATTTTATTTTGATTTATGGAAATTGCTTTCGTTTTTCGAAATGTTTCATTTTTGATTCTTTTTTTTTTTAATTGTGTTTTCTTTTCTGGAATTTTTTGTTTGAGTTCTAAAATGTAATGTGTTTTTTTGTATTATTACTTGTTTTTCTTTTTTAATTGTCATTGTGATATTTGATATGTTTTTGGCTAGAGTGATTTGTTGATGTGATTTGCACCTCAGGGCACCTTATTATGGACCATGTCACTCTTTTCCCTTAAACTCAAATTATGACATTTTTCAAACATAAATAACTTTCCAAATTTGATTTTTGTAAAGAAGAGAGTCACTAGCAAGTTAACCAGTGAGCAGCGTTCCGCCTCAGGAGTATTCAAGAAAAACAGGTTTGAAAAACAAAAAAAACCCTTTAAGCTTTGCTTATTTCAGCAGGATATCCTGGAAACGTCTATGAAAGAAAAGAAACACAGTTTTAAACTAAATTGCATTTTCAGTCTCACACAGTTGAGGATATGACTGGAAGTGACACAGCTTTTATGAATCTTGCTTGACGCTAGAAAAGAGATGCTGTCTTCTCTGTGTGCATTCCTAAAGGATTGAAGATTCTTACTTCATGGATGAAGAACAAGCAGCTGAGATAAACAGGTATTTTTATTTATTTTTTTAACATTGCACAACAATTTAAACAGGTAAGTTAGGCTAAATGCAATGTTGATAGTAGCAGTACTTCTAAATCAAAAGTCTGAGAAAAAGTGACAAATTTGTAGATTTAACTGGGAAGAAGCAAAACAAAAAAACAATTCAAGTCATTTAACTGAATTGAACCTGAACTAAGCAGTTCTGCTTAAGGCACTTTAACACTCAGAACTGAAAAATATTAACTCGTGATCATCAAAGGTTGTCCATGGATACCTTAGTTTTGGATTTTTGTTGTTGTTGATAATTTGAAATATTAGTAGTTTTATTGCTGCATTGTATTTATTAATTTTTTAATGCCTGACGTCTGGTTTTGCCGAACATTTCTTTTTATTTCCCATTGAGAGGGATTCTTTTCTCTCCACTGTTGCCAATTCTGCTCAGTATTGGGATTATGCCTTAAACTGTTACATCAATTTGTTGGTTGATTACAATTATAAGTAATGATAAAAACATAATTTAAGACCCAATTTGATTAAAATTTTTATTTTTTTGTGTTTCTATCATGTTCTTGAGGCATTTAAAAAATACTGGGACTTTAAAAAAATCTGGAATACAGTATCCTGGATTAGAAGAACTTAAACAAATCTATCTTAGGTGCATTCCTGTTTTGTGTTGCACCTTCAGACAACATCTGCTATAACTTATTCTTTATTAATTGACTGCATTAAATTGAAGTGACCTCTATCTTTACTGTAGCATTATTCTTTTTTTCTTTAAGTTGAATAGTCGAGTGGTAAATAAAGATAAATGACGCTGATACTCGACACAAAACATCTCTTGCTTGTGTTGTTTTGTGTGTGATTTTTCACTTCTTTCCCCAAACACCATCCTTTGTTTTCATAAGCTCTCCCTGCTGAGTGTGTGTACATATGTTAGTGTGTGTTTCAGTCAGTGTTCATTCATCAGCTGTGTCGATGGGATATTCATTAAGCGCCAGACCATGAAGCATTGCTTATGCAAAAGTCTTGCTTGTATTTGGATGTCCAACATTCACGGGAGACAACAGTGAGAATGCCAACAAAAGAAGCAAAACAAAACAGAGCAGATTAGCAAGCAGCAGCAAAAAGGGCATTACTTAAAATGCCAAGTTCAATAGACTTACATGGCTTCAAAGAAATGACGGGGATTCACAAATGACCAACTTTGGAGCAATACTAACATAACAAACAGCTGGCATTCACTCAGAAACAGGTAGCATAAAATGATACTTTTACCATTCATCTAAAAACCATTCATAACATCTCCAGGGGTATGAATGAATGGCCTGACCCATTTAAAGTCATTGAATGGGATTTTCCTCATGAACTGATTTTAGGTGTGTGAGGCTGACAGGAAAATGATTTTTTGCAAAAAAGTGGAGAGTAAAACAGAGCAAACAGTTGAGAAATCCATCATCTACTAATGAGCCATCTATAATGAATGTAATAAGTTGAACAGTGGATGTTTACACTCCTTTGAAATGCAGCATGTCTTTTCTGCTCCCATTCTTTCTTCATCCTCTCCTAATATCTCTGACAAATCCTCCTTGGAACTTTTTATGACTTATTTCCCTTGTGCATTTTATTTGTTCAAAACCCTCATTCCTCACACACACGCACGCACGCACGCACGCACACACACACACCCACAGTCAATCTGTGTCTACAGACAAAGGGAGACTAACACGAAGACAGCGGATGGATCAACGAACCCCACCCCCCACCCCCACCAAAAAGAAGAAAAAAAATCCTAGTAGCAGCATTCGCATTAGTGAAAAAAAAATTCACCTTTTTTTTTTTTTACTTGATTCTAGATGTGAAAAATTGCTTGCAGAAGGCAGAATGATCCGAATTTGTCATAAACAAACAAAATAAATGAAAAAGAAAGTGTGCCATCATTGCACAACAATTTGTTATTATGCATATAACAAAATAAAAATACATTTTAAAATATATTTAATAGAGCCACAATCAAGTCAAATAGAAAGCTCTCAAAATTGTTATTTTTAGTCTATGGCTTTTTTTTTGCAGCAACAGGGAAAGCTCACAAAACTGGCATAAACTACTGCAGAATGTGTAGTTTGTAAAGTCAACAGGAATAAAACGTTGTGAGGTATGTGTATACTGTAAAAACCAGTTTTGATATTCAATATTTTATTTTATATTACATTTAGAATTTATCTCATTAGCGTATTTTTTTTAGCATGCAGAATGAACTAAACAGTAGTACACAAAGAAAGGGGCAACATTCAATATATTTACCACCCATTTGTGACTCTAAACATATTTAAAGTGCACGACGTCATTAACTTCATGTTCTTTTTAAGGAGAAGTGAATTTGTAAATATGGCAGGAAATATTCATTGACGCCTCTCTCTGTAAATATTCATGCAAAATCTGCAGGAAAACAAACCCGACCATGCAAAAGGTTTCAGAGACCATGTGACTCTATTATAATATAACAGCATAAATGAAAATGGTTAAATAAATTGTTTTTGGAGTGGCTGAGCAGTGATAAAATGCACCATTTGCTGATAAATGCATATAGTGCACATCCACAAAGCTGCTCCTGGAAATCAATGGACGAGCACTTGGCCCATCTTCAGGTTGCACTCCATTTTCTGATCCCACACCGTTTCATTTATTCTTCAGGGAATTCAAATGATAAAGGCAAAGATTACTTGAGACATCACTTTTCACTGTTATCATTCATATTAGGTTTGCATTCAATTATTTTCTTTTTACATAGAGAGAAACCTTTTAGCAGGCCATATCTCTTTTTTTTTTCTTCCAGCACCTTGAAATGGAATCCGCTCTCTCCTGTCCATTAATTAAAGTCTAAATGGAATTGTCGTTTTGCCTCTTCAGCGCAGCACAAACTGACCCTGGAAGCGTATTTCTCATTCCAAAACATTCGTGAGCCCCCTGCGTGGAGGTTACACTAATAATGTAGTGCTATGTTGCCATCCTGTGGAGTTCAGAGGAGGATTAAAAAAATAGAACAGCCCACTAGTGCATGTGTTAATGCTGAACTGCATGAGAGCATGGATTTAGAGTAGAGCTGTTGTCTAAGGGCCATGCTCAAACCTGCTCTCAGGACGTTCCTTTTTTTTAAGGCAGAAGAAAAAAGAAAAGACAGAAATTTTAGGTCATTAAAGAGTTTAGTTCAGAAACTTGAGCATAACATCCAAACTGTAATGTGTGATGTGAACTAGTCATGCATTTAATTATGAGCCATCATCAAAATTATAGAAGTAATTATTTGATTTTACAAAGATTGAGAATGATTTTCTAATATATGTGTTTGAGATTCATGTTTTTTTCCCTCTCATTTTTCCTGTTTTCTGTTAATACACTATAACAAAGATGAGAAGAAAAAATAGTAAAGAGAAAAAAAAGAGCATTTTATTGAAGCATAATCATTTATCTTGTTTTTTCCTTGTCTTTATAGCTGCTGAATTAACTGCAACAGAAACAGAATTCTTTTAAATCATGGTTTCCAAAACCACGATCAGCAACTTTACTTAAATCTTTTTTTTTTTTTTTTTCCCAACTGCTGGGTCATATTAATTTTAACCAGACAGAACCAGAACTTCATGTTTAATCATAAAATCCACGGTTCTGATACCACCATGGTTATGTTTAAAATGTTAATGGACTGCGACTGAATTAAGTTCCCTTTTTTTGTGGCCTTTGTTGAACACAATAGAACCAGATGTGGTATTTGTTGGTTGCATCTGAAGGCTCCTTCAAATCGAAGAAGATTTGACAAAATGTTGCGATGTCATCACACTTCTTCAGAGGGTGAAACCACAGAAGACTTACTTTCTAAGGATGCTTGTTTTAAAATGAGCTCTTTTGTTTTTGCTTGGCGGTATCTTGTTTTTTCCTCCATGGTATCTGTACAACTGTTACGCTTTTCCTTTTAATTTAATTTACCTAAAAAAACCAGTCATGTTTCAGCCATGCCTCTTGTTGTCTGATCAGCATTTTGCTGGCTCCATCAAAGTTTGTGACTGAAGCCAGGACTGATGGGTTTTGACTTTGTTCAGTATTAAAGCCTAGAATTGATCACTTGTCATTCAAAGTGTCTAGATTTTTTTTATTTCACCCACTAATAATATAATCAGCAAAATAAAAACAAGAAAAAAATATTTAGTAAAATGTTTTAAATTTGCTCAACGTAGCATGGAAGAGGAAAGTCTTTCCTGCTTTTATTACTTATCCTTTTGTCATTCACACAGGTACGATTGAAAAATCCTCAATTGGATTTCACTGCACTTCAGATCCTTTTATTTTAAATTAAACTGAGCATTTTAGAAGCTGGTGCTACTCACAACCCTTAGAAACCAGGAGACATCAGTCGCCTGCTCATCCCTCTCATGTAAAGCCACTAATTGAGACAACTGACAGAGAAATTGAAATGGTGTTTTCCTATAATGAACATGCGCTATTTACACCGCTCGAAAAATTAATTGGCCATTGCACAATGTGTCTTATTGAGCTATAATTAAAAATAACTGAATTTCTCTCATTTAATTTTCCCTTTAAATTATGTCTACCTCTACATTTAATCGCCAAGTTAATTGCAGTTATTTCATCGGTGGAAATGACTGATGTACTTAGATAATTTTCTTTGTATTTTTTTCTTTTACCTGCTCCCTTTAAGGATCAGCACAGCAAAACATCTACATTTGTTTAATCTTCACCAACTATCCTCATGTCCTTCTTCACTATGAACCTCCTCTTTGGTATTCTTGGCTTCCTTCCTGGTCGCTCCAACCTCAGCATCCTTCTAGCAACATCACTGTCTTTCCTCCTAAAGTGCCCAAATGATCTTAATCTACTCTCTTGCATCTTCAAAACATCTACCATGAGCCATTCCTCTGATGAGATCCTATCCATGCTGGTCACTACTAACAAGAAAACCTCAACATTTTCCTCCTCCAGCTCTGCCTCCTGTCTCCTTCTCAGAGTCTCTAAACCAACAACATGGCTGCTCTCACCACAGTTTTCTACACCTTTCTTTTCATTCTTGTTGACACTCTTTGGTCACACATTGGATGTGAAACCTTCGATCACCTGTTCTGACCTGCTTGCATACGTCACCTCTTTTCGACACTCTTCATTGTCTCTGTACTGTTTGCTCTAAGTAGTTTAAGTCCTTCAGCTTCTCCACCTCTGCTCCCTGTGACCACATCATTTTACTTGAGTCCCTCTCATTTACACACAAATCCTCTGCCTGGCAGTAGCGGGCCATCATTCCCTACTTTTTCAGAAGGAAACTCCATCTCTCTAGAGTTCCTCCACCCAATCCCTCCTCTAACTACAGATCACAATATCATCTGCAAACATTATGATCCACAGATTCCTGTCTAACCTCATCTGGCAGTCTGTGCATCAACACAGCAAACAAGAAGGGGCTCAAAGCTAATCCTTGGTGAAGTCCCATCTCCACATTGAACTTCTCTGTTACACCTACAGAAAATCTAACCACCATCGTACAGCTCTTATACATGTCCTGAACAACTGCAATGTAATGCTTTGACATTCAAAAAAGCTCCTCTCCAAGTCTCCCGTCATTGATGTTATTCCCTGCCCCCCCTCTGGCCTTTATCTAGTTTAGGGGCATTCAGTTAGAATTGAAAAAAATAAAACTAAATAAAAATATTCTCCAAGCAAATTTCCAAAAGATCCCAATCTGTAGACGCATAATGTGATGTATATATTTATGTGCTCTAAGAATGTGATTATTCATTGAATGTCATTTTCACCTGACTGCCACACAAAATGACTACAAATTCAAACATTTTTTGACATTTTTTATTGTTAGAAAACAGTAAATTGATAATTAGCAAAATTATTTTTGCTTCTTGTCCTTAGTTCTTTGGAGCAAACAACACAGTCTTCAAACACTGGCTCATCCCCTTTCCATTTTTTTTCCCCTGCAGCTTTTATTGAGTCCTAATGGTCACACTTTAAGTTACATTTTCTACACGAAGTAAACCTTTTAAAAAATGTAATGAGGATCACATGACATGAACTAGTTTAGAGCCATTCCTTGATCATAATTAAAAACAATTTATTTTTAAATATTTCCAAGAATAGCCTTGCCCAAATGCCTTTCCTGGAGTAAACACAATGTCCATGATTTCACAAAGCGGTGTCATTTAAACAGTTTCTTAAAAAGCATACATTCATTTTCTGTCTTTGCTGGACAGAACTGGTGTCCCCTCTGCAAATCAACATTTGGACAGTCAATTGAAAAGTGTTTAATGTGACCATTTGCTTAAAATCAAATCACTTGCACCAAGAAAACAAAAACAAAAAAACAATTATAAATAGATTTTACTGAATAAATGGAAAAATACTGTTCTCTCTTGTCTGGGCAGTGTGCCTGTACAGTCGTTTAAAGACACACACACATGCACACAAACACACACGTTTGGCTGTGTTAAATAATATATTTTTTTTATTATTTAAAAACTTTTCTTTTCTACTTGTTGCACAAAAGCAGATTGCCTTCACAACCACTCATCCGAAATAAACCTGCTTTTTGAGGATTTTCCAAAAGTGTTTGCTCGAAAGCCAAAATGAAACATTTAACCTTCCATCAATATATTAGAGCAAATTTGAGACAGATGCACATGTTCTTAAATTCTATCAAAGCTACACCTTGTCCAAATGATACTTTGTTCAAACCTAATTGGGTTTCTGCATTTATGTGGTTCAGAGTAACCTTTTGAGTGTACTTTTTATTCTGGCACCTAGCAGCCCATTGTTCTATGGATCACATCCTTAGCTTTGAATCAGCATCAAAGCATACAATTTCCTCAAACATCAAGCTGTTACTCCATGTGCCATACAGAATTGCACTGAGCTTTCTGTTGAAATGCTGGCAGGAAATATGGTTAAGGAAAGCAGAGCTCTTTATGACAGTGGCTTACAATGCGAGCCACATCAAAAACACGTCTTCTGTGTTTTCGATCATTCGAGTCTTGCCAAACTGGCACTTCAGGACAGCAGTAATTGTCTGTTTATCAGGCCGTCGCATTTATCTTTTCCAAAAACCGAGGAGTTTTAATGACACCTCTCTTGGTTGTGTGGCACGGTGCCATGTTGAGACGCAGTGTAATTACCAAAAGCAGATATAATGTTCCAGGGGCACGATTCCCCGCCAATCTCACCGGCACCTCTCTGGGCACAGTGCACTGTATCACACAAGCTCCTCATTTCAGATTCACATCAAAGTCATCCATCCCTGCTTCCTCCCAAAAACGACTCTTTTACTGTGGTGAGTTTGAATTAGGTGTGCCCTGAAAAGGAGACATCAACACATTTTAACCACTGAGTACACATTTGAACTAGATCAAACATATCTTTGTTTGGCATTGCCCATCAAAAGTCAACTGGAGCCTTGGTGACCATTAGGGGAGCTGTATCACACGAGGAAACTCCCCCCACTGAAATCAAAGCTCCAAATCTTTTGTCAACTGTGCACCATCTATGAAAGAAAAATGCCAGCAGCATGGAGAAAGTTTGACATTTGTACAAGAAGGGATCATGTTGTTTTAAGAGGGCAAAGCATTGGAAAGCAGGATTAATGAATAAATGTCAGGAGGTAGATTCCTTCAAAATCAGTTTCTTGCTTAAATAAAACCCCAAATGTTTACATACGAGACTTCAATTTTGTATAATTGTGGTCAGAAAGACTAAATACTAACAATGATCAAGAGAAGAGACAGTTTAATGACAAAACTGGCTAAACTTAATACTTTCTACTATTTTTTCCTTGTAAGAATCTTAAAAAATTGAAGTCCCACTCTGATCATCTTTTAATCTATTGTGAAAGCGTTCCCAGTATTAATTATGATTGTGCTGTTTTTATCCAAAACCTAAAACGTTTTCTAGGACATGAAGTACTGCTGCTCTGCAGGAACTATTAGAAATTTGCCTCTGAGTTGTGGGCGGGGCCATTGGTGCGGCGCAAGCTCGTGCTCATTTCCCATAATTCCTTTGTTTACTTTGTCTCCCACTAGCTTACAGCCCTGCACGATGCCAAGCTAACATAAGCAGTGCAACAAAAGTGGTGACCAATTTTGGAGCTATCCAGCCGTGCAGTTTTGAGCCAGATGTCAACTCAGGCAAGGAAAACAAAGATGAAAATTGATCTATTTGTCTGAAAGTGGATGCATCGAAATGGAGCAGAGCAGGGAGACTTTGGCCCACCCATCTTAGTTTCTACGTTTTTCTAAAGAAAAACTATGAAATGCAGTTTTAATCTTAATTTTCTTTAAATATGTTTTCCATCATGAGAAAAAAGCAATCAGAACAATCTGAAAGCACAATTTTCACTGGAGTGGGTCTTTAAACACTAGATTTTTTATCGTTTCTGTCATACAGGTGACATTCTAAGCTGTTCTGTTTTTCAGCCAAAGCTTGTTGTATTTTGCAAACATTAGGATATACTTCTTTATATTCCTGTGTTATCTCATGCCTGCTTTAGGCACCAATCAACAGATTTTGTACTTCAATTCGACTGACTTTGTAAATGGGTCTGGGCCAAAGGTTGTTGTTTTTTTTAGATGACTTTAAATTGAATCTAAGACGATGAAACACAAGTTTTGCTAAACGACTTAAAGTCTAAAGTGTCATCTCTAGTTCACCAACAATCCTTATAAAGTTGTTTCTCTTTCAGTATAACCTCTGTATTCTTTGAACATAGCAAGTTCCTTTTAAAGTTTAGGAGTGAAGCCTCCTGTTAGAAGGTGTACCTCGCTTCTATTTACAGCTGTAGAAATAAATAAATAACAAAAGAAGTGTACAATCAGTGGGATTGGTGCTTGATAGAGCTGTTCCATGGAGTGTGCTTGAGCTTATTGAAACCCCTTTAGATTCTGGCTTCCTCTCTGCGCGAGCCTCCTCTGCCCGGAATGGATCTCAGACTGATGTTCCTGTTTTTTTTGATGAGTTTTTTTTTTTTTTTTTTTTACAGAAGATACAGGGGGTGGGAGGGTGTTGAAAAAAAGAAAGCAAAACTAGGTCACCATTTTTACTACAATCTCGCTCTTTTCCCCCTTCATTGTTGCTGAGCAGCTTTACACCCCCTGCTGTGGTGTAAAGAACGTGAAATCTTATTGGCCAAACCAGGCGACAAGTTGCAGGTAGAGGGGTTTTGAGTATTGGATGGATCACACAGCTCAATTGTGATTGGAAGGGAACTAGGAAGAGGATGGGCGTGTGGTTGCGGAGAGGAGGTGGGCTGGGGTGAAGCTCCTCTCCTACGGAGTAACTATGGCTCCCCTGGGAGCGCTTTGGGGGTGTAGGAACGGGTGTGTGTAAATGTGGAAGCAGGAATAGAAAAAAAAAATAAAGTAGCTTGAATTGTGCTGACAGGAGAGACAGAATGATTGGGTGAGAGAAAACAGAACGACAGCGATGGTGGGAAGAAAAGTGGGGGTGAGGCGGCTAATCCCGTCTATGGTAACAGCAGGAGGTGTGTGTGTGCGCGCATCTGTGCGTTTGTGTGAAGAGGATAACATATCATTTGGTGTGCAGACCCAGATGGAAAGTGCTCAACATTCACATTTTGCCAAAAACATGCCCTCATAGCCTTGTAGTTTTGTCTCAAAAGAGTTCAACACAGAGTCCACAGCTTAACAATGCAACTCATACAGAACAGGACAATTCTTGCACAGCAGCGGAGCATTCAATAAATCCCTCGCCTCAGGCAAAAGTGCATCCACAACTACTAGGATTGTACTATGCTGACAAACTAGATTTTGATTGAATTATGCAGCAGCAGACAGTTTTTTCCCCATACAAATACTGCAATTTCACTCCCCCCCACCAATATCAAACTGGATATCCGATGGCCCGTTTGAGAGAAAATCACAGCAGTTAAAGGACTTACAATAAACAAAGTACAGTTTGCAAAGAAAGGCAGCAATTCCTGGAAAACGCACTTGTAAAAAGCAAATGGTAATGACCAGAAATGATTGGTGTACTGGTTTGAACACTATGCAGTCTGTTTTTACATTCTGACACTAGACTCCTTTGCTCTAAGAGTCAAAATGCTTCCTTCCTTTGGCGTTTTTAATACAAAGGACAGCGGTCTTTGTACCGCTATAGCTTTCAGCACATGTTTTTTATGCAACGCTGTGGCGTAGTCTCAGACAGGCTTAGCCTTTCATCACAAGGTTTACTAAGGCAAATGACAATTTTATCAATGCTTTATTTTTATTATTATTACAATTTTACTTTATGCTTTGCTGTACATTCTCTACTTTTATTCCCATTTTTTCTTGACAATTTCAGTGATACTTTACACAAGTGAGAATTTGTGACTACTGGAGTGGTCTCAAGTGGCCATCACTTATCTGTGTGAGTCAAATTGTCCTCACAGCAGTTCTAACTTGGCTATTTACCACATGGGAAACTGTGATAAATAATGACTCAAGCAGGCTTTAGAAAACTTGAACAATCCAGATCCAAGCAGGAATGACAATAAATGTTAGGGAAATAATTCTGAATTTTGGATGATTTTTTTTTTCTCTTGATAAATAAAAAAATGCTTGTTTTACTCACAAAGAAGGACAATTTACACTATCAGTAAGCACAAAAAAAATAAAAAATAAAATCGGAAGTTTGCAAAATAGGAATAATCCTGGTAGTTATGCCCGGATGTTGCCCCACAAGTCTGGGGAGTCCTGAGAGTTTGGGGTGTCATACCCCCCTGAGTCCCTAAAATGCATAGAAAATGATGGTGTCGTCATGTCAGTTTATTTATCCACAGATCTACCTTCTACTTTGATCATATTAGATATCCCTTTGCTGAAAGCTCTTCCCGACACTACTCTGCATTTACCGGGCTTGGGACAGGTACAATCAGGACACTGGGTTCTGCCCTGTTGAGGTTACATCCAACCGTATTTATTTATTTTTTTATGCGCGTGTCTGTCCAGTCTTACCTTTTTTTCGTTTTTAATTTTTATTTATTTTTTGTGAGGTTTTTCTTGTAATTTGTATTTCTTTAGTTAATTGTGGATTGTTGCAGATGATCAGATTTGGGGCTAGTAGATCATAAATCTGTGGAAAATACATTTCTGGAAAATCCACTACTTTGTAAAAACTAGATGAAAGTGCTTTTATTTACAGTTTTAACAATAGTATTGCATTGTGCCATGTAAAATAATTTAATTTTTATTTTTGTCAAACATTTTTATGACATAAAAATAAAAGTTGTTTTTTTTAAGTCTGAATAGTTTCCAAAAGTTGTGGAATATATAGTAATACAAACCACTGTCAGCCTATAATGTGAAGAAGTGCTTTATGCAAAAACTTGCAACTGGTATTTTTTTTCAATACTTATGGAGGTGTAAAGCAAACTAGTGAAAAAAAAAAAAAAAATATATATATATATATATATATATATATATATATATATATATATATATATATATATATATATATATATATATATATCAAGGAAGACTTTGTGTGTTGGCCGTAGCCATCTTCTGTGGATTGTGTCTTAATCTTTGGCACTTGCATGTCAGGATGCTTGATTTACAGAAAGTCTTGATATGCATCAAAGGTTCCTCAGGCAAATAGTACTTAATGCATAGATGATTTAATAAAAAAGACAAAAACAAAAAACGTTTAGCATTTACAATTTTGACAAGGATTTCCTATCTGCATTGCAGTCTTATACCAAAATGTTATAGTACCAAAACCAGATCAAAGTGAAAGCATAATCTATTTTTTAGTCCTAAATTATTTGAAAATAAAATTATGATGAAAAGTTTGGTGGAACAAAAGAAAATTGGTCCAAGTTGCCAGCATTTTTTTTTGGACACGATGAAAACAGAGCAAGAAAACTTTACAACATCTGCCACGTTGAAAACAAGTGTCTATCTGTCAGGAATAATTTATAATGGGCAGGTTCAGGGAACATGATTAATTAAAAACTGGTCTTAATTAACAGCCCCAATCAATTGGGATCATTACCAACTCGGTTGGTGGTATTGCAAGAAGGCCTGCAGTCCTTACCCACACAAATACACACACGCACACTCTCAGGCACAGATGCTAAGTTACAGGTACACACATCCGCACTAAGACACAAATAAAAAACACACCACAAAAAAAAAAAAAAAAAAAAAAAAAATGAAAGGCATGCACACGCAGCAGGACATCCCAGAATTAATGACCTATTTTTGTGCATTTCTAAAAACTTGTCTTGCTTGTGTGGTTGCCTTGAGGATACGCCCCCACACTCACCATGAGCGTGTCTTGTGCGTTTCAGAAAAAAAATAAATAAATAAAAAAAACATTCTTAAAATATGAAAAGTAAAGGGAAATAGTTTCACAATCAAAGTAAGATTAGAATTAAAGTGGATATTATTCAATCAAAACAAAAGGAGTGTTTATGCAGAATTAAATTAGAACAGCAGCAGGCCACACAGCAAGACATTCCCCAAGAGCTTGGCCAGAAGTTAAAAAACAAAAAAAGGGGGGATGGATTGTGACTTGATGTTTTTTGCAAACATCCCTATGCCCAAAACGCCTACAAAGCTTTCAGCTACTTTGGCTGTACTTACTCTGCTAGCTAGTTACTCAAGACATCAGTGAGTTAAAGTGAAATAAAAACAGATAGGCAGAAAAGCAGCATAAAGAACCATAAGTAAAGATTCAGAGCTCCAGGGTTTTATTTATATCTACAATCCATCCAAGAGTTCTTTTTTTACTCTCACCATTGGATTACTGCTCCTCCTGGGGAAATCTGGCACCACCAATCTGGCAGCCATCCAGCGGCTAATTCATAATTGATTATAACAGATGAAGATGTGCAGTGGCACACATCTTAAAATATTACCATTTCTATTTTGAATAACTCTCCAATGATATTTTGTGAAGTATTACCAAAAGGTTTCCCATTTTCCTGCCCTCACATAGAAAACCTAGTTATTTTACTGTATGTGTGGAAAAATAGTTATTGGATAAAAAGGAAAACATGGTTTAACATCCATCTAAAGGCCCATCAGTAGATGACAGCCCACCGTGTGGGTGTGGAAGCGGGGCAGGGTTCATGCATGTTGAAAGTGCGTTTAATAGTCCAACGTTGATCCAATTTCCTGACATATTAAACAGCATAGCTGTGACATGCTTTGGTTAAAATGCTACAGGGAAATGCTACAAGAGCTCCATTCTTTGCAGCTCTCTCCATAGTAGTTGGTTTTAAAGTGTGGAGTGACCCAGTTCCAGCCTTCCTGGTGGAAAGGGTGTGCCTCTTTTGAAATCACTGCTTCTCACTTGTGTGAGGTGTCGCACATGCATCACGGTGTGAAGCTGGTGGATATGAAATGGTGTATAGCTGAATAACTCTACTCAGAGCCTGTGATGTGACAGTATCCTGGAAATCCGAACCTTTCATTGAATAAAAACACGTTCCGGCTGGAGCGGGAAAAAGAAGCAGGATGGTTTTGTCAGAGGTTGCGAGCTGGTGATGGTTTTAAACACCCACGAACTTGCTCTCAAGCTAGAAATATCAGATTTTTATACATTTATTTATTTTTCATAAAACGTCCCTGTTAATCAAGATGAACTGGAAGGAAGTCAGAGAGCATCTGCATGCTCCTCTCGGGGGGATTTTACCCAGATGTCAAACTGAGGTTACGGCCACAACTCAGCTCAGCTGCTGGATGCCACTTCAAACGCTCTTTTTTTTTTTTTTTTTTTTTTTTTTTTACAAGCAAGCGTGTGTGTATCTGCACAATCGCTAGTGGAGCTTTCATCTGCACACCTACAGTGAAAAACTGTTGGGGGGTCTAGGCTAGTGAGTGTTCACACATTTGCACACACACACACTCATGCACACCTCCCCCTATCCCCCAGCACACATGCATATGCACACGTGCACATAACTCAGGGCTGGGGCTGAATATTGAGCAGCCTTGCCTCCGACCTGCTGTGCTAAGAGGTGTCAGTGAGGCGCAATGCTCTGGAATGTCTTGGAAAACTGAGCTGTCTATTACACCAGGTCCATCCATCATTTCATTTCCATACTGGGGAAAAAAAAAATTATTACATTATTTGAGTGATGAAAGTGTTTAAGTTAACACCGCCACAAATTTGCATTAAATGTAGGTCATGAAAAATGAAATGTCATTTAAGTTCTTCGAATCAAATCAAAGAAATAAAATGTTCAGATGTTTGTGATTCCTCTGTGATATTTGGGTTTTTGGAAGTTTTAAGGTACCAGGCGTTTTCTCCTATAAGCCACCCGGCTGGAACACACGCTTAGTGGAGTCTGAGGTGGGTGCTGGTCTTTCAGAAGGTCTGCCCTCTCCAGATGATTTTCTTCACTGTCCTTTGGCTGAGAAGTGCATGATTGGTTTTTGCACAAGCTGTGGGCATAGGCCTCATTAAGTGCAGGCTCTCTCACTGACTGGTTTACAGCACTGAATGAAGTAGATGGGATGGAAATGAACACTTCAAATCTGGAGCTATGACTTTCAGCCGGGAAAAGCAGGAGTGCTCACATTTGGATTTGAAATAGGTTGTTTTTCTGGCAAAAAAAAGAAAAAAAAAAAAATCAAATTTTGTTCAAATGTAAGGGGAAAAAAGGGGAAAATATTGTAATCAAAATTAGTATTTTAAACTCTGTAGTGAACAGCTTTTAACTAAAACAACAAATGTGGTTAAATAATGACTATATTTCAAGAAACCAATAAAAAACATTAAAAAAAACATAAAATAAGAATAGGATTAAACATTTGGTCTATATATGTTTGATTTCTATGACTTTTGCACTGTACTGGTTTTCTGGCTTTTTAAAATAAATAAATAAAATACTGTAAATACTGTATGAAAAACAATAAACCCTCTATTAATATACTGTACATTGCAAAAAGAAAAAGAAAAACGTCCCAAATTCTTACCCCATTGGTAGATTTTCCTTAAAAAAAAAGAAAAAAAATCTGCCAATTGGTTAAGAAAAATATGATAAAAATTATTATTTCAACAAAATAATTATAAGCACTAAGACTATTGATAAAAATTACTTTTTCTGCAAAACCAAAAGTAAGACAATTATTCTGAAAACTGGTATTTTTACTTGCTTAACATTTAGTTTTAGCAATCTACAAAAACATTTTTTTAGGTTTAAAAGAAAGCTTTAAAATTTAAGGATTACAAATGTTAAATCACAAAAAATATTCAACAACACATTATTTAATAACATTTAATAACACTATGAAAATGTGAAATAATGCTGAAATATATATATATATATATATATATATATATATATATATATATATATGACATATTTGAACTATTAAGTAATACGATAGTATGGATGACCACAGCATACAGTTTTGTGGAGACTGATTGTAAAACGAACAGCTCAACTCAACAGAGCTCAAAAAGTTTTCACGTGAAAAGAAGGCTGGAAGCCAAGTTCAGGTCAACGTGGACAAACAAGGGAAACAAAGAACCAGAAAGCAGGTGTGAAAGAAGAAGGGACACCACAAACTCTGCTCACCTGAGGCACTACAAACGGCTACACAAACATTTAAAGACTCAAAACTCAGTCGACCCAATGGAGAAGGTTCAACAAAGACACAGGAGCTGATCGTCAGAAATGCCTTCCACAGCTGCCTCTCAGTGGCAGGGCCATGAAATCAGAGCAAATCCCCCCGAAAAGGGGAGACTGAGCAACACAAAAAGGTATATGAGGGGAAAAAAGCACAAAACAACAAAAAATAAATAAAGAAATAGAAGAATCCAAGCCTGAACCTGAGAACTGACCACAGCAATCTGTTAGAAGCAGAACCAACGACCAAGGTGATGGCAGAAATCTAAGAGTGTCAAATTTGACGAGCTGGAGTCCTCCAGGAGCTGACTTGAAACAAATGTTGGCTAAAGAAATTGAATGCCCTCCACAAACATAACAGTGCACACAAATAACAACCCACAGAGCTGTTGTTTTCAGCACAAACCTTGAAAAAAAAAGTGGCAGAATTACACTTTTCCATCTAACCACTGTGAAACATTGCGGTCACTCTATAGCAGTGGTCCCCAACCTTTTTCAGGCCACAAAAGGGTTCAAATGTTAGACAATATTTTCCCAGACCAGCCTGCACGAGGCTGAAATCAGGTTCTAGTTTACCTTAACTTTCGAGAGGTAAGTTTATCTTTATTCTCTGTAAAATATCTTCAGCTACTTTAAACTTGATGTGTACACTAGTTCATTTGAGCAACTTTATTAGCAGCATCCTTGTAACATTAGACACCCAGATACTGAATATTCTGCACAATTAGGGTGGTGTGTGTCACAATTAATCAATATTTGGAGTGACGAATCCTGTTTTTTGTCTGTTAAATCCAAATTTATTTGAGCCGCAGTTCTGGATATTCTGGAGAAACTCCCAGACTTGCTGCGATCTTTCCCTTCCACATTCAGGAGACTGATTACACGTGGGTTTTAACAACACCTCTTAGAGAGTCTGAAACGACCAAAAAGGCGTTCATCAGACTTTTTAATTTTTTAAACTCCTGTCCATTAACTGTTTTTATTTCAGGACCCCTCCCCTCCCTCTCCAGGGCCAGTTCAGCAGGCTGCTGAGTCTGAGCACCTGGCTCCAGTCTGCTTCCAGTAAGAGCAAGTTTGTTTTTATTGACAATTTTAATCTTTTCTGGAACAGAACCTCATTTTATAAAACTGATGGGATTCACCCCAGTCGACTGGGCAGCAATGTTTTAGCTGTCCAAACATCACCTGCCCCCATCATGTCCACACCAGTCCAAACCTCGTCTTCATCCGTGCAGACATCAGTCTGTGGAAGTGACTGACTGGATTTGGTACCCCCCCCAACACACCCCAAGAAACTGCTTCAACCATCAACAGTGCTTCCTTGCCACGACCTGCTGCCCCCCTAGTTTATCCCATGAAGACAATTATCACAGACAGGTCTTCTATGAGGGCACGGGGAGGGAGAAGACCAAAGAACCACTGCCTTCGTCCACTAAAGGAAGCACCAAAACCAGAGGAAGCACCTTCAACAACCCCTCCACCCCCCTCTTTTAACATGGCACTTTTTAACATTCGATCTTTGTCCACCAAAACTATTATTATAAACGATTTTATTCAAGATTATAATATCGATGGTCTCTTTTTAACAGAAACATGGCTGAGCACGGATGTATCTACTGTTCTCACAGAGGCCTCTCCACCCATTTTAAGCTTTGTTTTTTCAACCAGGGAGCGCAAAAAGGGTGGTGGTACTGCATCTATAATGTCCAACTCCTTTGCAGCAAAGCAAATTTCATTAGACCAGTACCCCAGCTTTAAACATCATGCCTTTGTTTTTAACAGCCCTCCAGTTTTATGCATCACAGTATACAGACCACCCAAACCAAGCTTTGTTTTTTTTTAGGAGTTTTTGGAGTTTCTAGCATCTATCCACACTTCCTTTAACATGAATTTAATAACTGGTGATTTTAACCTGCATATAGACAGGAAGTCGGACTATTGCACCACTCAGTTCTGGGACTTGGACTCTCTTGATTTTAAACAACACGTCATGCAGCTGACTCACAACAGGAGGCACACTCTTGACCTTTTCATCAGTCATGGTTTACCTACCAGTGTGTCCACTGTTGTGGATATGTCTGTATCTGACCATTACTGTGTGCTTTTTAACATAACTGGTTTTATAAAGCAAGAGACCTCTGTGAGAACGGTGAAGAAACATTACTTGACTCCTGAAGTGGTTGAAAAATGTATTACATCTCTACGCTCCAACTCTCCACCTGCCTTGCCAGCCCCCTGCAATCTACTTGTTGAAAGTTTTAACAATAAATTAAAATCCAGTCTCGACTCAGTTGCTCCACTAAATCTAAAAAGATGAGAATCAAACCCACACCCCCTTGAAGAACTGAGAAAATTAAACAATTGAAGAGATGCTGTAGATCCGCTGAAAGAGGTTGGAGAAAACACAAACTTGAAAGAAACTATCAACTATACCAAAACCAACTAAATTATATAATCAAACAGCAAAACAGAACAGGAATTTTTACTTTGTGAACATCCTTTCTGTAAATAAAAACAACCCCAGAGTCCTCTTCACCACAATTGAATCTTTAATCAACTCAAATGTGGATAAAAACACAACGCCAGCTTCCGTCTCATTGTGTGAGGACTTTGCAGACCACTTTAGGAGCAAGATCGATTCTGTCAAATCTAACATCGTAAATGGACAGAAAAGCCTTTCTATTGGGAATGATGGCTTGATTTGACCTGAGAAAGCACTGGAAAGTTTTGACCGGGTTGAAGCTGCAACACTTATTCAGGTATTCTCCCAAGTTAATCCAACAACCTGTTGGATCCCATCCCTCCATCACTTTTTAAATCATTTTATGGGTCTTTTGAGAGTGTGATTGTAAATATCATGAACTCCTCTCTACAGACGGGTATTTGTCCTGCTGCCTTTAAAACGACAAACCCTTACTAAAGATATCCAATTTAGACCCTTCAGTTTTTAATAACTACAGACCTGCGTCCAACGAGCCATTTTTAAGTACGATTTTAGAAAAAACTTGTTTTTATTCAGCTGAATGAGTTTCTCTTACAAAACAGCATTTTTGAGATAAACCAGTCTGGCTTTAGAACGAACCACAGCACTGGGACGGCCTTGTTAAAAATCGTTAATGATGTCAGGTATGCCTTGGATTCAGGTCAGATCTCAGTATTAGTTCTACTAGATCTAATTGCAGCTTTTGGGAATGTCATCAGAAGCCACAACATCCATTTTCATAGCTATGATGACGATACATGTGAAATTATGGATGGCAAATAATTTTCTGCAGCTCAACCAGGAAAAAACTGAAATTTTAGTTATCGGTCCTGAAGCCAAGAGAGAGAAACAGTTTCTCAAAGCTACAGGAACTTTCATTAAGCCATTCAGAACAGTCAGAAACGTTGGTGTTTTTTTCGACTCTAAGCTAACTTTTATCCCCCATATAAAACAGGTAGTTAAAGCTGGTTTTTATCATCTTAGACATCTGGCTAGGGTCCTCCCACTACTCTCTCTTGCTAATATGGAGATGCTAATGCCTGCTTTTATCATAAGTAAAATTGATTATTGTAAGGCCCTGCTTGCTGGTCTTCCAAAAACGAACATTGAGAACCTTCAGCTTCTCCAGAACTCTGCTGCACGAGTTCTCACCAAGACCAGGAGGCGGGCTCACATCTCTCCAATTTTAAAAAAGTGATGCACATATTTTTGAATACTTTTATTTACTTAATTAGTTATTCATAGTTATTTAGTTAATTAGTTAGTTATCCATTTTATTTTGTTTTATGAACTTAAACTAGATTTTTTACATCTTATTTTTATTTACCTTATTTTAATGTTTTATTGTTTATTGCTTTTATCGTTATGTTTTTCTTTTTCATTCTCATTTTTATTTTAATTTTTACTTCCGGTGATTCGTCAGTTGGGACATCTCCCTCTGGGTCAGCTGCTGTTCAGCCACTGCGGCTCTGGATGGGAACCTGCATCACCGCTTAGATGTGGTGGAGCGGTCCCTGCCTGTGATGCTGCATTTGGCTGTCTATGTAGCTATGAGAGGGAGGTTTCAATTATGATTAGCGTTTCCAACATCTTGTTTTTGTGCTCAGCCTATTTCACATTGTTTTTCCCCATCAGTTAGGGGGGTGGGATGTGTGAAAGAAGTAGGGGGCTGTGTGTAGGTACGCGGAGGGGGGGCCCTATTTTGTTATTCTTTTTTATTTGTTAATTTTAATTTTCATGCTTGTTTTTACATTATTTTGTTTTGTTTTCATGTAAATCACTTTGTGCTTTATAAATAAAGTCTGCTTGATTAATTTAGAATTTAGATTACTTACAAGACTAAAAAAAATGTAGGTCATGTTTTGCTCTCTGCAGCTGTCCTGTCCTATGGAGTGGTATTAGTCTGCAGCCCGTGTGTTGGGTATCACTGATTTGGAGAATGTATCTTGACACACTACTGTAGAAATTAACAACAAAAGAAAAAAGTTACTCTGGAGGAGGAAAACAAAACCATCTGACCAGCAGAGGAGGTTTGTAAGACAAAGAAAAAATATTGACATCATTTAAACAACTCACTGGGATCTAAAAAAAAAAAAATAATAATAATAATAATTCAATGGAATATGTCTAATAATTAAAAAGTGTAGCATTAAATCGACATTGAAAAAAATCGTAACTGCAACTTGAAATAACGGTCTGTTTTATTCAGCTTTTCTTTATCATCTCCCATTTAAACCCGCGAAGGGGGGTCTAAGGGCAGGGATGCCAGAATAGCTTAGTCAGTTTGTTAGTTCATTTTAGTATTTTCCTATTGACTCTTTGTATTCATGATCCTTTTGAGTTCATGTTTTACTTCAAAGCCCATCGAGACGACTGTTGTTGTGATTTTGGGCTATACAAATAAAATTGAATTAAATTGAATTAAACATGCAAAACGTATTCTGGGGGGAGTTCCCTTTAACCCTTTTGTAAAGTACTTGTACTACGTAAAACACTAACATTTCCAAGAGGAAAAGGGAGGATAGATACAGTAGTTAATCCATGACTGCTCTACAATCTTGTAATTTTTTGGCTCCTTTGTTCCTCTTTTTTTTTTTTTTTATCTCGCCTTATGGGTGACAGTCGGTTGTCGCTATTTGGTGCCAATTACAGATTGTTCAGTGTTGACGTGGCACTGAGACTCAAGGCTGTGAGTCTCTGGCCCCTACAGTTTCCAATTTACTCATCAAACGCTCCAATCCACAATCTGACCACTGAGGAAAGTTGCACTGCCCTTTAATAACTCCCTAACCAATTTTTTTTCCTCTCTATGGGGAGCAAAGCCATCTTTTGTTCAGTGAGCAAGGCATGGATGGAAATGTACAACGGTATTATTTAAATCCAAAGCGCTGAACGAAATTGTAATTTTAAGTCTATCTTATACTGCTAAGGATTGTTAGATGGACTTGAAAACATTCCCTGGCAGCAATCTTTCTGACATCCAATACCTGCTGAGATCTCAGTACCTAAAATGTTACATTCTTCAAAACTACTAAAGCAAATGTACAAGCCTGCATAGTTTGAGATCTGTAGACCAGCCAAAACAGACTTTCAGAGATACATCGGTTGCATTGTGGTACATCGAGGAAGTAGATGTAGGACAGTATTCCTTTATATAAAGCAAAATAGAGTAAAACGTTTCAATTATTATTCCTTATTCTTCTACTTTGAGTCACATGGGACTGAAGTAAAGATAAGGACGGTCACTGAATTATTATTTTCCCCAATGCTCCAAGGATTTCATCTTCTATTTTCAAATAAAAATACTTTAATTCTTCTAGTCAGGAATTATTGGCATGGACATTTTTCAACATTACTTTTCTATTTCTAGACAAACTTTGCAGCATCACAGAACATGACAAACAAAAAGTTGAATGCTTCAGTTTAAAAACTACTTTTTAGAAGGAAAAGATTCTGAGAACCAGGAGAAAGATTGTCAACAATGAAAGGTAGCTTTTATGAAAGCCAGAACAGAAAAATAAACACTGGATGTGGTACTGTCTTTACCAATAATTCTATGAACTAATTTAACCAATCAAGAAAGGGGCTGTGGACAAAAACCACTGATAAAAGGCCCTAATAAATGGTGGTCAGATTCAGTCTAAGAAGTGGACAAAACATAAGAAAGAACTTTATATAACAACTGCTACTGTAGACCAAAATACTTCAGTAAAAGATATGATTCTCATAATTCACTTGAACCACTTGTAGCAGTGATAACTTTTGTTTTAGATATGCTATTTTATGGAAACGAGTCTTTTATATTGTAATGTATCACACTTAATTGATACCCTAAATTACATTCCTGACTATTTCATTAGGCTTACACCATGACAACTCTTCATGTTTTTTTTAACATGGGAGCAACTCTTAAGCTGTCTATGCAATTAACATAATTCCAACAGATTCTGAAGCTGAGAAAAGCAGCTTTGCCGTGATAAGCAACACTTAACAGTAGTGAAGTGTGTATGCAATCAACAAAAAGCTGCTTTTTTTCTGTGTAAGAATCCACTGGAAGTACTTTAATTGCATAAATGGTTGTTGGAGTTACGGTAGTTCGCATTAATTTGCTGTCGCCAGTGACAAGTCCAGTGCTGAAAGGTTAAAGCCATGAATCCACGACAGTAATTGTGACAATAATGCTTTTTACTCTTTTGAAATAATCTTAACAATTTTGAAGGCTGCTGAATCTGCTGAACAAAATTCAGCAGATTCACCTTGGATAGGAAAGGTACACAAAAAATTGCTCCTTAAATTGGTGTGGATTGGTTTACAACAAAATGCTTAAAGCAAAACCGAGAAAGTACCTAACCTTTCCTCTTTAGCATCTTCTTCTATGATGCACTGCAAGATTTTTTGTGTTTACACCAAAGTAAACTGCACTGGAGTCCGTATATGCCAACATGGCACTGGCAGCAAAGATTATCTCAATTTTAGGTCGACTACAATTTGCTTGCCAGACATGTATCTGAGTTTAGTTAAGCTTCCAAACATGCCCAACAATGCTAATTTTCACAGCAAAATACAATTTTCATTCAATTTAATCAGTTGTGGCTGATCTCTTCCTTTACTGGTAAAAACAAGTTTTAGGTCTGAAACAAAAGACATGATTAAAAAAACAATCTGACTCAAACATTTGAACATAAGTCTGCAATAAATTCTATAGGTGAAAAAAATTAAAATATTCACATTGTTTGCAGTACATGCACAGTAGAAGCACCCAACTGTTATTACAAAGGTGCTAGCAGTGGGTGTGGGTCTGATACCCAGCTTGATGCCCGACATTGTGAAGAAAATGCTTCAAGGATGCAACAACAGGAAAAAACGGTGGATTGCTGATCATACAAACACAAAAAAATCCCATCAGTTATTGGCTTAGTAGATTAGCAACAATTCAGCAATGTTTTTTTTTTTTACTTGGCACAGACATCATATTAGTAATTTGAAACTAAAAATAATTGAATTCCTAAAGGAAAGCCAATTCCACAAAAGCTGGAAAATGCCAGGCTTTAAAATTTGACATATTTTGTTATTTTCTGAGGAAGAAACAAAGCAAAATAACACTTGATGTAGTAAAAAAAAAAAAAAAAAAAAAGAAACATTTGAATTGAAGTACCATTTGCACTCAAAAGAATTCTCAATATACGGTTTTCCTCCATAGCAACTCATAATGTGTGCCTCACTGAAACACATTCACACAAATTTCCACGCAAACATCCAGCATGGCTCCCCTTGAGGGTCACACTACAGGGGGTTTGTCCCAATTAGCACAGTCAAGGTGGTGAAAACGACACTGAGATGGAAGGTTACAGTAACTGGGAACATACTGAGTTAGTATGTTGGCTAACTGCTAACTAGCCTACTTCACAGGCACAGCATGACTTTGATCAAAAAAAGCCTTTTATCTGCAGACTCTTTGCTGCAAGAATGCAACATTATGATACTGGAAACATGGCTATTGCTAAACGCTCCAAATAAACGGTCGTTTAACCAAGTGTGCCAATAAAAGATGTATGACACAAATAAACCTTACAATGATTGCCCTCCACGTCAGTTCATCAATTTGACAAAAGTTAATTAAAATTGATAATTTATAAGATTAAAAGTCAGGCATGATTTTTAAGCATCATGCTGATGTTATAACCACCATATGTGCTCGCCACATATAGCAGCTTTAACAGAAGCCTATGTTACTTACATCAAACATGAGTGATCATTAAGAGTCAGGCAGAATAATTATAAACATTGGTACTCTGGGGATAGCTGCAAAAACATATTAAAAAAAGAGGTTTTATTAGTATCTCATTCTTTTTTTCTTTTTGTTCTCACTTCTCGAACAGGCTTGCCTACCCTGTTTATAAGTTAAAGAAATCACAGTGAAAAAAAATGGATGCCATCAAAACTCCTATCTCACTGCCAGGCTTTAGTGGATAAGTGGATAAGTATTATTACTATCATCAGTGTGTGAATGGGTGCACGGGTGAATGGGATTGGAACTGTAAGGTGCTTTGAACCTTCAAGAAATCTTTTTTAAAAGAGCGATATAACTAAGTCTACAATTGCCAATTGCCATCCATGAGTGACATTAGGAGTCATATAGGGTGCTCCAGTACCAATTATTTGTTAAAATTGTATTTGATATGATCAATATTTATCACTACAGTAGAGGTTAGATGAGAGCAATTTAACTTTTACTAGATCCTGTTGATATCTGGGAGCTGCCCAGTACAACCATAAATCTACCTGCAATGGCACTCCGCTGGAGTAACCGGGATCAAATGGGTAAATGGTTTATACTTGTACAGCACTTTTCTACCATCCTTAAAGGCTAAAAGTGCTTTACGGTCACCCATGCATACACACATTCATGTACCAATGGCGGCTTGGTGCAACCAAGGACACTGACACAATCGAAACTGTGATATTCCGATTGGAGGTTGACTGCCCTACCAAACTTTGCTCAAAGACTCCAGCGAGTCTTTTTGCCATGCCCACATAAAAAATAAAAAATAAAAACACAGAAAACTGGAAATAAATAGGCACATGCAAATGGACAAATGATATACAATCATTAAAAATACCCTAGTGTATGTGGTAGTCCATTTTTTCATTAATTTTAGAGCTATGTACAACATAATGAGTTTGTTTGCAGTAAACATGGGGCATCAGTTATTGTATCTTCAACTACAGATTGATCCATACCTGTCCATAAATATCAATACCTTTAGCTATTATTCCTATATGCAGCTTTCACTTCTTTGAAGAAGTGTCCTGGCTGTTGTGTCTCCACTTCCAAGTGTTACTCTTTTCATTGGTCTCGTCTCGGGCCTTTAATGACAGCATTCTTCATGTGTAATAATGTCTAACAACGTTATCAGTGTTAAAGCACAGCTGAAATATCCATACAGAATAATTCTTAAACAAATGAAAACATTTGTCACTGTGGAGATCCAGACTCATATCCCTTAGTGCATTATTCAACATATGATTAAATACTTGACAGGCTTTAGAGGCCCTGATGGCCCACCACTAGTGGGAATGGATACAGTTGCAAAAAAATAAACAACACATTGTCCTTCATTACTACTCTGAGAAGAAAATAAAAATGGCAGTGTCTTGTTGCTACATAAGGGTTTTGTGTGACCTCCATCTCCTGCGTTTTGTTCACACATTAGCACCTGCAAACCGTTGAAACATATCAGATAAAGGTGGATCCATGCAGGGAAGTATCAGCTTTTCAGGGAAAATATACATGTGTTAATCCATTGTCACTGTAGGATAACAGCTGTTATTGGGTAAAGGATTATGACTCATATTATGTGTTTGGGTCAAATGAGTCAAAACCTTGAACTTGTTTATTAAACATGATTATGAGAGAGTTCACCAAAAGTCAAAGTTTTTACCAATCATTACAGACCTCTGTCTAAATCATGAATATAGTACTAAAAGGCAGCATTACCTCATTCACTGTTTAGAAAAGTTCCAATCCCAGCTCGTTTTTTTTTTTTTTCGTGTGGAGTTTTGCATATTTCTCTGTTTTCAAAGACTTGCCAGCTCATGCTGTAATTTTTCTGCAGAGTAAATTTGAATTTGTGTCCAGACCAACTAATATTTTAAAGCCTAAATAAATGAGTAAACACTTTGTTAGACTGAAGGTTGTCCTTGCTCTTCTCTCAACCTCGAAACACATGTTGCCCCATTAGTCTTAAATTCAGCTTTGGCTACAGTAACAGGCTGTTTGTTAGTCTGACACAGGTGGTGCATATTAATGCTCGTAAAAAGAGGAGCACTTCTGAGTAAACTTTAATTACAGCATATTCATTATTCAATGGATACACACTCACCAACCACTTCATTAGCAGCACCTGGGAAATCTTGTCTAATCCAGTAACAAACTTTACTTTCAGAAATGTGTTCTTTTGCTAAAGAAAATCTATTTTTTGTTCATTGTTTAGTTTAAAGTCATTTTTCTTTCATTGAACTGAATTACTTTGTGTAAAAAAAATGCTTGTGCACCTAAGCAGCTTTCCCCATGCTGGATAAAGGGAGAAGCATGTCATTATGCCTACAGGAAAATATGTCCTTTACCATAAAGACTATCCTGAGAGTGAAAGCATGCAAGCTTGTCTGCCTTGTTGAGGTTTGTGTGGTTCCACCCATGCTTTGTTATCCTGATCTCTGCACCAGTGTCCGTAAATCAAACTGGGAGTGCGACGCATGTAATTTCCTGTTTTAGAAAAGCCTGCTGACGATGAAAAACATCTTGATACGACACACTTCGGTCATTTACTGGAAGTTTGCTGATGCAGTTTTTTGTAAAATTTAATTTGGCCAACTTAATCTTTTAGTTTCAACATAACTATTAACGTAAATCATCGTTTGAAACAGTTCAAGGAGTAACAGTGTGGCAATTTATAGAGAAAAACAGCTATTAGTTATTGATACTTTTAAACTTCCACAGAACCAACATTTAACTTCTTTCCACCTGATGCTTCGAGTAGATTTGCACAGAATGGCATTACATTGAGGTATTGTAGTTTCCTCAAGCTGCAGGATTTGCACTTTAGTCAACAACTTGTTGACTAAAGTGAGATATAGCACTGGAACTAATATTGCCCAATACCAGCAATGTGATGAGAAAGTCAACAAGAATGAAAGAAAACATAAAGTGTGGTGAGAGCTGTTATGTTGTTGCATAAAAGAGACTGAGAAAGAGACAGGAGGCAGAGCTGGAGTTAGCAGAGATGAAGACGTTGATGTACTCTTTGGGAGTGATCAGGATGGATAGGATCAGAAATGGATCCATCAGAGGAACAGCTCATGGTAGATGTTAGGGAGATAAGCAGATTGAGATGGTCCGAACATGTCGAGAGGAGAAACAGTAACGATTTTTGTAAGAGGAGGTCAAAAGGAAGACCAAAAGAAAGTTCCTGAATGTAATCAAGGAGGACATGATGGGTTTCTGGGGTGGGGGATGAGGACGTTGAAGTTAAATTAGATGGGGATGGATGGTTTACTGTGGCGACCCCTAAAGAGAGCAGCCAAGAGGCAAGGAAGATGAGCAGATGAGAATACTGCACATCTCTATAACCCATGGTTCTTCAAAATATATTGTTCTTGTTGTGTCCAGCAAAGTCAAGAAGAGGAGCAAAGGAAAAAAATAAATGGTTTCAACAATTGTGTGTAAAATTTGTGATCAGCATTGTTAAATCTCTCACCCTTTATTTGTCTCTTTTTGTGTCTGCCTGCACTCATAGACTGTCACCTCTTGTTATGGGAACTAAAATTATCTTGGCATGAATCTGCACAAACAAGGACACTAAAAAGGTGGGCTACAGCATCTCTGGTTTTAACAAGCACCTTGCCCATTATGAACCTGACATCTTCAGAAACTGCGTGCATGTGTGCGTACGGCTCATGTGTTCATTATATACCTTGCTCGTATTCCCATTACTTATTGATGGTGCATCATTTTAAAATGCAAAATCACAGCAGTAGGTTGCATAATATTGCCATAAGCACATACACAAGTGTACTCACACACCCACATATGTGCACAATACATACATTTCAGGGGAAACAGTTATTTTCAGAGCTATGTTAAAGAAAAGGTGTTCAAGCCTTTTTTTTGTTTTTCACCTTCTTTTTCTGTCTTGTTTATTCTTTGAGTTGTATTTGTACTCTTAACTGATAGAAGAATATAATAAATTTTTAACAAAAAAAGTTTCAAAAATATCTTACAATTTTTTTTGTGTAAAATTTTTTTTCTGAGCTTTTATCTCAGTCTTTGTTAGTTTTCTCTGTGTGAAATTGCTTAATTGTTCACATCTGATCGTCCTGATTTATTTCTCTTTTTTGTCAGATTGCTTCCTTTTACAATTTCTCCCGCTTCCTTTCCGTGCAACAAAAATGGTCTTTCTCAGATGCCAACGGAATAAATGCCGAAGAAATATTTTAAAGTGATCTTTCCCAAGTCATTTGACACCTTTATTGTTTTCTATCCGACACAGTCACTTTAACTTGCTGTGTGCAATAATCAGGATCCTGTTTGCCCAACACAGATGCAGGTCAAACCCACAATTCCTTCTGAAAAGTGAACATTTGGGCTTGTATTTGCTTTTAAAAGCCTACAGCAAAAGTTTTAATTAAAAAATGAATGCAAAATGTAAACATATATTTTTATTATTTCTTATTGGTTTAAAAAGATTTATTTTAATCAAAAATGTATCAGTAGTTTTTGAAGGCTTTTCCAGCCTCTGACGTAAAACAAGCATTGTTACTCTTCCTAACAAGCAGCAGGTACTGTCATAAGCCATCCGTAGGAAAGCCTCAAAACTCTAATTGAGAATCACAGGCTCAGAGGAGAACCAGTCCAACAGCAGCTCCCACAATTGCACTCAGAATAAAAAAAGTTCCCCTTCCTGTGTTAGTTACTGATGTGTCCTTACATATTTTTTTACTTGTGTGTGTAATTTTTACGTGACACGTCACTTTAATGAACAGCTTTACATTTTTTTTTTGCATACTAGCCCTCTACCATCAAAAATGGTTATGTAGACATCAGCTGATGTGTAGCAAACAACAAGGGCTGATTCACTGGTCTATCTGTGTTGCGTCTCTTTTGTTAAGACGGCAGAAAAAACAAAAACCTTGACATCCATTAATCAATCACGACGCAACAGGGACAATGTAACTTGTGACAGTGGTGAGATGCACCGCAGAAGGACCACTGTACTCACGGTCTGTAAGTCCTTGGCCTTATATAAAATACATCTGAATCAGTGTTACCCAATTTCACACAAAGATCATTTGGATGGAGACAAACATGCAAAAATTAATATGGGAGCCTCAGTGCTGCAGTCAAAACTCTGCAATTACATGTTTTCATCTTAATTTTCTATTGGAAATGACATTGTGCAGGACGTGCTACCCAGCACTGAACTATTTAATCTAAGTCGGGTTCAAACCATCATTTTCTAAATTTAAAAGACTGGAAATGTTTATTCAAGTCACTGTGCCGGATTTGAGAGCTGAAATTCTTATACGACCAAGGTTCTTGTAATTTCTGAAAGACAGAATGCTAATTCAGCTTCTTTTTATGCTTCACTTACAGGAAGTCATTTTGGTTGGGTTGTATTTTTCAGTTGTTGCAGTTCACGCCACTGTTATAGAGAACTACAGAATTGATCAAATGTTCTGTCCATAAATATCAATACCTTTGACTATTATTCCTATATGCAACTTCCACTTTTTTGAAGAAGTGTCCTAGCTGTTGTGTCTTCTAAGAATAAGAATAAATCTATGTTGCTAGACAATAATGAGAATAGACTCAAAGACAATACAGCAGAGATACATGTGTTTTCTTTTTCACTCTTGTGAAAAAAACAAGCAGAAAAACCGATCACTAAAACAACAACCACACAGTGGTTCAGATGATAACTAAACTAGAAAACTAGAAAACACGTCTCAGGCCTTCCTGACTAGATAACCTCTGTGGCTTCTTCACCTGTTTCTGCATTGCCAATGAGCTCAGACTTGCACAGTTATCCTCTGCTTGTCATGGCAGGCAAGCTGGCTATCTGCTTCTGAGCTTTAGTCGGCTTCTGGTGACGAGGATTGTTTCTTAAATAATAAATGCCTGAGTTGGTGAGACATTGAAAATGTGTGCATCCAAGAAAATGTGCATGATATCTTCGGGGGCATTTCATTTTAGGTCTCAAAGATCACCCTCCAACAACTGAGACTCAAATCTTTAAAACTAAGAAAGGCTACGAAACAAAAATGCACAGATGCACACCAATCACAGGACTGACACCCTGCATGGTCTGCATGGAGGGAAACGCCAATTTGAACATACATGCACACAGCTTGGGGTTTTGCACATGAATGGGGCTTTCTGGGTTAAACTTAGTAGAAAGAGCAAGTGAAGCCAGTTTCATCCATCAGAGTATTATTACTTACACCTCAGATGTGTTATCTGGATTCCCTTCACAGAAAGAAAGCACTTTCTGTCGAACTACAAGGCCACATAAACAGCAGGAATTCAGATTACGTTCCATGTGTGGCTTTGAAAAAGCACAAAAGAGAATTCTAGTAGAGAACTTTATAAATATTTGATTGTTGGACTCTCAGAGTTTGTTAAAAAAATAATAATAAAAGGGCATATTTGATATTTTTGGACTGTGTCAAACAAAACATTGTTAATTTAGTTATTTAAAAACCTTTTCAAACTGGGGTAACACTTTTGTGCAGCGATTGGCACTGTTGCATCAGTGAACAACAAGAAGTTATTGAAAAAAATGTATGAGTTTTTTTTTTCCCCTATGTAGTGCAGTGTGCAATGAGAGCATGCAGTGACAAAAAAGCACATTTATTCTTGAAAGAAAAAATTCTCAATGCTCAAGCTCCTTTAAGGTCAGCGAATGAGCCGCTTCCTATTGAGCCTCTTCTTAATGATCAAGGGCTGTAGTTTTCAGGTTTTTTTAAACTCGTGTAAGATGTTAGCTTAAAAGTAATTTGTATTTAAAATCTCCCTCTATTTTATGTTTATTTGATGGCACTAATTTTAGTGCCTTACACTTTAGGTGCCATCGAGATGACTGTTGTTGTGATTTTGGGCTATACAAATAAAATTGAATTGAATTGAACGTTGGAGTGCAGGCTTTAAACAGATTTTTAAAATCACAAAACATGAATTTCACAACATGAAACTGTCAGAAGCTCACAAAATGCAAAATGAAATAAAAGCAAAAGGAAGAACAGTAAAATAGCCAGAAAATCTGAGCTCACTCTTAGAAGACAAATTCCCGTAAAAGAGTCAATTTGTGTTTGCAACAAACTGGACCTTCCATAATTACAGATTCACCTTTATTTTATTTTCTCTCCAATTGCTTCTATTTCAAGTTTTCAGGTATGAAATTTGGCTATAAATCAATTCCACTGATGACCTGAGTGAATTTTAAAGCAGCATGTGGGCTCTTTCAGAGCATATAAATATGTTTGTGCTGATTGGATTCAATGCTGCAAGAAACAAGACCAATTTTGGCAAGCATCAATCAAATAAACCACTTCCCTGAGGAGTGGATTGGACACCAGCAGCTATTGCTGATGATCAAATGCTTCTCTGATAATGCCATTTGCAGCTTTTTAGCCTTGATTTGACTTTTCTTATATATATATATATATATATATATATATATATATATATATATATATATATATATATATCTGGAAGTCTGGGACTTCCAGATCCAGACTGATAGGATGGTAATGGCGAACCAACCAGACATCGTAGTGGTGGATAAAGAACAGAGGAAAGCCGTTGTGGTGGATGTGGCAGTGCCAAGCGATGGGAACATCAGGAAGAAGGAACATGAGAAACTGGAGAAATACCAGGGACTCAGAGAAGAACTGGAGAAAGCCTGGAAAGTGAAGGTGACAGTGGTGCCTGTGGTAATTGGAGCACTCGGGGCAGTAACCCCCAAGCTTGAGGAGTGGCTACAACAGATACCTGGAAAGACCTCAGACCTCTCAGTCCAGAAAAGCGCAGTGCTAGGAACAGCTAAGATACTGCGCAGGACCCTCAAGCTCCCAGGCCTCTGGTAGAGGACCCGAGCTTGGAGGAGAAACCACCCGCGGAGGGTGAGAGGGGGGCGTTTTATATATATATATATATATATATATATATATATATATGTATATATATATATATATTATAGCAGTATAATTCGTTCATTTTGGTTGGCATTTTTAGGCTACCTGCCAAAGATGTTTTTTGGTTTAGTCATTTTCCAGTTGGTATCACATCAGGATAATAAATAAAATACAAAAAATAAACAGCAAAAAATAAAAAATAAATAAAATAAAACTGCCATTCTGACTTGTTGTAATAAAACCCAGAATCCATATTGTTTTAATTAACTGCTGCATTTGTGATAAATTAAAGTTTAATGTCATGTCTACTAATACAATTGATAATCTAAACTGGTGTAAGAATATTTATTATGTGGTATTAAATTATTATTAATAATAAAACACATTAAACATCAATAGTTTGCAGCAATTCCTTGACCTTCGGTAAAGTGTAGAGTCACATTTCACCCACGGCTGAAACTATGATGGCTTCATTAAATCTGTTTGTCAGAACCTGCTGAAAACCCAAAGATCAACTTTCCAGCAAACAAAAGGCTTCTAAACCCAATGGAAAAACAAAAAACAACAACAAATAGAACTGAAAGTAAAAAGTATCAACTAGTCAGAAAACCATCAGTTTATCAGTTAATGCCAGTTTTAGTTTTTCAGAGTTAAGAAAACATGCCACTCAAATGTACAATACATAACTGGTAAGAAAAGATGTATGACAGGCTTTGGTGTTGCTTTCACAGCAACAGCTGACTAAAATGACATATGAGCGATCCTCCTAAAGACTCTAATTGCTGATCATTATGGCTCATATAGGGGGGCTTTTAGTTTATTAGCCTGTGTATATTCGTTCATGTGCTGCTGTGTTTATGGGCTGTACCCTGCACGTGCATACTGATTTCACATTATGTAACTACATGTAAGAGTCCACAGTGTAAACCAAATGCATACATGTGCAAAATTGCGAGAAGTGCAAGTTATTGCAGTCATAAATCAAGCCCTCTAATTGGCTAGAGGCCCCAGCAGGAGGTCGCTCCTGAGGCTGCGGCTAATAGGCCACCAGCCGTGAAGTGTGACACATCGTTGGTTCAAACTAGGAGTCACTCAAAGCCAGACTGTCAACAGGTGAATGTGTGCCAGAAAAGGTTTTTTCCTTTCATTTCATAATGCCTGTGTAGGATGTCAGTGTGTCCTGTGTCTAAGAGAGGCCAGAACTTTACAAGGTTCATTTTCTCAACACTTCTCTTTATCAACGTTACATGATGCAGCCTGTAACTCTATGAATTCAAATGCAATAGATGTTCCAAATAGGTTAATTCAGTGACAATGCCAAGACTTCATTCTGAAAAAAAATATTGACAAGAACCTCCTCTCTGCACTCACACATTTCTAATTTATTTAACAAATTCACTTCAGTACATTGTCTTGTCCTTCACCCATTTACTGGACCGAAAGATGAATGAAAGTTTGAAGAATGTGGAAAAATGGCTTCTTGTGAGATGATTCAAGATCATTTTCAGTTTCATGTCTGTATCTTGTAAATGATAAGTAAACCCTATCTTCTTAGTGTTGTAAATTGATAGAACAAGTAAAGGCTGATTTCCACTGGTCTGTTTGCAGTGTGTCTCTGTTGCGTTGACACAAAAAATTTAAATGTTCAATGTTCAATTAAAATGTTTACATCGGCTCCATCATATCTGCGTCTCATATCCGTCCGTTTAAGGAAGTGGGGAAAAGTTTTTTTGGAGCCACACAGTTTTCTTTTATTCATGTAACAAAATCAAAGCATTTTAAGTTTGTGTATTTCTAATTCTGAATGTGCTTAGATGTTAGATGTTGCGTTGATGATTGAACGTGGTTTAGTTTGAATTTCAAAGGATCGCTCTTCTCCGTAATTCCGTAAAGTCCAAGTGAAATGGTGAAAAGTTACAACATTACTTCTAGAAAATTGACATAAATTGATGTCTGTCGTTAGTTTCCTGTGTTGATTTAACATTCAGAGCTATTTTAGAGGATTTTTAAACTTTGTATGAATTAATTTAGCAGAAAAGCGACATTTTCAAAGACCGTCTTAGAAAGCTTCCTGATTTCTGAAGCACATTTTGTAATCAACATTACAAAATGTGCTTCAAGATGTGTTGAACATTATTCTTTGAAAAGCACTACTTAGACATTATTAGACTAGTTTATCACATCTGACAAGAAGACCATTCACACAGTGGATCTAAGTGGATCTCTAATGCAGGTAAAATAACCACCTCGTCTATTTTTGTCAGTTGTTGGTTTCAAATCCTCCATATAAGTGTTAAAGGGAGTTAAGACAGTTTGCTCTGCATACAAAAAATAAATATTTTCATTTCCCTCAAGCAAAAGGATCTTTAAGTGCCTTCAAAAAAGATTTCTACTTTTTGGAGAGATATACTATTGAGTTGTCTTCTGGTTCCCTCAGAAAACGAGCAGTCACACATCCAGGTTTTAGGTTAATTTTCTTCCTTTCTGTCATAACAGTAATACATCGTTTAAGTCTGTATTAGTAATAGTGATTTTCATTTATTTACTAGAAAACATATTTAATCAGTTTCAAATTTGGATGCTGACGTTGTGCTTATGTTATATAAGCCCATTGATCTAAAAGCTTATTTAGAGCAGCGTAATTACTTAACAAAAGGCCATCCTCACCTTCCTATAGAGGAGCTGTTAAAGGATAATCAATTATTTTCTCTTTCTTCATTAAGCATTGATGAATGTTTAAATTGTGGTGCTTCTCAAGGTTCCTGTGTTCTTTCCTAGTTTTGAAGGATTGACCTCCATCAGTGTGTTTTCAGAGGAAGCACTTGTGTTGTTTGGACCAAAGTCTATTCAGTTAACATATTTTTCACACAATATATTTGAATTGTCCGAAATGAGCTCATTGTCAATCAATCTAGACTTTGATTAATTTTTTGTAATTAATAGTTTGTCTAAGTCAGAGGTGTAGTTGTTTGTTCAGGTAGAAAGGGAGATCATTACTGGTTAAAGTAACACTCTTGGTTAAAAATATAGTTACCGTGAAAGTGTGAGATAGGATCCTGTGTTCTGATTAATGTCTTAAGTCAATTAGAGGTATATTGACTAAATCAGTGGGCGTCCTGCTTTCGAACTACAATTGTTTATAAGGCAGTGTGTGCCTTTATTGTGCCTTTGTGAGAGCGCTCTGTGTTTTTAGCTGGGTTCATGTGTGTGTGTGATAAATTTAGAAAAGGATCAATAGGATTGATGAGGCATTAACTGGCAAGAAGCCTGGGAAGTGCATTGGTGTTCTAAAGATAAAGGACCCTTAATCTGTTTATCTTTCTGCAAAAACACCACTTGTGAAAAAGGTTGTGGATTCTTCGATATGAGCAAAGCTCCAAACATGCATCGTTAGTTGTCAGGCTTGTATATATATGAGCTCAGCGGCATTTAAACTGCTGATCAAATTTTACTACTGCGTTTCCACCAAACACGATTCGCTCACTAGAGGCGTCCAGTTTTTATGTTAAGTCAGTGTACAGATCCAATCCCGCGGCGTGATTTGAGCATTTGGCATGGCGCATTTGTCTGGCACCAGGGTGATTTGAGCATTGCGCCACGATTTGGGTGGCGTGGCTTATCCAGAGTTAAAATATCGGAACTCTGGCAAACAAGACATCACGTCAACCAATCAGAAACTCAGCTTTGGTCTGTGACGTGTTCAATGACGCAATCAGCGGATGAAATCCCAAACTAATTTGATCGTTCACATCCTGAACTTGATATTTTTTTATTTGCATTGAGTCAATAATAAAAAATAAATCCTCTCATTTTTTTCTTATGTTGAATTTGTCCCTAATCTGACTAATGTCAGGGTCACAGAGATACGGAAACACAGCTGAAAAGCATCCAAGTTTCAGCTCCTGCAGTAGATGGTGCCTCTTTGTACTGGGAGAGTCTCTGAATGAACTCGAGAACACAGACATGAAGACGTGATTACTCACACTTTTGTAGAACTCTGTAAATCTGATCTCTTAACATCATCCGTGTCTTTAATGAGACATACAGTCAATGCTTCCATGTAGTGATGAGGCTAAAACCGGTTGGTGGTAGCTCCTCACACACTTGTATGTGGCGTCAGGTTTGTGAATGCATTTTTGAAAAAACTTCCAGCAGCAAATTTGCTGTGCGTACAAATGAAGGCTGTTGACATGAATTGGACGCACGTATCCCATTCAGTGTAAACGCAGCATAACAGGTACTTTTTGTAGTCATATTTGCTATTTTTATAACTAAATTTATTTCAATCATTTAGATTTTTGGGTGTTTTTTTTTTTTTTTTTTTTTTCACTTTTACAACAGAAACAGTCCTGTAGAAAAATGGTTGAAGTTTTTTACCAATCCATTACTATAAATTATGTATCAAGTGAAGACTATTTTATCCTTTCCAAGGTGTGTCCAGTCAACAAAGACACCTTCAGTTCAAGGCCATTTTGTGGGTATAAATCATCCATCCCTTCAAAAACCAATGAACTGAACAGAGGCAGTGTGGGATTCAAAGCCTTGCTCAAGGACACCAACATGCCAAGAGTGTTGAGATCAAACAGCCATTGGAAAACCTGTGGGGGCTCAGTCCATAATGATCCCAAGGGTCTTAAAAAAATTAGTTGCCCCCCGGAGTGCCAGGAGACACTGAAAGTCAGTAACACCTATTGACTCACTAATGAATCTTCTTATGTTTGTTTTGGTGAATTTACATCACCTGGACAGGTGATGACACGCATTTTTGCTCAGAAAAAGGAAAGAAAAAAAATCCCCTGCAGTTTCATCAGTGGGAAAACGTATTTCCAGTTTTAAGCGTGTCAACTTTAAGAGGTTTACTGCAAACTGAAATAGATATGTCCAATCACATGCAGGCCAATTGTCTGTCAAAGATGCTGGATTTGCATACTTTAATTTCCTATGAATATTCCATGCTGCGTTTCTCCATATGGATGCTTCCCAGAGGATGCGTTTTGATTATGTTCCCTCGGAAAAGGGCCTGGCTCACACCTACGCCTTGCTGAGGAGACTGCACCTCTCAGCTGGCTTGGAAGCGCCTCTGTGTCCCTCTGGAGGAGCTGGATGATGCAGTCGAGAAGTGGGAGGTCTTGGACACTCTGCTCATACTGCTGCCCCAGTGACCCGTTATCACAGAGTGTCAAAAAATAGATAGTTCGAAGGATATTACAGAGTGCATCCGAATCTCAAGGGCTTTGTGGCTTTTGAAATGGTACAGTGACTGCACCAGGTTGGAGCAGGGGGCCTATCAGGTTGTGCCTTTGGAATGACATGATTCAACATTTTAGTACTCTTATTAAAGAGCTACGGGGTGAAGTGGTTGTCTGGGCTCCATTGTTCTCGGTCAGTGACTCTCCTTGTAGTCATCACCAAGGGACAACAGTGCTGGCGAATCAAGAGCAAACTTCACAAAAGCTTAGATGTCCTCTGCTCCATTGGACTCATGGATATATTTTAATTTAGGGTACAATGCTTAGGGCACGGCATGTACCACACTCACAAGTGGCCTTTTTAACCTACATCATATGAATTAAATCCTTCAGACAGAGTTTGTGCACTTTTTTAGCAATGGTTTTCCAGAACTTTTCCATAACCTTTTACTGAATTTCCAAAATTAAAAACAAACACATTTGAGTCAGACAATTGCAGTTTGTGCCGCTTAATCAAACCAAGACACAATGATGAATCCAAGTTTGCCTGCCTTGCGGTTGTGTTGGTGTGGAGGAAACTACAGTAAGATATTAAGGTGTATTGCATGAAAAAAAACACGGGTGATCTTTTTTTCTAATTTATTTTGTAATTTTCGTTCTAATATTTTTAAGAACTACAACAGAAGCACCATGCGCGCTGAACTGATGACAACTCAACCTGCTTTACTGCAACGTAAACTCCCACTGCACTTCTGCCACAATTTAAATTCGAATCTCATGTTAAACTATTTTATTGTTAATGTTTTTTGCATGCAAAATCCAAAACTTTACAGAAGATTTCATTTTTCAGAAACTTTTCAAGGACCTAGAAATTGCATTTTCAATTTCCAAAACTTTTCCAGGCTCTTCATGACCGTACGAACCCTGATCAGAAACTAAACATCTGGTATAAAAAAAACTTATTAAAAAAAAACAGTTGAAGAAATTAGATGGCACTGCAAAGTAGAACTGGGTTAACGAAAACATGATGCATTTATTTTAAAGAAAGAAGTGGCAATTTAAGAGCATAACAGTAGCAATTACAACATATTTGCACAAAAATGAAAAGACAGGAGTTTTTGGCTCACTATGTACTGGGTTGCACTTTGATGAAAAGACTGGAAAGCTGCAATGATTACAGAAAAGTGGTTAATATGCAGTTATACCAAACCCATTCTATGTGTCTTTTGATACAGAAATCAAAGCCACTTCAAAAGCCCCCCAAGTAAATCAAGGACTCTACATCAACAGTGTTGACTGTCAGTCTTTATTACCGTATACTAAAGGCACTTAGCTTTGTGTTTGTGTAAATACATTTTTCTGTTTCCATTTTAAAGTCAAATCAATAGGGAGGCTCAAAACTGTAGACTTAAACAACAAGGGAATCGCTATTGAATTCCCAGTTTTTGTAGATGTAAGAAAAAGTAGAATATAATGCAATTTTCATACGCAATTGTAAAAGAATGCCCTTGTATATATGGATGGTTTGATTCATTTACCTATTTGTGCGCAAAAAAGAAAATACTTCTGCCTGGTTAAGTACATTTATCCAGAAAAAAAAGAAGGTAACGCTTAACCGTGCATTGTTCACTCAGTTATCGGGGGTGGGTTACGTTCTAAAATATACCTGTGATATGTGAACTTTAAGGCTGCAAAAACACACAATTGTTTTCAGCCAGACATAAATATTTGCACACACTTTGTTTAAACTTTCAAAGCTCAAACCTTCATAGAAAAATAGTCCAGTAATATAGAATGACGACAAAGATCTGATGGCAATCTGAGATATATGTAAATTTGGCAAACTGAATGCATTCTGTTTAGGAGACATGGCACATTGAAGAGTGATTAACAAGGTCTACAACCAGAAAGGATACAGAACACAGTGCACTGTGTAAAAAAAACAAAAAGTATTCAACATTGAACTGAAAAAAAAAAATTCAACAAAGAAGTGAGACTGCGAAAGGTGAACTGATATAGCAAGATAACACAGTACTGTGCTGTACAAATATAGGTATACCAATACATTGTTTCCTAAACGCATTATGGGTTCAACTTGTTTCAACAGGAACAGCATTTATATCGAGCATATTTAATCACTTCTAATGAGAAACTGTAAAAATTACATAGTTGGGGTTTAAAAAGATCCGTCACTGTAAAAGCTTCCCCCAACCGCTTCATTCTAAATCCCTTTTTTTTCCCCTTATTTTCCCACCAAACACCTTTTCTGCCCCATACAAAGACAATTCGTCCATCTCTTTTTACTTGTAAAGACATTTAAAAACTTTTTAAACAATGCTATTGATTTGTTGCTACTTTAGAATCCAAATGAGCTTTCAATCTGGCTGCAGAGTTTTAACGTGTGTGTCATGCTTCACTTTCATTTCATTATAAAGGCTGACAAATCAAAAGCTGTAACAATATTGCTAAAAATAAAATGGCCAGTTCTGGCATACAGTGCATACAGAAGATAGTAGTTGAATTTAAACTAAGTTTGTACTGGCAAATGCTTAGCGTGGCCACATCAACAATTATACAGCCTGGTTTCAACCATTACAGTACATTTCATTTTTCTTTGCCAACTTTCTTCCTTCTCCTGCTGTTTGTTACGGGGTTCACTACAAACCGTCTCAACTTTGGTCTCAGCAGGCAGCTATTAGGAGCATAAAAAAGATCTAATCGGAGCCTAAAGAGAAAAAAAAAATGTTCGAATGTCCGAAAGGTCAACCTTCTAACACTGTCCGAAGGAGTAATAGAAGGTTGCTTTCCTTCATGTGGGCTATACTTTTTCAGATCCGCTTGTTATTTTGTCTTCTGCCAGCACAGATTCAAATAACCAAAAGAAACTGAAAATTGAGCTGGATTGCGATAACTTTTTCTAACACATTGTCATGTTAAAAAAAGTGAATAAAGTTACTTTTTTTTTTTTCAAAGAAGGAAATCATGTGTGATAGGAATGCAATAAAATTAGGACCATAAAGGTTTTTCATTGAATGAGACACAAGGAACCAACTCAATTTCAGTCAGTTTTCATTTTGAAAGTAACAAAATTCTAAATAATAAAAAAAGTTTAAACTTTAAGAGAAGATGGGTTCTGTACCACCACCCATTCCATGTCTTAGATTAGCACAGAATTCTAAAAATTCTTTTCATATAAACTGCTTCTCACATAAAAAAAAAAAAAAAAAAAAAACTAAAGTTGTGTAAAGCTCATCTTGTTTTTATTTTTGTATTTAAGTTACTTTCACATCCTTCATTGCAAAGTTATTGACCATAAAACATGTAATGCACAAACAGAAGAGTGAAATGTCAAAATGTTTCCCCAACTAGCTTCCTTCTCAATCCAACTCATGACTCTGGATGTCAACCACACCAATCACTACCGACTCCTTTGCTTTAGTTTCATCGGATTCTGTTTCATAATCTATTTACTTACAGGGAAAGTGCACCAAAACAGAATGGTAAATGCCATTCTTCTATGGCACTAATCTACCTTCTAAGAAGGCCCTCAGTTGTTTACAATCACAGTCCTATTCACCCACACATTCACTCACCGGCGCCAACCTCCAACCAACTGTTGTTAGAGCTTGTCAGAAGTGGGATCGCAGAGGAGACCACAAAAAGGTGAGGACGTAGTGGCGTGGTGAGGACCATCCTCAGGCACAGCTCCTCCGTCGAGGAGGCCATCCTCTGAGAAAGAGGGGGTAGATCCGGGTGGCCTTGGCGGTGCTTCAGGCCTGGCCAGGGGCCCGGAAAGAACCCACGGCGTCCAACTCAGCACCCATGACGAGCGGCGGACCACGTGGACAGCAAGGACGGACCGCCGGAGCACAGAGACGGCCGGATAGGCACACCGCCCGGTTCCACTGCCGCTGATGCAGGCGTTGGTGGCCTGCGCGGAGATGGACAGAGGGCTGACCGACGTCTACCGGGTCGTCAGAGGAGTGCTCCGGGAGAGGCGTAACATCTCGCCAGGAACTTGTTGTCGGTGGCTCCGATCGACTAAGGTGCCATCCGGAAGGAGACCAGTGGGGGCGTGTGGCCGTTGGAAGGGCCTTTGCTGGGGCTGGGACCGACCGGAGTGGCCACCGAGGAGCAGATCGGAGGGGTCGCCGTCATGGAGCAGCGGCAGCCCGTGCATCCATCCGACGTGAGGACGTGGGTGGAGGAGCCTGCACTGCCTGCAGAGCAACCGGACTGGGCCTCTACGTTGGGCGAGGGGCGCCTGCAGAACGGTCTGGTGGTTCGGCGTGGGGCTTGCGCGGCGGCGGGCTGCTGTTTTTGGATCACCGCACATCGTTGATCCCTCAGAGGAGGGGGATGGTGTGACAGATGACGAGGGGGGGCCACACCGTGTTTTATTGTTTGTGTATTAGTATATATTTTATGTTTAAACATGTTTCCTGTGACCTTCCTGTGGCCTAATGGAGAGCACCGTCCGTGGGAGGGGCGTAAGGTTCATAAGGAAGTGTCAGAGGAAGTGGAAATGAGGAGTGACGGAGGTGACGCGTGCTGGTGCGGCCCTGCGTGAAATAGCATTGTGTCTTAAAATAAAGAACGAACCTCCTCACCTTGGCTCCTCTCCATCTTTCCTGGCGCGACCACGTCACAGAGCTTTCAGGTTATTTTGACCATTTAATTTTAAAAATAACAAAACAAAATTAACTCTAAATTCAGATATTGTGGGATCAGTCATATCACAATAATAACAATAATAATAAGGATAATAATAATAATGGACTAGATTTATCTGCGCTCTTCTTTGATGCTCAAAGCGGTTACAATGTGTCCATTATTTATTCACTCCTCATTCATACTTGGTGATGGTAACCACCAATCGGCACTGGGACAGACTGACAATGTAACAAATACTCAAACTTGAGGGAAAGAAAGGATGTTTTCAAAGTTAGGATGGTCTAAGTATATTCTCCTATTTGTCAGACATCTGTGAAAAAGAGCTTATTGCAAGACATAAAAACAAGGAAAAATGATCATCATTTGATATTTACAAAGAAAAAAAAAGAAAGATGATTTTCTTTTCTTTTTTTAAGAACACTAGACACTAGTGTTATACTGCTGGTAAAAGACATGGAATAAAAAAATGAACATAATAACAAAAATGTAACTAAATAAGCTCAATTCATCATAATTTGTAGGTCTTCACATAGCAGGTGTTTTGGATTCTTTCTTCAAATTTTAGAAAAATGAAATCTATTTTTCTGTATAACCCTTCTGCATCAAGTAATCCCATGAAGTGAAGACTGTGAAGGACAAAAAAAAACACACAAAAAAAAAAACAGAACAGACTGTTCAAAGTCAGGCTGCAAATGTCAAGAGGACCCTCAATATACTTCTCCATTCGTAATTTATTTCCATGTCTTTCAATTAAATGCCAAGATGTAACAAGTATGTGGGATATTCACGCTTCTATCCATTTCTTTAATCAAAGGCTGTACTTTTCCATCATTCAGGCTTATAATCAAGTGCTATTTTCTGTGTAAGGATACAGTCTTGAACTTTTAAAATAAAGATGAGAATTTTACTGGGAGATTGTCTTTACGCTTGAATAGTGAGCCGTCTGTTTTAAATGAACATAACGTTAATCCTTTCCACAAAACTCCAAATGCTCTTTTCGGAGCGTCTGCTCACCCATACCGTCTAAATCTGTAATAGAGTAGTGTGGCAGCACTGACTGCTACTGATCTCCCCAGCAAGTCTCTGCAAAGTGTGGATCTGTAAGTTATGGTGGCACTGATTTTACTTTGAATGTTTTTGATGCCTTTTCTAAAACATCACAAACCTTTGAACAATTTCGTTTGGAAATTAACTCTAAGCAGCATAAAGAAAACTTTATCAGTTGTTCCTGTCAAGTTGCTAATCAGCAAAAACTCTAAAAGGTGGTGTTGGAAATCACTTTGTGAACATGTTATTTAAACAACAGTTAGAATTTGAATCAATGAAGGAGAAAAAAGTGCAAGTGAATGGCAGTTAAGGTTTCAATCCCCATTTCTATGCGCATGAATTTTCCTGTACTGCGCCTTGGATTAGGCCAGAAAAGGTCCAGATGGTTTAAACTCTTTTCCCTTTTATTGTTCTTTTTCACTGAAGCTTTGCCCATTTCTTTTTGTCTACATTCTGGCAGATTTATTTTAAAACTTCCGGCTGATCCTTTTTTCCCCCCACTATTATCGACCCAGAAATGCTTTTGATTATTATGGTTATTCATTTGAATATAAAGGCCTTTGTATAGGTGGATTTAAAAACATGTAATATTGCTTGGTAATATTGTAAGTACTAGTTTTAATAAAACTAAATCCCAAGCTCCTTTGACTTTTCTTAGGTCCACTTGACTTTGTCATAGTCCGAGTTCAACATGATTGAGTGAACTTGCTTCTGCTCATTTGCATGAAAAAGCCTCAATTTTAGGAATTGGAAGAGGCTCACAAGATATAAAGATTAACATTTGTTCATGTGTATTTCACAGCCCGTCTTCATCTTTGCATATACGCTTTATTCTAACATTTAAAGTCTGGATTTGAAAAAGCTTCTGCAACACTTTCTGAAAAAATACGTAAAAAAAAGTAAAAAGGAAAACAAAATAGAAAAAAATCTGATGTCTTAATATCTTCACTTCAGCCATACAAGAATGGCACAACAGTCCTGATTACCAGGAGTGTCACAACAGGGTATAGACAATGTAGACAAACTACCCAAGGGCCCAAAATGGTGGGGGGCCCCTGTCAATAGCTCATATTGCAGTCAACAACAACGTCTGCTTTGCAGCTGCGACACCCCTTAATTTTATGATCAGTCTGAGACAACATGACAGCATGTTCACATGGAGAAGCCCCATGAACTTTCTCCCTGCTGAAAGCTATGGGGAGGTCAACAGTGCCTGCGCTGTGAAAGCCCCAAGCTTCTATTCCTTTCAGAGAAACAAACAAAAACATTGTGTGTATTTAGGCTGTCGCTGGGTGGGCTGGGGCCCCACAAAGTCCGTTTTGTCTAAGGCCCCAGAGGCCTTTGAACATGTCACTGCTTATTATTTAGAAAGTCAGTCTGCCCACAGTTTTATGTTGCAAGAATTTTCACCCATAGCTGATTAAACATTTGGTAAAATGAACTTAATTTATAATTAATCCGTTGGTTTTGCAGTTGCATTCTGAAAAGGTAAATGTTTTTAAACAAAACTGCCTTCAATCCAGGACTTTTTCTGGGAACATTTTTTAGCTCTGAGATGAAACACTACAACAAACAGAAAGAGATCTTCTTCACCAAAACCCTCACTGATAATTTGTTAACAAAGACAGCTCAAATTCAAACTAATCAAACAAATTCACTTTTATAAAGATATTACAATATAGAAAAAACTGAGAGGAAGAGAAAGAAAAAAAGCTACTAAAAACTTTAAAGGCACCATCTCTTGAAGAGTTTCCAAAAGTCTTCATTTTTGATTATGCCGTTTTTAACCCAAATAAAAAAACCTGTGCCGTTTTTTTAGGATATAGTTTCTGCAGAGCGGCAGGAGTTCATGAGAAATGTGTCTCTGAGTTGTGGGCGGGAATGTTGGCGGGTTAATCTGCTCTCATTTACCCATCATCCCTCTGTTTACATGCTCTGTCTCCACCTTTCAGCCCCTCACAACTCCAAGCTACTGGTGCAACAAAAATGGCAAGCAATATCGGAGCTTTCCAGCCGTTCACTTTTGAGCCGGATGCCAACTCAGATGAGGCGTACATGAATCTATTTGTCTGCAAGTGGATGCATCGGAATGGAGCAGAGTAGAGAACTTGTGGCCTGTCGATTGTAGTTTGTACAGAACAACTAGTAGCTTTTTTAAACATCATCTTTTGTCTGCTCCTGACTCACCATGATTTATACAAAGCTTCTTTAATCTTACAATTCTTTACATGTCCTCCATCGTGAGAAAAATGCCACAAGAACATGTTAAAAACACCAAAAACACCATTTTTATTGGCAAGGGTCTTTTACACTTTCCATGCCTGCTAAAAATTGGGCAACCCCATAAGAAACCTTGGAGTTTGCGCTAAAAGAACACTTAAAAACACTTGTGATGTATAATACACTAAAAGCAGGTGGATTAAGCACAGGTCTAGTGCACACTGTGTGGTTCCTATGTGTGTATTTGTTAAACGAGACAGAGAAGAACTGAGCAGCAGGGCATGACAACGTGAGAGAGAAAGACAGAGAGATCACAGGTATCGATTTTCCTACTTTCAGTGTAGGTGAGAAGACAGGTTGGGATTTACCTGGTGGGGGAAGAAAGGGAGTGTGAGAGAAAATGTTGTCAGAAAACAACCAACGCACACCCGGTGGTAGGGGCTGCCGTGGGGTACACCAGTGACAGTTGAATTATAGATTTCTGTATTGTGGAGGACAGACAGTGAGGGCAAGAATCAGTTGGGTTTTTCCACCACACTGTCAAACTGACCACACATGCACACATCACAGCATTCTCTTTAAAGTCCTTACAGTTTGTGCATTTCTCCGTGTGAGATCCAGGCCCAGGGAGGGATCACAAGTTTCAGCCTGTCTTTTACTTTTGCTGCTAAAATGCCCTCTGCAGGCAGTTGGGTCTAAGTTGCTAAGCAATTGACCAGTAGAAATCCTGGTGGAGAGCTGGCCGGGGCATTGAGGGGTTGTTTTGATATGAATTCATTTCAATGCATCTCAAATAAATCGGCTGAAAGCATGATGGAGACATACAAAAAAGAGTTGAAGTAAATGTTTTATCCAGTTCATTAAAAGAGTCAAAACCCATCTGAAGACAAACAGACAGTCGTCCAGATGCAGCCATGTCAACGACTCCCAAAGAAAAGCATTGGCCTTTACTCTGACTGTACTCAGTGGACCATTGCTTGGTCAAATTCCTCCGCCTGAAGTTGTTGTGTCCTTCAGTGAGACACACTCACATTGGCTTGAATAGAAAAAAACAAAATGATTTGGATAGCAGCTTTTGCAAGCTAACTGACTGGTAAGGAAAATCCCTATTACATGTATATTATAATTCATTGTTAAGCTTGGAAACCTTAAACACAAAACTGTCCAAACTCCAAGCTAAAAAGTGAAAATTCTTCTTTTGTCACATATTTTTTGGGAGGTTAAAAGCCAAAAATTCCCTTCAGGCAAAGTTCTGCATGCCAAGCATGCAGCAGTTTCTGCAGGTGTTACGTTTTCAAGTGCTCATTGATGTAAACAAATGACATTCTCACAATCTGCTTGAACCACAATCATTGCTGCTCGGGGCAATATTTTCTAATGCAGCCTTGGATTTTCATCCAGTTTTAATTCTGGATAGTGTGTGGTTGCACGTGAAGGGACGTGCACGTACATTCTTGTTCAGGTAGATCTGTGTGCACGTGTGTGTTGAGTGCGTGCTTGCGAGTCTGAAGCAGCAGGAGAGCAGTTGAAGTAGCCCGGGGAAAAAGTATGTGAGCCGAGATAAGAGTTACACACAAACATGGCTGGATTAGTTGTATTATTGTATTACCTTTAAACATAAAGGCTCACATGGAAACATAGAGCTCCTGCGCACCATTGTGTTTTACCAAGGATAAATTAAAGCACACACATTGAAAGTTCACAGTCAGGCAAAAAAGAAAGTACACACACATCATTTTAAAAATGTTAAATGTTAGGACAGAAGAACAATGATGTAAAACACTAATCCCTCATTCCTCCTTCAAGCATTTTGTTGTCAATTTTCTGTTTGGCTTGGATCATTGGATATAGCTTTGGTTTTTTACTCTGCACTCACCACTCTGCTACATAATATTATTTTTTGTAGGACTTTTATTATTCTATAAATATTTAGAGAGCAACAGAAAGATCAACAAATATTCTGGAAATATGAGTAGAAATATACCAACCTTATTCAACGTCTTACTGCTTCAGAACTGCACACTTGTCACTTTGATTGCAAAAATCCCTGTACTCTAAATATATACAGATGTTACAAAATTATGAAGCACTGGTTGCTTATAGTATATAATTTAGAAAATGACACAGAACCAAAAGGAAAATGAAGAAGCTAAAAAAGAACTTGTTTAACTGGATGTTTTTAGAGAGAAACAACAAAAAAGTACAAATGAACGAGTTCTCAGGTCATCCCATCTGACCACGTCAGGGCGTGAATGTACAAATCTATCTACTTCAGTAATCAGAAGAAAAAAGAAAAAAAAACGCATGACAATAGTACACAACAAATATCTGCTTAAGGCAAAAGATGTTGAGAACTTTATAACAAAACTGTTGCACGTGAGACAGAGACATCTACCTTTTGGCTCATTGTTTTGAGTCAGACAGCACCTTTTGTCTGGAGTGGCGTCAGACGCTACTCCTTCATATAAAGGATCAGGCAGGGTGAAGAGGAACAAGGAAAGATTAAGGTCAGAACAATTTCCACAGAAGGGAGGTGAAGACAATATGGAGACAAAAGAGAAACGACGACAGAGTTTTTAGTAAGACACATACAGACACGCATGGTAAATCTGTGTGATGCTTCATCTTAGTGGAGAGTAGAGGGAGAGCAACCTTTGCATGATTCAACTGTAATGCTGACACGCTTTTTGTGAGACCCTCAAAATAAGAGCTCTGTAGACGACCTTTTGTTTCGTCAGCAGGAATTCTGAAGCATATTTAACAGGAAAAAAATGTATAAACAAAAACGACATCCGAGCAGTTGGAAAGATGCTTCTGAAATATCCAGATGCTCGCACTGGGAAGAGGGAAAACCCGACGAATTTTAGCTGAAACTGGACATCTATTATAGAAGTCCATACAGTGTGAGATTTTTTTTTTTTTTTGAAGAGCTAAGCAAACCTGTATAAGAAGACAGTAAAAAATATAAAAATTTTAGTAGGAGAGCAAAAAATGATGAAACTATTACAGACGGTTAACCAAGCACAATGACCCCGGCACTCTGAGAGCTATGTTCTTGTCAGCCGCTTCTCAAAACAGTCACCGTTGAGTCCAACTTTATAGTCCTGTTGACAGTGAGGATATCTTAACATCTGAACAGGTCACAAACAGATTTCGCAATCCATAATGATTCAGCCGAAGTAATTTTGGAAATAGGTCACATTGTGTTGCACCTTTGTATAGTAGTGCCATCTAGTGAGGAAGATTATCCCAGAATCTACTTTCTCTTTTTTTTTTACTTTTGGGGGGAGATCCATAAAAATGTGTCCTACCAAATGTTAAATGGTAAAATGCACAGAAATATTAAATTATTTTTGAAACATATTGGATTCCCAACCCTAGCTTATAGGCTCCTGCCTGCAAACCTTTACAGATATATTTTTTTCTCTTTTCTAAAAAAAGTGAACTTCAAAGTTGAGCTGTTGTGAGCATGAAAGATAAAATTCAAGGAAGTACAATGACAGCCTTACAAGTTCTACTCATTAAAAAGTCAATGCTAAGCTGAAATGGGGTCCCCTGCAGAGTCTGACCCCCTTTTTTTGTCCCAAATATTCAGCTAAAGTAATTAAACTACAGATAGACAGTGAATCTTGTTAGATTCTGTTTCACAAGCATTTCTGCAATATTTCTCACAATTTATGCCCATTTTTAACTGAATGCATAGTTTTACCAACGTTGCACTCCATGTGTGATGGTAGTTGGACAAAATCTCCTGGGAGGTAATAACAGGAAAAAACAAAAACAAACCACAGAACGTACTGGATCATGTTTTTTTTTTCTTTTTTTTTTTTTGTGTGTAAATGAATGTATCCATATTCCAAACCTGCTGAATCCCTTTTGGGGTCACGGGGTTGCTGGAGCCAATCCCAGCTACTTTTGGCCAAAGGCAAGGTATACCTGGACAGGCCGCCATGCCTGTCACAGGGACACACAACCACTCACATTCACATTCACACCTTGGGGCAATTTAGAATAATCAACGATCCCATGAGGCATGTTTTTTGGACTGTAGGTGAAAACCAGAGTTCCCGGAGGAAACCCACATGTGCACATGCATGGAAACATTCAAACTGCAAACAAAAAGGACCTGGATTTGAACCAACCTTATTGCTGTGGGACAAGGGTGATAACCATTACTCCACCATGGAGCCTGGAAAATTAATTTATAATAGAATAAAAAGTCAAAAGTTCTTACTTCTATCAGATTGAAAGCCCCTTCATTCAGCACAACTACTTGAGAAGTGAAATATTTTGTACGTTTTACCTAAAACCAAACTTTTCTTACTTTGCTTCTGGTATTTTCAGCTAAGTTCACAGCAGTGTTGCTTTTTAATGTGACTACAATCACTTTGGTGTTCTTTAACATAGTTGCGTATGCTTGATGAACTGATTAACTCAAAAGTATCAAAGAAAACAAGATTTTTATGGATTGTTCTGCTACTTTTTTACTGAGATGATCCATAAAAGAAATAAAGTCAATGCCAAAACAACATAGAGGAAATCCATCCCATAAACGTAGCCACGTCTTCTACATGGTGCAATGCCTATTGTTCATCGTATATCACAGCAGTGAAAAAAAACAAAAAAAAATGCTGTGCAGGTGCTTCCTCACATATTAGCGATATGAGCGTTAATGAATTCCTCTTCTACGAGACAGGCATACCTTTATGAAGTCCTCTTAATTTTCTACTTACATGCGGGCAAACATCCAGAACCCTAGTGAGCCATTTTTAAATTGTTTAGCAATGACAGCGTTATTTCTCAAGTGATCTCCTCTGAAGCAGACATGAGAGGAAGCATGTCATATTCCTCAAAGAATTGCTATAGAGAAGAGGCCGTTCACTGCCAGGTTGTGTGTCCATGTGGGGCTGTGTGTGTGAGTGTGCATGTGTGTACAGGAGTGGTGTCCTTGAAAGGCTGGATGGTGAGATAGAGGGCGTTTGTTTGAACAGCCAAGAAACAGAGGAGGTATAACCGGGGGGGTTGGACACACCAGGCCGATAATAGTGCATGTTTATGTGTGTGAGTGCATGAGAGCAAGGCAGAGAAAGAAAAGACTCTTGATGTCGTTTGGTGTTTTACATTTACAACAGGCATTCAAGCCAGGAAGTGAAACACGGTGATGCAAAAATAGGTTTTGCCAGAACATTACAGAAATGACACCAAGGAAAAGAAGAAGTTTAGGCCAAAAAGCCATAGAGAGAGGTAGGAATATTAAAATAAAGATAAAAACAGATTAGCAATAGCAAAATGGCTGGCAGGTTTGCTAGTTGTATGAGTAGTATATTCTCAAGACATAAAAAAAAAACAACTTAATAATATATATATATTCGAACAGAGGTCTGCAACCTTTAACACTAAAACAACCATTTGGGTTTAGATTCTTACAGACCTAAACCCAGCAAGACCCACAAAGTGCCACCTCCCCAATTATGAAAATGCACTATTTATGCTTTTGTGGTCATAAGTCACTAATTTATAAAATAAAGCCTATAGATATTTACAGCAATTGACTTGTAACAATGTTGTACTTTTCTTTTTTTTTTCCAAGTTCCTTTCAAAATAAAATACATCCTGTGTCAAATTAGATCCCTTCTCTATGATGGTGTGTCTTCATCCTTTTTCTCATTTTACTATCGATTCTAAACATGGCAACATTGATGCAGAAATATTTTTTTTTTCCAAAGAAACATAATACAGAAATGATATAAATAAACAATAAACCACTCTGTAAGTAATTTATACCTTTTAGTTTAGTTTTTCTAAATAATATGATAAGCTAAGAAAGTAAACATAAATGACAAAACTAAATGAACTGAACATTAACTGTTCTTCAAAGCCAAAGAGCCACAATGATGGGAGAAAAGAGCCACATGGGGCTCCGGAGCCTTTGCTTGCAGACGCCTGGCTTAGTGCAATTTGTGTGAACTTTAAGTCTCCTTTGAAAAACAAAAACTAAATAATAAATGAATAAATAAACAACAAACGTTCTTAAATTGCCCTTTAATTGTTTTTTAAGGGGTGATTTCATAAAGTATTTTGAGAATCCTTCTTTTATTCTTAACTAGAGAACAATTGGCTTATTCTCTGCTTTAACTGATTAAAAGCAGCAAGAGTGAAGATCCTGCTTTTTCATGTTTGCATCCTCTCTAGATCACACAAAACTGCATGATGCATTACAGAGGATATCCTTTAATTCGCTACCAATCAAAATTCTTTTTTAGCCTATGATACTATTCTTTCTTTTGAACAAATGCATAGTTTCCTTTTTCTTTAAATCCATTTTTTTTTTTACATTTCTCAGCAGGACTGATTTCTGCAACTTCAAGCAGAAAACAAAAAAAAAAACCCAAAAAAATGCGTGTGGTTTTGAGTTGTGAATAATGTTTTTTTTTTTTTTTTTCATTTTTATTGCTTTAACCTTTTAACAGTAGTTGGGGACACCTAGATAACACACACTCTTTGACATCTTGTAAATCTTTGAGAGTTTGTGCGATCACAAGGAATCCACTGATTCTGAAACAAAGAAAAGTGGCTTTTCATTTGACAAAGCTGCTTTTCTCCACTTCAGAATCCTCTGGAATTACATTAATTGTGTCAGCCATTGACGAGTTACAGTAGTTAAAAGAATTTTTACACTGGAGCTAAAGCTGTGGTGTTAAAGGGTTAACTATTGTTCTAAATTGAAAAATGAAGTTTGAAATGGCACAGCCATACTTCACCCCTCCATCATTCAAAAAAAAAAAAAGAGCTCTTATACCCTCCCTTCCGACATACATGTTAAAAGTTGCCTTTTCTGCTTTATTATTTTAGAGATCACCACAACAAATATCAGGAGAGAATTTTGGAAACGATTCTTCTCGGTACAAAGTTGGCCTTAACAAGAATAAATGGAAAGATGCTCACTCCTGAAACCAGCTTCTAGTGGTCATTGAAGGAACTGCAACACTAATCACTTCTAGGTTTCATGGTGGTTTTGTAGAGGTGCATATTCAGGTTTTTAATTGTAAATTAGGAGGAGTCGAGTCATTTCAGGTGTTACAACTGTGGCCGTATTTGGTTTTGTCTGTTTTGTTTATTCTGTGGGGTTTTTTTGTATCAGAGTGGGACCTCTGTGTTTTTGTGCATCTTTGTATGTATGTTTGTCTGATTTCTTTCAGGTGTGGTGCATGAAGGTGTGGCTTCAATTTGGACCCAAGCTGATGGAAGCAGCCTTAAAAGCACCATTTGGACCTCCAGCCTGCAAGGGTGCTTGGCTGCAACATGTTTCCACTGCAACTTGGCACTCTTCTCTGCTAGTTTTAGTTTGTGTTGCACTTTGTAGTTTAGTGATTTATGTGGTTTTGTGCCCACTCTTTTGGTTTGTAGTTATGTTTTAAGTGAAGCTGTAGGGGTGAACTGCCATTTTCTTTAGTACTCCTTTTCTCCTGTTTATGTTAGTCCAGGGAGGTTAGTATTTGTTTTTGTTTTCCCTCTTCTTTCGGTTCAGGTAAGATTGTTTTCTGGGCTTAGGAGTTTTGTTTGTTAATTTGGCCTTGGTTCACCCTGAAGCCCTTTTGCTTCACTTTAAGTTCTTGTTGGTTTTTACTCACTAATTTGCAAATAAATGTGTTATATTTGTATGGAGACATTCGTTTGGTGTTTTTGTTAATTTAAACTTGGTGGCCAAAACTGTACCTTTATGTTATGCCCCTCAAGATACGCCTAGACCAAAAATGGGGTGTAACACAGGTGACTGGTGAAGAGTACTGACATTCATGAAAGAACACCCAAAAAACACACTTCAGCACATCTGTAAAAAAAAAAGTATATGCCTTGCACATAAACAGAATCACAGATTTCATTAATATAGTTAACATAATTCTCTAAACTAAACAGTTTTCAGCATATGGTCCAAGCTGTCACTTATTTTGTAAAGTGTGTGTGCATGCACAATCATTCTCATGTAGTAAGGAGCTCATTACTGAACAGATTTGAAATGACTGGTAATGATGATGAAGACGCTCAGATTGATGAGGATATTGATGATCCAAACATGAGCACTTTCTGTCAGTCTCCGCCTGATTTTTGTTCTTTGTCAAACGTTACAATTTCAGCAAATATATACATTACAGGCTTAGATCTTTTACTGAAGGGTGCATTAGCACCAAGATCATTGTAATAACACCTTACTGTGCCTTGTTTCCCACAGCATACTGCATTTAAAAACGTATTCACTTGACATGAGAAGAAAAGACAAACTTTTTTTCTGTTCCAAGTGTGGGCATAGAAAATGTTGCTATAAAGGACTTCCTTTTTAGTCTGACAGTACTGATTTGAGCTTTTTGGCTGAACTAAGCAGAAGTGTCATAGCACAATCTGCTTGTGATAGAAATGTAGAAGAGCTGTCAGGGCTTTTTAAATTGAATTTTATTGTATTTTTGCACGTTGTCAAAGAACATTTCCATTTGTTTTTATGGTGCAGCCTGTGTTGAGTGTTTAGGACTGGAAAAAATATTGTAAAGCTGTTTAGAGGCCGTGGTAATACTCAAAATTGGTGCTGGTGCAGTGCATCTCAAACTTCTAAAAATAATTATTAACTTAGAAACATTAACAACAAAAAAAACTTAATGTATTTCTGTTGGAAAGCACCACTTCACTGCTGCTGAAGTAGTTGTACAAAGGCAAGAACATTAGTAAAACCAAGCTCTATTAGATAGAGGATAGTTAAGCTGAAAAAAATAACTTTGCTAATCATGAAAATGAACATTAGTACTACTTTGTTTCCGCCTAAATGTCCATTTTCCAAAAGCAAATGAATATCAAAGGAACAGACACGAACGGGACGCATCTTAAAGTTTTGTTTTTAAAAGCTAATAACTGCACAATGCACTCTTAAGGGGGCACAATCCTGTGTTTCTGTGTGCCGGGTGAATGCAGAGGGTTGTGTCGTGGGGGCTTTCGATGTAAAATCAAATCCAAATCAATCAACGGAATCACAAAACCAGCAGACGCCTCACTGGGCTGACTGCTAAAGGGAGCAGCCAAAAGGCAAAGAAGACATTTGTAGGAACTAGATCCCACAACACACATGTATTATGATCCCACTTATAGATAGTAAACTGTAGCACTAAAGTCATTAAAAGTAATTCAGAATTTTGGATAAAAGTTTAGGTTAAAGGCACCTCAAACTTGAAATGACTCAACCAATCTGATTCCAATAAATAGGGGCCTTGAAACTGGTCCTGTAATTGTCATTTACCACCCACCAGGATGATTGGGCAGCTTTGTGAAGGAGATAGACAATGTTTTCTGCTCCATTTCAAAGTGATATTTGCTGCTTAGATGAAGCAACATGAACATCCATCCTAACAATAATGCTGCGTACACATTTAGTGTGTGTGGCGCGTTCAAGATAGCAGTATTTGCGTGTTCTTGCACTTTTAGCGTATGGTGTTCATACTCAACTGCCACTACCCAAAAGTATAGTAGTGTATGTACTCACAGTTGGAAGAGGCTTGGTGTGAAATGTCAAAGTGGTGTGAATCTCGTAAATCTTGTTCAAGGCTTTTTTTCACAGCTATGTTCCGATAAATGAAAAACATAGTGTCATATAAATCCAGCCAGGCGCAAACGACATTTATATCCCCTTCATGATCAAGCAGTTGGCACTAAAATGTATTGAAAAGGACGCTACCAATACATCACTACCAAATCCAAGTCCCTGATTGGTTGAATTGTAATTAGTTTAACTTTCAGGGAGCGTTCAATGGCCGCATAATTTGGACTTAGAAACTTGTGTAGTGACACATAAACGTGGGAGTTCTGAATGCAGCAGTGTGACATGAACATTTACATAGACTTTTCATTGGAAGTGGTTGCTCGAACAGGCGTTTCCAAAAGTTTATTTCCAGTCTCCAAAAAGGTTTGATTTTGAGATTTGGCCAGTCAACATTGCAAGAAAGCACTTTCTTATACTAAACAGTGTCCCTTTCTGACATGTATGTGACTAAAGTCAATATGCGAGACATGGTTGACTCTTGCCTCCCAGCATGCTCAGAAAAACCTTATGAACAGTGACAAATGCAGCAGCATGTCTTGTGTTTGGTCAAGCTGAACAGAAATCTTCACTCTACTGCTCTTTTGACTGCTGATTCCCTTCACTAATACATGTCTTTATGGTGACTGTGAGGCTTTACAATTTACCAACTTGGGTCCCCTCATGAACACAGTTTTTCTGTCTGCATGGTCTGGTTCCTTACTTTTAGACCATAGACAGTTATATTGACAACAAAGCAACCCCACACTTTAAGAACAAAATATCATGAAAATAACTGGCTCTCTTTCTTTTTTTGTTTTTATTTTAAATTTGAGGAAATACTTTGTATCAGTCATTCCTACTTTTTGTTTCCTAGTCATAAGCATCCAAATCTCCAGAAATACTTTCATAAAATAATCAGACCTTAACCATGTGATATTTGGTGTGCTATGCTCAACTTGTTGAAGCCAACAGATGCTCTTATTGTCAAATCAAAAGCTGTCATTAAACAGCACCACCAAACTGACAGTCTGGGGGTGAGATTAGATGGTACAAGTGACTTTCATGTCGCTCACATGTTTAACTTTGCCCATATTCCGAATTAAAAAAAAAAAAAAAAGTGAAGATGGGAGACGATGAAAGATAATCTCCTGGGCTCACACATCTCCCGGCACACAGAGGGATAAACAGACACATAAGCAGACTGACGAGTGAGTATAACAACCTCAAAAACCTGACAAGACTCTGCTTGTCCTGTCTCTCAGGATTTTGAAGCAAGCAGACATTGACAGATGGGGAAAGAGAGCAACAGAAACTCTGCATATCTGAGGAAAAAATGTATTTATTATTTAGATGAGTAAAACATTAAATTATTTTAACGGTGAAATAAATGTTAAAATTATTTGATAAATTGTCTTTAACCTGTATCAGACTTCAAAAATAGGCCCTCTTATCCTCCCTGGTGGCTGCAATCCTGGGTTAGAGCAGCTGTCTCACAGCTGTAGGGTTGGAGGTTCAATTTCTGCCAACCACAGTCACATATGGTACCGTCCTTGGGCAAGACAATTAACCCTTAGTTGGCTCTGGTTAGGAATAGAGGAGAAATCTTTGCAGATTACACGGAAAAAGACAAACATAGGTTGATAAAAAATGTATACAACTATATCATCAGTGCTGGTATAAACCCTTACTGTTTGGAAACAGTAGAGTACACAATATTGTTTAAAAAAAGTAGGACATCATTTTTGATTAATGGAAGCTTCCCTTCAAGACACGAGTTCTATTTCTAGATAAATCAGTCTTAGACATCATTATCAATAATACTGCAATAGCTATAAACACTGGTGGAGTTTCAGTCTATAATTGTTCTTACATGAAACAGAAAGTTAAGAATTCCTGAACCCCGAAGCTCCTAATATACATATGCCATGAGATGCTAAATTGCATACAGCAGGAGTTTTGGAGTTTTTTTTTTTGCAAAAATACTTTGACAAAGAACAGATTGGTTAAAAAAAAAACTAGGCCCGTAAATGAAAAACTGCACTCTTCTCCAAGAGAGAAAAAAAAAAGAGAGAGTCCAAGTGTTTATAAATCTGAATACCTTTTTTAAATTTAAATGACAGCAAATTCCCAAAAACAAGTGTTGCAGAAACAGTTTGTATTGCTGCAGCAATGGCTTCCAAAGAAAACCAAAAGTTCCATCTTTTTCCACATATGACAACTGTTAAATGTCAGTGTGAGATCTATAGTTGAACAAAGTTTAAATAAAAATACAAAAGCATAGCAAAAGAAAAAAACAATGGGTAAAGACAAATACTGAAAGTGGCTCTTTTTTATTTCAGTAATCCTGAGCTTTAAAAAACCAAAGTCAACTGCTTCGACTTTACTCATGATATGAATGCAAATTCCCTACTAATCAGAGATGAGATTTGATCTCATCCACTTTAAGGGGGAGTCTAAAACTGCCTTCTTCAAATTTATGCTGATTTAGACACATTTAAATAAGTTTGTGCTCCTTAAAATTTTAGTTGAAGCACAAACTTCTAAAGGATTTGGCAGTCTTAAATCACATTTTATTAATGATAAAAAAAAAAAAAGAGTTTTTATTGCTCTTGCAAAGCAACCGTCTGATGGCCTTGGATTTCAGACAGAATTAAGGATCTAAAACTCCAGTCTTTCAATTTACCAACACAGATGAAGAACATCTGGAAGAAAACCATGGTTTTTCGACAAAAGACCTAAACTATTTTTACATTTCTTTTGGTATTCCACTCAAGGAAACTTTCACAGGTAATAAGGGACGGTTTCCCTGAACATGAAATGATTCTTTGCTGGGAATCCTACATATCTGGTTCAGTGACCCAAACTGCATTTCCATTACACACATGCACAAAATGTTATCAAAATTCTAGAAATGTAGAAAAAAAATACAATTTAGCAAATACACTGTCTCCATTAAATCATAAATGCGAATAAACACAAACCGACTCACACAATAAGTCATTCAAAAATATGGCGACGGATGTGAGCAAATACTTTGATCTACATTCAAATATCTGCCACGCCGCTAGTGCTCATCATCATCTTTTAAAAGAGACTTCAGCGTCTTATTCAGGCCATGGAATGGCAAGCTCCTTACTTGTGGGAGCAGCTATGGATGACGCGATTTTGGGAAATTGTGCTGGGTGATTTTACAGAGGAGATAATCAGATCCAACAAATCTGCATGATGCGCTCAACTTGTGGGACCTCTTGTGGCGCCCGCTGTGCAGTGCCCAAGGCAGGCAGTTCCTACAGGAAGCACATTGCCATCTGTTTGTTGGTCAGGTTATTAATTTAATTCTTAAAAAAGTGTTCATTGCAGTTTTGCAAGATAATTCACTTTCAATACACCTCAAAAACCACCTCCTCCAAGCACAGAAGCTTTTTTTTATGTTTCCAATAGATACATTTAGTACCGCATATTCAATTTGTGCAATTTCATAGTCAATGGAAACTCAGCTACTGAGTGTAGCCGCCAACTGTAGCCAAACAAACCAAATCTGAGTCTCCTTCACGTCAAGTCTTCAATAGTAACATGATATGCAAGGATGTTTGAGGGGGCGAAAGTAAAAAAAAAACTGTGATGCTAATCTGACTTAAAGACAAATATAAAAAAAAATGTAATAGTCTTAGAGAATTACATCTTAATGTAATAAGTGTACAAATCAATTAATAGTTGTGAGAAACACCATCAGTCTGCAGCTTTATATATTTATATTGTGTCTTTTTTTAAATGTATTTATTTTTATATAGCAGTTTGGTTTGCTAGCATAAGAACAATAATATGATCTCAGATGAAACTTTTTTACATTACTGCATCGATGCTTTTAAAGCACTGAAATCTCAAAAAAGATCTTACAAGTAATGTTCACAAGAAGAATTATCAATGAGTGAACGGTTGCCTTTTTCCAACACAGCATTGGACATCTAAGCATTACAGCATGCAATTAACAATTAACTTGCCTATTGTAAACCCGATAATTAATGGGGAAAAAAAACAATGAAAACCTACAAAAATAAGAAAAAGAAAAAAATAAACCAGTCAACTGAAATCCTGCCAAACTTAAATTTGGTTTGAAGTTGCTTCTGCATCTGGAAGTAGAAATACATACTTTTGGTCGTTGACATTTAAGCTTCAGAAAATATTTTTGAAGATAGGCCTGTGCTGTGCGGTAGCTAAGCTCCTGGATTTCTGATTGAGCTCTGAAATCCAAGAAAAGGATGTGGTTCTCTGATCACTGTTGGACAGCACTCCACTTGGAAATAAATACCTACACTGATGGAGTCAGATTTTCTAGCATTCCAAATGGTTTTCCCTGTTTATTTCCCTTAAGTTCTCCATTTTTTAAGGGTAAGCTACAGTAAAGAGGTACTCAATTTATCATAATGTGATGAAATATCAGGAAAGTTATATCTTAGCATTGCCTATTGCAGGCAAGATGCGCTACAGATATCTGTGTATTCATTGCATTTTCTGTGCTATGTAAGACATAGTAATGACAGAGAAAAAAAAAAAAAAAAACGTTTAAACAAGACGCTTGAGTGATTGTTCAAATGAACAAAAAGCATTTTTGCCCATATTTTAAATGATTATATTTGCAGTGATGATGAAGGAGAGCAAAAAAATTGTATCATATAATCAAAAAATATGGGATTAATCCTTTAGAATCAATAAGAAGGACTGATTTATTTCAATGTACAGCAATATAAGTGAACTTCGTTTATCTGACGCAAATTTAAGACTAGATACGCAAGAAAACCTGAAGCCTGTGCTTGTTATTTTAGTCTGATAAGTTGAGTGGAGACATGGAGCATGACCTTGCAGAAAGCAGATGGTTCCGCTGACAGTAAGCTCAGTAAAGCTACTTTAACTCACTTGCACGTATTTCAAGATGATGTAAGCTTTTAAAAGTAAGACTAAGTTAACTGTCAATACGCGAGAGGCCATCACCCACATGAGGTGGCAGTGACCATAAAAGTTAACAAAATGTCCAATGCAGACAGTTTAAAAGCAAGTTGTAATACAGATTCAGATGCAATGACTGTGTCTTTGTATCCAACAGGAATCTGACAATTTTACTTTCAGTGTTTGGCAAGAGGCTGATCCCCCTTATGACACTCTCGGTTTCTTTTACTAACCATATTAGGCAGCTGGATTCAAAAATCAATTGTTTTCTACAATATATCTTTAAGAAAATTCATTTTTAAGTTGTTTCATGTATTCTAAGTTTTCAATAAAAAAAATTGGGCTGCATGGTTGTGTAGTGGTTAGCTCTCTCCCCTCACCAGGCCCTGGTTTGAATCCCGGCTGGGACCTTTCTTTGTGGAGTTTACCTGATCACACAGTAATGAAACAGATAATAATAGCATGTAAGAAGCGTTTCAGCTGTGGCAAAATAAATGCTCTTGCACCTTTTTTCCTCTTTGATAAAGTGGCTATCGTTGCTTCACATTTGTCCGTGGCTCATCTGTTGCTACATTCCTAGTCCGTTTACATCACGTGACCATTTGGTTCAATTGCTCTGCTCTGCAAAAGAATTGTATTCAGAGTAAGCAAACTCAGGGTTATCTTAATAGACTTCAAAAATACAAGAACATCAAATCAAGCTAAAAAAAAATTGAAATATGTAATCCTTGTTTTAGTCCAAAATTGCAGCTGTTTTTAACAACAGCCTACATAAAATAACAAGAGATGATCTAAAATAGACTTACAAATAGACCATTCCCTCTAGGCAGGTTTATTTTTTATGTTTGATCTTTTTTACTATCAAATTGGCACAGGGTGAGAGGCAATTAGAGGGAATTCCATAAACAGTATTGACAATTTACCAAAATCTCACCAACACCGATGGGCTAAAGTGTCAAAGCATCATTTTGGTCCATCGGGTTTGTAATACCCACAAACTCAATTTTCCCTTATTTACAGTAATTTTGGTGTCATGTCTGCCTGTGAACGTGAAGGTACTGGAAATGAAATTTGAGACACACCTTTACGTGGATCAACACAAGGGAAAAGACCAAAAACATCACCACAGTCTCACTCAGTGGCAACAAGAAATGTTACACTGGTAAAAGGAGGATGTTCATGCCAATGATCAAAAGGAAAGATAAGGTGACCAGATCTTCTAACTGTTAACAAAAAATGAAAAAACAAAGCAGTAAAGTTGCATGGTTATCAAAAAACTAATGCTACATATATACGGGGAATGTGATGTACTCACAGTTGGAAGACGCTTAGTGCGAAATGTCTAACCCAGGGGTCGGGAACCTATGGCTCGCGAGCCACATATGGCTCTTTTGATGGTCACGTATGGCTCGCAGACAAATCTTTATTTATACCATTTTTTTTTATTAGACCAGTCCTTCTCGTGCGCTGCGATGCCAGAGGGGCGCACAGTAGTAGCGGTGCTTGGAGAGAAAAATCTGCGCCAGCACTCAGTTTACTATTATCTACTATTTCACAGAGTTTATTCCAGCAGGAAACCTATTAATTGCCGTGCCTAAACCTGCGCGCTCCCGTCTCTGAGAAAGAGCGCGCAGATGCGGGGACGGGATGTGAGGAAGAAAGCGGAGGCTGGGGGTGCCCCTCACCCTCTGCTTTCTTCCACACAGGCAGCAGGTGAATCGCGCAGGGATTGTAATAACGTGAAACCCGCTGCCCGTCACTCACTGCAGTGTGTGAGTGTGTGTTTGTCTCCACGTCTGCATGTGAGTCTTTGTCACATCTACAGAACATTCAGACCTACGATCACGTTTAAAGTCTCAACGCCTGCATGAAGCTGAAACTCACCACGTATCAACCAGACTAGACCATCAGCAGAACCACCACGAGAAATACTCATCATTTATTAACAACAGCATAACCATGTTATTAAAAAGAATCCACAGACTTATTTTACTTTAAAAATGTTGAAATTACATCAAATGCTCACATTCACTTGTATATTTAGTTTTAAACATATTGTTGTGGACTGAGTTGGGTCCGCTGTTGGGCCGCGTTAAAAGTTCTGGAGTTCAGCAAACGCATCAAGCAGAGATCTGATTGGCTCTCAGTTCTGTCACTCAGCCTGTTGTTGGGTAGTTTGGACCAATGGGGTTCAGGTATGGGCCCAATAAGGGAAATAGGAGGGCTGGAGCGGGAGGAGGGAATATAAAGTTGGGAGAAGCGCTCTCGACTCAGCGGGAGAGATTGAGGAGTTACTGAATTAATTGTTCGGTGTTTGTTGCGGTCTGCAGTAACCAGAATAAATAACCTTAAAAGAGGTTCAGTCTCCGTGCCTCAGTGTGGGACAGGGACGCTACATTATTGTATGGCTCTTTCTAAATTACATTTAAAAATATGTGGCGTTTATGGCTCTCTCGGCCAAAAAGGTTCCCGACCCCTGGTCTAACCGATGCAAATCTCGCTACAGGCTTTTTCTTTCACAGCTTTGTTCTTATATATAAAATATTTAAATCTGGCAGGGCACAAACCACAATTATTAATTTCTCCTTCATGATCACTGTACAATTGGTTGACACTTCTGTAAACTGGAAAGGACGCTATTCAAACGTAACTACAAAATCCAAGTCCCTGATTGGTCAAAGTTCAACTAGTTTACCTTTCGATGAGCATTCAATGGCCACACGTTTTTTTTACATAGAGCCCTAAATAGGATACAAAACGTGGATAGTGGCATGTGAATGCAAAATGCTGACACGTAGCATAAGAGTATTGAATATGAGCAAAACGGAATGATTTTTTAAAGGATGTTTCTGTACCATAAGTTTTTTTTTTTTTTTTAACTAAAATTTAAAAAATAAATATGCACATATGCAGATAGTGGCATTTAAGAAGTAGTGCATTGTTGGTGGGAACTGCCAAAAGATCAAGATTTCTATAGAAAACAGGCATAAAAAATGTGAAGATGGACCATGAAGGATGTTTTGACAACAATATGGGTAAAAAAGGAAAAAGACAATAAAACAGGAGAGGGGGATAGAGCAGAAGAAAAGACATTTCTGAAAAACAGGAATCGGAATGCAGTGGGGAGATGCTGTTAATTCGCTGTTAGGAGAGATGTTTTTGAGTTTGACACACTCTGCAGGAGGTCTTTGACTGTTATTGCTTTTGAACTGCAGTACACATACATGCACACAAAAACAGACACACATAGCTCATGGTGGACCAAGGATAATGCTTGCTTGAAGGTAAAACAACAGAAAATGAGAGAGGAAAGCACAAAATAAGGGAATCTGAAATCCTTATTTGGTAATAAATTCTTAAGTTCATCTTGTCTGTAAATGTCACACACCAGTGGCCCCACTGGCTTCTGTGTACAGAAAAAAAACCTGTTTTAAAGGTGAACAAAAGCCCTGATGGTGATATTTTAAGACACTTAATAGTGGCTACAGACAATAAAAATGTTCTTAATCCCACATGAGGACTCTGCAGACGTAACTATTTTTTCATGATACTGCTTATTACTCCTTTGCTTTTGTTCCATTTTCCCATCATTCTATCCTTTTTCTGCATGATGTTCTAACACATCCTGCCGCCAGATTTTCAACTACACGTTTGCACCCTTTCCTTTCCTTTTCTTTGTTAAGATGGTATTCCTCACCCACTTACAGAAACAATGCTTTTATCTGCTTTATAGCAGTCACATTTATTTTCAAGATTTCCTGATGACTAGTACTGCTTTATTGTTCAAATATTTTAAACATTTTACTCTTGCACTGCAGACGCATAACAGATGAAAGATGTAGCTGGTTTAGCTTCTTCGGATTTTCTCACACTCCCGTTGACATACTAATCCTAGGGTTATCTTGATGAGTCACAGATAACCCGTCTCTTGTCCCTGGATTTGTTGTCAGTAAAAAACATATCACAAGCTACATAGAGAGCAAGAAGTTTAAGAGAAATTGGCTCTCTCAACATTCAGGAACTGCTAGTTTTGTTTATTTAATTTGTTTTATTACTGGACATGACAAATCAAGATGGAAAGGAAAAAACAACTGCTGCCTATAGTGCGATGGTTTAACATCAATATTTAGTACTTTTTGACTTTGTTTTACTTCTTAAAAAAACAACCACACTGCATGAAAAGCTGCGCACTAAAATCAGAATTACGTCACCATAAACCAAATGCCAAGGTACAAAACGTATAGATACAGGTTTATTTCAGTCTCCAACTGTATCAAAGATTAAAGCTAAAAATACAAACAAGATGAATGACAGAAACTGCTAATTAAATTTGAGGTAATTGATTAGGGGGGTCTAAGGGCAGGGATGCCAGTATAGCTTGGTCAGTTTGTTAGTTTATTTTAGTATTTTCCTATTGACTCTTTGTATTCATGATCCTTTTGAGTTCATGTTTTACTTCAAAGCCCATCGAGACGACTGTTGTTGTGATTTTGGGCTATACAAATAAAATTGAATTGAATTGAATTACTTTGGTGCTAATAAAATGTTTTAAAGGGCCTATATCATGCTAGTCTTATGCCTTTCAGAGCAAACTATGTCCATGTACATGATATTACCTTTGGCAGACTAAAGAACACATTTTATATGAAATTTTTTATTTTCCCCATGTTCATTTTCCTACCCATAAGTAAGACAAGTCGATCTCCGTGGCACCGCCTTGAGGTTGCCGGCCATTTCATGACGTCAACCTAGAGTCGACCTAGGCAGCGTGTCTGTGTTTTGCTCATAAAAACAAACAACATCCTAACGTTTAGCAAGACGGATGTCCATATCGTGCATATAAAATGAAAGCGTTTTGCTGATTATGGCTAGCTCCACGGCGAAAGTGTGTGTGTGTGTGTGTTAGCCTGGGGGGGGGTTTGCTGGCAGCGCAGACTCTTCCTGGAAGGGGCTGTTTCCCTACTTTGTGATGTCACAATGTGAGGACCTGCTCGTTTTCGTGGATTTGGAGGGGCTGGTTCTCAGGAAGCACATTTTTGAGGAATGCTCAGAGATGTGTGTATGGATCAAAACCCCGATTTGGGGTTGTCTTTTGTGAGGAATTAACATTATAATACACTTACAAGTTCAAACGTTGATTCTGCATGATATACACCCTTTAAATCTAACTTAAACTGATACACATTCTTACAAGAAATCAATCATTTAATAATTTTAGTTTAAAAAAACAAAATGTTTTTGCAACTAAGTTAAATGACAAGGAAGAAACTTTTTTTGTCTTAACTGCCAACCTTATCTGAACTCAATCTGCATCTCCAGATGGTTTGTTTGACAGGACCGTCTGAGAAATCACAGGCACATTCACATTTAATGAATAGGATGCACTAAACAAAAAAAGCACTAAATAGTTGGTGAATATTAACTGCCATTGTTGATTCCCGTCAAACAACAGACCCCCTGTAGCTACCAAATGATGTTGATTGGTCCGAACATGTGAGACTTGAACAGCAGTAGTTAGATGGGAGTGTGGCAAGATGGATTTTCTTATAATCTTGCAAATCTCAAAGGAACATAGACGCTTGCCAGGGTGAGTCTGATCTATATGTGGAACCTGATGTCTGAATATCGGGATGTTTTTGAATCTGTCTAAAAATGTGACTTTTTTACTAAATTGAAACTCCTGTAGGGTGCTGTGAAAGTAAAATAAGGAGACAATTGAAGTATTTTAAAGACCTTGTCATTAGTCTAACAATATCTAGTAACGTATACACTTTTTACTAGTAGCATGTGGGTGTTTAGTTTGCAATTATAGTTAAATATGGTGTATTTTTTTGCTTCTATGAAGCAGCCGAACAAAAAAAATCAAACAGTCATATCGTGGAACTTATGGAAAAACAAAAATGTGGAAGGAAGAGTGAGGATGATTGAGAGACAAAGGATTTTTTTTTATGTATAAGTGTCTTTGTAATGAGAGTACATTGATCTCTGTTCATCGATACTCCACAGATCAGCAGAGGGCTGCTTCAGGCACAGAAACCAACACATTTGTGTAACTACACTTCTAAGAGCTTTGCCTTGACTGCATTTCTTAGCCCAGTTGGAGTTGGATTAGGGAGAATATATTATCACCTAATGAAGCTTTGGACATAGCCAATCATGTCCCTCTTTTTCCCACCCCTGTTAAAAGCATTAGCTGGGCCTCTTTGATGATATGGTGGAAGCATTGTTCTCGTCCATCAGGAAGATTCCCTCCTGGGGAAACCAATGCCCCCACGAACAGACGTGGCTGATATTAAACACCTATTAAACTAGTGCACCAGATGAAACATTAGGTTAACCTCTTTGGCTCTGAACTAGCAGAATAATTATAGGGAAGATGGCTCAATAATGACATGTTCCAACCTTAGTTGATGACTAGCCAGATCACAATTTAAAACATCCAAGGAGAAAGTGAGGCTCTGTACTGTTCATTAGGTAAAACAGCATAAAATGACACATCATAGCCTTTGGTATTGCTGAATGTTGCTTAACATAAAACATAACTGGATACTTAGATATAAGGAAATATGTCAACCTCTGACGGTCCCACCAGAAGGACTACACAAACTTAATTTAGGGGACTATGTTGCAGTCTTTCCATGGTCCAACCCTGTCATCCAGCATGAGTGACTGGGAGATACTGAACTGTTACGGCCCCCCAACAGGCAAACCTGTCCCAGTCTAGAGGAATTCACAAAGGGGCCAAAACATATGAAAGATGGACACCAAATAAATTTAGGAACACAGTTTATTAATTGGGAGAAATAACCTGTGTCCTGTAAAACAAAAGAAAATAAATAATTACTGTGCTGGTCCCAACAAAAGACAAAACAGAGGGATTGGAATCTTGGCCAAACATAAAATAATCCAGGGAGACAACTGACCCAGCCAACGTTGACCGTCGGAGTCAGCAGCTCCCTACTAAGGCTGCCTAACAGAATCTAACTATTGAAAATAAATAAACAAAACCTGAAAATAAGGACTACCAAGGTCCAACTACTACCCGAACTAAAATAACAAAACCCAGCAGTATAAGACTGCTGAGGACCAAGAGGGAATCAAAAGAGAAACAAACCAACCAGCAAAGCTCCAACTCAAAAAAAACTGCTCCTCAGCCTCCTGCTCTGCCCTCTCTGCATGCCTCTCTGTCTTAAATACCTGGCAGGTGCTGATCAAGACCATTGGCTACACCTGCCAGGTGAGTAGAATGACGGGAGATGCAGCAAAGCAGCAGCAGCAAGACATAACATGAACTAACAACATATAATAAACAACGATACAAAAGAGTACAAAAACACCAAGCAATGCATTCAGTATTTAAACAAACTGGGTGAGCAGCATGCATATGCTCAATGCTTCTTTGTCCAACATAATCACAAGCAGGTAAAACAACCTCATTGGATTTTTGTCTCATTTGCAGAACAAAACTCCACAGATTCTAAATATAGCTTTTTCATTGCCATGGAATGATGGGATGCATGCATTTGGGGGAAAAAAATGTGTGTTAGAGGTTTTTGGAGAACCTGTAAACACACTATACAAATCCAGACAAGTCAATAAAGAGGCAGTCATAGCCATGGCTTCCAAAACAAATTGAATCTCCACAAAAACCGCCTGTTTATACCACTTTAGCTTAGTAAAATGTAAGTACAGAGAGATAAACAGAGTGCTCTTGTTACTCTTAATAAAGGGCCAAGTTAGCAGCAGTTTGATGTATTCAATATTCTTAGCAGAATATCAGTGACTTAAAATGATTTATTTCAGTATAGTGTCAGAAAAAAGGTAAAAATTCACACTTTACAGCAAAATAGGCCTCATTTAAAAATGACAGATTGACTAGATATGAAACAATAGAAAACAGGAAGTGGAACAGAACTCTGTAAATGGACAGCTATAAAGGGGGGCAAGGAAAATGTCTACTTTTTTCCAGCTATTGTTTGTGTTGCTTTTAGTCTTTACCCACAACCTTCTTTATTCACAGAAGCTTTTTTTTTTTGTTTTTGTTTTTTAGAAAAGGATAGTTTCTAGTGTTAATATTTTATTTCGGTTTTGTGGATCATTCTGGCAGGTTTACATGTTTCAACCATAAAAAGTAGTTTATGATGCTTTGTAATGTCAAAAAAGAATCTAATCTACTAATTTTCAAAAACATAATATACCTCATTTTAATGTTTATTACCATCTCAGAAATAAGAACTATTGGAGTGTTACTCATTTCCTTTCATTTCCAATTCAAACAGTCCTTCCTTTCAATAGGTGAGGGAAATCAGTGTGCGTAAGTGTCAAGAATAATTTTCTTTGTTTGTGTTCAATACTTAATGTGAGCCCACCAGGTGATTTACACTAAGGCCGCAAACAATCTATAATATGATATCAGAGTATTTGATCAAGGTTGTCCTTCATGAATCCATAGAAGAAGAAAAAAAAAAAAAAAAAAAAAAAAAACTGTACAGCAAATGTACAGCAAGTGTGGGCATGTACACGGACCAAAAATATAAACGCATCACTTTTGTTATTGCTCCCATTTTTTATGGTAGGAACTCAAAGATGTGAAACATTTTCCACATACACAAAATAACCAGTTCTTTGAAATATTGTTCACAAATCTGTCTAAATCTGTGATAGTGAGCACTTCTCCTTTGCCAAGACAATCCATCCCCCCTCACAGGTGTGCCATACCAATATGCTGATTAGACAGCATGATTATTGCACAGGTGTGCCTTAGACTGACCACAAGAAAAGTCCACTCTGAAATCTTCAGTTGTATCACACAGTACAATGCCACAGATTTTGCAAGTTTTGAGGGAGCGTTACACTGTTCAGGGCAGATGGCAGACAGCGTGTGTGGGTGTGGGTGTGGGCCCACGGTGGTGGTGAGGTTATGGTATGGGCAGACATATGTTATGGGCGAAGAACACAGGTGCATTTCATTGATGGCATTTTGAATGCACAGAGATACCGTGACGAGATCCTAGGGCCCATTGTTGTGCCGTACATCCAACAACATCACCTCATGTTGCAGCATGATAATGCACGGCCCCATGTTGCAAGGATCTGTACACAATTCTTGGAAGCCAGAAACATCCCAGTTCTTGCATGGCCAGCATACTCACCGGACATGTCACCCATTGAGCATGTTTGGGATGCTCTGGATCGGCGTAGAGTGGACCAACATTCCACAGGCCACAATAGACAACCTGATCAACTCTATGCAAAGGAGATTTGTTGCACTTCATGAGGCAAATGGTGGTCACACCAGGTACTGACTGGTTGTCTGAGTCCCCTGACCCCCTCAATAAAACAAAAGTGAAGATTTCAGAGTGGCCTTTTCTTGTGGCCAGTCTAAGGCACACCTGTGCAATAATCATGCTGTCTAATCAGCATCTTGATATGGCACACCTGTGAGGTGGGATGGATGGTCTTGGCAAAGGAGAAGTGCTTACTATAACAGATTTAGACAGATTTGTAAGCAATATTTCAGAGAACTGGTTATTTTGTGTATGAGGAAAATATTTCACATATTTGAGTTCATACCATAAAAAATGGGAGCAATAACAAAAGTGTTGTGTTTATATTTTTGGTCAGTGTAGTTAAAAGACTAGGAAGAAAACAACACATTTATGTCAAATTGTCTGTAGGAAACAAAACTTTGATATCGGCGATGAAATACATTTTTAAAACTGAAGTGATGGAGCTTATGGCAGAAGTGAATTAACAGATTTTAGCTAACACAAAACGTCATTAGGTAACAACATCCCAAATGAGTTTGAACACTTGAATGCTCAACAAATCAGCTAAGAAGGAAACCTGCTGTGTTCAAAATAAACCTAGTCAGTTTTTCTATTAAGTAATATTAAAGTCCCACTAATCAATTTTTGACCTATTTTAAAAGTGATCCCAGTGGTCTTTTACTTTTAACTATGATTATGCCATTTTTAACCAATATTTAAAGCTAATTTGTGCCTTTCTAGGACAGTTTGTGCAGAGTAGCAGTAGTTCATTGAAAATGTACCTCTAAGTTTAGGCAAAACTGTTGGCATGGAGTAAACCCACCCCTTCCCTACCATCCATTTATGGTCACCTGCAAGCTTACAGCCCCTCACAACCCCAAACTGACATTACCGGTGCAACAGAAATGGCGACCAATATCGGGGCTACACAGCAGTTTTGAGCCTGATGCCAGCTCAGACTAAGAAAACAAACGGATCTAGTCGTCTCCAAGTGGATGGATCGGAATGTAAAACCAAGGAGCTTGAGGCTTGCCATTAACTTTTACATCATGCTTACAAGCTTTTTTCAACAGCATTTTTGCATCTGCTCCTGATTCATAACAATTAGAACAAAAACATTCTCAAAAATGAAATGTTAAGCTTAATTTTCTTCATATATATCCTCCATCATCAACAAAACGCCACAAGAACATATTAAAAACACAACAAACACAATTTCCATTGTGGTGGGTTTTAAAAACTTGTTTCTGTCACTCTGAGATGGACTGGTAATAAATAATATATCCTGCAAATTGTTTGGTGATGGCTGGGACATTTCAGATTTTTCTAGGGTATATCAACTGAACTATATGACCCTAAGGAAGATTAAAACGGTTATGAAAGCAAGCAAGTGATGGTAAATTAAGACAATGCTCTCCAGCCTAACTACACTGTCAGAAAACTCAATCTTGCAAAGCAGAAAAAACAATATAAAAATGTCAGTAAACTTAATGATGCAACACGCCACATATTGACTTTGGCAAGTGTTGATGTTTGAGGGAGATAAAGGAAGTAGAAGGACACATCCCCGGAGCAACATGATGAAGGGCCTTTATTGTTGGGCTGAGGTGTAATAACACAATGTCTCCCCAGAAGAGGAACCCCGTGGACCCGGAGTGACAACCTTGAGATAAAACAGAATATATTTTTCAACACTGGAAAGGGGAAAAAAATATTACATAAATAAAAAAAATGAAGCGTGTTCCAGCTTCCTTACAATCAAGGGCAAGAACTTTATGTATGAAAATCTACAGAACAAAGTGTAAAAGTAGAAGCAAAAATGCAGAGGTTCATTCCTTTCATACATATCCATGTGACTGACAAATCCAAACAGTGAAAAAGTCTCGTCTCTAATCAAATCAAATGAGAAACAATGTTGGGGCCACAACTAAACATAACTATCGAAAAATTAGGATGTTGGTAAACAGTGAAAGTAAGATCAACTTTGTTTGGCCACCAATTTTCAAAATAAAAGTCAAGTATCATGGAGAGTTGAAGAAAAATGTTGAAAATCTAAAAGATTAAAGCTGTCTTGGAAAAGTCAAAAGAAGCGAATAAGTAAAATGCTTTAATTAAATAAAAGCAAAGAGCATCACATTAATCACCAGCCAATATGCTAACATATTTGCAATACTGCTAAATATTTCTTGTTTTTTTTCAAAAATCACATTAGAGAAGGTTTGCAATATTTCAAAGACCATTGTTGTTTAACAGAAGAGTTGAACACAGCAGCATTTATCCAAACTAAGTGTAAATATGTATTACTAAGTAACTAAGAGTCAGCTTATGTACAATACACGAAACTTCCAAGCAGGGGTGTCAGACTCCAGGCCCAGAGGGGCGGCACTCTGCTGTTGTTCTTGCTTTTTTCAGAATTCCTGCCTTATGTGCTGACTACCTGGGTCAGGTGTGGACCCTGGACAGGTTGGGTACGGCCTTTGGTCTACAAAACTGGCCAAATACACTGCTGAGTGGTTTCGGTATTTAAAGCAGTAGATGTACTCTACCATGCTTTTTTTTGTGTTTTTTATGCTTGTTTGGGAACCCGGTGTAATTTATTCTGAAGTGTGGACACCCAGTCAAGTTTAATGGTGGTTATTGGTTGGGGTAGATGCGTTTTGTGTTTGTGTGTCTTTGTGTGTGTGTGTATTCTAAAACCTATTTCCTAGTGGCAGTCAACTGCATTTAGGAATGTCAGTTTACAGATATTTGATTCTGAATATTTTCTGAAAATTCTGTCTTGGATCTGAGTTCAAGTATTTCTGGGAGGTGAGGTGTGGTCTCAGACAGGGATGTTGCTTTGCCAGTCTCAACACACTTCAAGGATCTTCCCATGTCCACATCCGACCCCATCCAATTCAAAATATGTGAACTGATATTTGCTTTGGAGTTGACTGTGAGAGTTTGGGGCAAAATTATGATTGAAGTCAGCTTATCATTTGATATTCATTCTAGTCAATGATTGTATTAAATCTATCCCAAAAGAATCTCTAAAATAAAATATGAGAGATCAGTTGGTGAGATTTCAGATCAAACAGATGCCAGGGATTTAAAATAACATTAGGGGAATTTTAAAAGAGAATCTTTTTTTTTTTTTTTTCCAATGCATTTCTGAGGCCACCTCAGGCACCACCACTCAACTTAATCATAGATTTTGGATCTTGTGATTTTCCCTTTGACATGCCTTTGAACTCTGAGCTTGAAAAGCAACTGTTAAGGTTTTGGAAGAGGAAGATGGCACCAAGCAGACTGACAGATAGCAGACATCATAAAAGACTGGAAAGAAATGAGACAAAAAATCTAAATTGTAAGTTGGAAAAAGAGATGGAAAAGTGTAATTGCCTCTAAAAAGGAACATGCTACACATTTTTCTCTAAAGTGAACAACAAATCATTAAACAATTAACATATCTGTGCTTAATTGTCACATATAGGAAAGCATCAGGGCAACACTGAGTTTTTGTCCAAGGATAAAAAAGCCCACTTGCAGCTCTGCAAATGGCTGCTTTAGCTTAGTTGCTACAGCACATTCATATTCAAGATAAAAACATTTTTAAAATGCACAACAGTCAAGAAAATGTAAACTTTTAAAGGCTTGGCTTGACAGTATGTTTAAACAGCATCACACAAAAACACAAATTCTGTTGAAAAAGATGCAAAGCAAACTGAACTAATCGATCAGCTGCTTCTTTTTGCAACACCAGTCGTATATTTTGTACAATTGATGTTTTCAATCCTCACCTCTGATGGAAGAGTTCCATCAGCCTCTGTGTCTCTTACTACCAACCAAGTGGAGAGCCTAAAGCAGTTTGAGGAACAGTACACTGCAGTCAGGGACCATGTCAAGCTGCATCTGTTAGTGTTTCCTGCAGTTACTGCTCCTCTGTGGAGGACTGATGAAATGTCAACTGAAACATTTGACCCTTAAACACTCTTTGAAAATGACACATTTTAAGATCATTTGACCATGAGGTGCCACACTTACAACTATGTTCTTTTATGTAGCATAAAGAATAAGCAATATACCGAACACATATTTTATTGTTGTCAATTTTATCTATAAAAGATGTGACAAATCACGTTTATGGTGACCTGGTTTAGAAAACTGCTAGTAAAAGTTTTCCAGTTTTGGCAGTAAATCTGTGCCGTCTTCTGTGGCATTCTATTTGAGTCCAGTTTTTTTTTTTTTTTGGATAGAACTTATTAGGCCGAATCTCAGTTCCTCTCCTATCCCTCTGGCTCCTAGTGCTCCAATTGTAGGATCATTTGGAGCATTAGTGGTGTCTGAACGTGTTTATTAAGCGGGAGCCGTAGTGACTCAGGGCTGGGTATCCCTCCACCATTACCGATCCAGGCTGCTCTTGCGGCATAGAGGAGAAAGGCATTACTTCATGTGTGCTCTTGAGCACAGAAGTTTACATTTAAATGTAGGAAATGACTTTTTGTCTTTGCATGACTTTTTGAAGTTATAAAACCAATGTTGTCATGTATTTTCCGAGCACTGGCAGCTAAACAATAACATAGCTCACCGGCGACTATTGATAACGCCATCAAGTAGCAGTAACTTCTGGATTTGAAGACACAATTTTTTCAAATCTCTCCACTCACAGGACTAAATGTATAGGGATAGGAAGAAGCGGGAGGGGTTCTCCCTGGAGCAATTTGATTGTTCTATGGGTTCTGCTTCACACATGGCTTTTATAATTAAATAATAATAAAAAAAAGAAAAATTGTCAGATAGTCTTGAGTATCTACAGCCTCTTTTTCTTCTAGGTTGATTTAGTCTAATTTATGTAAGAATTCCCAGAATGTGTGCCAGTAGAAATCTACAAAGCTAACTGAAGTAATTCAGAGGCACATAGGAGTGAATGGGAGATGATACCTGTTTAACATACGAAAAGAGAGTTGATAGCACCATGATATGGTTTCTTCATGCTAATCAGCTTGAAATGGTGTGAAACAGCATACCTTAGTCACAGCACTACTGAACTGAGGACTGGTGACAGCCATAATCAGTCATGTGACAGCTTTAATCAAGGCAATGAAGGGGAGCAAGAGGACTCACTGTTATACTATCAGCAACCAGTCCATTTGTATGTCTCAATTGCTGAGTGTGATGCATATAAATAACTTGCATGGCCCATTAGACTCATCACACATCTCATTCTGACAGAAACACGTTGGGTTACATGCGAACAGACAAACGCGAGGAGAGTGACTCAATCCGCTCACTCCACGTTGTCAGAAAGAATTATGTTCACGTCAAAACAGAACAGAGAAATGGTCGGGAAAACGACAAATTGACTCAGTTGATCTGTTGATGTAGTGCAAAGAGTAAACAGATAAACAAGCAACTAAACTACCCCCCCCACACACACAAGCAGTTTAAAAAAAAAAAAAAAAGCTTATTTACTAGTTGATTTGAAAAAAACAAAGTATGACATTATTTTAAGATAAATAAACAAAAATGTAAAAACAACAAAGCTTTAAAATGTAAAGCAGGAACAAGCATTTTAAATAATGTACCCAAATTAAAACTTCTGTGTTGTTTTATTCTTCTTTTAAAAGTACAAACTATTTGTAAAATTGAGTTTTTCACACACAAAAAATAAATCTATATATTTAAGTCCTTAGGAAACATCTTATCACGCTTCCTATTGAGATCTACACTCATTGGTGAAGCTTTACCGCAATTTCAATAAGATCTACCTCTCAGGTACGCACTGGCTTGTTATGTCACCCTACATGCTATTAACAATCAGGCCTTCACTTTAAACCAATAGCTAAAAAGCACACCTTTTCTTTTCAGTCAATGGCAATCTTACCTATGCACAATTATATATTTTTCTGTGACACAAATATTATTTTTTATTATTAGTTATTTTTTCTTTTTACTTTCATTCCTAATATCTCTACTTATTCCTGATCTCTGTACTAATTGAAATCTTCTCATAACAGTTTTCCTCTAAACAGAAAGTGTAAAAAACCTGAATAGCCAGCTGATATTTGCAAATGCAACTTTGAAAAAAATAATAATGATAATGAAAATGTGTTAAAGTTTAATAAAAGGCTTGAAATGTGTACAATGCAGCTGGTTAAATATTATTAACCAGTTTAAACATAAACAGACTAAGCAGGTTAGTAAGTAGCTGAACCTATAGTTTAGATACCAGCACACATGTTGACACATTTGTTGCAGTGTTTGCCAGATGCAATAAAGTACAAACTAAAAACTATGCTTTAAAGAAAACTATACTTTTCTAAACTTTATCCATTGCAAGTAAAAAAACAGTCCACACTTCTTTCCTTTACAACTTTTTGATATACAAGCTCAAAACTCCAAGCAACACGTGTCACCAAAACTAGCCTGCTGTGTGCATCTGCTTTGGGGTATTATTTTTAGCTAAGCAGGACATTATTTCTGCTCACTTGGAGAAAAAAAAACAAGTGTCACACAACCTAAAAAACAAACATCTACTTTTCAATTAAAAAAAAGCTCATGACCCTAAAACAGTTTATTTTTTCTTTTTTTTTTTTTGATATATGTTCATAATTTTATTATGGAGCTAAAGTAAAAGTCAAAGAATGTAAGTGGTCTACGTATGTTAGATGATAGTTCAGTTATCCCTCAGCGGCTCTGCATCTCCAGTCCAGAGAGGCTCCCTTTTCTAAAACCTCTACAATATATGCCGACCCACTGGGCTAATTTAATAAAAGCCTTCCCTTTGTTTCCATGGAGACCCTACAGGTAATTACACCCACAACCTGGCCTGTGTGCCGCCGTTATTATGGGATACAGAATTGATCTGAGCATGCAGAGGGGTTGCCAGGGGAAACAAATGACCTCTGTAAAGTGTTTTGTCTCCCGCGGCAGTGAAAACCGAAGGCAAATTATCGAATTAACAAGGTCTTTGCTATTGACACTGTCCACACACTAAAATACACAAGCAAAAGGACACCTTGTTTCATTTAGTCCTTTATAAAGAGTTAGATTGACATGAGACATGACCTCTTTGTCTGTGAAAGCTGTTCAAACAGCTGCTGCCTCATTTCAAACCCTGAGGGGAAACGTTCAGTCAACATTTCTGCTGCAGAAACAGAGACTGAAGTCGTGCACAACAATGAAGAAAAAGGAAGGAAATGTACAATGGCCCTTTAAAACATTCATTTCAAAGTCTGGTGTTTTGTCTTTATCAAGACAAGGCCATGTAAGAGCAAGAGGGCAGTGTGTTATTTCATTATAAGTGAAAGAGGAGGAGGCTGGGATGGAGAGGAAGAATTGTCCAAAGACTTTTAATTGGATTGCTAAAGTGCCTTCTTAATTGAGTTCTGTTTTCTTGTTAATATAAAAGTGTGTATGTTTACGTTGAGGTGTGCTAACACACATCAGTGCCTGCACGCACATGGTGCCATGGCCAAATTGAGCCCAGGGGTTCGGGGGTAGTGAGATTAGACAAGATCTGATGAGTCCAACGCTGGACACTTCAGCAAAAATTCTATTTAGACACTCTTAGACTGACTGCTTCATTTCCAACAGCTTACCTTTAATAGCTTCCTTTACTGTCGCCTTAATTAAATTCTCACATTAATGCTTTGGCTGGGGATCAGCGCTCTTCAGAACCCGTTAACTCACATTTCCCAGGTGGTCAAAACACGCATATGCGTACCTATAAGAGATGATGCAAGTGAAGAAATCAGAAAAAGGAAAATAAATAAATAAGTAAAAAGGTGCATCTGTTCACAGGCACAAAATACAATTTGAAAAGGGGCCCTCAGGAGCAGCACCTGAAGCCGAAAAAGCTAAACTCATCTAATGTCTTCTCTCCAAGATTAAGGCTGCATACATGTGTTTTCCATCTGCAACAACAAAGGATATATGCTCACAGAATTGCCATCATAAACCAAATTGATTCCAAACTGTTTTTCGCTGATGTTTTTTCCCTGCTTCATAGAGAAAGGAGAGAAAAACGCTGACGCCTCTCCTATCTGTGAGCTATACAGGGAGCACCTGGCACTGTGCGCTAAAACATGAAATTCAATCTTGTAACGTGGTTGGAGTTGTTTCCCTGCTCCACTGGGTACATCTGAGACAGGAGAGTAAGAGAAGAAAAAAAAAACAAAAAACAGAGGGACCATATTCACATAGTTCTTACACCTTAAAATAAAGTCTAGATGTAAAATAGAGTCAATTGAATTCCGATTCGTCTCACTGAAGGAGACAGCGGCTCAATTCCAAGCTGGCTGGTAAGGTGCATTAAGTTTGTGTTACCACTCTGCACTTAAGAATATGACTTGATCAAGTGAGTTTAATGAGTTTAGCTCTTGTATTTTCTTGTCGGCAGCCTCCAGCAAGGTGAAACTTAACTGAAACACAGAGAACCCGCGGGTCCACAAAGGTGTGATGATCAGATCCTTCAGATCACTATCAAAGGAAGGTTGAAGTTTCAGAATAAAGCCTGCAATTCAGCGTCACACACAAGTGTCTTAAGCTCAGAATAGAAAAAAATAACTGATTACAGTGGTGATGAACCATAGTCTTTTAACATCCCCACTTAACACACCAAAAAAGAAAAAACACACAAAAAAAGGCTCTATGGATTTTTCCTGTGCCTTTCCTGATGCTCAAAGACATTACAATGTGTGTCCATTATTCATTCACTCCTTATTCACACTTGATGACGGTGAGCTACTGTTGTAGCCACAGCTGCCCTGGGGCAGACTGACAGAGGTGCGACTGCCAATACGCGCCTACGGCCCCTCTGACCATCACTGCGACATTCATAGGCATTCTGGACACAAACACAGCAGACTGGGGGGAGCGGGGATCAAACCACCGACCCTTTGGTAATTGGCCGACCTGCTCAACCACCTGAGCCTGAGAAAATGTTGTTGAAACTTCTCATCACTGCAAATAAATAAAGTCTGTTTAGATGTACAGCAGCCAATTTACCTCATTAATATTCAGATCTAAATGATTCTAAATCAGTCATCTCATTTGTAATAGTTCAAAAATGCTATCAGAGTGAAAAGACTTTTCAAAACAACTCTTGTGAAAAATTTTTAGTGTTTGTGTTAGAAAGAACGGCAGGAGGCCCCGACTCAGAAGGCAAATGTGACAAACAAAAGCTGTAAAGTGTGATACGTTTGTACAAAGAACAACCAGTTGCTGAACTGCAAACCAACACAAAAATGCAACACAATCTGAAAAACAAATTAGATGATACAAAGACTAACCCCACTCACCAAGTTAAAAAAAATAATTTAAAGATTATTGTTGCTGAATATAGACTGATCCTTAAGTCACATGGTCTCCAACATCAATTTACCCACAAACAATTATTTAATAAAATATTAAAATTAACAGCTCTATTTTTGAAATGCCAATTAGTCAGTTCGTTTCATTAAATGAGGTTAAGGAAAAAAAGACATTAGGTTTAAGGAGAGATTACATCAGTGCCCCAGAATCATAAACCTGCACTGACAGTGATGAGCGGTTTCACACTCAGCCATTGAGCGCATGTTAAATAACAGTCATGTGCAATTTGGAGCAAACATCACTGTGAACTGATTGTAGATGTGGCCCAACTAATGTATGTTTTATCATTTCTGATAGGCAGTTAAACCTACTTTATAAGTCTTCAGTTATGATCAGTTTTAATCTCTACATGTGACAGAAATTTAAATATATATACATTATTCTAATTATGTAAACATTTTGTGAAAAAGACTGCATGTGCAACAGCAATTAAGGGCAACTTAATCAAGAAAACAAGAATAAAGCTACAGACACACCAGGCATGTGACACACGATCCAGAACACGTTAATCGCAAGTTCTTGATGGTGTTCACACTGGACAAGCAGGGATGGGCTTCTTCTTCTTCTTCTTCTTCTTCTTTTTCTACTGCCTACCAGTCCATGTCCGCCACCTACAGCTGGAAGAGGCTTGGTGTGAAATGTTGTCGCGGTGCAAAAATCTTGCAAATCTTTCTCCAGTCTTTTTCCTTCACAGCTCTATTCCTATATCCAAAAGACTCGATGCCATAAAATTTGGGCTGAGCAGCTTTTAATTTCTCCTCCATGACCAATTTTCAAGCGGTGATGGATTAAAAGGGACGACATCCATACATCACTAAAAAATCTGGGTCCCTGATTGGTCAAAGTTCAACGTGGCTTAAAATACAACTAGAGGTTAACGGTCACATATTTTGTACGTAGAGCCCCAAACTAGTCTAAAAAATGTGCGTAGCTATGTGTGAACGCGAGACTTCACACGTAAAACCTTGTGTACGTACGTGTAAACACAAGAGTTTTGAATGCGGAAGCCTAAAACGTGCATTTAGGTAAACTTTTCAGTGGAAGTAGCTGCTTGAACGTACATTGCAGGGGGTGGTGTGAACATAGATAAAAAAATATATATTATTTGACCAAAAAAAAAACCCTTGAAGTTGCACTACTAAAGAAAGTGTCTATTTATAAAGACATTTTATTTATTAACATGTTTTTGACCAAAAGTCACTGACTGACAAAAAAGACAAAGCCTTTGATTTAGCTATAGGCCACAGAAGGGTGTCGAATTATATACCGCTTAAAAATACTCCAGGCGAAAAAATGCCATCTGCAAAATCCACAAAGACTATGTTTTTTTCTTCTTCTTTTTTTTGAGAGCATCACAGCTTTAAAAATCTTTGAGATTGCTGAACGTGTCAGAACTGGAGCTTTGCTTCATCAGCTCTCACAGCTAAAAGCAGTTTGGATATCAGTGCCACCTTGTTATCTGCTTGCCCAAAGCTTTGCCTGCTGTTGTACATTTGCCACTCTATAGTGACACCCCACTAAACCTGACAACCTGAGCGTGTGCATGGAAGTGTGCAACAAAGTGTGTCTGCACTATGCTAATTAGTGTCTTTGTATACGTCTCCTCGGCCTCATGTCTGTTCTTGTGTGTGTTGTCAAGTAGAGTTTAACAGGCCAAACTCTGACATCAAATCTTCAGAAGCACGTGTCATGCATCTTAAAAAGGTTAAACGGAACAAGACCTAATCCACAAGCGTGGAACACGAGGTAAGTGAGGAGAACTCACAACTTGCATTAGCCATCTTTTGTTGCCTGTGCGTTTGTGCATGGGCGGATGTCTGTTGAGGGTATACTCGAGGAAAAAAAAAAAAAAAAAGAAGGGAAAAAAAAGCTTGAAGATTATCCAAATTTACTCTGGAGCATTTGCATATGCCAAAAAATAAAAAAAATGGCTAGGCAGAAAGTGGCATATTAAAGCACCGAGTGCGTTTTACCACTAATTACATGTATTCTGTCTTTTTTTTTTTTTTTCCTTTCAAAATAATACCAAATGTACTCTTTGGAAGCTGGAATCATGTTAAAGAAAAAAGAAAAAATCCCAATCTCAAATTTTCTCTGATTGCTCCATTAGCTCAGTTAAAGGTGTAATTACCTAAACTCCTAATCTTTAATCATCTTTTAATTGCCATATCACATAGTCATTATAGCCACTCCTGAAGGGATGAAGTTAAACTTTCTTCTTTAGTGTTTAAGGGTAATTATTTTGGCCCTGAATACTTGGCAGAGTGCAGATGTTTTCTTCAGAGCCGCGATACACATCGTCTGCACCTTCCTTCTGTTAACCAGCTCTTTGATTTCACTCACCTTTATCTGTGGTTAATTCAGGACGTAATCGCCTTACACTGAGTTTTTGTATTTTATTCAAAAACAACTCATCTGTTCAGCTGACACATTGTTGTACGTATCGTTTAGAAAAACTTTGTAATCTGGTGGGTGTTTGGCCTGAGGTTGATTCTGAAAGACACTGATTTCTGTTCATAGTTTAAGCGCAACTTTTTCCTCAAGCTTACCCTGACAGTTTGAGGACAAAGTGGAAAACGCAGCCTTACTTAAAGCCAAAAAAAAGTAGTTATTACTTTAAAGTACATCCTGATACCAGGTTCCCCAGAGTGGCATGGATTCTTGGGTTTGAGCTGACATCTGTGAGACAGATACAGCTGTTGGGGCATCACGTCTCTTAACCAAGAAATATCCATCCCCAGAGTGAATTCAAACGCTAACAACACTGATGAACTTCTATTTATAGGCAATACATTTTAGGATTTTAAACCAATGATGCGTTATCACTTTCTCCCAAATCCTTCTAAATAAAACGACAAATTGAGCCGTTTGTCACTGATTCCTAATATCCCATCTTAGCGTCTTAACTAAATACATGCTTGCATTCGCTTAAAATAAACTTGTTTCGCAAAGTTTAAGAAAATGAGCACACTATTAAAACCTTCCAGGAGAAATCTTCCCGGTCTGTGTCATAAAGCAGCTAAAAATCAGATGCAGCTACTGAAGCATGTCTCAAATCAGAAAGCAGCTCATGAGACCAGAGAACAGCTGGTCCTAAAGGTACCGACTGTAACTCTCAACAGTGCAGTTAGTCTTGTCTCAGTAATACCAGACATTTACAGGATAACTAGGCTTCGGGGAGGCTCTCCTCAAACTGGAACAAGACAGCATTGTTACTATCATGTAGTTTGATGCTTTTTACCTTTTTAAACTGTTCTGCCATCAGGTTGACCCAAGTGTTGACGACATGATTCTTGGACATGTGCGTGATGTACATTTTTTATTTTCTAAAATGAAAAATTTTCTTCTAGCATTAACCTGAAATCTACTTGGAGGCCTGCTGTGACCCAACCATAAAAAAGTTTTAGGGTTTAAAACAACTTTTGAACTTTTTCAGATGTTCATTAACACAGATTTTACTTTTCAACTTTTGGATCTGGATATCAAACACATATAGGTCAATTTTGCAGTTTGGGGGATTTTGATATTTTCATTAGTTTTGCTGCTGTCTTAGCTAATTAAGACGCTTTCAAAGATAAGCCTTGAACAAAAATTTGTTCAGTGCCCCCCAAAATGAAGAAGCAACATAAACTTTACTTTCTTTGAAAGTTAGAAATATACTAACACAAAACAAAAAGAAATCTACAGGATAAAACTTTTAAGCTCTTAAGCTAATAATAAACTTTGAATATAGACCAAAAACCATATATGACATTGCTTTTGTCTTATTTTTTATGTAAATGTATGTGATTTTATAAAATGCTTCCCAGAATTTTATTTTCCCTTTTTTGGTGTCAAATGTTTGCATGCACCACACACAGCTTAAACGTTTAAATAATATTGTTATTTTTGCTTATTTTAAAGCTAAATCAAATATTTTAAAGTAAAACTGTTATTTTTTTATCTTGGGGTTAAACTTAAGGACATAAAAGTCAGTGTGTTTTTTCAGACATATGTACATATTAACCACAAGACAAGAATTTGACTTACCGTAATTTATTGTGCATGGAGGGATTGTTTATGATTTTAAAAAGAAATATAATTTACTAATTTTTAAGATTGTTTGTTATCTTGTGTTGAGGTGCTGATATAGAAGATGCTGTTAAAAGAAGATCGTTTTAATCGGTCTGATACCTATTGTTCATAGAAAAGTTTTTTTTATTTTTATTTTTTTTATTGAAATGTGTTGTATGAACAACAAACAATAAATTAAAACAAACAAAAAAAGTTGGTCCTGGCTCCTTAAGGTTCTTTCTTTGCAGGCTAAAGAAAGCCAACTCGCTTTAAATCAGTTTTCCATTTGCCTGACGTCCCATAATTACTGTATTGGTTCCTTTTCTGGTTGAAATATTTGTTTGAATTATCCCCAATTATCCATCTAGTAGTACTTAATTAGAAATGGCCCACGATCTGATTGCTTATTTAATAGAGTTACAACTAATATGGTTCCCCAATTAAAAAAGAAAAGAAAAAAAAAAAAACGCTGTTTCTGTTCCCGTGTTTCTCAACATGCAGGTCGAGGCGAAGCATTTGAAATATGCTATGCTTTCAGGATGAAAGCCTAGCGTCCTATTACCAGGTATTTGTTGTTAAACAAAGTTTGCCTGTACTGGAGCAGCTGACTGAACTTCTACCCATTTGAATGCAGCATGGTAATTACTTTTTGTGAAGTCTAATCATGGTTATTTTATACTAGACTAGTTCAACCCTGCAGTTGTTTTTGGCAGCCATTTTAAAAGATGGCCACCGGGGAGACATTATGCTAATACCCTGATAGTACTATTGCTAAAAGCACTGATAATTAGCACATGTGTATGCCAACTTTCCATTTCTGAATAATTGCTAAATATGCATACCAAATTTGCCTTTGCTTTAAAAGTAAAAAATGCACATAAAGTGGAGTTGTGATACCTTCAAATGCAAGTGTGTTCTTATAAAAGTGCAATCTTTTTTTTTTTTTTTGCAAAAACAATATTTCTACTTGGGATTAGAATTGAAGTTATTGACAGTAAATTCAGAATCAGAGATGCTTAAATCCACACCAATTCAGTTGTTGTGTAATAACGTCTGTTTTCCTCTTCACATCATCCATCATGCAGGTTAAATAAGGTTTTTTTTTTTGTTGTTTTTTTGACAGCATGAAATCTCGAGGGTTCTTCCTGCTTCACTTCACTGCCACATTAGCATTACATTTGCATTAGATTACTGCAGAAAAAAAAAAAGTTGACACATTTAATCCATGGCTTTCCTGCCATCATCTTGTCCCAGTATTGATACAGCAGGACGGTGAGACATCTGCTCCCACAGAACACCTGCTGGAACACTGACAGGGTTCTAGTGTAAAACACACCAGAAGACAGAGGACTGCATGTTTAGTTACATACAAGTTTCCTTTTCTGCTTAGCACTGAGTACAAATAAGTGGTGAAGAACAGAAGGTTGGAATCCCAAAAGAAGGAGATGAAGAGTTGAGGAAGAAAACTGAAGAAGGCTCATTTTGTCCTAAAGTGTAACAGATGGGCTGGAGTCGCCTGAAACGTTCTTTCAAGCATGACGTTTGACTTTTTCTACCCAACAGACTTTGGATGCTAGATTTGTTTACCTGATGTAACAGATGCCAGACAAATTAAGAAAGTGTCCAGTGTGTTGATCAAACAGGAAAATTAAAAAGGTTTCAATGTGGGAAACTCCAACAAGCCTGCGAGGGGATACAATGCCCTTCATTGCAACGTGTGGAAAATCTATGAGATAAAACAACACAGAAATGCTCTCCAAGTTAAACAAGAAGAACCTTACAACATTTAAAGCCACTGTAACATATCCTAGAATAGACCTGAATGCCATTTGTTTAGCAAATTCGGCAGGTTTGTAAGTGGGAGGCGGCAGGCACGTTAGCCAGGGGGGTTTTAAGAGGAAGTTACCATTTTATTGCGACCAGACAATTTTTCTTTAAAAGTTGACATTGGTCAGTAGCTGTGAGTACATGGACAAAAGTAATCAGAATGAACGCCTGATCAGAATAAAAATGGGTCATGTAAACACAACATTCAGACTACTCTGCCCCCATCAGACTCATTCGGATCAAAATGTCCTTCCTATCGAGATAGGTGTGTTATGCCGATTGTTGTTCGGATCGTGGTGCATAAACATTTTATTCCAATTGTGGATCACTACTGCGCTGGTTTTACGTCATGCATAGACAGTGTGCAACTTAAGGACTAAGCTTGATTTTACAATCACTCAAAAAAAAGCAAAAACTTTCACACTAGTCAGCAAATATAAAAGATTTATAAATATTTGCATTAAAAATAATGAACAATTTTATTTTTTTTACGTTTATTTTTAACCAAATATAGATTTTAGTTTAGTTGCGATATATGTTCTTAGTTTATATCAACCTAAAATATTTGAAAGGACCTACAAAAATACTATAAATTAAGTTTTTTTCAGTTCATGTTTCAGTGATTGCACACATTCTAAATAGGATAAAACAGTTTCTAGCAGCCAAAAACTAAAATTTTGCAAAAGGCAATGAGGAGACAATTTTCTTACAGCTGGATCTCATCAAGCATCCCACCTGGTATCAATCCCTGCTCATCAGCAGTGGTATCCTCAATCACAAAGGTAGGTCAGTGAGCACATCTGCCTGCGTGCTAACACATGTGTCGCAATAATTAAGGCAGATCTCCAACTTATCTGAAAGCAGGGGATTTTTGTTCATTGAATTTCAAACATTATCATTGTAATATAGAACAATATGGTATATGAACCTATCACCAAAGCCCTTTAACACTGCCAAAAATAAGCTACTGAAGCTAGATAGAATGAATGAACCTATTAGAAAATGCAGGATTTAATTCATTGTTTTAATATTTTGTTTTGGCGAAAACAGTGCTTACATTTTCATGGGAATTTTATTCCCAAAACTGATGATTTTGCAAAGAAAGGCCCAAAGTACAGTTGTTTTAATACTTCTTTTAAATTGTATTTTCCTGTCCATTTTTATAAGTAGTTTCTGAGGACTTGTAGGGGACTGCAAATGCGTTTCAAATAAAAATAGAAAACTATTTGTGTTGTTTTGCATTTTCTCTATCATTCTGTTCACTTTTAATTATTTTACTATAATTCATGAGGAAAAAAACCTTAATTTTGCCCTGGATTAATGACACATTCTAAGTAGACTATTAAATATTTGTACAGTGTGTTTACTACTGCAGATTTGTAAAATCCTGTATGTTGATCAATTAGACTAAATAAAGTGTTTTTGTGCTTTCATTGTGTTATTACTGCAACCGTGTTTATAAATTTCATACAAACAGACACGAACACAACAAAATTGCAATGAAATATACCAGAAGCAAGCAAAAAAAAAAGTGTTGCTGCTGAGTTAGCTGAAAGTAAGTGATGATGAAGAGCCACCTCTGTCCTTCACTGTAATCAGTCATTCAGCCCTGACAGACTGGTACCAGCCGTTTACTTCAAAGACAGAAAGAACAGAGTCGTGGACAGAGATAAATGACAGGATTGGGATGAAAGAGATTAAAAAGAAGCAGGAAAAAAAAAACAGTTTTGAAACAGAGGAGAAACAAGCCAGCAGCATCCAACAGAAGCACAAGATGGAGACAAACTGACAGATGCAGTAACAAGACTGAAAAAAAACAAGCAACTTTGCTGTCTAATAATCTGTGATTCAGAGATGGTTCTGAATATTAGCTCTGAATATTAGCGGTCAACGGATGAACAAACTAATTGTGTTCAACCAGTAAACAATACAGCTTGTGTGTTGTTCTCAGAGGTTAACAGAGCCAAGGTGGTTTGTTGTTGCTCAAACTGAAACTAATGTGCAAGGTTCGCACTTACAACAGTGATTCTTTGCTAACAAAGAGAAGAAATATTCAGTGGCTACCAAGTTTGAAGGCCTAGCATGAGGCAAGACCAGGGGTCTGCAACCTGAGGCTCCGGAGCCACGTGCAACTCTTTTACCCACCCCAATGTGGCTCTTTGGCTTAAAAAAAAAAAAAAAAAATAGCACATGCTTTGAAAAAGTAGGTTACGTTTACGCAAAATGTATTTTATTTTGAAAGAAGCTATTATGTGCTGCTGTCTAAATGAAAACCAGCTGAATTTGTTATAGCTATAGAAAAATAAAACGCTGTAATAATTCAATCATTGTTAATGTTAAAAAGCTATATTTAACCAATAAAAGGTTCATTGGCCACAAGTTGTATTATTATTATACACAAGAAGTAGGACTTTTAAGCTCTCGATGGGTTTTGGGGAGAAAGAAACTCGCCCAAATGGTTCTTTTAACATCATAGGTCAAAAACCCCTGGGCTAGACCAACAAGCGGTACATTCAAAAAAAGGAACAGCTTAAGGTGCTGAGCACAAAAGCACCAATCCCCACACATGCCACAAAAGAGTAGAATAACCCCCTTATAATAAAATAAACAAAACCAAAGACAAATAAGAGAGAAATGATTATAAAAAGCTAAAGAAGAGAGAACCCAGAAGGCTCCGTCTGCCCTGTTGGCCAGAGTGACAGCATCCAAACAGCACGAGCAAAACTCATCCCCAGTACATCCTGCTCCACAGCCCCCCAACCCCCGGGACATTCTGTTTGGCCCAAAGTGCTTTACACATTCCCACACTGATAGTGGCTCCGCTGTCTAACACTGGCAACAACCTATAACCACCAGGAGCAATGTGGGGGTCTGTCTCTTGCCTGAGTGTCCTTGGGCACATGGGCAGGGTGGGAACCGAGCCTTTGATCTCCCAATCAGAGGTCGAACACTCTACCTCTGCACCACACAGCTGCCCAAAGACTCATTAGGCAACAGCTTAACATTTTAGATTTAAAGAATATTGGATTTTAAGTGTTCTAGTAGTGTTGCTTTAAACATAAAGAGGCAACTTTTAGTTACATCTTATTTTAACATTGACTTAAAAGCTTAAAGTATGGCGTAAATGGTGTATACTTGCATAGCGTTTTCTACCTTTGTCGAAGGCCCAAAGCGATTTATTGTCACAGTTCTATTCACCCATTTACACATTTATACACTGATTCAGGTGGGGTTCAGAGTATTGCCCAGGGACAACATGAGGGCGGGCAAGGTCCAATCTTCTGATCAGGGGTTGACCGCCTTAAGAAAAAAAAAAGTATAGGTATTAAAAAATAAATAGAAATATGAGGTCTGACTCACTGTGGCAAATTTTCTGAGCTTGTGCAGCTTCAAACTGTTCAAGACTTTCAGCTTCAGAACCCCCAAACCTTAACCTGTTCTGATGGAACAGTTTCCTAAGAAATCCACACCCTCAAAGGGTGAACACTTTTTGACAATTGAATTTCCCCAATGTGGGATCAATAAAGAATATCTATCTATTTATCTACCTGGATAAATAAAGGTTTAACCATCAGGGAGTTTTCTAATTCAATTTGAATAAAAGTTGGTACACAAGACAGTAAATTCAAGCTCCCTTTAACCAAAACTCAGAGAAACTTCTTTACTAAAGATCTGACTGGTCAGAAGTGCTTCATATAACAAAGAAAAGTGTGGCAAATAATTCATCCATCATGGTCTGTTGTACTGCAGATGTCAGAAAGAACTTTAATGTCTCACAGCAAATGTTTGATTAGGGTAACAAAACCTAAAAGTAAACCATAATAACCTCTAAACAGGGGCAGCACACATTCACATCTTAAATAAACTGGGCTTTAAAATCTATACCTGCTTTTACCCACTGTATGATTTCATTTTAAGCATCCTTGTCTACTAAAATCAGCTCCTTGGCTTCAAAGAAACAGACTATGCAAAGGCCCCACCAGAAAAGAAGCAGCTCCAGCTTAAATGTTTCTCTGTCTGACCAAAAGTCAGACTCATGCAACTCAAGTCACCCAGCTGTTCTCCAATAGTGAATGAATGCAATTACGACAATTAAGTAATCATGGTCACAATTATCTAAAATAAGGGTGATTAACTGAATAATGGTTCATTTTGACAGGCCTTGAACGGAATTGTTTGCTTGGTAGATGTAAATACATAAAACATCTAAAAAAGAAAAGACGCAAGTGGAAAAAGACTGGAGCTGACGAGACAGACAGACAGAGAATTCAACCGACAGTTCAGGACAAAGGATCATACTTTGGACAGCGCCTCATCTGTATTTAGTTAAAAAAAAAAAAAAGTCTTATCAGGGATATGAGAGTCTTGAGAACAAAACAAAATAAATAAAGTCAAAGTTGAATTTCAAATGAAGATCAGACTTAAGTCCATGTCTTCATATTAGATTTTCATTGTCTGAAAATGTTTAATGTCAATAGATATCAATAAAGCTCTATGGCTACGGCAGATATTCAGTAAAAATAGACAAGAATACAAATATTTTCAAGTAGAGAAATTAAAACTAAAACCAACTTGAGTGAAATCGAATCTATAGGTGACAAATACTTTTTTGTCCTTCTGTTTGTGTTTGCTTCCATCTGTATTTATCTAAAGGAAAAAAAAGCCTTTCTCCATTATTTATGTCCCTTAAATAATGGAGCCGTAAATGAAAAATACTTTGGTGTGATGAAGTGTCAGAATTGTTCAAAACATTTTTCCGCTTACAGTTATTCCTTTTGGCCTTGAAACTTTAACACAACAAAGTTGAATAATCGAATCGAAGTGAAACAAACTTTGTTAAACCCAATTTATTTTCTACGGAAAAATGTTTAGAAAAGAAACAAATCAACACTTTATAAAAGGTCACACGCCATTTTTCCCTCACACATACTGAGGTCCATTTTTTTCCTTAGATTGAAAATGATTGTAAATATGAACTTGCGCAGCACATTGTATATCTTTGAATAATAAATACATACATACAAATAAAAAATGACATATTCTCACAAGAAACAAACGTTAAAAGTATTTATATCTATTGTGAAATTAGACTAATTTAGAAGTATTGTGGTTGATTAAAACATATTTATGTGTAATCATGTTCTATGTTGTTTAGGCCCTTTTGTGCTCTCATTTTGTTGTTTACTTGCTCATTTTACATTTGTTTACACCTGAGGTCTCCTGGTAAAAGCAAAAGGGGATTTCTGCCCCTCTGAAAGACAAAAAAAAAAAGTGCGAAATATATTAACCGCTGACGGGACCAAAGTGCATGCAAGTAAAAATCAAAGACACAGGATGACAGAGCAGAGTAATCATTTATTGCATTCCTCATATTGAAATTCATGGAAGACTTTTAAAAAGAAAGAGTATTAGGTCAATGTTGGTTTCCTTTAATCAATTTCTGTCCATAACTCAGGGATGGAACTAACATGTAAGGTTTTCATTTAACTGCGAGTAAAATTCATGACATTTCTTTTGAGGAAGGCTTCACTGAAACAAATTTGAAAGCTCCATCTTGACTTAAAAGCTGAATTGCTTAATGTAAATTTCAAATATATCATAGGGTGGATTAGAGCTGTTAGCATTAACATTGAGGAGGAGTTTGAAGAATACGACCTCCGAGGTGATGAGAAATGCATTCGGCCCTTTCGAAAATGGAAATTTTGAGTTTTTAGGTGACGGTTTAATGGTCGCTTAGTTATTTCTTTAATTTTCTATGTGGTGTTAATGGATGAGGAAAGTTATATGTGAAGCAGTTCACTAAGTGAATCACTGAGAAACTTTAAATCCAACAGAAGAATTTGGTTTATGTTGAAACATTTGTAATTCCTTGGTGGAGCCCTTTTATGAGGCACTGAAAATGTTGCTGCAAAAACAGTCTTTGGAATCCACTTGTTTTGTTTAGCACTCAATATTTGTTTTCTTTGTTTTGCCAATAAAACAGTTTCATTTTCAGCCCATTGACTAGCAGTAAATATGAAAAAAAAGTATATGTTTGGGGAGTTTTTAACTGCAGCTTGTTATTCCAGAGTTAAAAGAAAAGGGATCTGGCCATCTGGTGCCAATATTGAGATCCAGATGGAAATGAATTCCTAGACGAGATACAGAAATGCTCACATGGAAAAATTATTTGAATTGATCAAACTGGTTTACATTTCAAATAATGTATCTGATGACAGTGGACCATCTTCTGTTACCCTGATGAGAATGAACCATCAGAGACGATGGATAGATCCAAGCGTGTCGCAAAAAAACTAATTTTGGCAAGTATTTGTTTCATTTTCAGTTCAATGAACTTAATTGACATTGTTGAAACATAAGAGTGTAGCTTGTTTTTAGAAATTGTACATTGTAAAACTTGCTACAAACCAATTATTTAGCAACTGCTCATGTGAAAGTGCTTTAGTATTTTTTTTTTTTTATAACAGTCTTACTTGTTTTTTGTTGTTTTTTTTCGTTATTGTTCTGGGTTATTTTTTACCTACCGGTACTAGTCTGCACAAATACATGACAAAAGCAAACTGAACCTAATAAAATGTACAAAATGTTCAGCTCAATCAAACAAAGCCCCCAAACTATTTGATATATACCTAGAAAAAAAACAGCAAGGAAAACTAAAAAAATATATAAATATATAAATATATATATATATACCACGGTTCGATTCCCAGGGGCTCTCCTCCCCATCTCCCTCCCTGTTAAAATCTATTTGTTAATAAACCAAATCAAAGCTTTAACTGCAACATGTCTCATTTCCTACAGTTGCATCATGACAGACATAACTCTGAATGTTCATTTGTCACCTGAAGGGCTAGTCTACAAATATAAAAGATTGTAAGAAAAATCAATCAAGGTATAGAAGGTAGAATGTGTTCATGCAGGAAGTCGTTTTTAATGAACAAAAATCATATAAGACGTCAAAATCTAGAAACAATGAGTTGCACACAAGAAAGAATTACTTCAAATTGAACATTATACAGCCCAAATAATGGTTTCTTAGTTCTAAGCAATAGTTTGCAGTTTTTGACGTATTATGTACCTGATATTAGCTTATTTTAATTATTAACAAAACTCTAGTGTAATACGTGAAAATGATTTATTTTAGAGCAAAAAGCAAACAAAATGAGAACATGATTTTTGTAGTTGGCCCATGTTAGTAATTGTTATTTTTTTATTTTACAAAATAATGATAATGAATGCCTTTCTAGCAATTACCCTAGAATTTGAGTTATTTTGAGTCTTGAATCAAGTTTGTTTATTGTCAGGAATACAGACCAAAAGACCAAAACGTGAGGCATGAAAGGGTTAAATTAAAATCATGACCACATTTTAAAATAAACCGGCAATCATCAATATTATTTTACAATCTAGCTTTCGCTGTTCCAGCATCTACTGAAACAGATGGATTGTACATAACAGGTTTACAAAATTAAGTGGAATCATTCTGAAAAGTGGGAAATCAGCAACTACACAAACACGAGTAGCTCTTGGCCTAAAGCTTATGCTGTGTGTCAGCAAACACTTGTATGTTTGTGTGTGTTCTGGAGGCTTGGCCCCACTGAGAAGCAGCAGGTGAATATTTCACACTGAGAAGTAAATATTTTCTTAGAGATAAAATCCTAAACACCTTTCTCTCTTCCTTCTGCCCCTTTCTGTCTCACTCATCCTCTCTTTCTTCTCTGTGGGTAAATATAAATGTAAATATCAATCTCTCCCTTTCTCTACCTCCATCTCTTCATGGTTGTAGGTATACTTCACTCAATAAAAAAACTCAGCTGCTTATCTACACGGAGCAGGCTTTGCATTCCTGTGCCATGTGACCACTTTTGGACAGGAAAGCTTGGCCGAGGCAACAGACACATGCACATTACACGCTACACAAAGTGTATATAATGCAGCGTGGCTCACAACACCTCACAGAGGGGGACATTATTTTTATTTTTTTTTTGTTAGTGGATGAGAAGTTGGATAAGATGTCGCACAAATCTTATCCAACTGTGCTAACCGGGCTTGTCGCAAAAAGCACTGACACTAAACAGATTTTATCGCACGGAATCTTTTACCTCCAGAACCCAACCTAAACTGTGAAAAGCAGATTCAAAGATTTTATTTGATGTACTGAAGTAATTGGTGAAAAGTACAAAAGACTGAGAGCACTGAAATGTACACGTAAAGTTACAAAAAAAAAATCCAAAAACATATCTAATGTGCTATCCATTAAAAACATTCCTTGCTGGTAAAACTGATTACCTTCATGACCATCGGCACAGAAATTACACAGTTGAAGAATTTTACGCAGAAACAGCAGAGTCAAAGTGCACTCATTGATTTTATCAGGACTTTTGCTGCTTAGATTTGGAATTTGTTTATTTCAATCAATTAAAATTACTACAAACGGCAAAAGAAATATACCTCCATGAATGAATGCATCAAACTTTAGATGCTAAATACATTCAGCATTTAGAATGTCATCTTATTTATTCATCATATTACATATTGGATTTGTAATTAGTGGCAAAAATGCTGTTTTTATTTGAATGCTATTATTTATTTGCATTAAACAGAATTCAAAGGTCTGGCTAGACACTGAGCAAGTCTGACTGCATCCAGAAATGTGCATATTTACTGTGAGTTAAACATTCATTTGCTGCATTTTGGAATATGCTGTGTATATGAGGTGATGGGATGAAGAACATGCGTGGGTGGCATTCCCAGAGCCAAAAACCATAACAAAATAAAAACATTTTATGTGCACTATCAAAATGCCTATCATTAGCATTCCCATCAAATTTTGTTCATTGTTAATTTTCTCAGAACCTCGTTTTCCCTAAAACGATATATGCATACTCTTTTACCACATTTGCAAAAGAAATTAGCCTTGATCATCTAAATAAATGTTACAGCCTCACATTATTTTCTAATGTCTGTAATTAAAGTCATTATCCCTAAATAACTGCTCCACTCCATAAAGTGTTTCCAAAAAATGCTTTTAAGTTAATGAATGGGGTTGGGAGATTCAATCGTTTAAAGATCAGCGGCTCCAGTGGAGCTTCAGGTCAGCCTTCACTGCTGAAATCTTGGTAGGCTGGGTAAGCTGCCTCGAGGATTCATAGAGTTCAAATGGCTTTAAGTTACTAGAAAGAGTGGCAAGCAAGCTTTCTTCCACAGAAGATTGACCTTTTTGTATTTTATAGACGTGACCTGCTTTTGCTTGCCTTTGACAGAGGTTATCTGTCTTGTGACATTCGGAGCAGTCCTGGAAAAGTTGACTTACTCAGACGTCTTCAATTCTCCCTTTTTTTGCCCTGCATTACACCAGTAAGAAAAAAAACCCCAGCCGTTTCAGCCACCAAAGGCTGGACTGATGATAGCTCCTACCACAAAGCACAAGTTTGACCACCCATCCATGGTACCAAACTCATTTGCCAAATTTTATAAAAGCTATTTTCTGGGAATATCCAGCTTCCAAAAGTTACCCAAAAAAAAAAAAAAAAAGGTGGAAAAACAGGGACCTTTGAGAGACAAAGAAGTCGTGATAAGCTATTTAAGAAGCTATTTATATTTCATTTTAATCATAGCAAATCCACTCTAATTAAAAAAATTCATTGTAAACTACTCAACCTTTACAGGCAACTTCCCATTCCCAATAATCAGGTGAAGCCATTAATGAGCCCCTCCTAACTCTTAATTCCTCACACTACTAAGTCCACTCACTCTTTTGCATTTTTATTTTCTTCTGTAAGAATGGAGCAATAAAACGATAAGAGAAGTTGCCGGGGAGAAAACCTTTAACACTTGGAGTAATTACTTCTCTTTGCATCTCTCTTTTTTAAATTAATTTTAATTACAGGCGTCAGTGTTGCCTGTAAATGTCCACTTTCTGCTAATCTAAAGTAATGTGACTGCTAATGAAGAGGGAATTGAATGTGTGGAGGGAAATGGCCTTTTGGCTTCAAGACATTCTCCCCATGGCTTACTTACACAATGGTCAGGGATACAGGTGGACATGGACACACACTCTAAAAAAAAAAAAGCCTCAGTTGTGGATGCACAAAAAGTAAATTGACATTTGCTCATTGAAGCAGCAGCAAATTACCTACCAGGAACTCAAGCAAACTTGAATAAAAAAAAAAGAAAAATACTTTAAAACTAATTTAGTCCAATGCTGAATCACTAAGTGCTAAAAATGTTATTAACACTTGCAGCTAAAACAAATGTAGAAAAGTTGTTTTTTATGTGTCCGCTTCAGGCAAAGTTTATTATATTTCATTTTATTAAAAAAGGCTTGTTTTTATTGTTTTTAGAGCAGCTGACCTGTGATCATAGGTTTGGTTGTTGCTCATTATCAGGTCTTGAAACCAGCACTGAAGCTGGCCCTACCTGGCCTATGAAGCAACTGATCCACTTCCATCTGCTTCTCAAGCAGGCCTGCTGCTTCAGAGGCTTCTGTTCTCTAAACCTGGAGGAATCAAACGAGCCGACTAAAAGACTTATTAATAACTGCTTACATGTGGCACAAAACACATAACTCAAGATAATAAAACCAGACTTAAGTGTGACACTTCATTAATATTACACAAACATAAATGATGAAACAAATGAAAATGTGATCAAATTTAGGACTAAAAACATGAAATGTTGAAAGAGTCTTTGTAAATGGGATTTACCTTACACTTCAATAAATATTACGATAAAGCAATTGTGTTTTTTTATAGTAGGGTACTAACTTTAACTGAATAAATGTCAAACTTGGCTTTCTCACCGCCTTGTCCAAAGTCTGGGCTGCGGGGGCAAATGCAGCCTGCAATCAAATTTCTACCATCCCGCAAGCTCCTGAGACAAAAATGTATAATATACAGCTTGCAGCACTTTCTAAGAACTGTGTGCAGTTTTCTGAACTGTGATTGGCTAAACTACGCCGTTGTAAACCTATCTCAACACCGTGTGGCTGCTTGGCCTTCAGAGCCTTAACGGCCAAACGAGAGGAACCCATTTGTTTCTGTGATCGACCACAACAGTTCGTACTTCTAAATAATGTTCCTGTCCACATGACTTAAATGTAGGAGTTTACAATAAGCATTTAACTGTGAATAATATGTAACATGAAATCTAAACCCACATTTAATGTTGACAAAAGGTTTGTTTCCAGACAGACTTTTTCTTTATATTATTTCTAGTGTTCATATCAGAAATTCCCACTCATTTTGATAAAAATGTATTTAAAAGAGATTTACGTCAATTGAAATAACATTTCGATAATAAACTACATTTAGATTTAATGTTACAAAAATATTTCAATAAATGATTAGCGCTCACGCATTTTCACTTTACAAAGCCTAGCCCCCCTCTTTGCAAGACGTTTGGCCGCCCTTCTCTAAATGAAATTAATTATATTCTTTTTTATTCATAGTTACCTTCAAATGATGAAAACGGTGAAATGATGTACAAACCAGGCCACGAGTGTCTAACTGAACTAGACCACATCTATTTGAAGTTGCTGTTCTTTGCACCGATGGAGTGAACACATTTCTCTGTTGAGCTAATAGTAAGCCATTTAATTTATAAGTCAACTAAAACCAGACTAGTTAGAAAAATAACGCTAAAATGCATTTGTTAGTGCTTTTTTAACAGAAAATAGTGCTTTGCTAAGGATATACAAGTCCTTACAAAAAAAAAAAAAAATCCCATTCCGACAATTCTAGTTAAAGAATTTATCAGTGACAATGAAATGAAACAACCAACAAAACAGTGCTTCAGTGACAGTATAACTGCAGGTCTGTCTGCACAATTAGACTACAAATAGTTACACTTGACTTGTACATGATTAACCCCAACCAGATTCTGACAACCCACCAACATTGGCTGTCATGTGCAATCCCAGCTCACTTGGCAAATAGCACATTTTACGCACCTTTCCAACAGCTCTGACAGTTGATAACATCATTACTTCCCCTTTAATGTGCAGGTGAGACAGCTCACTCAAATAGATCAGAAAAAAAAAATATTTCCAGTCTACAATAACAGCTGGGTTCTCTTTACTAGCTGCATTGTGTTCATGCTGCAGTGTTGGAAGCTCCGGCAGCGTGGCTTCCCATTGACTTTGAATGACGTCAAGCATCGCTGGAGTCATGGTGGGATCAGTGGAAGCTGACACCGACAACCATGTTGGGAAAAGTTGAACTTGTCAGGTATCAAGATTAGCCAAAGACTTACAGCCTTACAAAGTTTAGATAGACGATCCCATCATGCATGAGGGCCGGGAATGTGCATTATCAAGGCTTAAAGTTGATTAGTGTAGCATAAACTCATTTATTTGGTAGATGATGACACTAAACTACAGCTTTGGACCTGATCAGATTTAAGTGATGCCAGATTAACACTCTTCAACAGCTCCAGCAGCATGTTGTCCTTATTAAGATGCAATGTGTTCTATGGCTATTACAACACCGGTAGCCCATTCTTAGATCGTCAGTACAGGTCGTCTGGCTTCTTGAAGAAAAAAATGCTTGAAACCATCAGTGTGTCATCACAGCCGTCTCTATAAAGTCTTCAAATTTTACATGTGAAGATAGAAAAGTGTGCATTTGTCAAAATAAATGCTCAAATGTTCAAAGGAGCTGCGTTAGTCATGCCTTTACTCAGTCTGATGAGAGCCTTGATGCAATCTCAGACCCAGAGTTACATGTAGGAATAAAATGGCTTCACAGGAGACAACCCTGTGAGTGATGGAAAAACATAGGCGTGATGATAAACTGGGGGGAAAAGCTCTCTGTGATAATCATGACTAAGAATAATCGGGAAGTTGATTATCTGGCTGGACGGTTAAACTTTGGCATCGCACAGCGGGACAGAGAACCAGCTGCCAAGTATCATACAGACACACCGAATTTGCTCAGTATCGTTTGTGCCAAAACAGAATTAAATCTGCTTTTATGATGAGGGGGTGCTTTCAGCTTTAATGCAATGTGAGAGGAATTAAGACTATAAATATATGAAGGCAAAAAAAAAAAAAACATAAGGAAGCAACAACTGAGATGTGGGCACTGTGACAGCAGCAAGAGGCACAAAAAGAGGCCTCCCTTGAACCTGTACTCCTACTCAGGCCAACATTGGCGGCTAGAGGATTCACCAAAACAAAGTGTGACTGGTCAGCATTGACAGAATCAGTCAACATAACAGTTTTACCTCAAAAGTGACAAGTTTTGTTTCCAGAGTGTTGTTCTTCGCAGTTGAAACTCACTAAATACACAAAGCACTCAGTTGTTGTAGCTTTTTTTTCTTTTTTCTTTTTCACAATCACACAAGCTCCTACAGGAAAATAAACCTTTATCCTAACATCTTTAAATAAAGATAACTCACTGAACTACCGGATGGGCAACACAGGAACCAGAATTCCAGACCAGTTTGATCAAATACCTTTTCCAAAAGAAAACATGTAAATGAACTGCAAGGAAAAGTTCCAAAAAGAAGAAACAGCTTTCACATCATATAAAGATGCAGAGGTGACCTGTGGACCAATGGTGACAGCTTTATCTATAGGGCTTTTATCACAAACATGTTATTTTTTTACAGCTTTTTGGTAGAACTGAAAACCATTGTGCTTTAGGATTATTTTTTATTCACACAAAAAAAGAAAAAAACGTAAAATACATCACTTATTTTTTTAAAGCTAAAACGTCCATAAAACAAAACTATAAATATCAATGAATATAGGTGTTAAATACAGGCTCAATTTTTTGCCTTTTTCAAAGTTGAGTTCAGAATTCAATTTCCCACAACACTAAAGGTTAAAACACCGGTTAGAGATTGAAATATAAAATAAAGGAGGGGATGAATCTAAAACCTTTCTTAATCCATCTGAAATATGACAAATATTGTTTTTAATTGTAGTTTAAAGTAAATGCTGCAGCAGAACCGGCACAGACATGCAGTCATGCTGGCACACTCTCATACCTCCTTGGTTCCTTCTCTTTCTCCAATCCGTCAGTCCGCCATTTTGTGAAGTCTCACAGAAGCCAAAATATCCCAAAATGTCCACCTCCCAAAATGAAATCAGTAAAACAAAACTCAAAACACAGTCCATCAGCAGCAGAGAGTGCGGAAACCAAGATTCAGCAGAAGACTGATGTTGAAGAAAGTTTCCCTTTTTAGATTTTTCATCTATAGTTTAGCTCAATTACTTTCTGTCTTGAGGATTTGTATCGGGAATTTATCAGCTTTCCACGGCGACTTGATGAGCTTTGTGAGAACTCATCCCTCGGGTTGAGTGGCTGTGGGCCCATAATAATGTCATCTGGCTCTCCTCCCCATCTCCCTCCGTCTTTTCAGAGATTTGTGTGTGTGATAGAGGCCTCAGTGAGAGACCAAGCGCTAACCTTTACTGCATTGGCTCACTCTTAATCCCCTCACCCTGGGGTGACCGACTCACACACACTCACACACACACACACAAAGCACACCTACAAAAGACTCCTGAAGTGTGGTGACTCACACTTGTTGCATGTTGCAAATGCTAATTTAAAATAGGACATGGCAATACAGTTGATTAACTTGAATTTTTGAAGTTGCACAAAAAAATCCAGCTGTGTATAGCCACAGAATTAGACCAATGTTTAAAATATTGTTGAAACAATAAAATTGTAGTTCAATTTAAGCCATTAAAAATTACATGTAAAAATTTCAGTAGCGAAAAAAATGTATTTTGGGTCAGGATTGATCAATTTGGGTAAACTAGCAAGAAGATGCAGTTTAGACTAGAGCAGGTTAGAGTTCTAGCTGACGTCTTCTAATCTGTCAGCAAGTGAGCCATAAGGTGGCGAGTGTTGTAAAGCCAGAGCAGCTCAGATCGGTCAGAACAGAAACATGCAGAGCGCGTGATAACCAGGATGCTGTTCATGCTACAAAGGAGGGAGGAGGCGTAAGCACCAGCAACATATTTGATTAAAAATACAAATATATGTTTTCCTGATCAAAAAGTAAAGAAAGAAATGTTTCTTTTGAAACTTCTCTGATGGTTTGTTACAAAAATGAACTCAAGTGTTTACTGGGTCGTTTGTTTGGATGAAGAAATGTGAAACGCGTGTTTGGTTCAGCAGCTGTTGGAGGATTTCACAAGCTTGTTTTCTGCTCTGGTGACACTCTGGTTATCTGCTCCGCCTGCAACACAGATTCCAGGTTACCATGGATTTACTCCACTTCATTTTACCTGATATTCAGAATATTCTAAAGATGAAAAAAAAAGAGCTAAAGACAATCTGCAGTAGTTTTAGATTAAAAAAAAGAACAGCTTTTATCTTCCCTGCATTTTTGACAACATTTTGTTAAAAGTTAATAGTAAATATCTCTTTTTAGCTACCATTGTCGTTTTTCTTTTACTTGAGTTGTCACACTTGGTGGACTTTGAAATTCTTTGTTTCAAAGTTACCACAGAATTAGTCAAACTTGTGACTAGTTGGTAAATATTTAAGATATTAGTGCCATTTTCTTTTTTTTTTTTTTTTTGTGATAAAGTAATGTACGGCTGCTTCACAACAATTTTCCAAGAAGACTGCTGCTTGTCTTTTTCAGCTCTTTTCTCTTTATGACGCCTCAAAATGATCTTCATCACTCAAGTCTGTCCTAGTTCCTAGTGACCAGTGTTTAGTCGTTAAAAAATGAGCTTAGTGTGATGTCCTGTAGAATAGAAAAATATGTAAAAAGGGACATAAAGTGCATGTTTGTGTGAAGATAATAACTGCTTTTCAGTCTCCCCAGTTTGCAGATGGATCCTTAAGACAGCCCAAACCATTTTCTTTTCTTTTCTGTGGCACCGAGTTTAAAAACACCACAGAGCAATTTCATCTGCATCTGTACAAGAGCAACGATTCCTGCATGAATTTAAGAGGTTTTTTTTCTTTTTTTTTTTTTTAGTGAAAAGGGGTGACAGCGAATATGTCATTTCACAAGACCTTGATGATTTCTAATCAGGTGGAATACATTTCAGCAGAGTTTTTGAAAAAAGGATAGTCATATTTTATAAAGACATTTGCTCACATGCTTCTGTAGACTGGTAATAGTTTGAATTTCCTGTTTTACATTTTTAGTAATGTGTCGTCTTTTCAAACCTATGAGCAGATAATCTTCATGTATACATAAAGCTGTGCTCTCAGCTGTCTGGGATTGTGCAAACACACCCAACACACATCTCTAGGAAAGTAGTCATGATTTCAGTCTGGAAAAAAAAAAAGTGCCATTCACTGCTGGAAGCTCCAGCATTACCACATAAACACTGACGCACACAATCGCACAATACCTATTGTAAAAACACACTACCCCCCCATCGGAGGATGGGGCCCGCACATGGGGAGCTTTGGATTATGGGATATCAACGTATAGCAAGAAGAAAAAAATGGAGCCAACAGAAGAAGAAAAAAAAAAATTATAAAAAAAAAGAGAAAATATGAATGAAATAATTTAATAATAGATGAAGGAAAAAAATGAATGTAGAAGAGTTTAGAGAGAAATAAAATGAGTTAGAAAAAAGCAAATGCCCAATGGACAGAAAGAATGATTGGCATGAAAGAAAAGCTGCGAGAATAAGAAACTCAACATGACATTTAAAGCAGGAGTAAACTGCAGAAAAGACACAGAGTGACTACAATAGGATGGACATACCTGTGGTGTTTGATGCTCCGTCACCAGGAAGTGAGGTGAAAGTTGAGGGAAGCTGCAAGAAAGACAGAGGAGTCAGGGGAGGTCACAAAAAGCAACCACACATCCATGAGGCTTTTTTGTCGTGTCAAATTTCATTTCAGGTGGTGGGATATTTGAAAATAACATATTTCAAATACGTGGAAAAAAGCTTTATTTTTTAAGAGAAATATATTTTAGAAAAGTGCATGAAAATAGATGAATGTATTCAGCACTGTAAGCCGTCGCTCAGATCACTTTTATGCTTAGACGCACGCTCGGGTGCTGGTCCTGACCCTACACACGTGCACGCCTTTTGTGGTACAGTAGTGCAGAACAGAACGACCTGAAGACAGCTCTCTACCGCCATCTACTGATGCAGACAATACAATCTGAAGAGCGCTGACAACAAAACAAATACTGTAACTGGATGAGGAATTGAAATAGAAATTCATTTTCAGACTAAATATGCCAAAGTCTTCCTCACAATCCCATCTTAGAATATTTTTTAGAAAATATTTTGCTAAAAAATGCAAAAGATAATAAATCAAAGGCACACTCTCACACATTTTTTTTAAATTAAAAAATAATATTATGAAATTAAAACAAATGACATGCCGATCATTTTAATATTCTAGCACTGCACTATTTCCTCTTAATGTGTATTTTTAATCTACCTGCTTTAAAATAGAAAGACAGAGCAAGTGTAAGGAAAATGACAAGAAGTATTAAAAAAACAAAATGTCCCAATTAATTACTAAAATTGAGCTACATATTTGTTTAATGGCATAATTAGAGCAAACTGGATTGATCTGAATTATTATTATTATTATTATGTTTTTTTGATTAAGTTGAATTTGTATTAAACTTGTAAATGTGTTGTTAAGTGTCTTTACTCCTGAGCTGGATAACTGCAAATACATTAAAAGATAAACCGTTTTTAAATGTATCATGAATTTATTCTATAATTGTATAGTTAATTCTATAATATAATTTTATTCTATTATAACATAACGATGAAAGGTTGCCCCTTTTATATTTCAGCTAGTCATGTCAAAAACACAAGAACTCCAATTCTGGCATTTTTCAATTATTTTAAACAATTATTATTATTTTATTTGTTAGTATAAAAATCCTCTAAATCTCCAACACTTGACATTATAAGTAAGAGTGTTTTTCCCCAAAGTAAATGTTTAATTAAAGGGGTTAGGATTACGCTGGATGATGAATGATTTCATTTCATTCTCTCGTGCCTGCCCGGGGTTAAGCAAGGACAGCGTGTATTGGAGCAGCAGCAGCAGCAGCACAAAAAGGATGAGGATGAGTGGTCATGTTTGGTCTGCAGGAATAAAGCAAGCAGCTGAGCTCACGCAGACTTACCAGCAACTTTTTCAAAATAAAGAAAAATACTTTTTGTTGTCATTTCCTTTTCCCACATTATATTTAGATCTGCTGAGGAGCAAGAAGTTCCACATGTTTTGCAAATGAAGCAAAAAAAAGCCAGAAAAATAGAACACAAAGAATATCTGCTTTTGTTTTGTTTTTGTTTTTTTTTAAAGTATTTTTAACTGTGTGCAAAAATGAAATTATGACATTTTATTCTTAAAGTGAAGCAACATTGAGTTTGTCATGTTGCGTGTTGTAACATTCCTTTTTCCCCACCACAGGGGTCTCTGCTCCATTTTGTTTGACACACATCAGAAGCATTACATTCATATCTACCTTTTATTGAATATTTTCACAAATCTTTCACATTAACACTTGAACCAAGCTTCATTCTGACAATAAATAAATAAATAAATAAATAAAAAATCAACACTTTCCAGTTAATTTGCATTGAGATGAACTTGTGTAACATTTTGACAGCAAACTCTCCGCAGACATGCAGAGGAGCATCATAAATCATCAAACACTTAACCACTTAATTGTCTGCTTCAGTGCCATCATCTTTAGCATTTTCACTGCTTGCAAACTCTTACTTCTTAGAGGAAATTACAATTAAACTCAAGTGTTTCGAGAGCGTTGCAGATCCAGAAGTAAATATTAAGCTGGCTGTGCGGCAAAACCATAAATTGTATGCCACACAGATGGATGTGTGTTCTGCCTAAGGAATGAATCGGCACAAGAACATTTTTGTACTTACTAACAAATTACTGTCAGAGGAAAACATATGAGCCCCCTCCATTATTACTGCCTAAATTTTAGAGCGAAAAGCTGCCCATACCAGTGTGTGAGCTGATCGTTTGCAGCTTTTCATTTGTCATGTGGACCTCCTGCAGCAGGAGGAGAAAAGATCAGGATGATCCATCAGCTCACCACGCAAGATGACTCGAAACTCTAAATGACTCAACAAACTAAACAACCAGCTGGAACACAAAGACCAGAAAGATCCAGCTTTAAGAGTTCTCTATCTGTAGATCCAAAACAACAACTGATGGAGATTTGGGGAGAAAATAATACTGCAAAAGAGTAAAGAGAGGTAATGCAGTTACTAGTTAACATTAAAGGTATACGGTTAGTGCATCCAGTTGTCATAGAAAAGATGTTACACAGATTCAGAAGACATTAACGACTCAATCTAATCGTATTTTTTATCTAAAATGTTCCCAGGGGTTTTCTGAGTATGGTTACACCATTTTTAGCCCTCAAAAAATGTATTTTTTTTTTTTTCTAGGTTATAGTTCCTACAGTAGTTCATTAGAAATTTGCCTCAGAAATGTAGGGAGGACAGTTGGGGAGGAGCAAACGCCACCCCTCCTTCCTGTTCCCGTCGCAGAGCTGAGCAGGAAGCTTATGCCTCACCGAGCTTATTTTCTATGTCACAAATGATCTCTTTTACAAATTTAGAAGAGAGATCGGAAGGGGCTGATTATTAGAGGAATGCTCAGAAATGCATGAACTGATCAAAAATACAGGTCAAAAAACACTGCTTTGGGGTAGTTTATAGTATATATATATATATATATACTTAAAAGCTTGATTTTAGCTTGATGGCATAGGCACTTAAATGTATATATATACATATATATATATGTGTGTGTACATGTGTGTGTGTGTCTGTGTTCTACATCATTAAAGAAATGCCACACTAACGTGTTTAAAACACCAAAATCATAATTTTAATCGGGGCGGGTCTTTAAATGAATGACTTGCAGGAGGAAAAACTAATACTGATACTATTGAAACTACAAAAACCTGCGAGAGATGCACCAAACGTTACATGGGATGGGAAAAAAAGTTTTTTAGGCTTAGATTAGACTTGATGGAACGACGATGGTTTAAATAGTTATTGCATTCAAGCGTCTACATTGCAGTATTTGGGGGCAGTATTAGTATTTGGGGTCTACATGCAAAGACTGGAAAAAGAGACTATTGTGATGCACAAAAGCAGTTGTAGTTTCTCCATGTATTTTCATTAGGAATCTCCTCTTAGTGTGGGTTTTCCATGTTATCGTGGAATCTTGTAGAAGCCCTGAAATCCCGCGCTGAGGACGCAGCTCTCAGTTCCACTCTGCCAAACAGGTGCCAGCGCACTAGGTGCACTCAAAGAAAGTTTTCTAACACGCGTGCACATAAAGAAACAGGACTGCCACAGCTTGTCAAGCACATTATGGAAATTCCGCGTGAGTTTTTGTTCCTTTGAGGAAAACACATTGTCTTTGCAGAGGTTGTGTGTGTTTTTTGTGTGTCTGTGAGTCCCTCAGAGCAGAACAAGGTTGCGATGACAGAAGTTTAATCCCTGTGGTTTTCTGGGTTTGAGTTTAAACAAGGCAGCAGGTCCAAGCATAGTCGACTCTCTCTTGCAAGACTTTACCCAAGTGGAACCCCTGTCAAATAAACTCTAGTCCAAGAAATTACAGAGGAAGAAAGTCTCAAGCATCAACTTTCTCCTCCCACAGAGAAAGTTTCTGCAAGGGAGCAGGGAGCTTACAGGGTTGGCCTGATGCTTTAGGCTGATGTTAGGCTTTTTGATAAGGATGAATCTTGAAGAAACGAAAATTTCAGTGTAGAGCCTGTCTATGTAGTTCTTCATGAAAGGATGGAGACTCCTGTGCGGCCACAGATCATCATTTCATTCTCATTATTTTTATATAAAAAATCATTCCGCTACAGTCACGCTAAAGCAAAATCTGTTCTGCAGTCACCTCCTCCACTAACACCTTTTCCAACCCTACATCCAAAAAAATTTGATCCAAACTGGATGACAAACGGAGCGATCAGTGTTACTGCTCAGCACCAGAAAAGTAGAGACAGCGGACACATGGGAGTCCAGCAGGAGGAATCTCCACTGAACCACAACCTAGTTCTTGACACCTTGCCAAAGGGCCATGATTAATAACTGATACCCTGATGCACGTAAACACCACTGGCACTGTGCTTTGCCATTAAAAATACAAACCACTCTATTCACTAAAGGCTACGCCTTTTCAGTCTTATGATTTGAACAAGAAGGAGAAGTTAGCAGGAAAGACAAGGCTTCTTTCGGCTTGCATATTTTTGATCAGACTAAGACAGAAATGTGCTTTTGTATGTTAAAATATGTAAATGCTTTGGCTAAACAAGCAATTCCATATAGTGCCTCCCTTGACCTGCTTCTCTCCCCTGCAGTCAGATTAAGCCTCATCAACTCTTTATCTAGCTCTGCAGACGCCTGATAAGTCATTTAAATCAGGTATGTTGCATAATACCCTAGCGTGAACTAATAACATATGACTTAGTCAGACTTTGTTTATGACAGCAACTTTATTACCAACACAGCTGGAAGGAGGTTCAAATGAAAGGAGAGGAGGTGAAGGCAGAAAAGGGCTGATGGGAGATGAAATGAAAACAAACAGAAAAAGTAATCTAGCGGATACAAAATGTGTGGACTTGAGTGTGGCCCTGCTTCACACAAAAATAAACATGATTGAAATCTCATCCTAAAAAATTCTTGAAAATTTGAGGAATTTGTATCTGGAAAGTCCTGTGCAGTGATCCCTTTTAATGAGTCCCTATCCAAACTATGTCCCCACTGAGAAGCAATGAAGCCAGTTAAATCCTTAAACCATAAGACCCTCTGCCTCGTTTGATAAAACACATTCATCTAAATGAAAGCTTCTGTGTCTAGACTGTTAACCAGATCAGAAGAGAGAATTTGTCAGAATAAAGTACTGGCCAATTAAAGTGCCTGATTTGCACAGTGTAATGATAATTTCCTTAAACAATATGTACCATTATTTATTTAATTAGAAAAGTTTAAGACTTAACTTTGTAAACAGTGAATATGCGTTTTGCTTCAGGTAAATGCATCTATTTGCACAATCATTTTCTTTGACAGCTTCACACCTGCCATCAATGAGTAGTGTCATCATTCTAGTAACATGATTTAACTAGTTACTGGGTTTAAGAACGCTATTGCTATGACTGATCCACGATTACTTATATTGTGGATTGGCCAATCAGAGGTAAGTGGACACACAAACTAAGCATACATGCTGGCACGTTTCACACACAAAGGTCTGACGTCTGCAAAGACTGTGTTTGAGACCCTGCATCAACCCTTGTTGATGTGGTTGAGGCCCTGACAGACGGGCAACCTGTCCAGGATGTCCCTGCCTTCTCCCACGAGTGGCCAGGATAGGCTCCGGCTGCCCCGTGACCCCAAAAGAGACACAATGGTTAAGAAGATGATTTGGTAAAAGACAAAAGTGTATACGAATAGGTTATGTCAAAGAAATAAGTGCCTTGAACATCAGTTTAATCTCAGAAACCGCCTGCCTCCATCACACTTCTACTCTGGTCAAACCTGTTGAGGCACAGCTAACAACTGAGTCTGAGCATCCAAACATTTTGCACCAAAACTTCTGACAAAGACACAACAAACAGTCCTTAAAAATGAGAACACACAGCTGTTAACAGCTCAGTCTCATTCTGGAATTAATCTTGTTCCAAAAAGGTTGACATTTAGTTAAATGTTTACCATAGTCCTAGGCCACCACAATTTACCGCAAATTTATCATTATCACAATATGAAGCAGTGCAATATCCATATTGCAAAGGTCAGCAAAAATCGCAATAAATGGTTACCTTAAATGTGCTAAAAAAGTCTTATGGCAGCTTGAAGCATTTAACGAATCAAATAAATCAATTTATGCATTTGACCAATTGGATGGACCCTTTCACGTTGATGACCAATCAGAAGAGCCCTTTCGCAAGTTTTGCTCATATCGTGCAGCCCTACATAGTCCAGGTGAATACTTGATTCTGACTGGCTGCAGGGTGTCCATAGGTGCCACACAGACTGAATGTCTATATTATTGCTCTGGCCTAAACACCAGTTAGTAACATCGTAAACATGGAACATAGGTTGACATACATTATACAATGGTCTGGGTAAAAACTCGATTCTGATTGGCTGCTGGGTGTGGATTAAAAAGTGATAATCCACAGTGATAACACACATTTAAAAAAAATAAGTTGCGGTCACATAGCTTAAATGTTCCATATCACTGCGCTGACTTCTTTAAAATAAACGTTTTCTTCATCATCTGGACAAATACAAGCGGTAAGAGGTGAACTTTTCCTCTGAACTGATGCTTTATTTAACCCATCATGATGATCAACACATCTTTGTTTGCCACGGCAGTCACAACAGAAAGACAGTTGTGATAAACTGTCCTTTAATTGTCTGGACTTAAGGTTGCGAAGGACATGATGGACATGACCTTTATCACAACGGCAAAACCCTTTACCTTTAAATAGCTCACTGTCTGTCTTTTTGTCTTGCTGACCTTATTGCCTGATACATAGAAACATGTTTTTGTAAATAATTGTATTATTAATGAAGTAAAAAAATTGTTGATGCAAATAAAAATTACTTGTCAAAACTTTTAAAAAGGACATTTAACATCTTTTTGGACGATTTCTGGCTTTACTTTGGAAACCTGGTCAGCTTGGAAAAGAACTTGTTGAGTTTCTATCTACATTGCAGCAGTACTTACATTATCTCATATCTGGAAATGTAACATCAGATTTTTAAAGAGGTGTGTTGACATATACCAGATATGTCTCTATAATTTCATAATGAACCATTCTGAACATTTTGAAGATGCAGCAGATGTTTGAGGTCTTTTAGCAGACATGCTACCTCAGATGACATTCTAGTGGTTATTCAGGAAACTCTCTGTGGCCAAACATCCCATAATTCCAATTTTTAGATTTTGATCCATCTTAAAGCTTTTTCAATCACTTCAATGATCTTCTCGAAAGATCCACTTACTGAGGTATATTAAGGTCTCTGTGGAGTGACCCACAAATCCTCCACAGTCTACTTCAATGTACACTTTGCCTCCCAGCCGTCTACTCAACTGTCTACATCTAGATAACCATATGTCCCTGTGCCTTTCATGAGGCTTCCCCAGGCGCTCCTCCCCTGGCTGTGTCAGCGCCATGATTATGATGTTCTTAGTACTTTCAGAAGGCAGGAGATATCTGGCCTCAGGGTGGTGCTGACAATGTGCTGAGGAAGACTCGACTGCTTCTGGTCCACTGACAACTTCCAGTACTGGTTCTTAGAAGGATTGCTGCCACTTCTGTGACTCAGTGATGCTCTTCTGCCTTGCCAAAAGGAATGGAAATGATGGTGTAGCATATTCGGTTGTGACATTTCTGATTTTTACTTACTGAATTGGTCAAATGTGGGCTGAAATTTACCCGACATTTACATGCACATTACTTGTCCTACAAACTAAAAAGGCTTCCAGTCGGTCACAATTTAGTTTCATAGATTTCCAGTGGCTGAGCAAGTTCCTTCACATTTTCAAACAGTTTTGAACCTCAAAAAAAAAAGGTTATCATGACAATTATTTGTTAAAACATTGTATTTAGTGAAAATCTTACTTTAATTTTTGAGAATATGTTCACATTAAAAAAACGGTTTAAAATCTATTTTTCCTTAGCTAAAGATTTAATACCAAAAGAAGAAAAAAAAACTTACAACCCTTAGTGTACACAATCTTAATGTTAATAACATTACTTTTGCCTATTCAGAGGTTCAGTGAATGCAGATTGATGCAGTTGTAAAAAAAAAAAAAAAAGTATAAAGGCTTAAAATCACTTCTTACTCCAAAGTGAAATTTAGAATTAAATGCACCATATTAGGTTTGATGCATTGATCACAAAGCAAGGGTAGCTATGCTATTAGTTGTCCAGTCCCTGTTTATACGATCACTGTGTAGTCATCACTTGTAATTCATATTTAACACAAGATGGCAGACAGAAAGTTCAGGCCTTCTGCCAAGAGTTTGTGTCTATCTTTTTTTTCCCTATGAAAGTTGTTCCCTTTATATGAAGCATGCAGGAAGTTGCCAAGAAGGAAAAAAAAAAAAAGTTAGAAAGCCACATGATTTGCTTGACTGCTTAAGTTATTGAGTCAGAACCCAAGACATAATTTTCACACACAAAGCTCAATAATGATTTATACACAGTCAGCACAGCAGATAAGCCTTTTTTGTTTTGCAAAAAGCGGGTTAGGTTCTGAAAGTCTTCACTTCACTCAAACAGAACCAGTTTTACGTTTTTGGTTGCAATGTGAGAAACAAAAATAACAGGCAAGACGGCTGGTAGAGAGTAAGGGCTTTCTCTATTAACAGTTTAGAGGTAATCTTCTGCATGTATTAAATGTTATTAATCCAATACAAATGTTCACAGAAATCCTGTCCTGATTGGAGAGAAGCTCTTCTTTCTCACATGCACCTGCTTTGAAATGCAGGTGTGATATGCTAAATGTTAAAATGTATGTTCATGCAGTTTTTCCCGCAACATTTTACCTAATTCTACTGTTAATTTTTTTTTTTTTTTTTGGGGAGATTTAGTCAGTCTTTAAAAGATCAACACAATAGCATTTCTATTAAAAAAAAAAAAACACAGAATGCATAAAAAACGTACAAAGTCAATATCCCAACCATAATTGAAGTGGTATGAAGCCCATTGAGAAGACTTGTTGTAAAATTGGGGTACATAAATAAAATTGAAGCGAATTGAATTAATTCTGTGAATCTAAAAAAAAAAAAAAGAAAAAAAAGAAAGGTAATGCATCAAACAGATGCAGAGCCTGACCTGGCAGTGGCAGAAGTTTGTTTTCAATTTTCCTCCCAGTACAGTGACGGTTTTTAGGTCATTAGAACAATGCCTCCTTCTTTTCAAGCTCCAGGTGTCTACATAAAAAAAAGGGGCAGTGTTCAAATCACAGATGCATTCTACCTGGGTTTTTGTCGAGAGTGAAAAATGTAGTGTTAATCATCAGAATAAATTAAGCCCACTTCTATGGTATCAAAGGGCCAAAATCCTTCCATCCATTACTATACAGTATATCCCTTTTCGCGTCACAAGTTTGCCAGTGCATGTCCTGCTTACGCTTGTGCAAAGGCAGGGGTAGATCCTGGACAGGTTACCAATCTGTCATAGGGCACCGACTGGCAACTCTGGGCTAAAACCCCAGAGAGTAAACTTCAGCTGAAAAGTTGATTGCATCTAAACATCATTGATTTAATTTAACAGTTTGCTACTGAACATACAGTATGACTCCTTTCCTGTGGTCACAAAAACAAATAAAGCCAAATTATTTCCTACAAAACTGAGCAAGTGAAGTGTCTATAGACAAAATAAAATATCATGTATTACTAAATGTCAAAAATAATGCCATTCCAGTAATGCTGATTGAGGCAAATTTGCTTCAAATCACTTCATCTACAAAATTACCAAAATTTAGAAAAAATGACTTTTTTTTCTTCATAGCGGAATATACATTCAGGCATTAATGGGAAAAAGTGCATTAAACAAACAAATTACAATTCTAATTACACATAGAACTCTTCTGCTGTATAGAGGAAAGAGTATCACAACACTGGTTGGATGTTTGTTTGTTTTTTTTCGTTTTTTTAATGTAGACAAGTATGTGACTGATCGAGAAAAATAAGTTTAAGTCAAACTGCCAATTGTTCACAAATCAAAAACACTATAAATGAGAATCTGTTTTAAAAGAGATTACTTATTTCCTTAAAAAAAGTATTCCCCCCTCCCCCATTTATCTGGTGATCTTGAATGCTTTTACGATTTTTAGAAGAAAGGTCTAACAACATGATGGAAATGGAGCCACATTTTCAGAAAATTGGAGGGATTTTTTTTTATCATTCAGTAGTTTTACAGGACCATAAAGATATTCCTGCTTCCAAATTACACAAGGTCAGCATGAACAAGTTTGACAGGAAATGTGAAATGTTCAGCATGCCCGTCTGCTGGAGCTGCCTCTTAAAAAGTTGCTTGTCAGGATAAGTCAAAGAGAAAAAAAAAAATATCTATTTAATAAAATGAGAAAAAAAGTCACTTCATTTTTGTCTTTTACCACTGATAATTAAACCTTAATAACTAATCTGAAATTATATTTGTGTTGCCATCACTTTCTGTCTCAATAGATATCCCAGGAGGTCACGTGACTGAGGCACAACGGAATCATAGAGCAGGATTGATTTGCTCCTGATATTGAATATGATTCTGCTCCTCCTCCCGCTCCTTGTCTGAGCACTGGGTAATGACTCTTGTTAATTTCTCAGGGGGAAAACACTTAAAAGTGATCATTGACAAAAGGATTTCTATGGAAATGTTCACATTATCTCTGCTTGGTCACCCAGCTCAGCCAGCCTGTCTGTCTCTGCACCAGTCTGTCTGTCACCTCATTAAAACTGCTATAAGCGGGTGTATGTAACGTGCACTGTGTATTGATTCCAAACCGAGGAATTTTCTAAATCAATTTTGCAAGGTGGTGAGAAAGTGTTTCGAATGCAATACTATTTTTTTGTCATAAACCTTAGTCTATATACAGAATGAATTTTCTTGTTCATGAAGTCACACTTTTTTCATATTCTTTAGCATCTCCGATTTCATTTTTGTGTTAAACAACAGTTTATTATAGGACAACAATTGAAATGTAATTCATGCAAAAAAAAGGCTGTGGCATATGGATGTGGGGCAGCTCTCTTTACAATTGCTCATTTTTTCTTCAAACCGGTTTTATGTATTGAAGAAGAAAAAAAGAAAAATGATAATATGTGTGTGTATGTATACTAGACTAAGTAAAGAAAAAACAACAATTTCAAGTTTTTTTTCAATCACACCAAACTGACTGCAGTGAATATATCAAAATACTAAACTAAATTATGATCATTTATGTTTCACATTGAATCCAATCCAACATTTAAAAACTTTCATTTGTTAGTAATGTTGGGGAGTTTGCAACAGAAACCATCGAGCTTTTCTGTGGGTTTATTCTACAAAAAAGAACTGGCCAACGCCGTTCAGAATAAGAAAAGCTGCATGGCAAAATCCATTTTCTACATGCAAAAATTTAAACATTGTGTGTGTGTGTGTGCGTGCATGTGTCCGTGCGTGCGTGTGTGTGTATGAGAACTGTTCTTTTGTTCACACATATAGCATTGCCAATCCTATATTTATGATCTTGAAGCTCTTAAAGCAAATCAAAAATAATGTGTCATAAGCCTCCTAATTCCTTCATTTTAAGCTACAGCAATATTAAAAGAAAACAGCAGATTACGCTCATATTCTGATTGTAAAGGTGAGTCTAAATAATAGAACCCTCAGTGTTTCCCTGGAAGAGGCTTTCAAGAAGAGGGATGTCTGGGCATTCTGCATGAAAACTGGATAAATAGATGGACTAGACCTGCTTCTGGCCACCATGCTGTCATCTACTCTCAGTATGCTGGTAAGATCAACAGGAACAGTGGGGTGCTGCTACACACGTGGCAGGGTTCCTATTTCGAGAAACTGGTCCAGTCCATCTATCTCATCCAGTTATCCAGGGTTGGGTAACAGGGGCAGCAGTTTCAGGAAGGACGCCCTGACTTCCCTCTTCTTGGCCACCACTTCCAGGGAAAAGCTGAGGCATGTCCAGGGTCTGCTGCGACGCCTTCTGACGGTTAACATCACTGTAGCCCTTACCAGGAGGGTGTCCAGATGAGATTCCTGCCAGCGGTCCAGACAACCCCAACCTCAACACTTTAACTCACTTATAAAGAGATGTGTTATCTTAGCATCTCGCATCTACCCAATTAGCACAAATGTTTGTAAAGTGGCTCCGAATGCATGATTATTGAATTAAATGCATAAGTAGAGACATGAAAGATGTTTTTTGCAAATTTCCTGCATGGGTCTTCGTCCCTTTCACCCAGAGAAATCAACTATAGCATCTAAAGTCCTTCCAGGCTGGCCTTTAGAATTGTCAACAAGAGTTGAACCAAAGGTGGACTGAATGATCAGGGGGGGGGGGGGGGGGTGTCTTGTAGGAGTCAGAATTGTTAGAGCTAATTTGGATTGTAATCACAAGCCTCAATGTCATCATTACACAAAACAATGTGCACGCACTCTAGAGAGACGGAATATTGGTATTCCTGAGGTAAAAATGCCATTATAGAAGCTAAAATTACTCATGTCGGTTCAGAGGAGAAAATTAAACACTCCATTACTATTGTTTACAATCCTGCTCCTGCAGAATAGTGCATTTATTGATTTGACATGCATCTATTAAAACTAAATAAATAAAATAGTCTATCACAATCAGGATGTTTTTCAAACAATACCATTTTTTTTATAGATTTGTCTTGAAACAAAAAAGACAAGACAAAAGTTAAATGTAATAAGAACACAATATATATATATATATATATATATTATATTTTATATCAAAACGTATGCACAATTAAAATAATATTATTAAGAATAGGTATTGGTGTGCATCAAGTTACAACAACAATCAAGTTCTGAATCTAGAGTAAAGTGAAAAGGTTTACTGGATGGAATATTTTCCACCAGCGCCACTCTGTGTCCTATTCATCAGTCCAATGTTTTGTTTATTTAGCAAATTGAATAAATAGTACAGCACCCAGATGGTGTACAGCAGAAATCTACCAGTTTCTTGGCAGCTTCTTTTCAAAAAAGACGAAGTGGGTGAGTACATTTTTGGTTTTAATGACTTGAAGGAGTGTGTGAACACCATGAACTGTCACCTACAGACTAATGAGCCCAAACTCAGGCACTAACACATGGGAGCAGCTGACCAACACAAGCTGCAGCACTTTAACATTACAGGGGGAGAGAAAAAAAAGAAAGAAAAAAAATCTGGTGCAGTAAAGAAAATATCCCCTGACATCTTTTTTTTGAAGCGGCGGCTGGCATGGGAATACAGTAATGCATCCACATCCATCAAAGTGCAGGTTTTTGAACAGCACGCTAAAAACAAGCCATTTGATCCCTCTGGGCGTCCCTGTGGAGCACGATATGTCCTTTATTTCCAAAAATAAATGGTGGTCTTGATTGGTCCAACAACAGAGAAGCTCTCTCCATCTCACCGTGTAGAATCACTTCTAACTTGTGTATACATCAACAAAATTATGTAGTGTTGCCAAATACCATTACATTTGTATAGTTAACATTCTACTCCTTGTTTCTTTATAAATATTTAGAAAGCTTTGGAGAGCATATTGGATTGTACACAAGGCTATAGGATGGATTTAGACCTATAACCTTGGCTGACTGGCATCCCCATTGTTTTGAATTTTTAAGTCCATTTAGACTTGAATAAACAGGGACAATACTTGTGGGTGTCTCGCACTTTCCTCACTAATATTTCACCTGATAAAGCTGAGGTTCTATCTCTGGATCACTCACACACAACTCACTGTGTGTGACCCAGAGTGGGCTAACCCTGACATTTTCCTCTCCTCTAATGCTCTTTAAATGGGCTGCAGGGTGACAAGTCTTGTATGGCTCCACAGGCAGCCATTATTAAGCACAGAGGAAAACCAGAGGGCAGGGCAAGACATTACTTCTGCAGGTTTCTGCAAAGACCATTTCTCCAGCCCTTCCACAAATCTCTCCAACATCTCGGCTCAGTGCCATTATATCTGACAATTAGAGAAAAAGCTTTCCAAACACAACATGTGCCACTTTTGTGTTTAGCTTAGATTTGTTTCATTTAATAGATTGAAAACTTTTTTTTCTCCCTTGCTGGCTGTATTTCTCAGGTTTATTTAAACACACTTCTGTCAACATCTTTCAATGGGAGGTGGGTGAGTTGTCCTTGTGTAAGAACATTTTTTTATCTTCTAATATCATTTGCAAAAACATTTTCTGTCTTAAGTCTACAAAACGGCACACGCACACATGCACAGCAGTTTTTCAACCAATGCTCAAACACACCAACCTGCAGACAAAAAGTCAAGTTACATCTTTAGATTTTTTATGGTAGTATTCTGTCTGAACTGTTTAAGTAGTATCAGCACCTTTCTTCTGTCAAACACACAACTCTCTAGCCAATCAAATTGAAAATGTTACACTCACCAATTTAAAATAAATATTTCCTTTAGTTCTTGCAGTTAATTTGAGCTACTAAAACCTGTAATTATGTTTATCATACATATGTCATATCACGACTGCAATGAAGCAACAAGTAAAAAGGGTGTCCATTAACCCTTGTGCTATCCTATGACCCCACCCTTACATTGATGTGTTATCCTACCATGACAAAAGTGGATAAAGGTGGAGAGGATTTCATGTAATCCATGGACACCAGTGAAGATCACAACTCCCAATGTTAAAGTGCCTAGGATAGCACAAGGGTTAAACCAGATACTCTTCCAGATGGCTCCCCATAGTTCCTTGAGTGTGCGCAAATTACTGCACATTATGATATTGGCGCAATAAGAAAACCCCATAGTGCAGGGGTCACTAACTAGCAGATCCGGATCCAGACGCTGGGTCATGCGACCCGGACCCAGACCTGAACCCAAACTTGACTCAAAACTAATACGATGGGCGCCTCCAGTTTAAATGGTGCCGCGCTTGTTGTCGTTGCAATAAACACATTCTTACTCCAAACTCGTCATATATGGACATTTGTGTCTATTCATCAAATCAGTATTGCAAAAGCACAGAATTGTTCGGTGCATTTACATTTTCTTTGCAGGTGCAACAATGATTTTCATGTCTAAACACTGTTTTACTTCTAACAAAAATGTAGCTCCACACAAAATAAGTTCATCACTTAACCTATGAAAATGTTATAATTCTGAGCAGCACGTTTTCTGATTTCTATTTTTTTTTCTTTTGCAATTTTCTGTAAAGCTAAGAGGTCCCATGCCAAGGAAAAAGATTGGAGTTTAGATTTTTAAATAAGTTTATATTTTTTTTTTCTTGTATCTACACATTGTATCACAGTGTTGAGATATGACTTTTTTTTGTCACTAATGCCCCCCCCCCCCCCACACACACACACATTCGTAACCCATCTACACCCATCCTATGCAAGGTGTGCATCCCAAGAAGATGTAGCCTCAGTCAACTCTGAACTCTATGTGTGTATTTGTTGTATGTCTGATCTTGTTTGGGTTGTACTGGAACACGTCGTATGTCAGTGTAAAAGCTGTACATATGACAATAAAAGGATTCTGATTCTGAAGTTTTCTCTTTTGCAAAGAAAAAAAAAATGTAAACAGATGAGAAACCCTCTGTTTCACCTATGCCAGACAGAGAGTATAAAAGCACAAAACATGTATATGCATGTATATGCATAAAGAATATTTCATTTTAAAGACACGAGGGCCAGCAGATATATCAGAAAATGTCATTTCACCATATAAACACATTTACATACACACCCAAATATAGGAAATATTGCAATTGTAATCAAGTCTGGGATAACAGGCTAACCCTTTCCAGTGATTGGTGTGACTCCATTTCCCTTAGGTAATTATTAAAATATGTCAACCCTGTTATTAAAAGATTATTCATTTTTTCCCCCTTCGTACTTTTTCTTTTTAAGATAATAAGGCTAAAGAACATTGCCTCTAGGGCTTTACTTTGACAGCCTCCTCCACATCTTTGAACAGCTACACAAGCCTTAATGTATCTTTGGATTCACCGCATGGCTGGCTTGCATGTATCTCCATCTGACACAGGAGCTCCGATGGTTGTGGCAAGTACATTTGTAGCAGCGGTCTGACAGACCCTAAAGCCTGAAGAAGCTTTTCACTAGAGCCTTGAGTTGCCTCAAGCGGCTGATATCCAAGTCAAAGGCACTACGGGAGGATGTGTGGGGGGGATTTCTTTCCCACCCCTATCTTTAGGGAACTGGATAACCATTTATCAAACATGGAGGTCCACAAGGACCCTTCATAATACTTCACATATCAGCTTAAAGTATGCAGTGTAAAATATTAGATGTATTCTAAGACGGAAAAAAACAAATCATCTGCAGAATCTTTGGTGAAGCATTAGCTTCTCTGCCACAGGTAGACATGCAGGACTTCTGGTGGGCTCTTTATTTGAATTTGATGAGAACCTTTAAAATAACTATCACATGGAGTGTCTTTTTTTTCACTTATAAACATTTAAAATAGATTAAAAAGATGATCAGAGTGCGACTTCAATGCTAAACTAATTTCATTAAATTAGTCACTTCTGAAGTGTTTGGGATAAAAATATGTTTTATCACACTTGATATATTTTAGCCACACTTGAAAGGAAACAATAATGTCTGTAATATTAATGTGATTGTTTGTTTGCTTTTTTACCAAAACTGATCAACTCTAAAAGAATTGTGTTCACTTAACATAATCACATTTAAGATCCAAGAATTGATGATGGAAGCACTGATGCTCACACACAGCCAACTGACCCCTTTAGGCTCATAGGCTCATTTCAACACAAAATGTAAAAAGATAAATAGGTACATGTGGATCCTTCAGAGAGTATTTGTACTCCTACAAATTACATTTAGATTATTTGCAGGATAGTGAGACAAAATCAAGCACGATTTCAAAAAGTATTTAAGCAGAAATAGAAAAAATTCTCCCTTTTCTCCCTTATCCTTTGAATTTTTAGGAGATTGACTTGAAACTGTCAAAGCAGCTTTTACTGATTTAAAAGTGATACACAATGACCACAGGCATCTTTAAATGCAAGGATCATGTGTTTACATCAGCTTTTTTTCTATGTGTCCATAAGGACACTTTTATTGAAATCAAACCACGCAACAAAAACAACTGCACTGAGAATGGGTGAAGAATGGGATTAAATAAAACTTTCCAAATGAAAAGTGAACAGTGCAAACAATTAGTGAACACTGGCAGGGACACATGCAGCAGAATACACTTGTAAGGCCATGATTTACCTTGACATGGCAATTCCATCTAACTTTGAGCACCAATTTCCACAGCAAAGATCTTGAACATCAATGCTTTTACAAGACAACCTCCAGAGAAAACCCACTGTGTGCAGTAAGCACAACATGCTATTTATGGTTGTCTACTCAATTTCCATGGCTGCTGCAGTCAACAGCAAATTCCACCAACTGTGACCAAACAATCTTGTTAGTTTCTGCCCACAACCTCTTTCTCTTCATGCTCTTACAATGCAAGCGTTGGCCTTTCTTTGCAACTGACAGGATTATTTCCTTACAAGCCCTGTATGCTATAGACCTGCATTCGATCTGACCCAGGGTCTTTTTTATTCTGTACAGTAAGCATATCCTCAATCATTTTCAGCCATGTATGCTGTTAACCTATGACATTCAATATCTCACATGTCATGCAAACTTTTGAACTTAAAACTTGAAAATGTAATGTTTCCTTTATGGGAACTCAAAAGCAGAGTTAAAAAAAGTAGCATTTCTTTTCTTTTTTGTTAGCTTTATCCTTCTAACCATTATAACAATAACTAAATTTATGATCCAGACTTCCATTTTGTAACCACCTGATTGACAACACTAAAAAGAGGGCAGTCAAGAAACAAAACATGCAGGTGAGTCGATATCATGATATTACCTTTTTTTTCCACTCCAGTTAATTTTCCTGCTGACAGTGTATGAGCCTCAAATGTATGTGAGGGGATTCTTGAAAATATGCCTTTCAAAAGGATTTTCAGACAAAGGAAGCTGGCTTTTGGGTTCACTTTGAAGCAAACTTCAAGAACACAAAAAAAAAGAAAAAAGTATCTTTCTAATTTGAAAAAGAAATTGCAGACACAGAAGAGTCCAACGATAAAGGCCAGTCTTTCATGAAGTCAAAATCTTTGCTTGTTATCCACCACTTACACCAAAAACAACAACCCGGCATTAATGTCAGAATGCACCAGTGTAGCATTCAATCTGATAATGACCAGATTTATCCAGAAAAGCATTTACTTTTTTACCTGGATTCATTGTTCATGTTTTTCCTCCTCTCACAACATAGTCAATAATGTGAAAAACAGCAATAATCCACCAAACTTGATGCCCTCAGCTGTTCCTGATGCCGTAAAAATGCCATAAAACCAAATAAATAAACGCATTTTAAAAATAGCAGAGGAAAAAACAAGTCAAAAAGGTGCACAGCATTTTTTTTTTTTCCATTTTCAGAAAAGTCAGTATAGTAGTCCCTGGCAATAACAGTCCCATGGGGGGGGGGTCTCTGCAGACCTTGCATATCTGACCACTGGGATTTATGCCTACTCCTAATGACAGAACTGTTCCACCTCCTGGGTTCTGCTGGTCGAGGCCAATCTTTAATTTATCCCACAGACTCTCAGCAACATTGGGGGGTGGGGTGGGGGTGGGGGGGTCATTGGTCTTCAGAGACACTTAAAAGTGCCCTGTTAACCACTTGATTATCGCATCAGTGGGGTGGTAAATGTTCTTTGCAAATAGCCAAGATCTATTTAAAAAGAAACAATCCTACAGATAAATAACTTCAAGGCTTGAGAACAACACGGTCATGAAATTCAGTTAATGTTGTTCATGTTCAGTCAGTTCAAGGCTGTATGCTAACAAGGCAAACAGAAATATTGTTTTATGGGTAAATATATAAAATTGTTCATTCTATTTTAGTCGAGGTCAGGCAAGATGCACAGAACAAATATGAAGGTGGAACCCAAACGTGTAAACAATGTAAATACTTAATTTTTTGTATTATTATTGTTGTGTTTCTCTTCAAAATGTTTATGAAATAAATGACTTTGTGCCACACCACACATTGGCCTTGGTGTTTCAGCGGAACATGCGATTTTCCGCACTATTTGTGGATTATATGAAGAAGTAAAAATAAAGGCTTCAACGTAAGAAGTCTGAAAAAAAAAGTATTTTTGTAAAAAGTTTAGCCAATAGCAATATGCTTAATTTGGGAGTGGGAGGCAGTCTGAACAGTTCATTGGAGCGCCACATACAGACAAACAAATGCACATTCACTCTTTAGGGACAACATGGAGTCACTAACCTACTGGGCATGACTTTAGACTGGAAGGAAGTGCCTGGAAAAACCGATGCATGCCAGAGGAGAACATGCAAAGTCCACACAGAAGAACCCAGCTAGAATTTGAACCAGGGCACTCTATGTCGCTGTCTCAACACCATGCAGCCCCATCTGAAGCCACAACAATCTGAGGTAAACATCTGTTGAGGGAGGAACTGGCTAAGTGGATGCAGCTGTGTTAATTAGCTGAGAGCAACTGTGGAGACAGGAAATAAAGCTCTTAAAGTGAACAAGGCTTTGCACCCTTCAAAATAAAACAGGATGTCAAAAAAAAACAACATCAAAACCACAGAAAGTCATTTTAACTGCAGACAACAGACCTTTAAACACTTCATTTAATTATATCTGAATCATCACATGTGGAGACAGTATAAAATACAGATTATTTATTATTCCAAACAGTGGCTTTTGATCTTCAGCAGACAATAAAAAGGGAAGAGTAATTTTATGGTTTAGTAAGAAGGTGGATGCTAGATTTATGTGGAAGTGGGGGATTAGGGGGGAGATAAAAAAAAAAAAAAATCTTATTGCACTGGAAACAAAGGGTCTTCTGAACTGCCCGGTTTAGCACCGCCGTGGGACGAGCCCTCAGCTGCTCCTGCTGCTCTGCCCAGACAGGAGACTGGAAAGTCGCTGTCTGCTGTTTTCCACCATCGCTTTGACTGAGTGTTGCACTGCACACTTCTGGTCTCAGATCTTCTCCAAAGAAACCACCAATAAAGTCCAGCGTCGTAAAATGACGGTTGACCCAATCTCAAGGGGCTTCAGTCAGGTAGAAAGAGCAGCAACTCTAACTTTGTCCAACTAAACACACTGTTACAGCAAAAGCTTCTCTCTCCAAGTTGAATCAATGAACTCTAGCTTTTTAAACAGAAATGACCAAGTGAAAAAAAAAGAAAAGAAGTTCTTGCCCTCTGCTTTCTTTCAGAGTCATTCTTCGAATAGAAATCTAAAAACAAATGAGCCAGCAAAGCTTAACCTTGAAAAATCTTTGGGTTTACTAAGAAATTGCTTGATCTGGTGCCAATTGAAATAGGACAACAACGCTGGGACCAAGACGTCCCACAACAGCAGGCACCCTTTACCTTTTACTTTTTCACGTAATACAATAAAAAGAAAAGAAAAGAAAATCAGATGGGCTTCATGCTCAGCAGAAGAGTGAGTCGTCATTTGAATTTGATGCTGTTGTAAGTTCTTACTTATCCTGTCCTTGAAGCTCACTTATCTCAGTGGTGAGAATGGCGCCTTCCATGGCAGCGTGCCATCTTTGATATAAATGAGTGCAGTTGTTATTTGCCTCTTGCCCTGTTACCCCTTTAGGCCTTTGCTGTTTGCCTTCAGAGTAGGCAGCTCTGCCACTACTTCATCATTCCTGCTGGGTTCAGTTTGTTCTTTGTGAAATTTCAATGTAAACCCTTTAAAGCATGAATGAAATGTCTCGACAAGCAACAAAGAGCATGATTCTTTAAATAGATTTTGGATAGCTTGTGGGGATATTGGAGCTCTTCTTGTAATCTGAACTTAACTTTTTTTAACTTGGTAGTTTTTAATTTGTGTTCTCGACTGCGATTGGACAAAAGAAAAAAAAAAGCTTTACATTTGGTACTTACCTGTTTTTATTTCCATGACCCTTAAGGATATTTTTTTTCTTTTTTTTCTTAGTATAAACATCAATTATGTTCAGTGTTTTGAGTTAATATGTTTTGTAAAATTGTATCAGAATGAGGTATCAAAGTAAAATCTGTGTGTGTGTGTGTGTTTTATTGTTGGCTATATGCTTAACCTGTATTATGATCTGTTTTTATTTATTTGTTTCTTACTTTATTCTACTTTACCATATTTTCTTTTGTTTTGAGTTTAACAAACGGAACTCCTCATAATTGAGATGTAGTAACTCAGGGGACTAATCCTCTCATTGCTTATAACATATTTATATTTAAAAAAAAAAAAAAAATACCTGCCTAAAAATACAATTTTTGTCATTCTAGTCAGGAAAGGCAGAACTGAAGACCTGCATAATGTCCAAAACAAATTTTTCATACTTCTATTATTTTGGGTTACAGCATCTAACAACGCAATTTCATAACAGTAAAAGGAAGTTAAGATCAGTTACATTAATTAATTGTAAAAAGAATATGTTAAAAATGCAGGAGGTCAGTATGAAAGACAATGCCGGCAAAGAGATAAAGAGGCTGAAACGAGGGGAGACCTGCTTGCTGGAGTGACTGTGTGCAGCTGGACAGACTGCTAGTGGCTCCGCTTCATCAACTCAGGCAACAGTGGGTCGCAAATTGCCTGGAAATTATTTGTCTCCAAATCCAATTTGGCAGCTTAAGTGAAATATGAAATCTGATGTATTAGACCACGGCAATTCTGAATGCTGCATTAGGAAGATGGCAAAGGGACTGCTTAAACAGTTTTGGCTTTCAGCAGTGTTTCGTACTCAGTGTGCTCCCTCAAGTGCGTCTAATCAAGTCCTTCATCATGTCTTATCACTGCCAGCTGTTTGTTTTGACCACATGCTGACCAGAATGCTCTCCTAATATTATAAAATGGTCTGTGTGTGGACGGACGTCAGGTGGCTGCAGTTCTGCTGTCAGACCTGATGTAGGGAGAACTAAATGTTTTGGTACAAATTCTAACAAAGAAACTCTGACTAGAATCTGTATTTGAGTTGGGAATATAAATCCTAACCTTTCTCCTATTGGCCAATATAACATTGAAGAAAAAAAAAAGATGTAGTAGATCTAGCACATTTCCTTAGCATGGCTGCACAATATTCAACAACCACACAATGTGGCCCAATGTGGCATAACAGACAAAGACAGAAAAGCATGACACAGCTCCTTCCAGTGTTTGTCTTCAGACCATGTCATCATTAAGCAGAGACATCACTCAAATGGATTCACTGTGAAAACCAATTTGTATACACAGGAGCCTCTAACAGCAGAAAAGACGTACAAATTACTGAAGGTTTTTATTCCAAAAACTAAAGTGGACAGGATTGTGTTAGAATTTTCTACAAAGAGGCCAACAACATGTTTCACAATACAACACTGAGGAGGAGGAGGATGCTCTGACACAGCAGAATGATGCTGCTTCCTCAAATGCTCTTAAATTAAGGTTCCTGCATTAAAGGAATGCTGCTTTGCACAAAAATAGTGAAAGAAACGCAAATGCTTCTTTCAATTAAATCCTTTTCTCTTGAGTGGATTTCCAATTATATAAAAATTATGATACAGTTTTTGTTGTTTTTTTTATTTTGTTTTATTTCAATGTGATGCTAAATTAGGTGGAGTCCTGGATTTAATGGTAAAGTGTGAATTAGGGAAATATGATGGGAATGGGTTGAATACATGTTTTAAGCTTAAAGATTTAATGAAAATGTTTATTGTGAACAATATTGTAGTTATACCTAATATTTTTATTAAATCAGTTAACCTGTCCAACCTAAAGAAAAGTAAAGCTTCTAATATGGTAAACTGTTTAAGGGTCACACACGTATACATCCAACTTAAGTCTAAACTGTGACTGTACAGCTGTGTACACACCGGGCATTAGACGCACAATCAAGATCGTGCTAAACACGTTGGTGCATTTAGTCCACGCTGTTCACACTGGAAAAGGAGGGAGGGGCTTCCACTTGTTCTACTGTTTACTGCGGCGTGTCTGCCTGCCACCTACAGTTGAAAGAGGCTTGGTGCAAAATGTGGATGCAGTGCAAATCTGGTGTGCAATTTGGAAACAAAACAGAAATAATTTGGTTTAGTCTTAATGTCCTTGCAATAGCGGATATGCGTTACCATCATGTCTTGAAAGACAAACACAGACGTCGCCAGGCTCATCGGCGTGTGAGGGTTCACTGGATAAACCAAATCCATACATCACTACCAAATCCGAGTCCCTGATTAGTCAAAGTTCGACCTGTTTCGTTGGCAACGCTTGTTCAATGGCCACGCGGTTTCTACTTATATTGTAATTATATAAATATTTGCATAACTACACCTGAACATGAGAGTTTGAAATGGGGAAGCCCGAAATGCCCGAAATGTGCATTTATGAGTGTTTACAGACTTTTCATTGGTAGTGGCTGCTTGAACAAGACATGAACATAGCTTAGCGCTTAAAAACATGTACAAGGTTGTTTATTTATTTATTTATTTATTTTTTCCAATAATGTATTTATCCCTCAATGGGGAAATTTGTCTCCGCATTTGACCCATCCCCTGGGGGGAGCGGTGAGCTGCAGCTGAACCGCGCTCGGGAGGCGGTAGCGTTAAGGGTGATGTCATTTGCTGAATCGCCATTGATATGGTATTTGCCCCCAGCACCATTGCTCATTCCCCTCCGGGAATCGGACCCTGGATTCCTGCGTGGTAGCGTTTCACCTTACCAACCGAGCTACTCAGCCGCAATAATTTACCTCCATGTAGAGGTGTTCTTGATTTTTCAGTCACTGTTCTGCTTACTATCTCAATTGTTTTTCAACATCAAGCTGATTTAAAACATTCTTCTTTAAAATTTTCTGGTTCCATCCATTATGTGTTGTGTCTTCCAGGGGGCTTCATTTATGAATATTGTACGTAAAAAGAGCTGAGAGAACAAGGCAGTAACATCACAATGCAACATTTAACTAAAATGCCAGTTTTATCAAGACAAAATGTTTGGAACAAATTAGTTTTTAGAAAAACTCAGATTAATCCCACTGGATCCAACAACCAAGGAATTATTGGGACCACTTTGACTGATTAGAGTGTGTTTCTTTTAAATGGACCTTAGTTTTCTTCTTCAGCATTAAGAAAGCCTTGGGCTTTAAAGATATGCGATAAGTAAAGAATAATTAAACTTACTTTTCCCAAACAATGTTGCTTAATCATGCTTTTGACTCTAAATCGGGCAAATCAGCCAAAAAAGGTTGACTGGAAAACTATGTGTCTGGCCTTGGACTGCAGTCATTCCCAGTTTTGTGACATTATTTTTTTTTCTTTTCTTTTTGGAACTTTTTAAATAGAAAACCTATCTTCTAGCTGAATCTTCTACCACACTGAGGAGCATAAGTGCACTTTTCGGTGTGTTTTCTGTATTTTAACGTCCATAAAACAATCTGCAATCATCAAGTTGGGTCTCTTCTTGCCACTGAGTGGATATAAGCAGAGGATGGTGCCTTTTCCAAAGCCTCATGCTCATTCTCTTTATAGCCATAACTGCAAAGTGGTATTTTTGCTGTAAATAGGCAGCTTTCACTGGACAAACCCCTCCATTCTCTCAAACTAGAGTTTGTCGGTTATTACTTGCTGCAAAAGTGGATTCAATTAACTTCATGGCCAATTTGTTTGAATGGAATTATTCCTGTAGGTGGTAGATGCTGTGTCAGGTTTGGAAATTGACGTCTTCTCTTTTTACTAGATTATTTGAATTTAAAAGCAAAGTATTAAATATTGTTAATGCTTTTAGCTTGTGCTGTCTGATGAGTGCAACAGATCTAAAACTAAACTAATATTTCTCAACAGAAACATAGCTGTCATAGATTTTTTTCTTAATACGCTGTTCTAATCATTTCAAATGCAATTGGAAAATGTATTTGTGAAGTAAGTTGCAGTTCTCTCTGTCAAATCAATAAGGGATAATTAATACATTCCAATTTACTCTTAATACACTTTTACATTCTCTTCATTTTATTTTCTATCTATATCTAAGCTGCAAACATCTGAAAGAGGTACAGTCACAGAATATAAAAAAGTTTATTTTTGCACAAATGTCTAGGGTTGAGCTGATTAGATGCAAACCAAATTAATTTTAGATTTGATACAGAAAAGTGAGCACAATCAAGGATTTGTAAAACCTTGAACATCTGAAGCCAGATTCCTAAACCATAAGGGTTTGCAAAATAATGCACACTCCTCTTGTAATGCAGAAGCCAATTGTGATGGAGAAAATGTTTGTAGTATGAACATGCAAGCTTCCCTCTTACCTCAGTCTTCGTCTACAACGTGCTTGGAATAATTTAAATTTGAAATGAAAATGGAAGAGGGAACATCAGACTTTTTCAACAAGAAACATATGGCAGTAGTCTTTCTATCTTTTTTTTGTCCTTTAAATTCCTGTGCAGTTGTTGAACCATGAGTGCCAGCATAAGTGTATGCAGTTGCATGCCAGGATTGCTGCCCTTTCAAACCTTCCTGATTGTTTTTTAGGAAACTAAAAAAAACATTTCCACATCTTTTTTTCTTCTTGGCATATGTGGCAGTTGGCTCAAAGGATCCCTAAAGTTTCCAAAAGATGATTAAGCAAACAGGAAGTATGCACCATCTGAACATCTGTCTCTCCCATCTGAGTCTTTGACCCAACGTTGCAGATAAAGTGAGGTTATTAATCCTTTGGAAAAACAAAACAAAACAAAAAGACACATATGGATATTTGTGATTCTAATTTTTACTGACTTGTTGAGTTTTTCTTTCAAAGGACAGATCCCAGCACTACTTGATCAACTCAGCAACATTTGTTTTGCTCATGATTTTAGAACTAGTACCATCAAAACAACTAATCTCCTTTGGTCTACTTCTCTGTGAGCGTCTTAGTTTTGGCTTTTCGGTGTTTCTTTGATGCCACTTTGATTCTTTTGTCTGCTCACCTCAGGTACAAAAACTGCATTTCAAAATGTAAATTATTTAGCGGCCAACTGTCTTTGTACTTTCGTGAGTGGAAACGAGTGAGGAAATCTTGCATGGCTGTCCTTTTCCGCAGTGACTGACATCTCTAAAAGAAAAACACATTTGCATAATATATGTCTGGAGAAATCTGCAGAAAGGAATGCATGTGCACATACCTGCCATTATGTGCAAACACACTTCTGGACATGGCCTCCTGTCTTCTTGAATATGTATGAAACTCAAAAACTTCTGATATCGTCCATATGGCACATGTGGTCTCACATTCTGCACAATACTTTTTGAAATGTAATGAAAGCCACTGGAAATCCTCTGGTCTGGTTTACCATACAGACAGACAGATATAGAAGACACAAATAAGAGTGAATGAACAACCACAGATCCAATGCCACATACACTGTTTAAATAAGAAACTTTGACTATTGTATGTTGCTCCCTTTTTTACACCGAAAGCTAAAATGAAATGGGATTTTTAAAATAAATGGAGCTGGAATGAAGTTAGGTTGGCTCTGTCTGGTGGCCGAAGCAGAATGTGGATCTCATACTGTTCTTTTACATTATAGTGTCAGACTGGAGGGCTGCTGTCTGCAGCTAATCACATCCATGAGAAATAGCCACATAACAGCCTGACAGATGAGGCAGTAGAGCACGCAGGCACACACTCACACTCACTGTCTCACACATTGTCTCACACCAACACACACATATACAGTTTTATGGTACGCCTGCAGTCAATCTGAGTGTGATATCCTGGACACAAGGTATCGCCTACAGCTTTCTCTCTGGTTGTGTGGGAGTAACAAGCAGCTGAATGACTGTGTGTGTGTGTGTGTGTGTGTGTGTGCGTGTGTATGTGTGTAAAGGTGGGCACATCCAGAAAAGATTGCCAATGTTTTTTTTCTGTCTGATGCTTGTGCCCACATTCATTACCTGTTCTGATAGAAAGGACTTCATGTCATCTCCCAACACACACAGTAAAGCGTGTGTGGACAACCGCGCTTGAGATCCACAAAACACAAACATTTTGCTCACTTGAACAAGGTCAAACATCCATCGGAAAAAAATCTTTCAGACAGAAAAATGGATAGGCGTTAATTTTTTAACACAAATGCACTTCATTTGTAGGTTATCTTTTGTCAGTCAAACAATCTGCTTGCTTTTTCTCACGTAACAGTGCACCTCTGTCTGTCTGTCTGTCTGTCTGTCTGTCTCTGGTCAGCCTTGTATGAAGTGAGAAAACACGACAGCTGGGACCATCTCAAACACTCCACTGCATCACACTTGTACACACAAATCCAGCACAGTGTATGCAGGTAACCACTGTTCAACACAGCGCCAAAAATCTTTGTAATTCAGGCCACACTGTCCCTCCTCTGTACTTCTTCTAACAATGGCGTCGCTCCTGCCTTTGTCAGCACTGCAGGTGATATAACTTGCACAAAAATCTGCCGCAAATACACTCTTTGGCTTGTTTGGACTTATTTAGTTGATCTTGCAGATTTCCATTCCATATAAGATGGGTTTTCTAAAAACAAACTACAGCTATTTTTGATGTTCCAAAAAGTCTGATCACTTAATCTGAATGATTTTTTCTGTGTAAACCTGTTTTAATTTACAGTTCAGTTCATCCCAAAAATCTGCTCATACTCAGGTGTTGCTAATGGTAAATGGTGTATACTTATATAGCGCTTTGACCTCCTTACAAGGCTCAAAGTGCTTTAGAGTCACTGTAAAATTCACCCATGCAAAAACACATCTGCAGACAAATGGCCGCTCCACTGCTGAACACTTATGCCAACTTGTAAAAACATTTGTTGTTTGAGTCATTGCACCACCAACCCACAGAGATTCTCTTTTCACCTATTCCTAAACTCTACATGACATTAGACAGGGTATCTAATCTCACTGTGACCTTGGAAGAGAAACTCTCCTTGGAGTGACTGGGAATTAAGACCTTGGGTTATATTTTGCTGAAGTACCGAAGTTACACAGCTGACAAAAGGTTTGATTTTGTAGTAAAAGTTGCAAACAAAGTTTGAGATACAGTTTACAAGATGTTCTGTTATTTCTGCAGGGGCTGTCAACTTTCTGCAGAAACTCAAATTCAAAAACGTATAAAACAAACATTTCCTAGATTGGTCCTAAAGTTGTCCTGAGTGTTTCTAACTAATCTTAAAGCTAGTTAGTGAAATACATATTTAAATGAGTTTTTTTTTTTTTTGTTTCTTTCGTTGTTTTTCCACACTTGATCACCAAAAAATTACAACCTGGGTAGGCACTGCGGCGATGTTCCTGTGGCTAAGCTAGGTCCCGTTATAAACAGATTCCTAAATACTGTTTCCTCACAGCAGAGCCAAGCCTCAAGTTTACTTTGGAATTTACTTTAAAAGTATTGATTGTTTGTGGGGTCATGGGTCGTATGTTAACAGAGGGTAGGGGGCAGGGTAAAGGGAAGGTTGGGTTTTTATTGTAATGCCTGCCTTTGCTTTAGTTTTAAAATGTTAAAACTTTGACCTGCGGAATGCATGAGAAGCGCTTTCTATAAATAAAGGTTGATTTGGTTTGAGATTCAAACTCAACCTAAGACTGCACACAGAAGCAGTGAATCAACTTTGTGAAGGTTAGGAATGATGCAAATGTTTGAAATCGAAATGTGAAAAAGCATGACAGACCATTGTCAGCCTTGGAAGAGCACACAGCAAAAACTGGAGAGTTGAAATTTCGGGGTTAAACAAACCAGAGTTGATTTCCACTCTTGAAGTGTTATTTTAACACATTGTGATTCAAATGGTGTTCAGTGTTGGGGTTATTTATCAGTGTTACCCAAATCAAGCTAATTTAACACTACAGAGAGTCAATGCCCCTGGGCTTCTGCCTCGGAAACCCTGTGCAAGAAAGTACAACGGGCTGACACTCTTGAAGTGTTATTTTAACTCACTGAGATTCAAATAATGTTCAGTGTTGGAGTTATTTTAGCCAAATCAAGCTCATTGAACACTGTAGAGAGTCAAGGCCCCTGGGCTCCCGCCTCGGAAACCCTGTGGAAGAAAGTGCATCGTGCTGGTAATTTTCCATGAGCTGCAGGAGGTTTCATCAGTGCTGGAAACAGTTCTTCACAAGAGGTAAGTAACTGCAATTTATGGGGAAAATAATATTAAATGAAAGTTATTGTATACAGTGAAGTATCTAGGGAGAACTGTATAACTTTTCTACGCTTTTTTGTTGCTGTTAAGCTGCTTTCACACCGGCAGCGGGACCAACCCGTGGCGTTCATGTTATGTAAGCGTTACAGGCAGAACAGAAGGTGTAAATGCAGCTTTACCCGAACAGCTAATAATGCTTCATTTACACAGACGTTGAGTTTCAATATCAACTCAATGTAGAGGATATGCGACGCAATTTGAGCGCAGCACGTTTTCAGCTAAGTTAAAAAAGAGAGACGTTGGCGAGGTTGTAAGCAATCTGGGAATCAACGTGTTCAGTGACTCCATGAGCAGGTGAAGTACAAATACAAAATGGCGACTCGATGTCACTATTTTAATCCCGAACGTCCATCCATCCATCTTTAACCTGCTTTATATCCCTTTTGGGGCCACTGGGTTACTGGAACACGTCCAGATACTGTTGGGCGAAGGTGGGAAAAACCCTAGACAGGTCACCAGCTTGTTCCAGGGCCCATGATGGGGCTGGAGTGCTCCACGTCCGCCCCCGCCTCGGTAGGCTGGTTGGCGGGCAGACAGACAGAGCTGCCGCGGCTTGATAAGGCCGCCTGCTCAGGCCTACTGAATTTTATATTTTCTTATTTCCACCGCGAAAATATCAAAAAAGATCCTCTAACTTTATTATTATTTTTACCTTTTTGAACTAATCTAATAAATAAGTAAGCCTTTCCTGCTTGTAATAGCTGGATGTCACGTTATCTAGATGATTCAATTGAATAGGGCAATATATTTTTATTTTACTCTTTAGATGTGTTGCAAAAGGCATTTTAAAAGCAAAATGTATACAATTATTTTTTTGTATGTTTGTTTTATTTAGAGCCATGGAGAATGATTTAACGCTAGCATTTACGAATAAGTCAATCTTTGTGTCCTTTAGAAAAATATGTGCTGTCACTTTTTTGTGGGGGAGGGGGTGTTACTTAAGTATAATTGAATTTTAAAAAGCAACCTTGCTTTAATCAATCTCTACACCACATTGTAAAGGTAACTAAATTTTATAACCTAACTCTTGTAGGTCAATTGGTGTCTCTCTTCAGCTTCAGAGGTTCTCAGCTGGTAAACCTTTAGTGAAGGAGGTAAGTCTTTATAGTCATGTTAGCAGTGTCAGCATGACCACTCGCTTTTTTCCCCCTCAGATTATTTCTTGTTTTTTTATGGAAGGCTCACTCTAACATATACCAGAGTTGGTGATTACATAGTTGACTATGCATATTACATGCCTCACACACATTATTCTGGAATCCACTGAATGTGTTTTAATAGTTTCAATCCTCTGTAGTGTATAACATGGTTGATACAGGTTTACTGTGTTCATATGAATTGTTTAAGTTGTATGCTATAAAATGCTTATTTATGTCATGTTTTCTCTTTTTAGTATGGTTCAGTAAAATGCTGGTTCAGGTTCGTTACCACCAACAGCAGAAATATGTAAAGGTGGATGAAGTTGATGGAGAGCTTGATTTCATGCAACTGCATGAAAAAGGTTACTTTTTTAAATTTCAATTGTGTAGGTGATTTTTATCCAAATTAGTTTAATCATTTGTGAAGTGAGAATAGTGCTGGCTTAAAAGGTGCTCTCAGAAATATCTAATCTTTTCCAGTCATCAAGAGGTTTTGCCTGCCACCTGACGCGAAAGCAGTATACAAAGATGCAACAGGGACAGAAGTTGACGAAGACATTTTCAATGACCTTGTCAGCCAATGCAGCGTTGTTTTAACAGTTTTCCCAAGTGATGGTGAGAAATGTAAAGGGTCAGTTACATGAAGCAATTCAGTGTCAAATGGTGGAACCTGAATTCTCAAATCAGTCTACAGAAGAAAAAAAAAACAATTTGTAGTATTATGTGAAATCCAACAAGATGCAAAAAAATTTGCCACATGTGAGTAAAGCTGTCTTTTTTTTTATTTCTGAATTTTATTTTTTCTCCTAGAGTTTACCGATTGCTCCTTGTCCTCTCCATCTGAATGGTCTGACTCAAGCTTCAGTTCAAGTGCAAGTGCATCAACTATACTTCTAGATGAGACCCCAAGGAAAAAATCAAGAGTTAAAGGAACAATCAATGCAGTTTCTGCAAAAAAGGTTGTAACAAAGCTCATTTATCTTTAATTGTCAACATTTGTTATTTTCCGTTTAATTACAATTTTTGTCTTCTCTAAGTTGATCGAAGCTGTACTCGGAACCAGTTCAGGTGGTGAGGAGGTCCTTGAAGAATATCACACATCACAGACTCTTAAAGATTCTACCAGAAGAAAGCTGGTCAATATAATAGTGGCCCACATGATTGATAAACACAGGTAAATGTACCCAGTTTTTGTACACTTAAAAAAAAGAATCAAAACTGTTTAGCTATTACTATAGTAATCCCAATTGAATCTCTTCCCAGACATCTCCCCACCAAAGCTGTTAGAGAAGAATATGCTCTTGGGATAGTGACACTTTTTCCATCCCTGAAAGACCCATACTCCAAGAAAGGCTATGTATATATAATTATAATTGTAATATTTGTTGAGATAGTATTTATGTTTTGTATTGTTGGGTTCTGGGTGGGCATTTTGATTTCTGGTATTCTTAAAAATGACAGACAATGCACAATAAGTGTTAATGTATTTCCATTTCAGGAACACTTCTATGATGCTGCAAGCAGTACAGGATACATTTCTTGGCGTCTTAAGACCATCCAGAGAAAGATTCGACGAGAATCTACCACTTCAAATAGCCTCACTGGCCTTTCTCAAGGACAAGGTACCTTAATACATCTGCAAACTGGTTACCTTATGTCAGCTACTGTAGTAGAAGAGAACAAAGAGGGTTTTAGGTTTGCATGCCGTCACCTCTTTCACAAAAGTAGTTTGTTTGTCTGACATAAGAAAGCCACTTTCCTCTAACTAGATTGGTTGAACATTTTCTTGGAATGACTTTAATTATATATGTATTTTTTTTCATTTACCTATCTGATCAGCAACTAGGACCTGATTTCTGTGAAGTGTATGTGTTCTTTTCCTCAGGGGGCCCTACATTCCAGAGATCTGTTGTAGTTGAGGAGCAGCAGCTGGATGGAGATGCTTGTCAGGAGGCAATGTCTTTGCTCAACCATGCCACAGACACTACACTAATTTTTCGAAAGATGAGAGAGAGGTTTCAGCATCGGCAAAAACTCGTCAATGACTCAAAGCGCTTGACATCCCGTCGATCTTCCCAAGATTCCTGGATTCCAAAGGATTGGTAAGTATGCAGTAGTATGTTGAGAACTACTTGAAGTGTTGTGCTGAATGTGTTGGTGGTATAGTTTCTTTCTCATAGGTGAATCAAGACTTCATTCTCTTGTTTAATGACGAGCTATCCAACCGGCTGCTTCAGCAATGGGACCCGATCTTTAGATGCAACGTTATCAAAGAGGCCAAGCAGCTCACTTCAACACCAGAGCTTCGTCAGCTGTTGCATTCAGCAGAGAGTCCACAAGGCAGTGATGAGACAATGAGTGAGTTTTGCTCTCTATTGTTTACAATTCAATACTTTATTAACATTTTGTACTTTGTACTGTCATTGTATTATTTATTGCGGCACATATCTTCTACAGACATGCAGAGTTTTAAAAATATTCAACATTTTCAACAGAGTAACTGCTTTTTGCCCTTTTAATGATCATTGTTTTAAGTCTTTGTTATTAATTCATTCTTTGTTCCATAGCTCATGACGCAGAGATGGCCTCGCTTTTGTTGCTGTTATATCTTCCACCACCACCTGCGGGGCCAAAGTATCCAAGAATCAGCGCCTCTGATGCAGTTGAAAAAGTTGACTTTCTCAAGGTAATTTTATATTTGTTAATTTTGATCATATGTAAAACTGGTAAATAGATAAATGAAACAAATTGTAGGCAAGTTTCCTTTAACATAGAATGTTTGTGTTTACTTGTGCAGTGCTATTTCTGACTTGAGTGTCCAATGTCCCTTTTAAACCTCAGTCTTGCTGCACTTTGGAGGAGCATCTTCAGAATCAGCACAACCATCAGCCGTACCTCCTTGCCGTTGGTCGCGAAAAGAGGAACAGCGACAGATTCTACATCTCCATTGACAACCATCTCATCCCATGCCAGGCAAACCGCTCCCTTGGAGCATTTGATGAACTTTTTAAAGCTCATTTTGTTTTCAGTGTGTTTTATGATGGTGCACTGCTGAATTTCTACACCTTTTTGCAGACAACAGTTTATAATATTGATATGGGTAAAATGAAGGTGTCACCAAGAGTTCGAGACATGAGAGCCAAACTCCTTATCCAGGAGGTGCTTCTCACAACCCAGATTTAAAGTCAAGGCAATTAAAGGCATTTTGATCAAAATGCTCATGTTTTTTGTGGAAGAAAGTTTGTCCCAGCAGTTGATTTCACATATAAGAGTTGAACATGGCTATTATCCTGGACCAAAGTTCAAGTTGTTTTGTTGTCAGCCAAGTTATAGGCTTCAGTTTCAAACTTATGCAGGCTTTAGAAAGCACCTCAACACTGCTCATAGAGGCGTTGAACAAATTGTTTTTTTTCCTCTCCCATCCAAGTCTTTTTATTATTCTGTCATGTAATATGTTTTATTTAACTGCATGAGAGTGAAATATTAAATATTTTTTAAATTACATCTTTTGGGAAGTATTTCATTGTCGGTTAAATAATTTCAACTTTTGTATCGTATTATAGTATTGGATTAAAAAAACACTTTTGGATAGTTTTAGTGTGTTGCTAAGTTTAGTGAGTTAAAAAGGAACTCTGACTGTTAGTTTAACATATTTATTGAGTTAAACAAGTGACTGAATTGGTGTTAATTTAACATTAATTGAGTTAAACAAGTGACTCTGACTCGGTGTTAAATAAGTTAACTATTTTGAAAATGTTAATTTAACTCAAAAAAGTGTGGAGCTATATAAACCCTGAAAAAGTGTTGAAATTGACTCTGTGGGAGTTGAATCAACACTCCAGACTGACTCTGTGTTTGAGTTAAACAAGTGACTCTGACTCGGTGTTAATTTAACATATTAATTGAGTTAAACAAGTGACTCTGACTCAGTGTTAATTTAACATATTAATTGAGTTAAACAAGTGACTCTGACTCAGTGTTAATTTAACATATTAATTGAGTTAAACAAGTGACTCTGACTCGGTGTTAAATAATTTAACTATTTTGAAAATGTTAATTTAACTCAAAAAAGTGTGGAGCTATATAAACCCTGAAAAAGTGTTGAAATTGACTCTGTGGGAGTTGAATCAACACTCCAGTTTTTGCTGTGCAGACATCCACTGCCAACTGTTAGGGGGTGAGTGCTCAGTGCCAAGTTCTTTTGTCTGAACACCAGGTCACTAGCAGAGAGAGGAATCAGCAGCTCCTCTTTTGTGTCGGCAAGTTATGACAAGCCAGAACTTCTGTGTTCTTTGTGTGCTTCTACCTGCAAAAACTATCTGCAGAGACTGCATCCCTGTGTGGTTTGGGAATTGTACAAACTCCGACCAGAAAATCCTGCAAGACAATAAATGTTGCCAAAAAGAATAAAATAAAAGGTTGGTGCCTTATTGCTGTCACTCCAGGATATCTACAACAACCTCCTGGCTCAAGAAGGACTCAAGAATTGTGGCTGATACCACCTGCCCCTCACACTGCCTCTTCTGTCTCCTGCCATCTGGGTGAAGCCTCCTGGCCTGCAGCACCAGACTGAGGAACAGCTTCACTCTCCATGATGTCGGGAAGATCAACTGCCCACGTCCCCTCCCTTCCATAACGACTGAGCTCTAAAACATCCTCTTACCAGAAAGCATTTCCCCAAACCCCAAACCTTCAATTAACACATTTTTGTTGTTTGAATGTGGTTACACACCACAGAGCCTCAAAATAAGTATGATCTTAATTCCTTAAGCATTAATATATACAATGATGACTAAGAAAAATACAAAGTATGCAGGAAAATATTGGGTTTTTCCATTGAAATTTATTAGAAAAGTTTCCAAATGACAAGATATAATGAGCCTCCACCAATCCTCTTTTGTTTGGCAAACTTTTTTTTTTTTTTTAACTATAAATCTTTAAAGTTGAAGTAAGAGTGTGATATACCACAAATATTTGCCTGACAATCAATCCTTTGTTTTTACTATCAGTTTTGAAAACGTTGGAGATATGTGAAAATTTCAGAGGCTAAATGCAGAGAGCATGATCAAAAACCTAACGTATTAATAAACGTGTGCAAGAAACGGGATACAAAAAAGATTATGTTAAAGGTAATATTAGACAAAAAAATCATACAAAGACACAAATTAATCATAATGTGCGAGATGTGTGTTTACTGGTGGTGTCATTTTTTTCTTTACCTTTTAACTTTCTCTCTGCAATTTTGTTTAGTAGCAAACGAATACATTTTCCTTTTGACTGGTGCATGGAAAGGCAGGCACACACATAAACACAAATTATTTGCATGACTATCAAGGCTTATGCATTTTTACACAATATTCGATTAGATATACATACATATATATGTGCTCACAGACGCAAAATAAGCCAACATAAACCAAATAGTTTTATAAGAACTCAATGAATACAATAGAATGCACTTTACCTTTCTGCACTGCACACATACATAAATATTTATCCAAACTCACCCAAACACACTCATACAAAGGAGGAGACAATGATACTAAGTATTTGAAAGTCATGCAATATGCATGACTAGAGAGCAGTATCATAAATAAAAAAGAAAAACTGCTAAGCAACAAGAGTTTCATTGCAGCCGGTTGTTTCCCCAGGGTCTTAACTTTGGACTAGAGCCTATACTGATGCTGGCTGTGAATATGTATGTTTTTTTTTTCCTTCTTTGATTTTTGCATGTCTAATATTTTCTCCGCTTCATCTTGATGTCAGACAGCTTTTTCCCCAAGCCAGCTGAAGCTATTACATCCAGCTCTCTTTCCTCAATGCAGGCAGACTCTTGGTGACTACTCACTTTTGCAGAACGACTTAAACATCTTTTAATCCAAAGTCGCACAATATCACAAGAAAACGATTCAAGTGAACTTGAACCATTTTATGGTTTGCGTTGGATGCTTTAGTGCATAAATGCAAAGAAGTCCACTGTTGATGACCTCGGAATAAAACCTAGCCCCTCCTGCTAACCATTGACCCTCAATAGGTCTTGTTGATCTTACCACAATTTTAAGTGAAAACATGTAACAATAGTTCTCTTTCAAATGAATCATTGATATACATTTATTTTATTTTCTAAACACAATTTTGATGCCCCCCCCCCCCCAAAAAAAAAAAATAATAAATTGAGGGGTAAAAAAAAAAGACTGTCACCAGCCTTTTATTAGGTGAGGGTTGACTCATATTAAGGTCAAAATCAGATGCTATAGTGCTCAGAAAAACTAAAACAATACCATATTATGATATTATGATGACTTAAGTATTTTGATATCTATGTTGCTGGGTTTCTTGTGTATTGCAGGTTCTTCAACATAATTGCAGGTATTTGCTAATGTGATGGTAACCCTCCTTTGGGCTGCAAAACTTCTGAAATCTTCCTCTAGAAAAAAAATTCTAAATACTCTAATATAAAGTATGTGAGCACATGAATAAAAAAAGAAGCTTGATTGAAACTTTGCAAGTGAGTCTATAGTATGTAATCCATATGCCCAAAAAACATGCTTATTCTGAAGATGATTGCATGTCTTGTAGTACCATAATTATTCCATGTTATACTTCTTTAAAAAAATATTTCAAACCAAACACCATGAATCAGCATTCATGTGTCCCATTAATTACCACTGACAACTTTCAGCCCCCAACATAACCAGTTTATCCTTAAAGTTTATTGGATGATAATTTTACCCACATATTTAACAATAACAAACATTATGTCATTCGGTTTGGAAGTGGAGCTACAAAACACATGTAACAGCTTACATCCAGATCGGTAAGGAAAATTTGAAATAAAGTTTCTTTGGTTAAAAAGAGAAAAGAAAAAAAGTTTTTTAGAGCAAAAATCATCAACCTTTAAAATATATTAATTCATTTTCTATTCCGTCTACTCCCTTTCGGGGTCACGGGGCTGCTGGAGCCTATCCCGGCCACTAGGGCGAAGGCAGGGGACAACCTGGACAGGTCGCCAGTCTGTCGCAGGGTAGAATATCCTCAATCACACACCCATTCACTCTCACACTCGCACCTAGGGACAATTTAGAGTTACCAATTAACCTATGAAGCATGTTTTTGGACGGTGGGAGGAAGCCGGAGTCCCCGGAGAAAACCCACGCATGCACGGGGAGAACATGCAAACTCCACACAAAAAGGTCCCTCATTGATGTTGTCTTTTTCATGTCCCCCAGCCGGGACTTGAGCCGGGGGCCTTCTTGCTGTGAGGCAAGAGCGCTAACCACTGCGCCACCGTGCAGCCCTTTAAAATATATGTTTTTTTAAAAAAAAAAAAAAACTCTACTAATGCTTGCACATTAGGTGTAACATGCAGGACTATGCTAAATAAAATCTGCAAGTTTAACCCTGAGTATTCAGGATACTACATACACCTGGATAAGGTTATCAGACAAGAAAGTTTGTGTGCCAAAAGAGGAAAAAGATGCAGTTATTCTCGCACTTCTGGACTTATAATGCCCTTATAAAAATCAAGCCTTTAAGCTTACAAAGCTTAATTACATCTTTAACCACTAAAACCGGGACAAAAGAAAGAAGAGAAAAGTTTAATCTCTGAAGCTTTTTAAAAATAGGAGCATATAGACTTTACTTTTCCCACAGGACAACAACAAACAATAAACTGACACGAATGACATTTTCTCTTGATGGCTTTCCTGCTCTAAATATCACTGCTCTTCTGATAGTTGAAGAGAGTAGCAGAAGGTAGTGAAATTAGGACAAAAAAAGGAGAAAAACATGCAGATGGGGAAGCAGAAGTTAACTGGAAAAGAATTTCAGAGGCAAACCGTCTCCTGGTGTCCCAAAGCGGCACCTTCGTGGTCTGGTTCCCCTGTTCAGCTTTCTGCTGGAGCTGACAAGTGCTTCTGCCAGCTGTCTCACTGTAAATGTCAGCATAAGCTGTGTGCTCATCAAGTGTCTCTGCCTGCTATTAGGCATATTTGCTCAAGAGTATTTTGCTGCTCTCTTTATCTTAAAACTGCATAATGGAGAATTTCTGCATAGTCCAACATTCAAATGACATTTCATTGTCCATTATGTGCTTTCGCCAGTTTTCACCCTACACCTTGTTGACTGTGTGAGGACTTTGCTTTAAAGATATTTTAATACTGACATGTCCAAACAGATGAATATACACTCACTGGCCACTTTGTTAGGCACACCTGTCCAAATGCGTGTTAATGTAAATTTCTAATCAGGCAATTACAGGGCAGCAACTCAATGCATTTAGGCATGTAGACATGCCCCGTTCTGTTGCTCAGTTAGAACTGCACCAGATCGGGGAAGAAAAAGGGACTGAAGTGACTTTGAACGTGGCATGGTTGCTGGTGCTGGTTTGAGTATTTCTGAAACTGCTGATGCTTGTGGGATTTTAACCCACAACCATCTCTAGGGTTTACAGAGAATGGTCTAAAAAAAGAGAAAATATCCAGTGAGTGGCAGTTCTGTAGGGGAAAATGCCTTGTTGATAACTAAGGTCAGAGGAGAATGGCCAGACTGGTTCCAGCTAATAGAAAAGGAAAAAGGAACTCAAATAACCACTGGTTACAACCAAGGTCTGCAGACATCTCTGAATACCCATCACATCAAACCTTAAGACAGATGGACTACAGCAGCAGAAAACCAAAGCGGGTGCCACCCCTGTCAGCTAAGAACAGGACGCTTAATTCACACAGACTCACCAAAACTGGACAGTAGAAGACTGGAAAAATGTTGTCTGGTCTGATGAATCTCCATTTCTGCTGACTTTACTAGATAAAGTAGAAGAAGTCAAACATACCTAGTTGTAGAACTTTGAACAACAGCATAGAGATTTGCTATTTTTTATTTATTTTTTGTTGCAAACAGAGACCTTCCACAGTCAACGGACTGGTTGAACAGCTTCCTATAATAATAATAATAATGGATTGGATTTTTCTGCGCTTTTCCAGACGCTTAAATTGTGTCCATTATTCATTCACTCCTCATTGACCATCCTTGGTGATGGTAAGCTACTGATGTAGCCACAGCTGCCCTGGGGCAGACTGACAGAGGCGTGGCTGCCATTTCGCACCTACGGCCCCTCTGACCATCACCGGAATCATCCATACACGTTCACACACCAGTGGAGGCCACACTGGAGGCAAGGAGGGTAAAGTGTCTTGCCCAAGGACACAACGACATTTGGCTGGTGGGAGCGGGAAATCGAACCGCCGACCCTTCGATCATTGGACGACCCGCTCAACCACCTGAGCCACTGTCCTAGTTCCTAGTTGAACTTACAGCTTAGTTGTATAATTTAAATCAAGTAATGTTAGAAATATCCCACTGAATGAAAAATGCTTCATTATTATGCTGGAAAATTCTATGCCACCCTGATTATCTTTACTCAAGATTATTTACTTATCCTGCTTAATTCTCCAGACTTTCACAACTTTTAACAGAAAACAAAGTGTGTTGAAGTGTGATTCTACCATTTGTTATAGTTCAGGTGCAAAAAGAAAATCTTCCAAGAACATATTCCCTTTAGCGGGACTGTGCACAGCCAACACCATGAAACACAGAGCTGGTCGTTGGTTCAAAGAAAAACAAAAGTTTAAAGTAAAAAAATCGGTAATGGACCATACTCTGAAGATAAAATTGGCCTTTCGCAATTTTCGCAACAAAAAAATGTTCATAACTAGATTGAACTCTTTCATCGAAAATCACAAGATACTGGACGAAGGACTCAGGTTCAGGTCAAATCGATCAACATCACTGCCCCTGATGAATGTAATAGAAAATATAACAAATGCAATTGATAATAAAAAACATGTAATCAGGGTATTTATTGATTTAAAAATAGCTTTCGAGACAATTAACCACTGTATATTAATTCATAAATTGGAATGGTATGGCATTAGGCGGTTAGTGTTAGATTGGATCTGAAGCTTTTTAGGCAACAGAAAGCAGTTTGTAAAGGTTGAAAGTGCTGGTCCCCATGTTTGGACATTGTTTGTGGTGTCCCTCAGGGGTCGGTTCTGGGACCAATATTATTTATTTTATATATAAATGATTTATTTAAGGTTTCTAATAAATTACAGCTAGTTTTATTTGCTGACGACACAAATGTTTTTTGTGATGGGGATGATTTGCAGCAACTCATAGAAATTGTTAAGAAGGAGATGGAAAAACTGAAGCTGTGGTTTGATGTAAATAAACTTTCACTAAATTTAAGTCAAACAAAAATGATGTCATTTGGTCACCATAAGGGTCAAAATATTAACATTGACATGCACATAAATGGGGTGAAACTTGAAAGAATTTATAAAAATAAATTTCTTGGGGTCATAATTGATGAAAAACTAACCTGAAAAGCACATATTAGGTACCGTATTTTCCGAACTATAAGTCGCACTTTTTTTCATAGTTTGGCAAGGGGTGCGACTTATACTCCGGGGCGTCTTATATTTGAAATAAATTACATTGTTAAATAATTTCACATGTTCGTTATTTTCACTGACAACTGCAAGAGGGCGCTCCAGGCTCGGAGTGGTACTTAGTGGTACTTTCATACTGTCAAGTGTGTTTGTGACCTGCGTGCTCCCACACTTAAATACAATTTATTTTAATTTAAGTAGTAATAAAGTAGGCACGTACTCAGTTCGTTGTGCGTCATGTAGCTATTTAACCTGTTCTCTAACCCCCTGTTATTTTAGGTTGCCTTTCAAGGTGAGATGTATGTTCTTGGTCTCAGATTTTTTAAATAAATTTCTCGTCAAAGTGCGACTTATACTCCGGTGCGACTTATAGTCCGGAAAATACGGTACTTACAAATTAAACTATCCAGCAGTATTTCTGACTTGAATACAGCAAAACAGATTCTGGACCATAAATGACTCCACATGTTATAATGTACATTGGTCTTACCATATTTTTCTTATTAAAATAATTTATAATTTATAATTTTTTTCCGGTTCCGGGTTACAGGCAGGGCGCGTGGAGTGCCTCTCTGCGGATACAACTATCTTTAAATTACTTAAAAAGTTGATTTTCTCCAAAAAGAGAGCTGACCATGCCCCCTAAGAAATCCCAAGAATATGAAGAGCTCAAAAAAGCTATCGATGGCATTCAAGAAACGCTTAAATCTTTTATGGATCAGGTGTCGGCTAAGCTAACGCCACTAATGGACATGATGGAAGAGTTCCGAAGATTTCGGGCTCAAAACGAGCAACGAGAAAACCGGGTCGACATTCTGGAGAAACGACTGGACGATGTGGAACAGCAAGTAAGGATGAATAATGTCATTCTCACTGGATTACCAATCAAGCCTGGAGCGAAGCTAACAGCAGGAGCGAGCACTGCTAATGCTAATGCTAGCGCTAGCGTAGCTAGCAGTGCTAATACCGAGCGCGGTGCAGAGTCTCTGGAGCAGCAAATACATTCATTTCTCACATCTAAAGGGATTTCCCTGGATCTCAATACCATGGAGACCTGTCACCTGCTCCCCAGGAGAAAGGAGACGGATAAACCAGCGATCCTCATCAGGTTTGTGAATCACAAACACAAGCAGGCTCTGATGAACCTCAGGAAGAACCTGAAAGGTTCTGCTGTTTATCTGAACGACCATCTGACCAGGAGGAATGCTGAAATCTCCAAACATGCACGGCTTCTCAGGAAGCAGAAGAAGATTGAGAACACTTGGGTTAAAGGCTGCAGGATTTACGTCAAACCACTCGGTCCACCGGACCGGTCCAAGGTTCTGGTTGTGAACACCATGAAGGATTTTGAGAAGTGCTTGATCACGGTCGTCTGAATCAACATGGAGCAATAAACCAAAGAGTCAAATAATTTCAAGAAATATGACACGTGGATTCATCACTTTCTCCATCGTCTGACGTCACCTGAATCAACACCAGAGAGTTCTGACCTGCAGACAAGTTGACCTCAACTTTCACCGAGCTGGTATCAGCTGAAGAAGGATATATGGACCTGAATCTAATGTCTGCAGACATAACATGGAAGAGACTACAAACTGTTTTGAACCCAGAAGATCAGCTGTTTTTTCAGCAGAAGATATGCCAACCTTGGATAATTGACAGAATATGGACCCTTTTATTTTTATTTTTGTTTTTGTTTTTTTGTTTTTGTTTATTTTTTTCTCTCCCTTACAGCATTGCCCTATTACATATTAAAATAATAATAAAAAAGGAATAATAATAATAATAATAATAATAATTTAATGATATTACTTCACTTGCTCCAAAAATTGATAAATTGATTCAAAAATCTTTCCTAATGTGACATAATTTTGCACATGTTTTTAACTTTTGATACTTGATGAAAGTTTACTATGAAAATCTCTGAAACAGTGTTGTGTCTATTTTACTGATATAGTATTATGTTCTAATTATATGAATGACTTTTATGAGTAACATATATTTTAGATAACTGATCTGCATTTGCCATGTTGATTTCTAAAATAGTTATTTTTAACATAATAATTAAGTAATTCATCTTTGTCATGTGCCTTATCGATACCTTATGATTTTTAATTCTGTCTGATAAAAACTAGGAACCGAATATTGATAAATCATGTAATAAAATGGTTACAGTATAACGGGGTGGGATTATATAAGTTCACTTCCTTCCACTCCCTTTCAAGCAATATTTATTAATATGCCTAATTATCCTAAGTTTGATTAGTTACTGTATGAATGTATAACTGCAGATTGTTTTGCTTTTGTGTATTATTTCTACTTGATTGCTTGAAATAAACCATTTCAAATCAAAAAAATCAAAAAAAAAAATTAAGTATAAATACAACAGATCATGGATAAATATGTACAAATACAAAAAAATACAGAACATCAGCATTTGTAAATCTGCATACTTTGAGAATATGTTTTGTTATTCATTTGTAAGTTTTTTGGAAATCAGAATTACATGCGCAGCTGTAACCGAATATACACTTGGGTAGGGCATTGAACTTTGATGGTGGGTGTACTAGGTGTAGTTGGAAAAGTAAGGACTTAAGGTAAAGGTTGTGAGAGTTTATACGATTTTTCTTCTTCTCACTCCCTTTTGGACTTGTGTTGTTTATATAATTTTATCTTGTCTTGTTTTATATAATTTTTGTCTTGCTTTTGTCTTATTTTTTATTCTTTTTATTTTTATTCCAAATATTTTTGGAAATATTTATTCCAATATTATTTTATTCCAAAATAAAAAAGTTACTACTACTACTATCCAGCTAGGTGATGGACCAGACTGGCCGACAGTAAATGCTAAGGTACCTTCCAATGAACTGAGGTAACTTAATTGAGTCTGAAGCCTTAATTGGATTACATTTTTTGGAGAGAGAAAAACTTAGAGTTTTGCACTGTTTTAACTTGGTACTAAATCTTTAATACCAATATTTTACCAAAATAATAATTTAAAAAAAAAATGTTTCTTCAAAACAAAGAGGTTTGTTTACTAATATTGCAATTGGATTGTGCAATTATTTGAGCTAGGGATGGGCCATGAAGTAATTTTATCGATTCATTTGAATTTGTTGTTTTAGACATTTCCATTGTTTGGAGTAAAGTCAGTCTGCCGGTCTTTCGCAAAGTGCAGATGGGAAAACAGCAGCAAGCAAAGAGGAGCTACTTCAGTGAGGCTGAGAAAAAAAACGTAAAAAAACAACAACTGCACACGCCGTGGGATGCCTCTGAGTAGCATTTTGGCTGCTTAAGCAGCGGAACGTGACAATTTTTATCGGGTTCCAGACAGAACTGGCGAATAAACCTGTTGAATTTACAGCAGCAAAAGAACGTTTACTAAACAGTGTTGATTTGGAGACAGCGGCGTGGTCAGACACTCATGCTACGATGCTAACATGCTACAATGCTGTGCTAATGAGCTGTCCCCTGTGTCGCCTACATGTAATCATGGACCGGTTAAAAGTCGGACTATATTTTCACCGAGCATACTTTAGCATAACTTTAATTCATTGAAATATTTATAAAAACTGTACTTTATAAATATAATTACAGGCATGAATCCACTTTGTATGGAACTTTATTAGTAGTGCCTTTGTAACATTACAGAGCCGACTTTTAGGCTGAAAAAGCATGATCATGTTTTTAGGCTGTTTCTTGTTATGATTTCATGTAAAAACTAATCAACTGGAGACAGAGTTAGGAAAAATAGTGTATTTTCTGACAATCTTCTTCCCCCTTCAGTAAATCTGTCCTTGTTTTCTAAGCAGGTTTTAAGTTGACTTTACGTTGGTTCAGAGTGCAGTTTTAAAGCAAGAAAACTGAAACAACTCATTTGTGATTGAAAATCAAACATTTTATAGACAGTGTGAAAATTCCAGAAGCAGAGAGCTAAGATTAAATACATAAATAATAAAATTAAATAGTTTTTGCAAAATGTATTCCATCATTTGGGATTTTTGTTTAAGACAGTGAAAGGAGAAAGAAAAATAATCAATTCTAATTAGAGATTTTATGTTTTGCTCATATTGCCCAGATTTATGTGAGCTTATGAGCAAGTTTGCAGATCACACTGAGTCTACTCTTGTATAGATAAGCAGGAGCTTAGACATCAGGAGGACGCTAGTAGGTGTGGGAGTACTGGAGAGGTAGGAATGGTTGCTAGAAGTTATGAGGACATCTTTCTGTTGGTCTAACTGGTCATGGCTGCATCTGCTGAGGATAGGAAACCAAAGTTGAAGTAAAAAGGTAAAGTTCCAATAGCTATCACACACCTTGGTTTGTGACATTTGCTCTCCACATTTGATCCACCCCCTGGGGAGCGGTGAGCTGCAGACACAGCCCAGCCTGGGAATCATTTGGAGGTTTAATCCAACCCCCTAAATCAGGAAGGCATTGGGTGTCCTTACTAGAGTCTTTGGTAGGACTTGATTGTGGATTTGAACTCACAACCTTTCAGTTTCAGGACCACTGATTTGGTGTCTCTCCGGAAAAAAAAAGCCTATAAACTGCATGTTGGAGAGACCTGTAAAACATCCCTCCACATAGTCCTGAGTGATGTGAGGTGTGATTAGTTCAGACTGCTGTATAATCACAAATGATAGAGCTCTGTGTATCAGTTATACATGGCAGCTGACAATGACATTTACTTGGGTTGGGGATTGGTTGGAAAAAGAAGAATTAAAAAAAGTCATAATTGGATAAATAATAGTGAGTGACTTCAAACGGATAAAAGGAGATCTGACTGAACTCTTCCAGAGCTTCTAACAGGAAGTATATTTATAATAGATGAACGCGTGTCCTGAATTAGGGATGTTAGCTATGTAAATGTGCTTGTTTGATCCTCTCATCTTTGACACCTCACTTCCTCACCCTACTTTCTGACAGTTCTACGACAATATGCATCAGCTGACAGAGTTCATAAATGCATTTTCTTTTTAGTCTGTATTCATGAACTCAAAACTTTTTCAAACTCTTTAAGTTAATCTGAATAATATTGAAAACAGTGTAAAATATTTTTGATTTAGTTAAAATAAAAGTGAACATGGCATTATGTAACCAAAAAAAGATTGTCATAGTTTTCCATTTGAACCAAATTTATTTGCTGGACTCAAAGTTGAATGTAACTCAACTTAATTTAATTACCAATTGGGTTAAGTTGAATAAATTGGTTCTTAATACATCTAAAACAAAATGCAACCTTTTCGGTACAAAATATTTATTGAATGCACCATGTTACCTGAATTTGAGGATTGACAATAGTTTAGTTGAACAAGTGACTAAAACCAAGCTTCTGGGCATCAAATTAGATGATCAGCTCTACTTGGACAGATCAGATTAATCATATAGTATCCAAGATGGGCAGAGGAATCGCCCTGGCTCGGAGGTGTGCGCAATATTGTCCACCTTCAATCATGAGGACAGTTGTACAGTCTTTGGTTTTGTCACATCTGGAGTATTGCCCAGTCATTTGGTCTAGTGCGACACAGGGGCATCTAAAAAAATTATAACTTGCCCAAAATCGAGCTGCCAGGGTGGCTCTTGGTTGCTCTTTTTGGACCAATGTGAACGAGATGCACACCATTTTAGGTTGGTTGATGGTAAAAGACAAAGTACAACTCAGTCTTCAATGCTTAATGCACAACGTCATTTTTAAAAAATGTCCACAATATTTGGTAAACAAAGTCTTATACAGTGGGTATTGTCACCAATATCAAACTCGTCAGGTCAGCTCTGGTGATTTGATTGTTCCTTTTTCAAGATCCAACTATATGAGAAGAACAGTGCTGTTTAGATCTTCTGTTGCATGGAATCAAGTGTCTGTAAGGACAAGGCGTATTAGTAACAAATATCATTTCAAAAAGATTTTAAAACTAAGATACATGGACTACTTACAATAACTAACGATTTGAATGATTTGCTGTTATGAAATGTATTATTGTTGATGTTATGTTGCTGTGTGTTTTGATATGCTGGTATAAAAATGAAATAGTTTTAACTTATTTTAACATGTGAAGCTTTTAAGGTAAATATGATGAATTCGTCACTGTATTTTGTGAAATCAGTTTTGGTTTTTGTGAAATTGGTAAAATGTATGTATTTTTTGCGTATGGACCCCAGCAAGACTAGCGACCACTTTGTGGAAGCTAATGGGGGTCCAAATAAACAAATAAATGCAAAACAAATCTTGAAATTGTCATCCATGCTTTCGTGCTGTCCAGACTAAATTATCGCAGCTCTTTGTATGCTGGGTTAGCCAAAGGTTCATTGGCCAGGCTGCAGCTGGTCTAAAAGGGCAGCAGCCAGATTTATTTGTGGGGCAAAGAAGTTTAACCACATAACACAGATCTTGGTCTTTTTAAACAGGCTGCTAGTGCAATACTTGTTTTTTATGAAAATTTTAGTTCTTGCTTTTAAGTCTCTGGGAGGTATGGCACATTCTTACACTTCCAGTCTCCTATTAAAATACCCCCCTAAAAGTCCCTACTGTCCGTCCACCAGTTTGTGTTAATGTTTCTCAGGACCAAATGTAAGTTTTGGGGGGATTGTGCGTTTGCTGTGTTGCCACAAGCAGTTAAAGAGCTCACGCTCCTGGAGAGTTTTAATAAAAGAATTGTTCCTCCATTTCAGTGCTTTATAGCCTTATTATGCTGGTTTGAATCTCTGTTTTAAATTAGTTTTTTTTTTATGCGTTTTTATTGATTTATGTTATATAATTGTATAATTTTCTGTGTTTGTTCTTTCTGTGTACTGCATCTTGGGCCTCTTTGGTTGGTGGCGGAAGGTGCTTTTAAAATAAATGAATGAATGAATGAATAAATGAATGAATGAATGAATTTGTGTAAAAATCTGTTATACAAGTAAACATGTTAAAAAAAAAAAAAACATCCCACAAAGAATGTAGTTATGAGTGAGGTTGTGCTGAAATAAAAATGTTACACACACGCACACACACACAAAAAGAAATTAAATGTTTGAAAAATATACATTTAAAAATAATGGGACAGTGTACAGGTAATCATGAATTCAAGATGTTGTTTTGGTACCTTGATTCTTTTTTTCTTTCATTCTTTTGCATCTATGAATAAATATATGTTCAACATGTAAAAATATATGAATCAAATATCTTGTAGTGGGAATATATTGGGTGGGAATACGAAGATTTTTCTTCTACCCACTCTTTTTTCGAGCACTTTATCATGTTTATCCCGGTATTTAAGTATTTCATTTTGTGTTTAACAATAAAATGAAATATCTAATGAAATATTTAAAACATGGAGGGCATGTGAATGGATTCAAAGAGCTAATCTCAGCTCTTCAAGTTTTCAAAAAATTTAAATATTTCCCTCATGTTGATTCTGATTCAAGTAAACAGATGCAAACATAGCTGAATGTAATCTGTTGTGCTTTTTTGTTTTTGTTTTTTTTACAAGAGGGTAATTTAAAGTAATTTTAGTCCACAGGGATACAGATAATAAGCAATGTGGTACAATAAATGTGATTGCACAAAAAGCACAATGGGTTTTCAATAGTTCACACAAAAATAAACCAATATTTATTATATTTGTTGACCCAAACAAATGTTTTGAAAAACACGCCTATCTGTGTAGCATTTTAGACTTTTAGAATCTGGACAGGTTTAATCTAAAAAGTAGCTATAATGGATGGCTACTATGAAAGGATTGTGTGCAGATAAATGTTTCTGTCACCCTCGTTGCAGCATTTATTATTCATGCTAATAATTATAAGCCTATTTTGTTTAATCTTCATTGGTCCATTTCTCTTTTTTTCATAGCGAAACTGTAGTTTATACATTCACCCAGAGGATAATTACAGGTTATAAAACACCAGTCAGAGCTATAAATAATTAATGGCTTTTAATTTACATCAGTTGAGTGGGAAGACATCCAACAGTCAGTCAGTGGCGGGCTGTGTGGGTTAGTCAGTCATGAGTTTACACACCATCGATTTAATAATCACTGAAGAAAAGCTTCTTACTTAAATATTATATAAATATAGATTTGTGCTTTGTTATGTGAATGGAAGATGAGAAATTGGGGTTGTTTAGTTTGGCTAGCAAAAAAAAAAAAAAGAGAGAAATGCTGTAATTGTATTCAATGTAAACATTAAATAAATACCTGAGAAGGTAAACTTTCCATAACATTTTTAACTTCAATGTAAAGATCTTACATGCAGATGTTAAAATAAATAAATCGTAATCTAACTTCATAAAATGAGCCTCTTCTGGACACTGACGTGTTCAGGTTAAAATACTTAAAGAACTGTGTTCAATCAAGATTGTCTTGTTTAATCAGACATGTTGAACAAAATTAATTGTAAAAATCTATCAAAATAAGAGAAGGATATTTTGCTTTTTTCTTTTTTTTTCTGGATTGTGGTGTAAATAATAACAAAAACATAATCATCTCTGCCATATTACAACGGAGTATTGCAATAATACAAAAAGAAATTTACGAAAATGGATTTCCGGTGGATTCACCATTTAAGTTGTTGGCATTAGGAAGTCCAAATGCATTCCATGGATACCTGTGACAAACTAAAGCCTTTTGGCATCGCCATACAAGGCTTCATAGGTGGATATAGTCGGCAGGTAATGTGGATGAAGGCTTAGACCACCAACCTTATTTTCAAAACCTTTTGAAATTTTTAATTTAGTAAAAAATAAAGACATGTTTATGACTTTTTTCTCATAAATTTACAACTTTTTCTCTTAGAATTTAATGATTTATTCGCCTATACGGACTCCTGCCGACAGTCATGGAGCAAAGCTTCTTGAAAACAAAAATGATGATTCAAATACATTTCTGTCAGAATGATCAAACCATCTGTGGAGTTCTGCACCACATGGTGATGGACCATCTCTGAAACTTGACTTGACTTTGCACAAAATCTAAAGGGTATGTAAAATGATTAGACTTCAAAAATCCAAAGTCTAATTGATGTGTAAAGATATAATATTAAAACATTTTAAAAATCCCTTCAACAAAGTAAAATCATCCCTGATCAACAAGCTCAGCTGCTGTAGGACAAACAAAGTCACATCATTATAGCCTGTGTTTCTTTTCTATCCACACTGTCCCGCGAGTTCAGTGACGGATAATGTCAAAAAAGTGGATCAAGTTGCGCTGGACTGTGCTTCAGTTGGCCAGACCCCATAAGACTAACTCGACCCACTTCATTTTTTCTGCAGCATCCAGGTGGTTTTGCCTGTTTTGGTCCAAACTAAAAAATTTCTGTCATTTTTATGAGATTGAAGTTTAATTACAAGGCATCAACACATTATGTATTTGATATTATTTAAGATTATATCTTTTAAAGATCCATTTTTCGGCTCAGGTTAATGGGTGGATTTTTTTTTTTACTCCAGAAACTTTAAAGGTGATAAATCATTTCAGAGAAGTAGAAATTGTGACGACATAAGTACTTTGAAACTATGACTTCAGGGTTAAGTTTGATCAAATTAAATTATAAAAAAAAAGAACCTCAACAACATCATGAAAGTATGTCTCAAAAGCATCAGTGTTCAGCTGCCTAACGTGAACCCCCTCTGAGGGGAGATCAAGTGGTCCAAAATCCAGAATAAACCAGAAGCCACTCTGAGTTTAAACCATTCTGACCCAGAAGTTCTGTTTGAAACCCTTGAGATGGCGCTATATCTTAACCCCAAGGAAATCAAGCAGATATGCAAATTCTCTATTTCATTCAGCCTCAAGCTTCTTTTAAGATGCTACTGCAAATGAAAAATGCTGGGAGAATCAATGCAAGTCTATCACCACATTCACACATCCAGGATGTCAGGTTCCCATATGTTTGGGTTTCATGAACTGTTACTTTGTGGTGAAATACATCAGCTGCCCTTCATAAAGTTGCCTCACATGTGTGACACTTTCTGACCTACAGCAACTAAACTTTCATGTCTGATAAAATCATGTGGTAAAGATGGGCTGGTTGACCCAGAGCAAGGCCTTTTAGTTACACAGCGATTAGACTAGACTGCTGGAGGATATTCCAGGAGCACAGGGTATTTTTCTTCACAGATGACATTTGGTCGGTCTGCTTTCTGTCTCATCCATTAATCCAGAAGTCATTGCCACATTTATTACTTTACTGTGACTTTTTCACGGCAGCTGTGTAAGTGTGTTTGCATCTGTTTTTGTGTCACTATAGGTGGGGGCCTTTACAGAGTCAAGCTCTTTCACTGTATTCAAGTAAAAATGGTAAATTACACCAAAATTCCTTAATGTTAATTCTCATTAATATTATAATCACCTAATATTAATGTTTAGAAAACACAAATTTGATAGAAAATCAATATCAAACTGAGCTTCATTGAAATATTTGTATTGAATTGGATAGCAACATAATACTTGGTATGACTTTGACCTAAAACCTCGTCATGTCTCTTCCAAATATTGCTGTTGTTCACCTTTCGGCGTATCCCATCAGGGGTTGCCATAGCGAATCAGCTTTCACTCACTTGCACAGGTGGTTTGGCAGAGATTTTAATGCTGGATAGCCTTCCTGAGACAAGTCTATATTTTATCCGGGCTGGGGACTGGCACAGGGGGACCCAGACTTGGACCCTCTTGTTTACATCTTGTCCAAAGATCCACACTGGATAAAGCTCGTTGGGGAATCAAACCCTAATTTCCCATGCACCAGTCCTACCACGCAGCCAACTGAAAACCAAACCTTTCAACTTTTTCAAGTGTGTTGATATCTATTGATTGTACAATTACCTTTGACCTTTCCTATGAAAAATTTACCACAGAGTATATTTTTGCTTACTGTATAGTTAGTGCAATTGGTGGATTGAGAATTGCTTATTTTAATTTGTATTTTCTGCTTTTTTTTTTTTTTTGCTCTAAAGTTGGTCTTTGTAAAAAATGCCTTTGTGATTGTATATTATAGTTTGGGCTGTTGAACCTTTTCCTCTTATTTTATTGTGCTTTTTCTTCTGATTATATTCAATTCATTTCTTGTTCTTGTAACCTTTTTCCTTCCTTCCTTTGTCAGTCCACAGTTGTAAATAAGAAAGTTGTTCTTAATCTGAAAAATGATTGAATTTATTTTTCTTGTGAATAAATTAGTTGCATTTCACAGAGCCAGTCTTTCTGTGTTTTTGTTAATAATTGTGGTATGCTGAAATTCTAGAAAGCAAAAAGGGCATAACCCCTGTGTGGATAAATAAAGGTTACATTTTTTTAAAAAGCAGCAACTATAGGGTGAAACTGGGAGAGAATATTTAAACAGGATATTGCATAAAAAACCTCTACTGTACTTAGTGAGTTACTATACTGAAAACTGATGGGATCAACGCCAATTACAAAGATCACTTATCTATAATTCAACACAAACATGATGTCTCCCACACCACTAGCTTTGGAAACTGTCAGAAACTAGCTGCCTAACTCCACTATGTCAATATACAGTTAGCTGTCACAGTGTAACTTTTGTTGTTAGCACTGAGATATTTTATAAAGCGATCTGTGTGGGCAAGGTTTTGTCTAAAAACTGAAGAGGAGAAAAGCTGACAACGTGTTTGTGCAAGTGCAGACGAGTCTTGAGATGCAGTTCTAGGATTTTTGCTATTTCTAAACTTTGTATGGTCTGGACTGTCAACCACTGCTGTTGAGAAGATAGTTGTGTATACCTTTTTTGTATTTAGAATTTAAGATAAACTTTAAGTGGAATTATGTTTGCATTACTGATGATTCATGTGTTAATCTGTATATTAATAGCAATATAGTTGTTAGCAAACCATTTGTTTTCATTATCTCAGACGTTGCAATATTTTGAAACCATTTTAAGTCTTACTTAGAAGATGTTTTTTATTTCTATTTTATATAAAATGTTACTGTCTTTTTGTCAGATTGAAATTAATTGAGTAAAATTATTTTACAAAGACTTGTCTTTTAATTTCTCCCAACTGGTAACATTTTTATCCAAGTATGAAGGTTTCTCCATCAAGATTGAAATAAGTTTTTTTGTTTTTATTTTTTTTTGTTTATTTGTTTTTTGCTTTCATCGACTTAAATCTATGATGCTGTTTGGATCTTATTGGTATAAATGTTCAATGTTTAACCCAGACCTGTCAAAAACGGATCAGGTGTCGGACGGTGATGCCACAACTTCTTAGCATCACTTGATACCCAAAGATTTCTTAGTCATCAGCATGTTGCCGGAATAAAAAGTCAATCAACTCTACAATGAGCTGTCTTAATAAAATAAACACACTGATTCTCTGAGGATATTGTTAAGAATTCCTTTCAGGAAATGCTCACTGCCGACTTAAAGCACCTCTTAAAAGAGATATTCCCTTTGAATTTTTGCCCATTTTACCCATTTTTTCCATCACTCAAGCCCTCAGTCCCCACATTTCTCAGCAGCTCCACTCTTTTATCAAGCACTCCAATCAATAGGCTACACCAGGTTCAATACAGAGGAGACAGCGTGAGTGTGCGTCTGTGTTCTCATTTCCCAGAGCTCTGTGCCCTCTTATACTATTATTGACTTTCTATTTGTGTCTTTACCATGTCACTGTGCGCAAGAGTTTCTGCATGTTTGTGTGTTTTCTGTTGAGACACACAGAGGCTGAGCCTTTCCTCGTCTGCTTTTATTTCATTGCATGCCTTCCTTTCCATCAGTTGCCATCTAATCAATAGTCAACACTTATTTTCTCCCTCTGTTGTCTCACCTTGTCGTTATTTTTGTAATAAGTTTTTAAATTGGAAAACACGATGAAGAAGTTCCCTGCTGTCCGAGGACGCTTCCTCAGGTGGGATTTTAGACATTTCAGTATTGACAATATTTTCACATTGATGGCTGCTCAACTGTTTCACCAGCACAGACCTAAAAATGTACCAATGTTTGACCACAAGAAACGCAAGTGAACCCGAGTAAACTCCTTATTAACAGCGCTCACATTTTAAATACAACTTACTTACCTTATTCTCCAAACATCCCTTCCTGAGCCTGTTTTGATGATGTTGATCTCAGATTTGCTCCTTTCTTGACCCACGTAGTCGGCACACGTGCCAAACTACCTGTGTTGAAAAAAAGTAAGACAGTAATTATATTTTAATTATGTAAACAGTTTATGTTCAACTTAAGGATCCTAAGGGACAGCAAGAAGGGTAATTTGAACATTTTATTTCCTCTCATGGTGTCAATTCTCATACCAATATGTCATAACAGTATGAGGCAATGATCCTGAGCTTCACCTTTCTTAGTGTCCCAGTAAAAGTGCAGCCACAATTGTTTGTTCTTTATATCAACATTTTGCCTTTCAAACTACATACGTTTACAAATCATGATTTTAGCTGATTTATGTTTGATACCTTCAACTTTAAATGTATTCTTTTTTACAAGAAAAAACACGGTAATTTGTCCTTTAGTTATAAAATGTTTCCTTCATAGTTCTCTCAGTATAATGGAGCATAGGCATGCATTGTAAATGCACATAAAGTGGACAGTGTTGACCATAAACACATATAGTTGGACGATTATCTCTTTTTTTTTTTTAACTTGTCCTGTCCAACAGCTGGGCAAACAGATGAGAGCTGAAGGCCTCTTGTGTTGGACATATTTTACTTTAACAACAAGGGTTATGAATCTTCTGACAAACCAGAGGAATGTCTGAATAAACCCCTTTTGTAATTGAGGCCAAACTTTATTAATTTTAATCATATTTGAACATCTTTTGTGTTGGATCGGATGGAAATGAAAGGAGGGAAGAAGAGAGAGGGATGTTAGAGAGGGGGGGTAGAAGGGTGAGTACAGAAGGGGGGGGGGGGGGGTAAAATCGTGAAGCAGCATAAAGCAACAAGTTGCTGGATGTTTATCATTTCGGTGAGGTTCAGATGTAATACAAATCTCAAAGGGGCGGGGCCTGTCCACACACACACTCAAATGTTATAAACACACCTGTTAGCTGCAAAAATGTCCACATGACAACATGTACACAATACAGATATTGTTCACACACGCATATCTATGCCTTCTAACCAACTAGTGTGAAATATTTCATTCAATCAAGCTAAATATTAGTGCAAAGGTGAGCTAGCATCTGTGCTCAGGTGAGTGTACATCCTTTCTAAAGTGGATGATGGAATGTAAAAAGAAGGAGGGAGAGTGCCCAGCCATCCCCACACCAAGACCCCCGCGGCAGCAGCCGCGCAGTCAGAACCCCCCCAACGCCACACAGCAGCAGGCAGAGAACCACCGCCCTCGGGGTGATCACGCCCGCCAACCAGGCCAGGGCCAGCAGGACCGCCACAGGGCCCCCAGAGAGCAGGGAGGCATGGGGGGACAGAGAGCGTAGCTCCAGCTCAACCAGGAGAGCAGCCCCCCCGCCAACTCAATAACTTTTTGAAACTGCAATTAAGGACAAGGTAAAGTTTGAAGACATGTTGTGACCCATTGGCCAACCCACCAGCTAGTAAATCTACAAATGTTATTTTTACATGTTATAGGTACAAACCATTTACAATCTATTATTCAATGTTGGAGTGAAATCTGACCATTTAATGTAGGAGTCAGTATAGAAAGGAAACGCTTAGCTGGAAAGAGAAATGTTACAGAAGGGTCTGAACTTTTTGAATGTCTTTTTAAAATTTGAAAATAGATTAGCATGATAAACAACGTTGTTCTGTACCAATTTATACTCAACTTGGCGATAAAATTAGTAGGGGTGTAACAATTAATCAACATAATCAATGAATCAATTTATATTCCTGCAGTTCTACTCGATCGATCTTTCTAAGGTAAGTTGGTAATTTCTATTCCATTTTAAAAATGTTTCAATATGAGGTTTGTATTTGTATTTATTTATTTAAGGGACAATGCATACAACAAACAGTGTAGAATATTCTAAAAGTAATGAGACACTGTAAATATGCAGGATTGTAGCCTAGGCTAATTTCCATACTCTGTCCTGTTCTGACCATGGCCAGTAGTAAAAATTTACATATATTGATTGATCTTGATGATTGATGATTGACTGATGATTGATAAATTGATTATATTAATATTGGTAAATACCATTTAGATGTAGTCATGGCAGTGTTTTTTTTTTTACTATGACATAAAAACGACCAAGTACCATCACAGCCGACAACACATGTGATGGCAGCAAAAACTTATCAAGGCCATCATATCAGTCCAGTGTGTGGAAACACTGTATTTTACAAGGACATGTGACCATACAGAGTGGCTGAATGTTCTGTTTGGATTATTTTGATGTGGAAAAGCAACAGTGGGCTGAACTTCTTGAAACTAAAATGTTGTTGAATTAAATGGTTCAACATGAAACAATATATATTATGAATCTTATCAGCAACTACAATTTATGATATGCATCAGTTTGTTATTAAAATGAATCAATGCCTTCCTAAAATTTAAAATATATGTTGCCAATAAGAAAAAGAAGAGCTTCTAATGTTTGTGGGGGATCTTTTAAACATAACATTTCTGCTTAGTAGATAGGAGTCACGACAACTAACTGGATAAAATGTCAGAATTTCAATTTAGAAATCAAGAAGAATTGAGTTTTAACTTCCTGCCTGCAGTCCACTTCTCCAGGCGTTCAGACAAGACTCCCTTATGGAAATGCTGGTTATATCAAGCATTACAGTCATGTTTGGAGACCCACCAAAGAGGCCAGAAGACCTCAAGGTGTCTTTGGGTTCAGGAGAGATGTGAGGCGTTCTTTTTTTTTTGTTTCCCAGAGCCCGATTCTTGGGAAAAAGTCTGTGAATATCAACTAAAAGTATCTTTTCTCTTTTTTTTTTTTTTTTTTTTTTTTTTTTTTTTTTTTCTGAAAATAGGGGTTAATATTCTAAACTTATGGGGAAATTCAGTCAACCTCTTCATGGAAACACAAAAAGACAACCACATCCCAGAGAGGAGAGGAAACGTGTGCCTTAAATTCACTGACACACACACCCACACTCACACACTGTGACTTCACACAGTATATCTCTAACAATGTAAAGGCCTCCAAGGAGTTTTTCTGTTCTCTTGTGCTTGATCGTGTGTGTGCATAAGGCACTTTTATGACAAGTCATAAAGCAAAGACAGTAGCCACTGCCCCAGGAGAGGTCATTTGCCTGGACATGGCCAGCAGTCACACTTACACAAACGCACACCCACACAGTGGGAGTCAACTGGTAGTGGTGGTCCTTCAATCAAATGAAGGTGCAAAGAAAAATAATTCCTTTTTATATCTTTGTGAAGTTTTTTTTAACCCTTATTTTGAATAAGCAAGCGGATTTTATCAGAACTGCATCTTTTATAACTCTCTGTTTCAACGAGACAACATAAAGTTTTTAATGCATAGTCTATAAAAAATAATAAAATAAAAATAAGGTCATTGTGGAATTGAGACTTTTCTCTTGTGTCGACTCTTGGCACCTGCATGCTGGAGGTCTGCTGTAATTCTGGAAACCCTGCTCCTGGATCAGTAAAAAAATATATATATATAATTATTTATATTTATTTATATTCCCTTAAAAAATGATGTCTATTGGAGAAAGTCTTTACATTTTAAATAGTTATTTTAATTTTTGTATTTAATAGAAAAAGATGTTTGCAGTTAGTCTATCTCCAAAAATGATCTTTCAAGCTAAAACAGAATATTGTGGTCATTTTGATTTTGAAACTCATGAGTTTCAAACTAATGCTAATTCGTTTGGATTTCTTCACTGCATTAAAGGTCACAGCAGCTATTGTATCATCATTATGTAGACACCTAGAGGGTAAAGTACCAAATCAAATTTGTTTTTTGTATTTTATTCAAAGGCACTAGTAATCACCCTCCAGTTTTCTGAAGTCCTACATTATTTTGTTTGGTTGGAAATTACAAATAGTTATGCAAGGTCTTTTGTCTGCAGCAACATGGAAGACCTTGCAGTGTTTCTTAGATGTGATATGCATGTGCACCTTACGCAATATTGCTGTTGTTTGTACAACAAAAAACAATCATAGGAAGCTCAAACTGTTCATAAATAGAGCATGTTTTTTTTATTTTTATTTTTATTTAAGTAGCACAAAAAAATAAAAAATAAAAACAATCTCTCCTCCACCAGAGGACCCATGGAAGATCCACGAGGACTTCTTATTCAAGAAGCTTTTTCAATTCTTATTGTTTAACATTTTGTCCAGATGAACATAGTTAAAACTATTTTCTGCTAAGGGACTATCCAGGATGAAAGGTAGACTTCACACTCCTACACATTTAGCTTTGCTTTTCTTGGTCCGCCTACCAAACTGCTTTTTCCTTTACTTCTTTGACCAACAGCGGTCCAATTTTTACCAGCACCCTGTAGGTCAACACCACCAGTTGTTAACCCGGGCCACAAACAATCATCTATGGAGGTTCTGTCTGTGATCCTACAAAATAATTGGCTTTGTCTTTATGCCAGATTCCCTTTTTAACACAACCCACTTCATTTAACGGGACTCGTGGCCAGCACATGAAAGCGCTGCAGTGTGCCTCCTTCTGGATGCATTATGAAATGTATTTTAAATCATTTAAAGAAATGGTTTATATAGGTAGTGATTGTTATGTCCATCTGAAAACAGCACTTTTCAATGAGGTATTATACAAATTTAAATACAGTCTAAATACCTATTACAGTCTATACGCTGTTCAGCCTAATTGCTTCATGTGAATTAAAGCAGACATGAGCGTAAAAAGGTTGATGTTTACAGTGCCAGCGGTGAACAATGCATATGTTACTTGTTGGCAGAGAACAAACCTCCTACAGTAATTTACTTTCACATTCATTGCTGTAAAATGTGTTTAACGAGCGAACCGAGGCCTACGGCTGTTTGGAGCATATGTAGGACATAACAGGTTTATGTTTGAATCCTTTTCGCACACAAGGGCATCTGTGCGCTCATGTGTGTGTTAACCTCATTCATAAAGCCTTTCCTAGATAATTACTTACCATGTCAGGACTAGCAGTCATTATGGTTAAATTAAATCTCAAAAGATCAGTTCTGGGATTCTTGGTTGGGCTTGGAGCTAAGGTGTGAATAGAGTTTAGGTGAAAACATAAATTGCTGATAGTTGGAGTTAAATGCACACATTAAATGACAATATTCAAAAGCCTCAAAATAATGATGTGACTATACTATGTGTTCCAGTCTTGCATACATGAAAATATATCAAAAGTGTGAGGTAATGAATGTTATACCCAGGACAGTTTTAAAGAAAAATCAACATAAATGACACTCTTAAATTAAACATCAGAGAAGAAAATATGTTTTCATTGATTTTTAAAAAAAAAGTAAAAAGAAAAAAGACTGGGCTTAAGTTTTCCATGTTAAATCTATGTTTTGTAGTTACCATTTAGCTCGCCTTTATGCTATATGCACGCATTTAGATATTCAGAATAATACAATACCCCATAAAACACATCATTGGGGTTCTGTTAACTGACTACCTTACATCAGGTGAGTGACTAGCTTTGCTGTGAGCTTTAACTAAGCCCTCAGCAATCCCCTCCAGATAAAGCAAGTCCTCTGAAGGAGCATAAGTCACCGGTGGATGTTGCATGGCAATGTGGCTTTTGATATGCTAACAGCCGCTGCTAAGGTGTGAGTTCCAGTATGCAGAAATTGTGCTTTGACAACTAAGTAATTGAAATATCAAACTTTATTTTTTATTTTGTATGCATCATTTACAAAAAAATGTGAAATTGCGGCCTGGTGCAATGAAAGCTAAGTATAGAGTGAACTGCTAGTGATGATTAAAAATATTTCAACTATGTCAAATAGAAGTTACTGCTCTCTAAGCACCAAAAAAATCTTGGTCAACTTTAAAAGCTTTAAAATAAAATATATGTAAACATTGAATAAATATCACAAAAGTTTAACTATACATTTTTAGAGCCTTTAGAAGTCATAGGATATTCATTGTCTTAGTTGACGTCCACAGATCCACTCAAATGCCTAAACGTTTACAAGTTTAAGTCATTTTGCTAAACTCAAAATAAATACTATGCTAATACTAATACAATCATACCAAGCTTACCAAGCCGTCGGGAGGCCCAGTATGATTTCTATTGAAAGGAGAGAAAGACAGATGAAGACGCAGTGACATCTACCTAACTACTCTGAGGCCCGTCTGCTCGCCCTCCTCTCTTTATTTAGTTTATGATGCCCTAATTATATGGGAGGGGTTAGTCTAAGCATCACACGGTCAATACTTATAAGTACACTTGTTGATTCGAAGCTTGTTGGAGCTTCATAAAGGGTCAAAACAGGGTCATGCAAAGTTCTTGTAGAAAAAGCACAACGTCTTCCAAAGTCAAACACATTGGGTCGAACTTGATGTGGGGGTCACACAGCATTTAATTACAGTTTTTATCAGCAGTTAGAATGATAATAAAAATATATGCATTCCTTCAACAAATTACATTATATACTTTTATAAAATATAATCTTCCAACCACATCAATCCCTCTGAGGTAAGTTGTTAAACTCACATCAAATTATAAAATTGTTTCAAAATTAAACAAATCACTTGTATTGATGTTTGAAAATACCATTTTGTTTAAAAAACAACAACAACCAAGTGACAAAATAATTATTATTTAATGAAAAAAAAGTTCAAATGTGTTTATTTGTTTAATTAAAGATCCCTGTTAGTCTTTACCAGTGTAGGAACTATTCTTTTATGGTCCATATTAAGGTTTTCAAATAAAGCAAATTATATCAAAAATATCTCTAAATGTAAAATCAACCCCATAATAAAACCTTTTAATCACATGAATCTGTATTGTGTGTTTAAATTGACCTTCACTAAACTCATAGAAGAAATTCACCCATCAGGACAGCTCAAGAGAAAAACACACAAATCACCAAGCAAACAAATAAGTTAATCAAGGAATAGTTACATAAATTGATACATAAATTTGATGACCTATTTACATAGAGAAGTTGTGCAGTCTGATGGGAGTGGGAATAATTGACCTGTGGTCACGGCAGACCTACACTGGGGGTGAGGGGTTTTCTAAATGTTTGACAACTGAGAAAAAAAAAAAAAGGAAAATCCTTATGTTATTCTTTTTTATTTAATTTTAATGAGTTCTGCATCAGAACAGTCAAATGATTTAGTTAAAAAAACATAATGATTGCATCTGGCTTTGTTTGGGAGAGATTCCATTCATTCATTTATTTCTTCACAGCAGAAAAAAAAAAAAAAAAAAAAAACAGTAATTACTGGTTTCATTTGCAATTACAGAGGCACTTCAGCTTCATGGCAACCATTGCTTAAGAGAGGTTTATTAGGGTTATTTATCTAAACAAATGTAGTTAGTTAGCTGTGATAACTGATTACCTCTTTTGAAAAAAAAAAAAGAAAAAGAAAAAATATCCAATTAAAAATTATAACACAAAAAAACATTAAATTGCATTTGCTTTAAATTTTAATGAAATGAAAAGGCGTACTATATTTCACAAATGTGTTTAATACATTGTTAGTTTATTTATTTATTTAGTGTTTGTTTGTTTTAGTTATTATCAAGTAAAATCTTTAAAACTGGGCCAATTTAACGTAAGAATATGTAACTGCAGCCAACCACAATGACAGGCAGAAAACTTACAGACAGAATGGGACAGATGATCTATTGCTCTGAATCTATGAGGTTCAAATGAACCTAAACTTTAGCTTTGTTACCTGAATAAAACTAAAGGTAATCCAAATTCTTTCATCAAGCAGAAGGGAATGAAATTTTATAAAACAAAGCTTCGCTGAGGTTCAAAGGAAAACGCATTCAGAGTAAAAATAAAAATAAAATGAGGAAATAGTCCAACAAGCAACAAAAAAGAGATAGAACTATGATTTTCACTATAAAGGACATTAAATCTGAACCTGAGACATCAAAGACACAAAAGTTCCAACAGTAAAGACAACCTTAGCCTTTCCAGGCCAGTGTCCCAACATCCCAGCTCATATAGAAAAGTAGGAAAAGTTCAGCGAGAGCATCAATTAAAAAAAAAAACAAATACAAAATAAATGATCTAGCTTCTGTAAGTTACAAAGTTGGAAAATATGACAGAAAAAAATAGACTCAACTAACTTTTCTTCAATTCAACTGACAATAATGCTGTTTTTCTTTTTTTTAAAGCTGATTTGTAATGTTAACAACAAGACTTGGCTTTTGTGTCTCTAAAAGGCCTAAGAGCTTTTATCAATTTACTATGAAAACGGTCTCTCAATAAGTAAAGAGCTGATACCGTCTTAGTAACCCATTCCTAAATATCTAACACATGACTTTATCCTAACCTTTTTCCCTTCTGCCATGCAAACCCTGAGGTTCAGGTGGAGTTGGAAATGTTCTGGCCAGAAAGACCATTATTCTTGCTCTCTCAGCTGTACATGTGAAACAAAATGTGCCTGCTTCCTTCTAAGCATGAACCAGCCTGAAGTTGGCCTTTGAGTAGGCAGGATGTTTAAAGCTATTTGGTAGTTTGAGCTACAGAAGAAAAATAGCCGTAACTGTCAAAGAGCCAGCTGTGGAGTGTAGAATATTTTACAGTTCTAAAGAGTGCTTTTATTGTTGTAATTGCTTCAGTACAGCAGACAGAGGCTGTTCTGATGTAACAGTTGAAAGAGCAGAAGCAGTGGTAGTTAACGTAGTAGTAGTGACCGGTAGATTTCGCTGCTATTAGGACACTGCAGCAGCTTTGTAGGTAGCCATGAAAAAGTAAAGCTTCACTCATGCACCTGCTTTTTGTAGCCTTCTTCTTCTGCCAGAGCCTGCGTTCCACACCTTATACAAAAAAATTACGTTTCTGTGTGCAGATGTTTTTTTTGTCCAAATGGTTTGAACGCAGGCTGCACAATGACACTGTGGTTAGTGCTCTCGTGTCACAGCAAGAAGGTCATGGTTCAAATCCCCGCTGAGACCTGTAAGGGGTGGAGTTTGCATGTTCTCCTTTAGCATGCGTGCACTCCAGCTTCCTCCCACAGTCCAAAAACATTCTTCAAATGTTATTAAGTGAATCTAAACTGTCTCTAGAAGTGTGTGTGGCAGTGATTATGTGCCCTGCAGCAGAGTGGCGACCCGTCCAGGGTGTACCCCACCCTACACTCAACAGTAGCCAGGGCAGGCTCCAGCAAAGGGATATAAGAAAATAGTTGGTATAAACAAACCGTAAAAAAGCTGCACTTCTTTTATCAACCATTTCATTTAGCATATGCTTGATTATTAAAAAAAAAAAAATACAGATGCTCAGTTTATAATAAAACCATGAAAAAAATGTATGGACTGATTACTGAAGGGGTTTGAGAAAGGTTATCAGTGTATGTTAATTCATCTTTCTTTAATATGCAATATTAATATTAATATGCCTATGCATGTAAATGTATATTTTTAAATATATATTTCTTGATTGACTAAGGGGCGGACAGAAATAAGAATTTTAGTCTTCAAACTGCTCCTTTCCATTTATGAAGTTGTAAAATTGTAAAAGTTGTGTTGTACTTAGTAGATGTCTTTGTGTTTTTGATGTTTTTTGATAAGGATCAAAAAAAATAGAATAAAACTTTTTCAGAGAGTCACAGGAGCAAAAGAAGAAGCAAAACAAAACAAAAAAAATAATAACCTTACAGAAGCATTAACATGTAGCTGAAAGCATTCAGATATAACAGAAGGCCTTGTGCCATTCACACCTTGTTAGATTGATAACCCTCCTCCAGAATGCAATCATGACAATGAGAGAGAAAGGGAATCTGCATGCATTTGCCTTCAGGCGAGACACCTTTGATCACTGCTGTCAGGTGCAGAGGCTCCTCCCAGTGGTGAGAGATGAACGCTGTTGTATGAGGCGGAAGTAACCCAGAAAAGGATCCAGCAAGATGGGCTTAAACTGATGTGAATGATGTAATGTCTGTTTAAAGCTTTTAGAGTGGAAGTTAAAGGTAAAGGCAAACTGGAGACAGAAATAGACCTTGTGTGATGGATCACATATAAGTTATTCCTTGTAAGGAAAACATTTCTCACTGTTTCAAAACCATGTCAGACAGCTGATGAAATATTCGTTTTTAAGGCTTTTGCTGCTAACGCAGCCTACCTATTTATGTAATGAGGCACAGTCAACGTTACAGGCAGGAATGCCGTTGGAAGAAAAAAAAAAGTATACAGCTTTTACTGACAGAGAAAGAGAGATGCAGCCGAAGATGTCAGAAAAAAATGGAAAGAGAGGCAAACAGATGAAGATAGATAAAAGTGAGCAGCTGAGAGAAAAGGAAAAATTATAGAAAAACAAAGTTAGAAGGCACAAAAGAGGGAGGAAAGAGTGGGTGAAAACATGAAATGGAGAAAAAAACAGATTAAGAAAAATAATTAAGAAAGATGATGGAACAGGGTTAGAGAAAATGATGAAAAAGAGAGAGCAAGCAAGAGACAGACAAAGAGAGACAGCGAGAGAGAGAGTGTCCTTAATGACCACTTTAGTAGTTTGGAGGCAGTAATTTGGTTTGCCTCCGGGCTGCAGGTCATGTAACACTATCCCCTCCAAAGCAGATAACTCTGGGTTTATGTGCGTGTGCGCATTTGCATGCGTGTGTGAGTGCACGAGTGCGTGTTTGTAAGCCAATCCCAACGTAGCCCGAATCGCTTCTCTGTAGGAGTCTTGTGGAAATTGCTGCACAAATGAAATTATGTTGTAATTTAAAAACAATTTATCAAAGACAGTTTGGTGTCACTCCCATTGGACCCATTAGCCCCTCTCACACTCCCAGAAGCCAGGAAGACTTCCAGCTTCAGGAGAGCAGCAGCAGCACCAGTGAGGAAGAGCCGAGAACGAGAGAAAAAGAAGCTCCATTTCTGTCGGAACACAGCCAGGAAAGCAAAAGAAAAGGCTGCAGAGGCAGATGAAACATCTAACAGCAGCATTTGAACATACCGCAATTCTGAATAGTTCTGAGAGAATTTCAGAAACTATGCTGTTTCCAAACCCAAATTATAAAAACACAGTAACTTTGATATAACCTTAGAATTATAAATATTTGGAATATTATGAAAGATTTGAAAAAGAAACATCAAAAGTAAACTGAATGAAAAGCTTTTAGGAATGGGACAAAAAATTAAAAAGCAAATTTTACAAGTCTTTCAACAGAAATCTAAGAGATGTTTCTCCGCCACAAGTGGTGCTGCAGTTAACTGATTTAAATTAAAAACATACATGTTTTTATGACAATGATGTTATGTATTTACATTCATAGCAACAAAAAAGAACTACTTTATGGGTTAAGAAATATTTGAATAAAATAAAATCCAAAAGAATGCCATTTGATCTAAAGTGCTGCACAGCATATGACAAACATAAAACAAAAGGATCAAACAACAAAATCAAAGACTATTTAAATAGCTTAAAGGAATCAACGCTGGGATTAGTTTGAAATGTTTTTTAGGAAGGAACCAGATTCTTCAAAGTCCATTTTATTTGATATCTGCCTTTATTTGACTGTAACTTTTCGCATTAGTGTTAACCTTATGGTAATTAATAAATGGTCATTTCTCTCTCACTAAACTTGGCTAAAGAATGTAGGTATGCAATAACGATCTTTTCTGTTTTGGGGCCCAACAAAATATTTTTATCAAGTTAAATATGTATTTTAGAATATATAAAATTATAATCCAAACAAATGTGTTTCTTTTAAAACAAATATTTTTCATATGAGCCTGTTAACCAATGAGATCAACCAAAGTAGAAACCAAGAAGAAAAACAAGACAATCGTAAAAGTAACCCTTTTGAGACCACATGTTTTGACAAAACTGAAATAAAAATAATAAAATGAATGAAAGTTGGAATTTAATGCTTTAACAGTTAAGGGTGACAAATTGTTTGAAAGCCCATCAGTAAGCTTAGAGCGTAAATAGCAGCTGATTCTTTTGTTACTTGTTATTTTAATTATTGTTGATGTTTTGATATACACGTTATGATATAGGCTCGGAGAACCAAAATCTCTATGAATTCTACTTTTCCCTTCATCCCATGTCTTTGTTGGAACTGTGTCATCAAAGGTGAAGGGTTCACAGACCCTATAAGTGCCCAAATATCCCAAATGTGGCATCATGACACCAAAAGACAAATAAGAAAAGTTTTCATGGTGTAAAATTGTTCATTTTCGGCAAATCAAGCTGAAAATAAAAAAAAAAAATCAATCACAGGCTAATGGTATATATGAGCTTTTAGTTGTGCCATTTTTTTATATTTCTTTTTTTTTTTTTTTACTTTGAAACATGTGGATTGATTACACAAATGAATTAAATTTTGTCTTTGGAGAAAAAATGAAAACATTTTGTGTTTTACATTTATTGTGCTTTGTTAGTGCTTTTTGGTTCGGTTTGTCCATTCTTCCAAAAATAGTCTGACTAAATTACCACAACGTCTCTGTTGAGTAACTGTCTGATAAATATAGAAGTGCAACCGACCTGATAAATGTAGCGGTAAACTCAGAAATTGCACATAAATTGGAGTGTCCAACCTCTGATCGGAAGATAGCAGGCTCGATTCCCGTCCTGCCCACCCATGTGTCCAAATGTCCTTGGGCAAGACACTGAACATTGCCTCTGGTGTTCATAGGTTGGCGCCAGTGCTCGGCAGCGACGCTGCGATAACTGTGGGAATGAATGGGTGAATGGGACTGTGACTGTAAAGCGCTTTGGGCCATCGAGGAAAGTAAAAAACTTAAATTTACCATAAATTCAGTGTGAAATAAAGCTAGACATTTTGAAAAGAAGGCCAGATAGACCCCTTAGAAGTCCTTGGATTTGCTTTCTGCTCAGTCATTTATAGACTTTAGGTTTGAAATTGTCAAAAACATGAGGGCAAAACACTAAACTTTCTGCAACTGACTGCTAAGATGGACACACAATAACCTATGCAGCTCAAGGACACAAAAGAGAAGGATAGGGGTGGTTAAAAACAGTAAAAAAGAGCAAACTAGAATATGTCCCAAACAAAGCAGGTGAATAAAATTCTTCATTTGAACTAATTTTCCATCTCTGATTCTGTTGTTCTTGGATTACAGCGTACTTATTTTTAAATGATCCTATGTCTGACTGATTTGGGCTCGAAACAGCATACATACATACATACACACAATTGCATAGTTTACTATTGAGGGCACAATTGTAGCTGTAAGGAAATCGATGAATTTTAATAAATGCAGAGAAAGCACATGGAATATTCAGAAGAAACCATGGATAACTCATTACAGAGCAGAACCGAGCTTTTCAATTCCACAGAAATATACGAACAAAGGCCATTGATTTAGAATAAAATGTTTGAATGAAAAACATAAGTGAATGCATGAGAAGCTGTGGAAACACAGCTGTGCATTCCACAGCAAAAGTATGAAGAATATGAAACGGGAACTATAACATTTAAAAAGTACATAAGAGTCTACTGCTGATTCTAGCACCAGCAGAGACAACTGTTAATTGAACAAAGCATCACCTACTATTAAATTAATTAGATATTCCAGCTATGGTTTGTTGCTATATTAGTATATTTGTTAGCTTTTTAGAGCATACAGTATGTGTACAGATGTCTGCTGACCTGTTGTTTTTCACCTGTGTGCGACTGTAGTGATCTTTAAGAGGATGTTGGTGATATGAGGTGCATGGCAAAAATGAAGTTTCTCCATGAACAAGAGCATGATGACAGAAGGGTTTTAACTTAGTATTTGGCTTGGCATGACTATTATGTGACATGAAAAAATATTTTTTAAAAAACTTGAGGAGCATGTTCTTCTACCAGTTCACACAAATAAGACCTACACCAACAGATTTTATAATGGGATCTGCCTTAAAAGCCAAAACAAAGATCTCTGAATATCATAGGAAGCTACAAAAAACAGGAAGTCCACCAAAAAAAAACGTTTTATATATATATATATATATATATATATATATATATATATATATATATACGAGTAAGGCAAGTCCTGAAAAGCCAGCTCAATGGCAAGAACAAGACCCGGGCAATAAACAGCTATGCACTGCCAGTTATCAGATACCCTGCAGGAATAATAAGATGGCCAAAGGAAGAGATACAGACCATGGATGTTAAAACACGGAAGCTCCTCACCATGCATGGAGGGTTCCATCCAAAATCCAGCACTCTGAGACTGTATGCTAGCCGCAAGGAAGGAGGCCGAGGACTAGTGAGCGTAGAAGCCACTATCCAGGATGAAACATCCAAGATCCATGAATACATCAAGATCAGGGCCCCGACTGACAGTGTGCTCAGTGAATGTTTCAGGCAATGGAGAGCAGAGGATACAGTGCTGGAGGACAGATCCTCATGGGAGGACAAACCCCTGCATGGTATGTACCACCGGACCATAACTGAAGTGGCTGATATCAAGAAGTCCTACCAATGGCTAGAAAGGGCTGGCCTACAAGACAGCACTGAAGCGCTCATCCTGGCAGCTCAGGAACAAGCCCTGAGCACCAGAGCAATAGAGGCTCAGATCTACCACACCAGACAAGACCCAAGGTGTAGGCTGTGCAAAGAGGCGCCTGAAACAATCCAGCACATAACTGCAGGGTGTAAGATGCTGGCGGGTAAAGCATACATGGAGCGGCACAATCAAGTGGCTGGAATAATATACAGGAACATGTGTGCAGAATATGGACTGGAAACCCCAAGGTCAAAATGGGAAACACCTCCGAAGGTGGTAGAGAATGAGAGGGCAAAGATCCTGTGGGACTTCCAGATCCAGACTGATAGGATGGTAATGGCGAACCAACCAGACATCGTAGTGGTGGATAAAGAACAGAGGAAAGCCGTTGTGGTGGATGTGGCAGTGCCAAGTGATGGGAACATCAGGAAGAAGGAACATGAGAAACTGGAGAAATACCAGGGACTCAGAGAAGAACTGGAGAAAGCCTAGAAAGTGAAGGTGACAGTGGTGCCTGTGGTAATTGGAGCACTCGGGGCAGTAACCCCCAAGCTTGAGGAGTGGCTACAACAGATACCTGGAAAGACCTCAGACCTCTCAGTCCAGAAAAGCGCAGTGCTAGGAACAGCTAAGATACTGCGCAGGACCCTCAAGCTCCCAGGCCTCTGGTAGAGGACCCGAGCTTGGAGGAGAAACCACCCGCGGAGGGTGAGAGGGGCGTGTTTTTATATATATATATATATATATATATATATATATAACGTTTATGTATATACAATATATATATATATACATATATAATTATTACAGGTAAGTTTAAATTACCAAATTCATAAAACCAATATTTCAATTTGTATAGGAAAAGCTTAAAAAGTAGTTTAAAAGATAAAAAAGATAGATAGATAAATAGACGGACACAGACAGACAGACAGACAGAGAGACAGATCAGAAAAGCGCAGCTCTAAATATATCTTTTTTGTTTGGCTTGTTTTAATTGTGAAATCTTGTCTAAAGGACTTCAGTGTCATGCCTTCACATGGAATTTATTCGTAACAATTGCGATCCACATGTAAAGCCTCGCCTGCTGCTCATTTTTCTAAAGCGCAGCTCATTACTGCCTAAACCAATTAAAGTTTGGGACACTTCCATTCCACATTCAAAGCAACACTTTTTATGATAAGATTAATATAGAACATTGTGCTTTTAGTGTTTTTCCAGTTTCTATGAAATACATAAAGTAATTTGTCCTTCTCCCTCTCTCCTCTAAGTGGTTCTGCTTCTGTGCTGAATCAGTTTGATGTTTCTTTGGGTGGGTGTCGTTTGTCTCATATTTCTGACTTTGTAAGATTTTTTTTTTTAAAACCCTGATATTGTCCTGAAATAGCCCCCCTAACTAAATTTGTTCCCCATTAAGTCTGGCTTTTGTCTATCTACAGATGGGGGGAAAAAAATAGCCCACCCGATGAAAGTCTGTGTGTTTTGTAAAAAAAAATATTTTTCTATTAATCTCAGTGTTAACAACACTTGAGTTGAGAGCAATAACAACAGAAAAGTGAAGAAAATGCAAATTTTCTTCAGGACCCATCTATCAAAACAGGACGCAATACCGCTTAACAGGGATAGGCGATTCCAGACCTCAGCCGCTGGTGTGTCTAACCCTGAATTTACACTGGTCCATCTGCGGTGCATCTCCATTGCATTGCATCGGGAGTCCATCTCAGTTGGTTTACATTGTCTCTGTTGTGTCTCCAGTCCATCCCCTCTCCCTCTGGCTCCCCGAGGAGTGGTTTATTTTGTCATCCCTGTGTCCTTCTTACTTCTCTTTCTCTATCCTCACTGAGTTCTTGTAAAAGGCATATCTTGTTTCATAAGTGATGTTGTGCTTTCGTACTTCCAAAATTAAACTTTTGTCGTCCATGGTAAAAATGGACATTGTTGTTGTCTACTGTGTTAACGTGCGTTATCTTAAAAATAAAACACAATTCTTTTTAAGTTTTATTTTTTGAAAGTACAACAGAAGTTTTTATTTTGAAACTAAGAGCCTTTTCCCATTTTTTTCGCTTTTTTACCTCAAAATTGACGCAAAATTAACAGGAAATAGAACTCTGGCGTAATGCTTGAAAGAGGCAATGTAAACATTCCAATTGACTAATGAACAATTTCTTTGTTTGTGTTAGTGCAACTCAATGGAGACGCAACGCAAACGGACCTGGACCTGGTTTTTCACCAACATTTTAGGTTTATGTAGTGAGAAGCTAAGGTAACAAAATACTGCAATACAGCAAAAAGCTAATGAGCAGACTAAAAGAGACAAAAGCTTTCTCTGAAACCTAATGTGACCGTTCAGTTTCATCTTAACACATCAGTTTTTGTTTTTTCCAAAACAATGTGCAGACATTCGACCTCTAATTCTGATCAAAACAGACAATCTTTCATTTGCTGATAATATCATTTCAAGAACAAAGAGACAGAAAAACAAAACCAAAAAAATGCCCCACCACAAAATGCACAAAACAGCAAAAACGACAAAAGCTTGTGCTCTGTTTTAGGAGTCACATACATGTGTGTGAGGCAGTCAGACTAATGTGTGTGACCTATGGTGCTAGCTTACGGCACTGGGAACATTAGTGGTTCAGATTGAAACAAATGAAGACAGCTCTTCACTTAGTCACAGTCAGATGGAGCCAGGCAATAATAACACAGAGGGAGAGGAAGTGAGGTTGTGTGTCTCTGTGTGTGTGTACATTTAGCTAGTCTGCATCCTCTCGTATGTGTGTAAGAGACCAAATGTTGTCACAAGCATACCAATCTCATCTAGTGTATGACGATGAATGTGTACGTTTGCGTCATTTTAACATGTGTATACATTATTACTTTACTGCGACAACCATTGTGCTTTTGGTCGGTGCGTGCAAGATTGTGCATTTCCTGTGCTACATTATAGTCCAATTTATTTTGCATACGTTCAGAAGTGAATGTGTATGCAGGGACTGTGTGTGTCTGTACACGAACAAGTGAATAATATATTCAGGTGGAGATGATGATGAGAACCTTCAGGGCTTTTCTGATGAGAGCCATGTGAATTAAAAACTGACAATACAAGTCTTACCTAAGACAAATGCTTTCTCCATGACACTCATTATTATGTGGATACCTTGCACATGAGTCTGCAAGTGTGTGCGCATAATGTTTTTTAGGGCCCTGCTTTTATTAAAATAATATTATTAGTTGTGATAGATGGTACACTGGTTATTATGATTTACAGTATCTATCTAAACTATTATTTTTGCACTTACAAGTCTGCGGGCATAATTCTCAATGAGAACAGGGTGGATTGCACCGTTCGGGTTGGAAATGAGATACTGCCTCAAGTGGAGGTGTTTGGGTGTCTCGGGGTTGTGACAGTGAAAAGAACTGAAGAATTTGATGGTAGGACTGTGCTGCAGTGAAAATTCTACTAGTTGGTTATTGGAAAAGATCTTAGCTGAGGGGCAACTTGTTTATTTACCAATTCATCCATGTTCCAGCCCTCACCTGTGGTCGTATTAGCTGTGAGTAACAAAGTAAAGATACTGAGATTGGAAGAAGCTAAACAGAGCTTTCCCTGAGGACTGGCTGGGTCTGGGTGAAGAGTTCAGTATCTGTCAGTAGAGTTGCTCCCTTCCATACCAAACACTGTCTGTTTCAGTGGCTCAAGACTCTGCTCAGATTGCCTTCCAGATACTTAGTGGAGGATGCATCTCAGACCTAGCCAACCAGAAAGAGGCCTTAGGAGATCTAATGTTAACTAGTCATTGATGGGCTTGTTCAGAGTAGAGAAGAATTTTTGTAAGACACAGGCTATGTCTAAATCCCTTCACTATTCACTGCATAGTGCACTATACAGTGTGCTCGTCATTTTGAAATTAATTAAATGTAAGTACCGTGCGACAGACTGGTGACCTATCCAGGGTACCCCCTGCCTTCGCCCATAGGATAGGCTCCGGCAGCCCCGTGACCCCGAAAGGGAATAAACGGAAGAAGATGAATAAATGAACAAATGAATGAATAATTGTAATTAATTTAAATTTAATTAACAGACGAGGGATTTCTTAAATTAATTTAATTCCAAAATCGAGTGCCCTATAAAGTCTTTGTGTAAAAAACCAGTGTGCATCGATGCTCACTGGTGGCATTGGTGACAATACACCACAATGCATTGCATTTAAGCAATTTTCGCAAAAAAAGATGTAAATATATTATTTTAATGAACAATCAACGTTTTCATAATCAGTACACAGTGGATTCATAAATGGTCATTGTAGAACACATCGATTAGATTTTCATTTTTGGAAATCGGTGAACTCTTACAAGCCGCTTTAAAAAAAACTGTCCGAATTGCTTTTAAATCCAGGGCGCTAGATATTCCCACACAGTTTTTTTAGTAGTTACGGATTAGGGTGGGAATTCACAAATAGCCACAATCTTGGCCCCACAAGAGGAAATTGTCTCAAGTATAAATATTTAAGAAAACTTGTTTACTTCAGTTTATTTAAAGACTCTGTTTTATTTGTTCATGTATTCTTTCTTGAATAGAAGGGATGAGAAAACAAAATTTCAATTAGGAAAAAAACTAAAATGGAACCACTGATGAACCACTCGGTCACTTGTTACAAGGGTACTTATTATTATTTTATTTAATGGTACAACTTTACATCAGAAAATGAGCAAAGCTGTAATCTGTAATCTGGTTCAAAAGTTATTTTCACCTCTGTGACCACATTTAATTTACATTAATACCTCACTTTCTTGATAATGTAGAGATTCAATGTTTATATCTCATCTTATACTATGAAATGTAGCATAAATGTATGTTTGTCTTTGTATGAGCTCAATGTATCATGCCTACTATGCACTACAGACACATGTTCGCCTACACCCCTTGCACCATGAACACTATCAGCTGTGATAATAAATCCACGTTAATGTGTGAGAGTTGCCATACAGCCACAGCCATTCTAGCACTACTTACAAGAATAATGGACGGGTACTTAAGACTACTTTGTGCTGCAACAAAGCTATTTTAGAAGCAAGAGAAAGGTTTGTCGTCAGCAGACCACCAACGTCAGGATAACGTGATAGATTCCGGCTGTTATACTGTGCTATCAGTGCTTAATGATGGATTTGTAAAGCTTATTTGCACTGGCCATATGATATGCTCCAGCACAGGAAACCACCCAGACAGTGCCATTGTCAATTTGATCACTTTAGGCTCGGAGAAAAAAAGGTGTTACACAATGCATGTCTATAAAGAATGAACAGTTTTAGTAATAGAGTATATAACAATCTAGTGCTATCCCATTAAAAGAAAAAAAAAATTATAAAAGGCAGTAGGGGATGCAGTTTTTCTTGATGGTTTTCAAGAAAGTGGCAAAAGAGGTATTCATTAGGGATGGGCCGATATTTTCATTTTCTCAGGCCGATACCAATAACCGATACTTCTCCTGCAATTGTGGCTGATATTTAAGTGTCTACAGTGACACAAAGTTTAGATTTCCTTTTTGTTTCTTTATCAGAAATGCACAACTTTTCTTTTACTGGACAATCACATTGATCTTGACCTTTTTAACATACAGCAAGGGATCTTATAGGAACAAGTATCACTTTAAACGTATCTGACAATATATCTGAAAGCACTCAGACCATTTGTTGAATGTTGGACATAACTGTAAACTATAAGCTCCTCATTGCCAGGGATCTATTAGGAACAACATGTATCCCCATCAAAAATTAGATTTACCTGAAAACAATTACTGGTTATTACTGTAAATAAAAGTTTCCCAATCTTTTAGGAACAAGTATACTTTTTTTTTTTTAAAGTGTTTCTGAAAACAAAATATCGGTAGCTTCACACAGGTATTCTGCAGTGTGGCCAAAAAAGCCTTATTTTCTTAACAAAAAGGCAATAGTTTCAACTGAAACTGCAGAATAATTCAAAGTGTCAGTCTGTTTGTAAAAAAAAAAAAGTCCATTACATCTATGGTAGCTCCTGCTTTCCAACACCAATTCAAACATGTGGTCAGAAGTTTGGCTCCAAGTCAACCGTTCAGGACGGTCCTTCAGACCATAAAGACCACTTCAGACCACTTCTGGACTGTCTGACAATGGGACTGCTGCAACTGACTATAATGGAGGTTTATAATGAAGCTCTGCAACTTTTGCTCCACATCTATGGTCAACCGCCTTCAATGGAACCAGGATTTGAGAATAGATAACCTTAAAACATGGCATGATATGAGCTTTTTAGTGTTTGCCAAGCTACTGCAGTACTGAGAGTAAATTTGCAGCTTAAGGTTTTCTAATTTTAGGATCCAAAGTGTCTGTGAAGATTTTCATCCATCAAGCTCATGCTCACGATTTGTGTTTTCAGAGCACCTGGACTTTAGAGGTTCATCTAGAATGTGTTTCCCTGCTCATCCAAGGAACTCAAATCTTCATCACTTATATCAAACACGAGTTAAGATGATTGTCTTCTTTGATGGAAACATAACTACACATACAATAAAGAAGACCATCTATCATTCAGTTTCCACCTCATTTGTAAAGAAACTTTATGTTTTGTATTGCACAGCCCTTAATGCAATTCTAGACATGTTTCCTCTATTTGTTTATTTGTATCATGTTAATCAATAAAAAAGACTCCTAATCAAAGTAAAATCTGTATGCAAAGATTCACTCTTTAATTAAAAAAGTACATAGTTTCTATCTACTGAGACTTTTGTCACCTCAGTCTTTTCTGAATGAAAGGCTTCTCCTTTTCTTGTATTGTGAAATGTATTTTTGTTTACATAGAATCTGAAATAAAGTTACAGTTTTATCACTAAGTAAACCGACATCTCCATTTTAAATGTAAAAAAACAGGCTTTACATTTAAAATAGTAACAAAGATTTTGTGTAACTAGACAGTGAAGATTTGTCAACGATCCATTGGTTAGTGATTTTTAATAGTTGGATTGATTAGTCAAATGCAGGATTTTCGTATTCCTTCTATCTTTTTGCTATCACATGCCAAGAGCAGATGTTCTTTTTTTTGTTAAAGGTAATGTTAAGGAAAAGGGAAACCAATGAGTTTAATGCTTTTTAATCTTTCTGTACCTAGAGAGTTATATACATTTTTGTATATAACGAGAGGAAAATATAGATTATTATTATATTATTATTATTATTATTGTTATTATTATTATTATTATTACAAAGCAATATTTCATTTTTAATTTGCCTTTTTTTGCCTAAATACCAACAGTCAACAAACTAGATCCAGGCCATGAATTGATGTTTGCTGTAATGAGCAGTCCTGACTTTGTTCTTGTCCAAGCTGTTTGCTGACAATTTTTCTCTTTTATGTAAAGTATATATTCCAACACTCACAAGACTTTCAAGTAAAAATAGGTTTCATTTCTAGCTGTAGAAAATTGCAACAGAATCTGGCACCAAATATTTCTCTTTAAAAAACAAAAGAAAATCATAAAAAATCTGGACCTTTTTCCAGAACAGGAGGACTTGGAATCGTTAGATTCCTTCGAATCATTACAATCATCATTGTAACTAAAGCGGCTTTGAGAACATTTAGCCTTTAACTGCACTGAAAGGAGGTTGGTGATTGTGTTGGAGCTTGTTCAGTATCATTCAGAGCTCAGAACAAACAGCATTGAGGTGTTCTGTCAGCTTTTCCACAAGACTTTTGTTTTAGTCCGTCTAGTTAGAGATCACGATTTGATCAAAGATCAGCAGCCGGGCAAAGAGTAGATCAGGTCTTTGGAAAAATCTGACTTCCGCCGTTTAACATTCCCCGTGGTTTGGGCTGATTAGGGGTCAAATTCCAGAGACAAAGGAATCTGCATTGGAACAAGTCAGATGAAGCATAAGGATGCAAATGAATTGAATGAACAGATAGTAGACCACCATATACCATCGGCATCAACAGTTAATTATCGTAGTTTTAATAGCCTAGTAGTCAAATAGTATAACATCTTACCTAAAACTGGGAAACTGTGTGTTGACGTCTACTGTTGTGTCATTTCAAAGACCTTGAAACTGGGATCTAGCCTCTTTGCTAACAAAACTGAGTTGGAATCAAAGAGCAGTGTTGGTCATGCCTATGTTAGTGATTGGGTGAGTCTACCGTGGCGCTGATTGAATCAGTTTTTCTGCAAATGCTCCATGTGTAGTGGACTAAAGCTGAGGGCTGGAACAGGAAGAAGGCCTTATTCTGTTGATATTTCATTTATCCTTCCATCTTTCTTGGTTGAAATATTACAACAGCTGTGATAGAATTTCCTTAGAATTAATTGACTTCCTAGCAATGATGCAAAGATAAATTTAAAAAGTAAATAAATAAAAAATAACGGAACGTAGCAAAATCTTAAAGGGGAACTTAAACAATAACATCTGAAATTGTACCTCTTGAATAAATCTGATCAGATATGAGTAAAATGAAAAGAAAAAAGTGGATTGCGTTTTTTTTTTTTTTTCCCAGTAACAATTTGCCAGAACAGTTTTTCTAAGAGAGCAATTTAAATCACTACCCTTTTGTCACAGTGGTTGGTAGATGGAGCACTTGGTTTGACAAGCTGTGACAGTGACCTTTGCAGAGCCCTTGGTAAGGTGAGGTGATGATTCATCTTATCATTTTAATGTGTCAGAGTTCAGTTTGAGCCGCGCCGGCTGCAGCTCAGAAGCGATGTTCTGCTAAATGAGAAAGTCCTGGTTTGTTCTGTGGCTTTCCGTTTGTGCATGTCGAAGAGCCACACATAATGTGTCGTGTTTGTGTAAAAAAAAAAAAAAACACAACTCCAAAAATAAAATTATTAGGCCCATCTTTTTTGTTTAGTAAAATCAGTAAAAATACTTCAAAAACAGGCAAGTGTTCTCCACATGCCAACAGATAAATCAAATCGAGAACCCAGGTCAAGAGTTTCAAAGAAGAAGTCCAACAAAAACCTAGCAGAATTAAATACCTGGACAGCAGAAAAATGAAGGAACTGCCATACCGTGTAGGTTACTAAAAGGACAACACACACCCTCCTGGGGGCAAAACGGTGAATTTATTATACACATCACAGCTTTATATTTATTTTACCTTGTAATGTTTTACTTTTTGCACAAAGGACACCCATACTTTATTGGTTTAGAACTTTTGAAATAGAGCTTATCAGTCCCGTTAAACCCCTTCTGTCTTTATGAACCAACAAGGGAAAAAAGCAAAAAGATCCCTTTTTTTTGTTTTTTTTTTTTTTTCAAAACAATGATAAAAATCTTATTGCAAATGTTTAAAGACCCACTTTAATCATCTTTGATCAAAATTACTCTTAAAGCTATTTTAAGAGCTTTCCCAGTGGGCTTTTAATTATGGATCAGCCACTTTTGGCCAAATTTAAAAAAAATGTTAAATAAACTGCTTTTTTACTGGCCAATTTAATTGTTTTCACTTTATTATTCAACCCCAACATTACTGTGTCAGTGGTCCAAGTTTTTTTTTTTTTTTATTTTGCTTTATTTTTTTTTTTTTCAGTGTAACAAACATATTATAATGAAGATTTTCCATTAGGTACCTTTAAACTTTTTACCCAACTTTCAACAAAAAAAGAATCTCACTTAGCTGCTCTGCAAAAAAAAAAAAAAAAAAAAAAAAAAAAATGTTTGATGCCCCCACAAATACCATCAGGACCAGCAACCTTCCTTTTTTCATCTTTTTAAACGGGGCTCTGACCCATTCCCGTGATACCACAGGGTTGTTTTGAGGTGTGGGAGACTCTCTTAGCATAGAAATCTTCTCTAAGAAGTTAGCCCTTTCAAACCATAAAATGACTGAGTTGAAAGGATTCGGCAGGTGAAGTAAACAGATCTGCCAAATGCTTTTAACTTGTTCTTTTCTTGCCTTAAAAGGAATTACTTCCTGTTTTGAAAAAAAAAAAAACTCTACTTTTATTTAGTAAAACATCGAAGTGCTTTTGGGTTTGAGAGACTGAAGTAAGTTTTTCCAACTTACAATGTTTGAAAATGTATTACATTAACTTTAATTAAATATGTATTTTCATATGTATTGAAAAATAATAGTCATTCAAAGAACAGTTCAAAACTATTCAAAACCCCTTAATGGCATACATTAAAAACATTTGGAATAACAAAAATGATCTCTAGCTAATAAGGTTTGATTAAATAAAAAGTATTTGTAAAACTACGTACATGTTTATATGCATAAAAAAAGAAGACAATGATTATTTGGCCCAGTGTATTTTTTTTTTTTTAGTTTTTGACATGAGGCTGTGAGGTGAGAGCGCTCACCACTTCATAACTCTGAAACATAAAGATGCTAAATGTTTTTTTTAGTTTTCAAAATGACAAATACATTAATGAAATCTATCAAAGCCATAATTAAAACAGCCAACACAATTGTTTATGTTTCAATATTTAGTAAGTTGATGAAATATGCATTGCAATGCATAACAATAAAAACCAGAAGGAGACAAATGTGTTTGTGTCACTATTTTCAGTAACGTCACCTACACATCAGTCAGACTGGCATCTCACGGAAATCACACTTTTAATATGAAAAACAGTCCCTCATTTAGAGACGGTGGCGTTTTGCCCTCAAGAGTAAAACTTTCCAAAACCCAATAATGTAAACATTTACAAAAAAAACAGTGTGAAAGCAGATCTAATGCTGGAGTGGACTATAATAAAGCTCGTCAGAAAGAAATGAGTGTCAGACACGTTGTTCTCACCTCTCCGTATGACATTACATGGGGAAACATCTAGGCATTATATGTGAAAGTGAGTGTGTGTACTTACATTTACTCTGTAAATCAATGTCAACTCCGGATGACAACTCTATATGACTTTCAGGCAATTATCACATGGGTCGAACACCTATGTAGACATAAAAAGGGAGTCAATTATCGTGCAGTGGCCGTCTAATTTTCACTCTCTGTCAATCCAACACCTGACTTTTCACAATAGGAAAGACAGAGGCAAGAAATTGAGTAAAAATGAAGTGTTGTGGAAAAGAGCTAATAAAGAAAATGTAGCGTAAGGGGTTGAGCAGAATGCAGAGTTTGGTCAAATTCATCTTTTATGCATGTATTTAGTTGAGCTAGTTCTTCCAGGATGTGCACAGCATAAATAACTGAAACAAAAATGTATGTAGTAAATATTTGTATTACTATTTTGAAAGTAACTAAATTGCACTTTTTGATTTCCAGTGAATCTATAAAAATACTTCCTTTTAGTTCAAACCAAAGTCAATTATGTTGTAGAAGCTCATGAAAATAATATTTGAAATTCTATATGAGGACCTAACAGCAGTGATCATTGGCTAGAACCAAATGTCCTTGAGTGTACCGCAAGGCTCCCCCTATTGCTATAAAAAAAATAACTTATTTTTACCGTCAACCCAAACAATTATGGTTTTTCCAGTTTTAAGCCTTAATAATATATATGTCAATTTTAAAAGCAATATAACAATTACCATTGTTGCCCCAATTTAAGCTTATCTTTCCTACTTTAACTTTGCTATGTACTAGTGACTGTAACAATAATTGTTTATTTGTATTTTAAGGCTTTAATAATAGCTGTTGCAATTCTAATAACTTTTGAAATGTCAGTTTTAAAAGAGGTAATCTTTTACATTTTTTGTTTCAAGATTGTAAGATTTGTGATTTATTACTAAAAAGAAATAACTCCTCGGCAAAGAGCGATCTGTGTCAAACATGATCTCCTTTCGTTTCATACCTTTAGGATAAAGCAAAGAGGAAAACAGGAGACCATGTCACCCACTTTTGGTTGAAACATTTCTTAAAATCTTGTGGGAGGGTTGTGTTACAAAGCTTGATCTTTTTGTTTGAATGCATGTACTGTACAGTGATAACCTGCGAATGGGGAAATCCACAAAGAAGAACTACAGATCTTTTAAGGCTGAAAAACATCTCACTACACACTTTATACACTTTTCTCAGACAGACATCAACATTTTCACATTTCTCTCTTTGTTAAACCCTCAAAGTTTAAAACCATAAAAAAATAAGTCCAGTATTACAGACTGAAAATGAAAATCTGCTCGCTACCAGAGGAAAGTTGCACGTATGATGTTTAGGAGACACGGCATGCAGGAAAAAAACAAGCAAAATTTAACTGAAAGAAATCTGTGAAACACCGGGGCCACAAAAGGTGAACTACGATAAAGCAACGGAACACTGTATTCAAGCAAAAAACAATAGAAAAACTCTTCTGCTTCCCCTTAAAGTTGTATGATTCCGGCTGAGGATGTCAGGCACCATCTTGTTGTGTGCTGCCAGGTCCTTCTCAGATTTTAGACAATACGTTCTTTTTTTCATGTACCTTACAGAGGGATTATATGAATAACAGACCAGAAGGCACCAGATTTGGCTTTTTCAAACAGACATAAGAGCACTAATTGGTCACCTTGACACAAGTGCATTGAGCATCCTCTGCTTTAGCTTCAATTTAAGCTGATTCTGGTCTTTGTTAACAGGAGCATTTCTATTACAGTTTGTTTTCAGTTGTTTATATTTGGAAGGCATGCTTTTATTTTCAGTTACTTGAATTGAAAGCACTCCAACGTCTCAAAACAAATAAATAAATAAAATAAATAAATAAATGTTGCTCCAACCAGTCAGCTCATCCATCTTCTTGGCTTGAAACCAATATATTACACTAAATTCAGTGCATTCTTCTTGTTGAAGAACATACTTAACAGTACAAACACAACACAAGCTATCCAGCTGATGCTGATCAATGGCCTTTTGTATAACCATTTTCCAGGATGACGGAGATGCTGGAGCCCACCCAGCTGTTGAGCGAAGGTGGGATTCACTCAGGACAGTTCGCGAGTCAAAGATTGACTTCCCGTAACAGTTTTCTTTCCATGGATTTCTGTTTCGTACAGTCCGTATGGATTTTGTGCACATGCTGTACAGTGTGGATGTCTTACAAACTGAGCCTTTCTGACAGAAGATAAGATAGAAGTTGAATGTTGGGCTGGATAGCTATTTGTTTTTCACACAGTGACGTGATATATAAAAGTATATAGCTGGGATAACAGCTGTGTCTTCCTTCCATCCACACAAATAAAAGAAAGAAGAATGACTCATTTAAACTGAAGACTCTGGAATGTTGTTTTTTTATACAAAGGAGTTAATCAAAATGTAAGCCTAAGTTATTTTAGTACCAAATAATCACCTTTTAACACCAATCGAATTTGATATCACTTTTATAAAAGTGAAGGTTTATAGTCTGAAGCGTTGTGTTTACACAATACTGTAAAAAGAATACATTTACCAAAGTGCAGTCCATCATTCCACAGTTAAATCAGTTTCCATAATGAAAGCATACAGGACACCTGGCAATATTCTCAGGATTAGAAATCCTAACTTATTTGGTTTTATATGTGTACATTTTGTAACGGCTTTTTACAATTTAAGAAAAAAAAACTACACTGCACTGTACATGAATAAATACTTGTAAAGCTCAAGGAAAATAATCTATGTTGGGAAAATGGACCAAAGTTCTTCCAAATTATTGGCACAAATAGAAATTAATTACACCACCTTTTCCACATTTTCTTTGTATGACTGCATCAAAACGTTGTTGGTTTTTTACAGACTGCAGGGCTGTTCACATAACACAACTGCAGAATCATCTAAGTATTTCTAGAAACGATATGACACTCACTGAGTGGCACTGAAAGTCTGAGTTGGACTGCTGACAGCCTGCTAAGATAAAAACCCTTTACTGGAACAGTCTGTCCGTCAGGCAGACAATAATTCAAACAATCCTGGAGGCATCTATCTCTCCCCTCTTCAACTTCTAACCTAAGATTTTTTTTTTTTTTCCTATTTCTTGTCATCTGTAACATAAACAAGGCATATAAATTCTCTGAGCATTTTCTTGGTTCCAGCCAAAGACTATTTTTAGAAACATATCTATAACAGTTTACTCTCAACTCAACTTAACAAGAATGAATTAGGTTACACTTGTACAACAACATTTATATGGTTTTTGCTTCTTTGGATTATTTTTGTATTCCCCAAATGATGCCTTAAAATAACCGGCTTCATATTGGCGCTCAATCAATGAATAAACTGGAACAGAATTCCTACATTACATTCACATGAAGCTTTTTAGAAACAAAAGAGATTCAAATTGGCCAAATAAAAAAAACATCTGTGGGTTTTAATTTTCAGAGCAGAAAACCTCACATCTGCCTCTCTTTGTTGCTTTTGGGATCCATTAGGTTTAACCCTCATACAGAAGCTGAGCTTTTTGAAAATAGAAAAAGCATCAGCCATTTATTGTTATTAAAAACACGCATTTTACCCATTTTTTCAAATCAATGAAAATGTTTATATATGTAAATGGTGCAGCTCAAAGGAAAACCCCTTGAGCAAAAATGACCACCAGAAGATCAAATAGTATTATCTCAAGAGTTTAAATAAGGAGAGAAAAATGTATTTGCAATTAAAAATCCAACACTTCAGAGAATCCTTCCACTCTTAGTACGGTATAATGCTGCTGAGGTGGAGTGGAAAAAAATCTCAGACGGAATTTAGGGCACAGTCGTACCAACACACAGAAAAAGTACAACATTCAAATCTAACAAACAGACATGCACATTGAGCAATACATGACTAAAGCACACCTGATTACAGAGACCCACACACTGTGCTCACTAGTTCAAAATGGGAGGAGCAAGAAAAAGTGTTATTGATGTCTGCTTGCTGTTGTTTGGAAGGCAGGCAGATTTTTCCAACATGAAAGACACTGTGGTCAAGAAAGCAACGCTTAAAAAAACACTCCAATGAAAACTGTGTTTTTAACAAGTTCATGTAGCATTTTACTCGTGATGGTAAAGATTTTAAGTTTAAAACTGTGTTTTTTATTATTTCCTTATTCAAATTTCCATGAAACAGGAGCAGACAAAAAATGGCGTTTGAAAAAGAGCCTTTTTGTGACACAGAAAATACACTGGGCGGGCTACAGATTCTCTGCTCTGCTCAATTCTGATGAATCCACTAGTAGACTAATAGATCCATGTGCGTCTTTGTTTTTCGCGTCTGGGCTGGCATCTGGCTCCAAACTATACGGCTGGATAGCTCTGATATTGCTCGCCATTTTTTTTGCAGCGGTAATGTCAGGTGTGGAGGGCTGTAAGCTAGCGGGACAGCATGTAAACAGATAGCTCAGTTAAGGGTGACGGGAAGGGGAGTGGGGTTGCTCTGCGCCAATTAGTCCTGCCAACAATTCAGAAGAAAGCTTCTAATAAACTATTGCCGCTAAAACTATGTCCTAGAAAATTACACAGATTTCTGATTCAGCTTAAAACTGGACAATCACTGGGAATGCTTTTCCAATAAATCAAAAGATGATCGGAGTGGGCCTTTGATGAGATCATAAAATGAACACCCTGAAACCTTTGTGGATATTTCCCTCTTCTTATAAGTTGGTGGAGTCCCAAATCTCAGAAACAACAGGATAACCCTTTAAAACTGATTGACATGACTTTTTTTTTCTTTGCTTTTCTTTCTTTAGTACCACATTGTGATGCCACTGATGTGCCACACTTTACAAATAGTGAGTTTTATATTTTGCGTTGTTTTCAAACTCTGGAAAACTGAAAAACTAAATATAATTATTTATGAAGATGTTGTGAATTTGTGCTGACATGTGTCAATGTAGATGGAGATGCTGTTGAAGAAAACAACCAGACGGCGCTAATAAGCACAGGCCCCAGAGACTTGTGGAAGACCCAGTTTGTAAAATTTAGTGTGCAAAAGACAGAGTTCTGGGAATTTCAGCTGCATAAACATTAGTTTGCTATACAAATGTGACACCTTCAAGGCAGGTGTAAAGGTTCTGCATGTATCTCAAAATAAACACTGCCCCCCCCAAAAAAAAGCCAGTCATTATCCTCTCACTCCCATGCCTGTCAAAGGAAATGGCCACCACCATCCCCATCGTGCAGCCACTGCTGAGCCACTAATGGCTGCTTGATGCTAAAGAAATCCACACAGAAAAGCCCCAATTTTTTTGCAATAGTGACTGCTCTGTAGTGGTTTGGAAGAATAGCCTCCTTTTTCATCACTAGGCAACTGCCAAAAGAAAGAAATAGCAGCATGAAGCCTAAACTTTCCTCAAATCCAAGCTCGTTCTCTTTTAAATTGGCTTCTTAATTCAAGGGTCATTCTTTCCCAAAACTGCAAAGCACCAAACCTCTTGAGCGCCAAAAGTATTTTCAGCTTTTAGATTTCTTGTACGGTGGTCGCTGAGGGTGTAAGACTCAATATTTTTTAAATATTTATTACCCAATTTAAAAAAAATATAAAAATACTGCATCTACAATTAGAGAAAGGTCCTTATAAGGTCTTTTTAATGTTTCAACTTTGAGGGAAGCGTCTGAGGGAACGCTTAAGTGCCGGACAGCTGCACGTGCACAACTCTTTTTCCTCTCTACGACAGTAGTGGGATGAGTCACTGATGGTGTCAGTCAGTTGTGGCAGACGGGACATTTTACCACTATTGCTGTGTACTGTTATGGTCGTCTCCATTGGAGCAACATTTCAGCCACTTTACAGCCAACAAGTCTCACCCGTTTGGCTGACAGGCTCCTTACAAGGGAATCTCGAAAGAAATTCCTGTCCTCACATCAAAAATGTAGGAGGTTTTTTTGATTGTTTGTCTACTGCATATCTGATGTAGCAGGAGTTCATTTTGAACTTGTTATACTGCTGTATGCTTTAAAAGCAACTACTGGCAAAAAAAAGAAAAGAAAAGATCCAGGTAAAACAGTTTTTTTCATGCAGCAGGAAAAGGCTTTGATGAGCTTTACCCATGAGTTACACCCCTGATGTTCATGTGCTTTCTACTGCCTCTTTGTAGACTTTTACCAGGTACAGACAGGAGTGTGCTGTCTCAGAAACATCTAGGGCTGCAGCTGGAAACAATTCAGATTTTTGAACAACCAATTTGTCATTAAATCTATTTAAGCTGGAGCTTGCCTTGGTTCTTTAATTAAAAACAAAAACATTGATTTCTTTGTTAATCAAGACAGCATCACTTGTAAGGAAGGCTCTTGCAGAAAAGCATCTCATAAATTCCCCTCTAAAAAAAAGTTTATCCTGTTTAATCCATGGGTTTTATCAGCCCTGTTCTCTCTTAGCTCATTAAAATCCAGATGCATTTACAGGAAAATTAGGGACATTTCAAAGACGAGGAAGACCACAGAGCACTTTTTTGATGTCTTTTCTACTGTTACACTGATGTCACCATGGGTTCTTGTGGGCAAATAATATTTAAAATATCTAAAACCTGTTGGAATTTTGTAAAACTACTTCTCGCTTAGTTTTCTTGTTTTTTTTTGTTGTTCTTTTTTAAACAGTCAATCTTACTTTTTTGTTTTCTTTATTTTGTATCTCTCTTTTCACATCACATCACATCACATCACATTGTCTGGTAGTAACTTATCTTGGCAAATATTTTAACGAAAAGTACTTTTACCTGATTGAAAAAAAAATGGTTAATTTTATAATGAACTCATAAATCTATTTTTTCTCAATATTCCAGTTCTAAATTTCAAAGTTTTCAAGTTTTTGTGTACTGGATTAAGCCAACAAATCACTGCAGTCCTTAAGTAAGGGATAATGGCCGACAAAGTGTGCTTTATCAGAAATTAACACACGCCGTGAAAGTGGAGGACGGTTGCTTTCGCGAAGTGAGTTACGCTTTAGGCCAATAAGTCATTCATAAGTCATTCTGGATCTCACAAGGCCCTGGTTCAAATCCTGACTGGGTTCTTTCTGTGTGGAGTTTGCATGTTTTCCTCATGCATGTCACAGCGTAAAACTATGTTTCTTAGCGGTAATCTAAATGGTCTCTGCTGTGTGAATGTCAGTGTGTTTGGCTGCCTCCATTTGTTGCCAGCCCAACACAGGGCAGTTTTAATTCAATTATATTATATGTACATAGATCAATATTACAACAATAGTCATCTCAATGAACTTCATACCGGTCATTGCCTACTAAACATGAAATCATACAGAACATGAAGCCATAGAAATCAATAGGAATGGCTAAACTAAACAGAGTAAGCTAGGCATCCTTGCCCTTGGACCCTCCTATAAGCAAAAACTCCTTAAAAAGCAAACAGATTCCGGAAAAACTGAAGAAGTTTCAGGGATGTCCATATGAAGAAGCTCTCCCAGGACGGAAAGGCAATGTACCAGAACGTGTTGTATGGAGTCCTATACTGTTCATAATTAAATAAATAAATATTTAATTAAATAAATAAATATGACCTCATGCAAATAAACAATCAACCAATAAATTTCTCATAAATATATAAAAAGATCATGAAATTGTGAAAAACCTGCACACTGATTTTAAATTAGCCATTATATTATTCAATATATTTCATTTTGCTTTAAAAACCTGTTCATTATTTTAAAACAGCATTTTAAAATATTCATTTTTAACCATGTGGAATATTATTATAATTCTGTCTTTTTTCAGAAGCTCGTATTTCAAAATCAATATTTTCCAAAGTAGCTTTGTTTTTATTTCATGTTGCTGTTTTTCACAATGGCTTATTTATTTCATGAAGAGCTTTTTCAGCAGAAAGACTCTGTCTGTCAATCAGTGAAAGTGGGCGGGATCTAAACGCTCACTGGCTCATCCATGGAAATCGACTCATATTCCTGGATACCCGCTCAGCGGTGAGCCAGTCAGAGAGACGACATATTTCAGTGATATCCGCGCGGCTTTGCGTACATTAGAGATCAAATAGAGACGAACTATCTGTCTGCAGCAGAAGATGCAAACATGGACGACTCTGTTTTTGTAGTTTGAGGGTTTGTGTGGACCAAACCACAGAGGAGCTCCGTTCGTCCACATCTAAGTCCCCCATTGAAACACTCCTCATTCTTACGTCATTCACTCAGAGCTCACATCGTGCACTGTGTCAGCTCGCCTCCTGCGAGCCGGCAGACCGACAGAGTCAGACCAGACAGCTGCGCAAAGCAGGACAAGCCTGCTCGGCCTCCTGAACCTTATATTTTTCTATTTTCATTGAGACAATGATTATAATCAGGTCCTCTGATTTTATTTTTCCCTCCCGGGAAAATGTTGAACCTTTCCTGCGATGACGTTTCTGACCGTGGTCGGAAAACGCAGCGGAGATCAGGGATTGATTGAGCAATTCTGCAGGCAACAGCCAGGGCTTACTCCAAGAATCAGGTTCTGTACTTTGGAGGAAACCTTTTTTATTATTACTTTTCCGGGGAAATGAGCAACAGACCCTTAACTTGCGCTCACACACAAACACACACACACACACTCTTGCGATGCCTGGGCGCTCTGATTTACACGTAATTTAAGACGCAGTTTGACTGCAGGAGCTGAAGCAGAGACTCTCTGATGATGTCATGAACTCAAACATGGAAACATTGTTATCATGTAGAACTATTCAAAATAAATAAACCTGATCTTTTAACACTGTGTGCATTGTGCAACATTAGCGGTAGCTCCTCCCACCCGCGGTACGGTGCGGTCATGGAACTCCAGGTCATAGAAGTCTTGTGGAACTCCAACAACCACCCAGCCTAACTTAGAACACTACTAGATGTTCATGAGAAGATGAAAATTGCCGAACCGACCACAAAATCACCAGAATTATGCACACTCGCCAAAAGCCACTTTTATCCGCAAATTTAGAACCAAAACTGCCCAATATATTATAACACTGTGGATGTGTTGAGGTGCATACTCCCCCTAGTGTTGAGGGGTGTGCATTGCGCCGTCACGTTCGCTGAAGCGTCTTCGATCGATGTAGTCAGGGTGCTGCTGCTCATGTCTGAGTACAGGAGTAGCCAATCACAAAAGAGTCTCCGCCTTGTCTAGTTTGATCGACAGACAGAGTCTTTCTGCTGAAAAAGCTCTTCATGAAATAAATAAGCCATTGTGAAAAACAGCAACATGAAATAAAAACAAAGCTACTTTGGAAAATATTGATTTTGAAATCCAAGCTTCTGAAAAAAGACGTAGAATTATAATAATATTCCACATAAATAAAATGAATATTTTAAAATGCTGTTTTAAAATAATGAACAGGTTTTTAAAGCAAAATGAAATATATTGAATAATATAATGGCTAATTTAAAATCAGTGTGCAGGTTTTTCACAATTTCATGATCTTTTTATATATTTATGAGAGATTTATTGGTTGATTGTTTATTTGCATGAGGTCATATTTATTTATTTAATTAAATATTTATTTATTTAATTATGAACAGTATAGGACTCCATAGTGTTGGGCTGATAAACTGTACCGACTGTGCCCCTACTTTGCCGAACAGAAGATGCATAAAACTTTCAGTATCCTTGTGAAACCTCAACAAGCATAACTAGGTTTCAAAGGTAAACGAAAAAACAAATTGCTTGATAAAATAGTAAAAAACTGTCTTTTCGCACATAGTTTTTAAGAAATAGTCTAACCTTTAACGAACAAAGGCAGCTCTCTTTGTGACTTAGAATGAGCTCTTAAAAACAGCTAAATCTGGTTTCATTCAGTGTATACAAAAGAAAGATGAAGTGGATGTAAAAAAAATAAAACTAATAAAAAAGAATAAAAGAAACAGGAGGATGAACGAGGGTCAGCAAACTAACTTTTGTTGTCTAAAAGGAGGATAATCTGTCTTTTTAAGGTGAACTTTCTGTGAGATCATGACATAAATTTCAATTTTAATCACTAAATAGTTCCTTAAAATTTAAATGTCATGTTAAACTGTTAAAGCCCAACAGAGACATAAGTAAATCATGTGACACAAATCCTATTTAAAAGGAAAACGAAGAAAAGGGAATAAAATACATTGGTTTGCTAATAATACACTTTTGTTGTTAATGTACAGTTTTTTTTTTACAGAGTTAATGCTTCAGCACACTGAGCACGGCTCCAGCATGGTCTCAGGTGGAGGCAGCTGTGGATGGGAGTCCTAAACATTTCACACTGGTTCCAGATGCATTTAACTGCATTCTAAAATATGCAGTTTTTGTAACACATTTTGTAGACTATGTTGTTTCACTTTCGGCTTCCCATCAGGGGTCGCCACAGCGAACGAGTCGCATGGTAAGCTTGGCAATGTGTTACGCTGGATGCCCTTCCTGACACAACCCTCTCAAGGCAACCGGGCTTGGGACCGGCACAGAGGTAGAGAAGGAAACAGGGAGCAGCACGGATTCGAACCTGGGTTTCACGGAGGGAAGGCACCGCAAACCAGCACGAGCTCCCATTTCATAGACTATGTAAACCACAAAAAAACATTTTGTTTTTTGCTTTAAGTGCAAAAATGAGCTTCATCTATTACTAGGCAAACATGGAAATAGATTCCCATCACCTTCTCTTTTTTTGTCTGTTTGGGTCTTTTGACAACCCTCAACTCCTCACTTCCATGCGCTTATTTAGAGACATGCAATATTTTTTGATACGCATGTCTTCTTTTGTTTTGTTTTCTTATAAAAAAAAACCTGAATAATTAAGGTAACAAGACAAAAAAGCAGACTTTGCACCTGTCTATGGAGGAATTCATGTATCCTTTTAATGTAGTGTTTTCATTTGTATCTGTATCCTGGAGTGAACAGTCATTGAAACAGAACAATTACACATCTGAGAATGAGACGACAAAAAGACTCACAGTAGGCTACAGACACAACAAGCAAAACAAGCATGTGATAAATTTATAATAAATCAAAAGACAAACACACATATCAATAAATCAACTGATTGGATAGTTCTATGAGCAGAGTTTTTGACAGTGTTTTTAGAATAATCAATCAACAACAAACCTGCAGAACTGCAAGGCCAGACCTTTATTCAGCTGCTGAGGCTAAATAAAAAAGGATATTTTTGACAAATAAAAAGGCAATCATCCCACCAATGCCTGTTGGCATTTTTTACACACGGAAAAATTCCGATTTTAAAATATTCAAAACATTTTTACAGAACTGTAAGAATTTTAAAAGTTAGATAAGTTAATAATGTAAGAATTTTCTAATAAGTATAAATGACTTTTAAATTAACAGTGCAGTACTTAGCTATTTACAAAATTTACTTGATAAAAAATAAAAGAATGCTATAATATGCAAAAAAAAAAAAATACTTCCAGTAGAGATGACCGAGTCAAATAACATTCACACATGTGACAAAAATGAATTTTTGTAAAATACTGACCTATAGTCTTTTCATGCAGATGCCTGAATAAAATCCTTCAAAGGTATTTTTTCCTGCTGAAATTCAGCTCAGTCCGTTTTGTATTTCCAAAAATGTCCTATTTCCAAAACCCTTTAAAATAACTAAATGTAACGTATTGAAAGCCATTGTGAATAACAAGGAATTCCACTGTAACAAAACACAGAAACCGGTAAAAAGGAAAACTCTAAAGAAAAAAAAATCAATCAAGAATAACAAACTATACATAAAAAAATTATGCATTGAAAGTATATATTTACATATGTTTGTTTATCCATTCAGTAACACAAGACAAAAAAAAAGCTAGAGAAATTACAAAAACACTTTTTTAGCACATTTATACTCTCTTTACTATGTCTATAAGAGGAAGATGGTTTATAAACATTGGTTGACAGGATACAAAGTAGAAAATTACCAATTCATTTGTTTATTGTTATTGATCACACAATAGATAAATCATGAGATACTTCAAACTAAAAAAGAGCAGGTCAAGCCTTGAAAAAAATAGGTATCTTATTTATGGTATCACCACACAGTAGGCTAAGAGAAATATTTCACTGCATAATGGAAAAATAAAGGTAAAAAGAATGTTGATGTGTTGTTAAAGCTTTACCAGTGTAGCACCTTTGAGCAACAAAATAGCACCCTAAATATTGTACTTTCGATGGGCATGATAAGAAAAATGAGCAGAACTAAAAACGCCCCAAAGTAAGTAATATCTCCCAACACCATATTCTGACTCAACGACATATTTTATATGGGTACTTTTGCATTAAGAGGAGGTAACATATGAACACTGCAATGTTTCCTCCAGGTTTAAGGATGCCTCAGAGGTTCAACTGAAATGTATACATCACATCTGCTGAGGAATTCCACAGGCAGCACTCATGAATCCCTTCATGTGGGGGGGGCTATGTGTGTGTTTGTCTAAGTGTGTGTCTGAGAGGGTGAGAGGCCATGTATGAAAATCAATAGCTGGCCTGCAGTAACTGCTAATGTGACATTAGGAGCTGGTCATGAATGTGGATGCAAGGATGTATAGGTGTGTGTTCAAACAGACAGAGAGTCGTTAGATTATGCTTGAATTGGTTATTTTTCAACAAGCATTTATTATTTTGTGAAGCCTCACTAAAGGCTTACTTGCTCACTCTTTCCAGACTTTAAAGGAAAATGTCAAAAACAATATAAATGTGTAAAAAAATGAATAGCAGATCTGCAGTTTTAAGTTCCATTCCAATCATCGTTGGATATATTGTGCTTCCACTTAAATTATGATTATGCCATTTTTAACCAAAAATTACAAACCTGTAATTTTCTAAGACATAGTTTCTGCAGAGCGGAAATTTGATCTGAGTTGTGAGTGGAACTGTTGGCATTGAGTAGGCCTGCGCTGATTTCCCTCCATCTCAATTATATAATTTTTTCAGGTTGATACAGGTAACTAATATTTCACCTGCAACTGTGGCCAATAGCCGATATTTGTTGAAACTGATATTTAAGTGGCTGGAATAACACTACATTTAAATTTCCTTTGTGATTCTTTATTAATGCACATCGTTTTCTTTTGCTGTACAATCACATAGTCCTTGACCTTTTTAACATACAGCAAGGGATCTCAAACACACAAGTATCACTTTAAAACTTTAGAAAATATATCTAAAAACATTTAGACAATTTATTGATAAATGAACATAACTGTGAACTTCCAGGGATCTATTAGGAAGATCATGCATGCAAAAAGTTAAATGAAAGCTGCTGGATGGTAAGGTGAGCGGCTACCACGCAGGAATCCAGGGTTTGATTCCCGGAGGGGAATAAACAATGGTACTGAGTCAATTACCATATCAATTGAGCAATCACCCAGTGAGGCAAGGCCCTTAGTGCTACTGCCTCCCGAAATGCGGAGAAGAATTTCCCCATTGTGGGATCAATAAAGTACCAATTATTATTATTATTAAATGCACCTGGAAACAGTCAAATACTGGCTATTACTGTAAACATAAGCTTCCCAGTGCCAGGGATATATTAGGGACACATATACATTAGAAAAATAAAGTGTATTTGAAAACAGAACAATATAGGTAGGTTTTCTAATATCGGACCGATACCAATAAACTGAAATTATCTGCAGATACGATACTGCCACCGATACATCACCCATCCATAATCTCTTTGTTTACACTCTCTCCCCGTAGCTACAAAGCCCCTCACAACCCCAAGCCATCATTACCGGTGCAACAAAATGACTAACAATGTTGGAGCTAGTCTGTGGCCTGCCGATTGTAGCTTGCACATAGCGACTACAAGCTTTTATAAATGGTATATTTTCGCCAGTCTTGATTCACCATGATTTGAACAAGAAATACTCAAAAAACAAAAGTAATCTTAACTTTCTCTAAACATGTTAAAAATGCTACAAGGACACGAAGATAACACCGAAAAAACATGAAATTGGTTTAAGTGGGTCATCAAATGTCATGCTATGTTCACTCCGCCCTCAGTAACGCATGTACAATTGACCACTTCCAATGAAAAGTCAATGTAAATGCATGTTTCGGGCTTTCATGCTCAAAACTCTACACTCACTACACAAGTTTCTACACGTTTTTGGGATCTGCATACAAAAAGCTGAACTTTGACTAGAGACTCAGATTTGGTAGTGACATATGGATGACATCCCTTTACAGAAGTGCCAACTGTTTGAAACATTCTATTGACAATTATATGACACCAGGTATTTTATTTATCAAAATAGATTTGTGAACAACAAAGCCTGGAGCGAGATTTGCAAGATTTGAGTTGCCATTTTTCAAGTCCTTTATTTTTTGTCCAGCATTTTTTAATGTTTTTTTTTTTTAACTAACACAGCACATAGTTTACAATTTTGGACAATTAATTTAGCAATTGTGCATTGTAGCATTGGGCTAGAATATAAAACTTTTGATGTTGCTCAGTCTTCCTGACCCTCTGTTATTGGTAAGATTTCAGCCATGAATCCAGCTTAAGCCTTAGTCACAACTAAGATGCAGGATCTAAGATACAGGCTGTCTGTGGGCGAAAAAAGGACAAACCTGTACGTGGCACACACCATATATCAAGGTCGTAGACCTCTACCGTGTACCCATAGAGGGAAAATGTTTATGCACATTTTTTCTTTGGCCATACTGCGGGCCACACTACAACACAAAGATGAATAAGGGTGAAGTACAAGTACGCAGTCGTATTGATTTAATTACTATTCCCCCTCCACACACACACACACACTTCTTGTGCACTGTGCATGAGGCCCTTTAGTGATGTTTGCTCATTGCGTGCAGTCTGACTGTTGGAATTTAAGAAATACAACAATCAGAGCGTAGTTTCAGTAAGGAGCCAATACTTACCTTACTAAGACCTTACTAATGACTAGACTGTGGTGCAAAGACACCATAACACAGCATCACCTGTATCCTATCAGTACATGTAATTTACATTATTCTTACAAATTTTACATGATACACTTACTGCACACTGCACAACTATCATATGTTGTTTTTTCATGACGTCCCTTGAGGTGGCCATACCAGCATCAAGGTAACTAAAAGACACACCTCCACCGCCCTTGAGGTGTGGCTGATCCTATCTACGACCCTCCACGGGCAGGAACAACACAAAAACTTGTGCTTGTCAACCCCTCATGCTATGGAGTCCTATTCTGTTCATAATTAAATAAATAAATATTTAATTCAATAAATAAATATGACCTCATGCAAATACACAATCAACCAATAAATTTCGCATAAATATATAAAAAGATCATGAAATGGTAAAAAAGCTGCACACAGATTTTAAATTAGCCATTATATTATTTAGTATATTTCATTTTGCTTTAAAAACCTGTTCATTATATTATACTGAATTTTTAAATATTCATTTTTAATCATGTTGAATATTATTATAATTCTACGTCTTTTTTCAGGACCTTGGATTTCAAAATCAATATTTTCCAAAGTAGCTTTGTTTTTATTTCATGTTGCTGTTTTTCACAATGGCGTATTTATTTGATGAAGAGCTTTTTCAGGAGACTGAGTCATTCTGTCAATCAAACTAGACAAGGCGGAGACTCTTTTGTGATTGGCTACTCCTTTACTCAGACATGAGCAGCAGCACCCTGACTACATCGATCGAAGATGCTTCAGCGAACGTGATGGAGCAATGCACACCCCTCAACACTAGGGGGGTATGCACCTCTACACATCTACAGTGTTACAATAAATTGGGCAGTTTTGGTTCTAAATTTGCGTATAAAGTTGGCTTTGGGCGAGTATGCATAATTCAGTTGATTTTGTGGTCGGTTCTGCAATTTTCATCTTCTCATGAACATATAGTAGGGGCCTTAGTTAGGCTGGGTGGCTGTTGGAGTTCCACTAAGCTTCTATTAACTGGAATTCCATGAACACACCATGCTGCGTGTGGGAGGAGCTACCAGTTAATGTTTTTAGCCTGAGAGCCACATGGAGCAGTTGCCTGTGCCTATCTCATTAACAATGCATGGGTGCACAATGCACAAAGAGTGTTAAAAGATCAGGTTTATTTATTTTGAATAGTTCCACATGATAACAATGTTTCCATGTTTGAGTTCATGACATCATCCCAGCGAGAGTCTGCTTCAGCTCCTGCAGTCAAACTACGTCTAAATTAAATCAGAGCGCCCAGGCGGCGCAAGAGTGTTTGGGTGAGCGCAAGTTAAGGGTCTGTTGCTCAGTTCCCCGGAAAAGTAATAGTAAAAAAAAGGTTTCCTCCAAAGTATAGAGATTTGTTCTTTTAACCCGCTCTACTGGAAGCGTCTGAACGGGGACGTGAACCCCAAATCAAACCCTGGATCTCCGCTGCATTTTCCGACCACGGTCACAAAACGTCATCGCATGAAAGGTTCAACATTTTCCCCGAGAGGGAAAAATAAAACCAGAGGACTTGATTATAATCATTGTCTCAATGAAAATAGAAAAATATCACAAGGTTCAGGAGGTCGAGCAGGCTTGTTCCGCTTTGCGCAGCTGCCTGGTCTGACTCTGTCGGTCAGCTCATCTCCTGCAAGCCGACATAAGGCACGATGTGAGCTCTTGAGTGAATGACGTGAGAATGAGGAGTGTTTCAACGGGGGACTTCAAGATGTGGACGACCGGAGCTCCTCTGTGGTTTTAGTCCACACAAACCCTCAAACTACAAAAACAGAGTCGTCCCTGTTTGCATCTTCTGCAGCAGACACATTGTTTGTCTCTATTTGATCTCTAATGTAGGCAAAGCCGCGCGGATATCGCTGAAATATGTCGTCTCTCTGACTGGCACACCGCTAAGCGGGTATCGAGGAATATGAGTCGATTTCCATGGATGAGCCAATAAGCGTTTAGATCCCGCCCACTTTCACTGATTGACAGATAGAGTCATTCTCCTGAAAAAGCTCTTCATGAAATAAATATACCATTGTGAAAAACAGCAACATGAAATAAAAACAAAGCTACTTTGGAAAATATTGATTTTGAAATACCAGCTTCTGAAAAAAGACAGAATTATAATAATATTCCACATGATTAAAAATGAATATTTTAAAATGCTGTATTAAAATAATGAACAGGTTTTTAAAGCAAAATGAAATATATTGAATAATATAATGGCTAATTTAAAATCAGTGTGCAGGTTTTTAACAATTCCATGATCTTTTTATATATTTATGAGAAATGTATTGGTTGATTGTTTATCTGCATGAGGTCATATTTATTTATTGAATTAAATATTTATTTATTTAATTATGAACAGTATAGGACTCCATATCATGCAGGTGTGTGTGATAACGGCTTAATTTATTAAGAAAGGCTTACATAAATTGTTAGATTACCCCTTATCTTAGGGGAAATGCACAAGTGCTGTAGAGTTGTTTGTGAATTGCATAAAATACATTTGTCATACACAGTTGAAGGTCTAAATAATTTCACTCCGTGATGAAAATACACTGATAGGGTTTTATCAAGACTGGTTTCTTCACTGAATAATAACATGTACGACTACAAAAATTAATGTATCCTTGACAACAAATAAAACTTGTAATTTAGCTTCTGCGTTGCATATTTAAGTAAGACTTTTGAGTGTTGCGCTCCTTACTAGTGCTGAAGGAGCTCCACTTCACATGCATCATGAGGCTAATATAAAAATGATCAATGGGGAATAGAACCCATAACCTCTTCATTGCTCACTCTGTCCAAATCTGGTTTAAAATTAATGAGATGTTGATATGATTTCCTTTCTCCAAACACTCTCCTGTGGGGAAACAAACATATCCATTTCATACCATAATAAAAACTTTGAGTCTTTGCCAAACATGAATATCAATCCCTTAAAGCATTTCTGTGCAGACAAAGTTTTTAAAGACTCTTCATCAAATAAACTGGGTATTTTTAAAGGCAGGACTTCGAGGCAGGTCTTCAATGACAACGCATATATAACCTTTATTTCAATTTTTATACGGATTTTTTCTTCCTTCTTTTAAAATTCATGGGTATTAAGCCATTCCCTCAGCTTGGTTACAGATGTGGTTTAGTAAAAGGCTTCTTTTTTCATTTCTGGTGGAAATATATTGAACCAGAGTTTTAAGCGAGAGGTCTGAGATGATTTATCCAAAATTCATGGAGTTCCCTTTTCAGTGGACCTTAAAATATACCTTGTGGGCAGCCTCTTAATATTAAAAGATTTTCTCACTTGCTTTGTCGAACTTATAGAAATTCTTTGTGGCCACTTCCAAAACGTGCTGCAGTGAAGATGAATCCAATTATTTAAGATGATAAATAAGATTAAGTATTTCTAAAGTGAAAACATTGATTACTGTAAAAAAAAGAATAACTCCATATGAGATAATCAGGTGTTTTTAAAGCCACAAATTCTCTCTGTTACTTCAGAAAGGCCACATTTATGTAATTCTAAAAAGACTTCAAGTTGAAAAGTTTACTGCAGTTTATGTTTAACTTCCTTTGGTTATCAAACAATTCATATTTATTATGTGTAGAAAAGTCATTTCACTGTAAACATTAAAAGGAAGAAAGGTCTTTCTAGAAATCATAACATTTTAAAGATGATTTTATTGTTATAATGTAGAAATTTTTTTTACAATATTCCTTAAGCATGCTTTCCAGGAATGACATGATAATTAATGTATGTGCATCAGATTACATGTAGGTTTGCTGTTCAGGAGATAATAAATAAATGCAACATACATTTTCTATCTGTTTTTGTGGTAAAGGTGGTTACTGTCACAAACAGAATCATTTATTTTTGTTTTCCCTCATGAAGACCAGTGCAAGCTTTTTTTTAAATATACATTATATAACTATTTTGAAGACTTAAACTATACATGTTCTAAAATGATGCAATTCACATATTTTTATTAGTTAATTTACTTTATCCATTGAAAAGAAGATGAGTATAAACCCTTGTGTACAATAGAAAAGGCTGGTGCTGCCATTAAAAGGTTATTGGTTCAAAAATTCAGTTGAAAGAAAACAACAGAAGTTATTCTGCGTTGTCCGTTAAAATATTTTCACTTTCACTCACCTTGAATTAGCAAAATAAATGTTTAACAGATGCGCATCTAGTAGTAACTCCTCAACAAATTCATGTTTTACAAGATGACACTCGTTGACAGGGAGAGAGACTGTCCTGTGTGTCACAGGGCTGAAACATTACTGTGGAGGCGGAGGAGAGAAAAAATAAAATACCGTTTTTGGCAGATATGGGTTATTAAAGACAAGTTAGATAATATACAGTAGCTCATGTTGGCATATATGTGTGTGTTTTTTTTCATTATGGATCTTCAATCCACATGTTATGTTTGATGGTCATTTCTCTGTGATTCCATCATGTCCTCGTTCTGTGTTCTTCATAATTCAGCAGCTTGGGTCGCTGTTCTACTGACCTGACAATGATTAAAACATGGCTGGCAAAACCTCCCTTTCCTTTTTTCTTCTCATCTCTCTCTGGATGTTCCTCCAATAAAGCCTGACGTGTTTCATCTCTCTCTGCAGTTGCCTGACAGTGTATTTGTTCATGTTAACCAATGGCAGAGTGGATAAGATTATAACCTGCTGCATCCTTTAATCTTTATGTATTGACTCATCAATTGTGTTGACTTGAAAGGAAGAAAAAAAAGTCCATTATAGACACTAAAATGCTATTTGAATTCAATTACTTTTTAATGCTTAAAATTAATCAATCAAATCAAATGAAATCGAATTTGGAAACGTATACAAAGTAACAGTGTTAGCGTTAGCATAAATTACCATATTGATAAACAAATCTAAGATGAAACATATGTGTGTCGAAACTAGACGTGATGAAGTTTCGGTAGCTTCTGAAAAAGTTGAAAGAAAATGTGCGCCGAAACTCCAGACAACTCTACAAAATGGCTACCAGTGTCGCAGGAGCTGGCACTGGACTCAAACTAGCAACCAGTTTAGCAGCATAATCATCCCCGAGGACTTGTTCAGGTGTCATCTGCACAATAATCATTTCGATTCTGTTCCCTTCTGATCAGATTTTTCCCCCTTAAGTGCTCCGTTGAGTTCACGACAGCATCAGGACAAATCCAAGGATCCCCAGGAAGTCATGGGCTCATATAGGGGGGGGGTGTCTGTGGTCAGTGGTGAAAAGTACTATGTTGGCAAACCAGGTTGCATCAATCTAATCCTTGGCATGCAGTAGAGGACCCGCAAAAATAAATAAAAGAAAGGCGGCACTCGCAAAACTTCAATCAATTTTCTTCAGTCATGTCCATGTCTGCATCTACGGCTATGATACCATGTTTTTTTTTTTTTTTTTCTTAAATAATAAAAAAAGAACCAAAATGTGGCATGCTGCATGAGCTGTTGCAGATAAATCAACGCATGCATGCTGCAGCACGGGCAAAAAAAAAAAAATGCCGGCAGAGAGATTTATTTGTAGATGGTGAAATATCACAAAGATTTTGTCGATCAGCATAGAAAAAGCTACTGGCTAACACTGTCACATTCATTTGTTTCGTAATTGTCTCAATTTTATGTCGTCTTTAAATCATGTTGCAACTTAAGCGTGTCGTTTTTTAACTGACAGCCTTTGGTTCAAGATGAGGTATTTCATCCTTGACTGGATGTTAATGTATTTTCTATTCTTTTATTCTAGAAGAATTATTTTTACCTTTTTATCTGCTGCAGGAAAAAAAATCAGAATGCTGACTGAGGAAAAAGAAAATATGTTTCAAACTAACCTGTCCTGACCCGTCCAAATTTCCAAGTCAACCATCGATTACCGTACTAAAACTGAGTTTGCGTAAAATGTTTGCAGCATTTATCAAACCTAACATGATAACTGTGTCACCACCTTATAATGTTAATGTTTTAACAGAATGTCAAGGCGTTTTGTAGTCTAATACCCTCTATGATAACACATTTTTTGAACAATGGAATTTTTTTTCTGTTTTATAAGTTGAAAATGAATTAAAAAAATGGAAATTGAACAATTAGGAAGTATTCATCTGTGCAAGAATTGACATTTAAAGTAATCAGCTTAGACACAGCACTGAGCGTTCTACTGTCAGACAGATGCATCTTTGCAATGTTGCTGCAGAAATGGGGGGAAAACTTAGTAATAAATTTAAAAAAAAAAAACTTTAACTTGTTTTTTCAGCCAATGCAATTACCTGAAGACTGCAGTGATTGTTAACCAATATTTATTTTTCAAAATAAATAGATTAATAAATCGTATCTTGTTGTTTAAGTGCAGCAAGAGAAGAATAAAAATCAAAATAATAATTTACTCTTTCAGGTTCAGCAAGCATCAAAAATAAATAACAAAACCAAAGGAAATCAAAATCGAACTGAAATGGGAAAGTTGAGAAGAATCATTTACGCGTAAAACTTTTGCCTAAACATTTATATCAACGCAGCAAAATTATTATCAATATTTACTCACTTTTAAATGAAGTAACAAGTGATCATGGAAAACAAAAACTGTTATAAATAAAAGGTGCAGTGTTCATGTCGTCTTTTTCTTCATTTTGTCATTTCCAGATGAGGTACGGCTGAAGCTAAACAGAAATTCATCTATTTTTTTGTACTGAAATAGAAATAGAAATATCTTTATTGTCATTGTACATGTACAACGAAATTACAGTGCAATTCTTCCGATGGAATAAAAAGTCAAAATAAGAATAAAAAAAATAAACTGCGAAATAAGACAAAATAGGAAACTATGTTTATTTGCTAACATTTCAACTTTTAAAACAGTGATAAAGAACTTTCTGGTAATGTATTTTATAGGATTCTTTGTTGCTTTTTTATTTTTGCTGAAAATAAAAAAGTAGATCATGTAAAGCAACAACACCTAAGTTTATAAAATGTGTAACATTACCTTGATTTTCCGTTAAAAACAAAAAGCTTTAAAATGCACGTATGAGTTTTGGCCTCTCTTTTCCTTCCTGCTCGCCTCCCTCTCAGATGTCAGGGTCGCGTGACTCCTGGCTCATAGCCTGAATCCCTCCAACAACAGGAAATTAATATGATGGCGCGCCTGCATTTATATTAATAACTTTATCAGTATTCACAAATCACGGCAGCCGTTTCTCATTCATTTAAAAACGATGTCATTTGCATTGCGGATGTGCACCAGTCTTGAGAGAAAAGCCCTGAAACCGTCTGCTCTCATTTAGTTCATTTAGTTTTAAAAGCCTGTATTAACAAGGGCTACAACTTTCAGGAACATATTGGGAATTGGAAATATGTCAAATCTCTACTTTACTTTCATTATACCTTTGACCTTCACTACAAAAAAACAGCTCTTTTTTTTCCTGTGCTCCTATAAAATATCTACCAAAAAAAGAACCGTTTACATTTTTTTTTTAAGTTTTCCTGATTTGCCTCTGAAAGTTAAAAGCGTTGATGGAGCAAAAGAGATATGCTCAGAGGAAATCACCTTGGCAATAATTGGCAGACTCTCCTTTTTATATACTTTGTTGTTTGCCACAAAAGCTTTCTCATGAGTCCTCGGGGTGTTCATGGAAACGGTAAACATGATGCGACAAACTAATTGCTTTCTATACGGGCATCGGATTAAAAGACAAAAGCAAAACAAGAAGATAAGGAAGTTATTACAAGCAGCTGCTCTTAAAGTGTTGGGATGAGCAACAATCACACAAACTATCTTGAAATGTAAACAAATGTACAAACCACCTATTTCATATTATAATTGAATTACTGGATAAACCTGCACTGGTCTGATCAGACTTGTGACCCGACTTGTTCAAATATTCAGAGGTGCATTGGCAAATTTTGATCCTCTTTTTATCAAAACATGTCAAGAAAAGTCAGCACCTCTTTGTAGTCGTCCTTAGATACTATGCTAAAAACAAGGGTAAAATGTCCTGTTTGCAGTTTAACTATTAAAAAACTAAAATTTGTATATGAACAGAAATGAGACTTCCTGAAAGTCAAGTATTAGTTGCTCGGAAGATGAGCTCAGACTTTGTCGTTAACTCGAGATTGTGCTGAAAGGCACTCTGAGTCCAAGCAAAATGGAGCCAAAAAAGTGTAAAGAGAATCAAAGCTTATGCGCATTCGATATACACATGGATGAGTGCCAACGTCTGCCTCGAAGGTGAAAAAAAGCGCAGAAATAAAAACATTAGAGAACAATTTGCAGAACCACTTTTACACTTGTTGAACGGAAAGTGTTGTGCTGAGTGTGCTGCTGCAGGCAGGATTGGAGAATGGTGCAAAAGCCCCATTTACCACTAAAACATCTCATTTTCACATTTAATCTTAAAGTGCTTTGTGTTTTATTGATGCAATTAAAATAAATAATATGTTTGTAAACAAAAACAAAAAAAAAAGAACTTATTCCATATTTGTCTACAACTTAGCTGCCTTAAATGGTGCCGATATCTAAAGGGTTAAATGTTTCTTCTGGATAAAAAATAAAAACTAACAGGAGCCTGAAGATTTGAACATTTTTCTGAATTTTAGGAACTGATGAATTAAACATTTCTTTTTAGAAATAGTTTACACGATGCGTATTCAGTTTTCCTGCTTTAAAATTCCAGAAACATTGCAAAATAACTCTGTTTTTTCAACATCATTTTGACATTTTTTCCTTTTGAAATACTGGCTAAAAGAAACCCCTAAGAAACCAATAAACCAAAAACATTTTATTTTTATTTCCCGTCTTTCCTGGTGGGGGCTGTAATCACCCTGTGAACATATCCTGTCTGAGCATGCTGCTGGGTTGTTTCAGTAAATGTTCACGCTGAGATCGCCTGGATAATCTCTTTTAAAGCCAAAATCAATATTAATCAGGAGCAGCATCAGTTTCTTCTGGAGGTGTTGCTGCTGCACAATGCTAATTTCCCGCAGCGGCATCCACTGGCATTTTCAAATCTGCCAATCTGACGGCTGATCACTTCAGCAAAGGATATTATCAAAAGCACTTGTCAGAAAAGTCTTTTTCTCAAGGCTGTCTCGCTTTTTATCTCCGCAGCAGACATTTGGAATAAAGAAAATTAAATATTCTATGTCCATTCACTTTTGATCTACTCCTTAAGTGCCTGACATTTAAGCAGTCCACAAATTTAAATGTATCTACCTGATGTTAGTCAAAAAGAGGAATCATTCAGCTCTATCCAGAAAATCACATTCAGTTTCCATTACAGCTTTAATTTCCTTTTCTCCACCGTAATAGCATAATTCTACTTCTTTTTGTGAGCTGGAAAAAAAAGGGGGAAAGGGTAGAGAAATGGACGATCCTGACTAAAGCAAAAATCCTGATTAGCAAAAACAAAAGTGTAAGAGCGTCAAAATGCCCTGCGTGATTTAAATAGTAAAAAAAACCAGACTAAATTAAAATTTTAGCAAAAACCTATTTGTCACGATATGGATAAATTATACATTTACAAAGCCGATACTGTTCAAAGTGCCATTAAACAGTTTCTGTGCCTCATTAAGAATTCTAATAATTAGCTGTAACTCAATTAAAAAGCAAAGCAAATGATAAATTGCATAAAAAATCATTAGTCTGATCCAAAAAGTAACTAATTTAATTAATTTCAAAAACTTCAATTAAATGAATTTTGATCCCAAATGAGTTCATTTTACTTAAAGTACAGAGCAACTGTGTTTGTTGTTGCTTTTCGTTCACCCACGTTCACAGGAAGATAAAGTTCAGATTCAAGTTAAAGAATCGAAGCAAGGTTAATGACCTCGTCATCTGGAACTCTCTGGATCATTGAAACATGCTGGGCGGCTTTATTGCTCCGTTCATTTGCCGTCCTGATGAAGCTCCTCTGAACATCTGCTCCTCTGTAACTTTCATCGCAGACATCGTTAGCCCGCCCGTTTTGCAAAAACTACACCTGCAAAGGTAAAAATCTGTCCTACAGCAGCAAACCGCTTCAGAATCCTTTCAAGCTGGGACTTTTTATTTGAATAAAGGAAAACATTTTTTTTTCTATTAATGCCTGATTTTAAGGGTGTCTAGCAAAATTTTCAATAATAAAAAAAAAAAAAAAACAGGACTTTTGCTAAATATCACGGCTAAGATTTGCATCGCCCCAAGTCAAACTACCCATTTTAGAATAATTAAACTTTAAGAAATTACTCAGATCGGACTTGAATTTCAAGTCTGGAACAACTGTGTTTTCAAGCCACAAACTGAAAAGCAAAAAAGCAAAAAAAAAAAAAAAAAAAAAACCTGCATCTGCTAAATGCACAAAAACATCCAAACAACCCGCAGCATCCAACTTGATTCAACTCAGCATGTGTAAACACACACCCGGGGTCTGCACCCTCAGGACATGCAGCTCATTTTCATCATCTGGCTTTCAAGAAGTGAAACTCATCATTTTAATCGTCAATAGCTGAAATGTCTAAGATGGAGGTTTAATGTTCTGCTAAATTTGCAGTTAAACTGCTAGTCTTTTCCTCAGAAACATTAAGTAGATGAGCCAGATTTTGATGAAGATCTGCTGTTAAATGGACTCATGACACCTGGTGGGCATTTGTCAAGCACTTGGATACATATTTGATTCAGTCTGAAGTGTTGGGGTGACCTGCTGTCAAAACTGTAGCAGGTTTAGTCAGAACATCAGGGGGTAAAAAACACTCCTGTCCAGTCACTTCACCTGTTGCCTACTTGCACAGCAAGGAAGTTGTGAGTTTGCAGTAACAGAGGGAGGAAAATTTCTCAAAGAGTGAATTCTTGGAGGTTTGAATTTTCTGTTTGAAAAATGAAGGCATTGAGATACATATGCATTTATTTCCTCGCGTGCAACACATAAAAACTATGCTTGGACAGCAAGAACAGCCTTAAAGATCTTCATTTATGACAATTTGACCTGCAAAAGTGCCCTTGAGCAAACAAGCAAACCACCAACTAAGCCGCTGTCAGCCCGTCCAGCGAGCCACTTTTCCAAATAGCAGTCAGTCTACCAAACCAGCTGCGCTCCAGCTGCGATGCAGCTACATCCACTCTCAACTTCTCGCTCGCGCGCAAACGGAACGCGACGGTCCAGCCGAGGCTCCACGTCTGTGGAAAGTCTTTACCTGAAGCCGCTTTGCCGCTCCTCCTCTGCGCTGGAAGGAAACGCGCGCGCGGGGATACTGAGGGATGAGGATGATCCCGCGCGCTCTCCTTCTCCTCCTCCTCCTCCTCCTCCCGCTCCTCTGGCTGCAGGTGCGCAGAACAAGAGCGCAGCAGAGGAAACAAGGGCAGCGGGAGGGACCGTGTGCGCGCGAGTTTGTGTGCGCGTGATACCGGAGGGGGGGCAGCGAGCTTGATGGTTTCTAAATGTGGTCTGGCAAATAATGGAGAGGGAGGGTGGTGTCGTTATGAAGACGGCTCCTCTCTCTCTTTAACCCTTGTTGAACCACTGATGAGACGCAACTGACCTAACAACCCTGGGACGGTTCCTCAGCTGACCCCGGGAGGGTCTGTCACCTGATGCCAGGATGGGTCTCCAACTGACCCCAGGACGGTCTGTCACCTGACGCCAGGATGGGTCCCCAGGTGACCCCGGGACGGTCTGTCACCTGACGCCAGGACGGTTCCCCAGGTGACCTCAGATGGTCACCTGTCACCAGACGGGTCCCCACGTAACCCTAGGTCCCCAGGTGACCTCAGGACAGTTCCCCAGATGACCTCAGGACAGTTCCCCAGGTGACCTCAGGACAGTTCCCCAGGTGACATCAGGACGGGTCCCCAGCTGACCCCGGGATGGTTCCTCAGCTGCATTCTGACCTCTCAGAGCGACACCTACTCACAAGGAAACCCTCCATTTCCCTTCATCTGTTCTGCTTTCATTTTTACATAAGCCCTTCTGTTGCTGTCCGGTCTTTTGCTTTCGTTTTCTTTTCTTTTCTTCCTTTTTTTATGCCTGGCTCCTTTTTCCTTACAGAATTCCTAACTCTTCGTTTTCAACATTTCTAATTTGTCAGTTCCCCTCTGTTACAGTTCTGCAGACATATTTGTCAGGTTGCATAAAAAAACTAATTGTGGGTTTGTGTGCAGCCTCTATAGATTTAAACCATGTTACTCCATCATTAATATCATTGCACATGAACTATGAGAGTTCAAAAGATGTGTAAGGTATGGCACCTGACTGCATTGTTCCCAATTAGTTGTTTTCTTATACAATCCCGATAAGTAATGTTAACCTTTTTCTGCCTTTTCAGGACATAAAAAAATAATAGTAAAAATGTAATGTACCATGCTCTGTATAAAAATATATTCAGATATTTCTGCTTGTTTAATTATGAGGGTCTTAATTTGAATGGCTCACATCCAGCCTGGAACGCACAACCAGAAAGCTTTTTGAGCTGTGAAGGAATTCAAAATTTATCAAAAACAAACAAACAAACATTAGAATTATGGTTTCGACTAAATGTTGTTGTTCATGTTAAGTAACTTATCCATACTTTTAGAAGAAATAAAAAAAACTGCTTGAAGGATTTGTTTAAATATACCTAAATCCATTAACAATCGTCTTATAAATGCACACATGTATATTTTAAACTTTGTTTATTCCAAAAGATGTAAAATAATTCCATGTTAATCAAGTGCAAAAAAATGCCACAAAACCTGAAAAAAATAATGATTTTGTGTAGTTGTAAAGGTACATGCAACTAAGATGAATGTTGTTCCAACAAGAATACAATGAGAAAATATCTGCAATCCTCTAATTTGTTTTAATATTGGCTTAAGGTTGTAATGATTTTTTTAAACCCCAGACCATGTCTTAGTTGAACCTTTTTTATTTATTTATTTTAACATATAACACATCTGGAGGGCAGGAAAGCTTGGGGGGATATTCAAATCAGACAGTCAACACGGTGTGTGACTGAGATCAGGGAAAACTGACATTTCGCTTCAATCTAATACAAACTGTGAAGCGGAGCTCATGGTGGGAGTCTAACAATGAGCATGATGCTAATGTTACTGAGGCTGTTCAAGAAGTGATCAGCTGGAAATCTGCCAAATTCAACAAATGAGAAGTGGGAAATTTCTCTATTGCAGTGATTGCAGATCACCGTGAAGCCGCTGAAACCAACTTCCTTTGAAAGCAGAAACAGTGAGGTCCATACTGAGCAAACAAACCCATTCAGCTCCACACCTCAGTTTCTGTGGGGTTTTTATCTCTTCTCTTTGTCTTGTGTTTCAGTTCTGTCCTCAGGATAAGAAAGCATTTACTGCACCATAATTGTATTTTTTTATGGGTCCGGCTACTTGTTTTGATCTGGGGGGATTTTGCGGTAGCGTCCTCTGTGAGGATTAGTGGGGGGGCCACTAGTGTGGACAGGTCCCCAAAATATTTGTTCTCCCCATTTAAGCATCATGCCAGTTTTCAAATCAAATCAAATCAAACTTTATTTATAAAATAGCGCTTATCATGCATTTCGTGCAGCTCGAAGCGCTTTAACATTAAAAACAAAAAAAAAAAACACGCAACATTACAGTAAAAACCCAACCCACCCTTCACCCTTCCCACTCCCCTCCATTAAAACACATGACCCACGACAATGAAAATTGATTATCAATGAAAGTTAGAATAAATAAATAAATAAATAAATAAATAAATAAGCAAACAAACAAACAAGTATGGCTTGGCTCTGCTGTGAGGAAACGGTATTTGGGAATCTCTTCATACCAGGAGCCAGCCCGACCACGGGAGCATCGCCACAGCGCCATCCCAGACCGGGACAGCACCGGGGTCCACTTCACAGCCGTGAGGCTGCAAAATTAAACCCCAGCCGCCCCAGCAAGGGCAAGAACTGCAGGAACAGCCACCGGGCAAGCCGGCAACCCTGGCAGAGAAGACTCCCACAAGAAACATGAAACACTGGGGCTAAAATCATTATAAGATTCTAAAATTATGAGATTTATTAAAAAATAAAAAATAAAAATAAAATAAAACTGGGAATAAGATGCATAAAATAAAATGAAATACATAAAATAGCCTATAATAAAACTAATAGAATAATTTAGCAGTTAAAATCAACTAAAAGCTAAATTAAAAAGGTGGGTCTTCAACTTTACATCTTATTAATTAACCATTTTACGCTTTATTATCTGTATATATTTATGTATGTGTGCGTGTGTGGGTGTGTGTGTGTGTGTGTTCTTTCTTGCTTTCATTTTTTAAAACTGGAAAATGTTTTTATAGAATGCACTTTGAGTTATATCAGTAAGATACGTGCTCTGAAAATAAAATTTGATTTTATTTGATTTGAATTAACAAAGAAAAAGTATGTAAGTGTGTGACGCTTTAAAGTAGCAATAATTCTTCCAATTTTTTTTATTTAATTTTGCGACAATCTGAATTGTTTATGAAGAGTGTTCATGTTTGGGGGCCCTTAGATGAGCAAAAAAAATATTTGAAAGTTTGCAAAATATTTGGTAACATGCAAATTGTTTTTTTTTAATGAAATACAGAAAGTCACTCTGTGCTGAAATCTCTTTGACCGGCAGCCAGATAAATAAATAAATAAATCTGTTTCTGTTTTTCCACATCACCTCTGCATTTGTCCTCGTATTTTTCTTTTGTTACTTTTGCACATCATAATTTACACTTCAAAAAGTTTCCAGTGTAAAATAAATATATCCATTGACAGCACCGGTTTTTCAATGGGAAAATTGAGTGGTTTTTCTATGTTGAACCCGATATTTCCTCTATATAATAAAATCAAACAGCGAAGGACCTGCGAGGAAATATTCTTCGATTCCTCTTATTATGAAGAATCTAAGAGTTTTATTGTCCAAATTTGCCAGTGGGTTCCCGGGATATCGCGTTGTAAAAAGTGGTGCCTGCTGTTCAGGTACTTATTACACAAGCGACACATGAGGTCCCAGGGCTCGGGGGACAGGGGGCAGCAAATACGATGAATGCCTGTAGTGACATACAGATCAAATAATAAAAGATTTATGACCCTATTCCTGAGAAACCTCAAATGTCACACATGCCAAAATGTTTTTGAACATTTCAGAGATCCACCGATGGATCCTCTTTACAAACCTTTGTAAAATCTCCAATGGTTTTTTTCAAGTAGTACTTTATGTAAGCTTTGGGAAATGTATCAATTTATTTGGAAATCATAAACAAAAACTCCAAAGCAATAAAAAAAGTCAATAATGTCAAGAAAAGAAAACAATAAAAATGTCTTATTATCCTATAGAGCCCAACATTTGTTCTGCCATGTTCAGTTTGAACAAATCTAAAGTCCATGTCACACAGCCACCACGTACATTTGGAGTATTTTCCACACAAAATTTCGGTCTTTGGTGATACATGCGTGAAATATATTATTCGTTGATGTGCGCCGATGTCCATCGAGGGTTTTGGCCGTTTACACGAATTTGATTTTGAGCTGTTAAAAATTTTTGGTCGGTTAAAATTATACAGTTTATGTGTTTTTTTATGTATTTTATACGCAATTATTACGGTGATGTCACGCAACTGTGGGCAATTTTTGCTAGATGCATACGCAAATTTGTGGCTTTCCACGACCGTTCCACATGTATAACGGACTTTTCACGGTTGTACCACTGATGTATAACTTATATTGCAAATACGGCTGAACAGAACCGCAAAAGAGAAACTGAAATAAATACATACGCCATTAAATTATCAAACAAATGTGTTGGTATTTAATGATGATAATTTAGCTCCACTTTTAATTACTTATTTTCAAAAATAAATAAATATTGACACATTTATATAATACTTTAATAAAATATATTTGTTTCAATTTGTCCCTTCCAGCCCCCACTGGACCATAAAACAATTTAATATGTCATGAAATATCACAATGTCAGTTATATTTACACATTAATTAATTTATTCTCTATCTTATTTACTTAATGACAATTTTAAATGTTTAATGACACCTTTATTTAATAATTTATTGGCGTATACATGTATTTCAATTTGTCTCTTGCAGTTCTGCATCACATTAAAACTACGCGATTGACACTCGAATGACCAATAAATTGCATATAAACAGCACAATAATCAGGCACGGTTCATATTCTACGTTGATCTACGTGTTCTTTGCGTGGTTTATTCGTACTTCAGTGGTTTTAACGAACTTTGTTCCTTCGTTATGTCACTGAGAACATTTTGTGTAAAAACCACAACTTTTCTCACTTTATTTTCACGTATGACTTATTTTCCTTAGTGCAGTAAGTACAAAGTCGACGTAGTAACTGTATGACACGACCTTAAACACCATCAGTTTACTTCTCAGTTCTTGACAAGCGAAATATAAATGCAAGTTTTTGTTGAACATGCTGTATATAATTGTCTATATTCATATCATTTTTACCATCACTATGATACTTTTGGATTTAAACTGGTCTTGAACAGCAAGTAATATGATAAAAGGGAGTGTGACAAAAGTCACAACAGTTTTTTCATTTACTTTTTCTAAACCTTGAAGTGGAAAAGGGTTAACTAACAATGAGAGAATCTTAAACTGACTGATTAGAGGGGGGCGGGGTTAAATCTGCACACACTCATATGTGTATGCATTTTGAGGGTTTTCTTTTTTTTTTTTTTTTTGCTTCACATTTTCGAAACAATGTAAAACTGTTTCTCTAAGCTGAAGACTGGCAGCCATTCAGCAGATGCTTTTCATTTTAGAGCTATTTTCATATTAGGCTTTATTGTGTGGCTTTAATGAGGACCTTAATATTCACAAATGAGCAGCAATTTTCTGTGCTAAACACCATGAAGATATACAGTGAGTGTAAGTGATCTCTGATATATTTCAAGCAATTGGTTGCACCTTGTTTTTATCAGAACAATGGCTTATGATAAAGGGTGAAGGGGAAAATCTGTGCTTTAAAAGAGGCGTTTAACACTTTAGAGAAAATTAGTTCATTAAGCACGAGATCAGCAAATGAACAGGATAAGGTCGAGGGGAATAAACCATTTCCATCAGATGTAAAGCTGTTTAAAATAGTGTAATAATATATTATTTGGTTTTCTCTTTTCTTTTTTTTTGTATCTAACCTGATTCATTTAAAAGCAAATATTTGTCCTGCTTTTGGCTATAATTAGATTTGTTTATGCAGGTGTCGCAGAACCTTTAAAAAAACACCCACCGTAATAAATATTCTGATTATCATAACAGGGTCAAGGAAGGCGATGAAGAAGGTGTGTGTGATGTTTACTTACCCGAGTCAAGGAAAGAAAGGTGAACTTGCTTTTATTCCCAAAAAACACACAAATTTAAATTTAAATTAGGATGACAGAGCTGAATAAAAAATAGGGTAATATAAGAGACCCCCCCCCCCACACACACACACACATGCACAAACACAAATTAAAGCTGTAATGAATAATCAGAATGCACTAAATAGCAAAAGGATAAGCTCAAAGATTACTTCAATAAATTACAATAGTAAAAAAAGGGCTTTTGTGTTATTTTATTCATCATTGTAACCATTTAACTAGAACATCAAGATGTGTTTGTTTTACAGGGACAGCATATATTAATATAACACTTAAAAATGCAAATATACAAGATTATAGCTTTTTAGGTAGTAAAAGTAAAAGATGTATAATAATAATAATAATAATAATACAAATAATAATAATAATAACAGCTGATCATACCTATCAGTGCAGGAAATAAATAATATAAATAAAATGAAACTTATTGTGTCTGATAAACAGTCTAACTACACTTCTGAAGCATTTGATTTATAATTTGTAAAAAAAAAAAAAAAAATCCACAAGCAAAATAAACCTGTTGTAACTGCCTGAAGAATTTATTGGAAATAAAACATGGAAACATTTTAGCCGCCTTGCTTACAATTAAAAGCTTTAATTCCTGCAGGCATTTTATCCTACCGGCCATAGTCTGCTCATAACAAAGTAATATAAGATGATGATACAAAGACACCCCCCTTTAAGTTGTTTTTTCTTTTCTGAACAATTTGCTTTCCCAGAAAACAATGTAGAAACCAATAAATAAAAAAACTCACACACACACTCACCATTCCCAATGTTTTGATCATATTTTACACCCGAGACTTTGCCCGATATTGTTTGACAGACATAAAGACATCACAGAGACAGGAAAAAGCATGTTTTGAGACATGCAAACTGGTGAGCATCGCCGGGTTGGTGGGAGCAAGGCAGATTTTTAATATTGTGTGGGTAGCGACGGGAGAGTAAATGGGTGCTGAGGAAGAGAAATTGCAGAGATGGGATTTCATTTAGTCAACAGAGAGAATAATGGGATGTAGACACACCCCATACAAGTCCAATGGTATGCACACCCTTGAAGTTTAGAAAGAGTCTGTGTACTGCATCCATTTAAGCTTGCACATACGGCGCACTAATGAAAAACTGTAACTCATAAGCAGACACAATGTGGGCCTTTTTTGCAGAAAAGGACTTTTATGCATGGAAAACAAATTACAGTGGACAAGAACACGTGCACAAAGCCCAAGTGCACGGTGAGTGTTACGTGTCTGTAATCAGCAGTAAGTGTACCACAGTGACTCGTTGGAAATATCTCCATCCGTTTAGCTATGAGCCTCTGCAGACTGAAGCTGCCTGCTGTGTTTATTAAAAATATAATCGCCCTATTAGACTCATTAGGTTTTGCTCCCATCCTCTCTCAGGAAAAAGAAGACACACACACACACACACATTCAGAAGAAAATAAATCAGTACTTTCTCTAAATTGAATTCACTTTCTTAGTTGCTTTGTTAGCCATCTTTGTTAAGAATTTTACTTACTGTCCCCCACATCACTGTGACACAGGTTTCCCCCTGACTCTCTATGATTTATCGTAATGATTATTACTTGATATCGGACTGGTACAATCACGTCAGAGGCGTATGGGGAGGCAGGGTATGAATTTAATTTAACAGTCTGTGATACCAGCATTAACCCCTGCCAGGGCACGGAAGAGCCTTGCCGCCTGTCACGCCATGCCTGTAATCTGGGGTTTCCTGGTCAGTCATTGAGCCTGTAACTTTGAACTGTACAAACATTTTTACCATGAAGTCTTAGTGATCAACTTATGGTACTACACTTGCGCAAGGCTCAAGTGAGATTAGTACGCTGTATGGTCATTTTTCTCTAATATATTAACCAAAGTGCCAGCATGTGGAGGTACATCACTCCAGGTTCTTGTGCTTTTTTGTATATTTTTATGTTTGAGTCAAAGCAAAGTGGGCTGGTTTTTAGGAGGCTACAGGTGGATAGAGACATGAATAATATATCAGAAAATGTGTGGTGGTAACTTTTTTCAGTAAATACTGAATCGTGAGACAATCATGCTCCAGGAATACCCAATTTTCCACTTTTGCCAGTTGGTTAGCACCCCAAAATAGATGTCTGAGTCTTTAAAGTCCCTCTCCAATCATCTTTTTATCTTTATTAGAACTGTTTCTAGCAGACCCCGTGTTTTTTTCTAGGACGTAGTTTCTGCAGAGCTGCAGTAATACATGGGAAATTTGCCTCCGAGTTGTGAGCGGGACTGTTGCCGTGGAGTAAGCCTGCCCTCACTTCCCATCGTCCCTTTTTTTACACTCTTTCCTGCTAGCATACAGCCCCTCACAACCCCAAGCTAACATCAACAGTGCAACAAAAATGACGAGCAACATCAGAGCTATCCAGCCATGCAGTTTTGAGTCAGATGCCCGCTCAGACGAGGAATTTGAAGTCGCACATGGATCTCGTCATCTACAAGTGGATGCATCAGAATAGAGCAGAGCAAAGGAGCTTGTAGCCAGCCAATTGTATCACCTATGTTACTCCTACAGGCTTTTTTCATCTGCTCATGATGCACAATGCTTTGAATAAAGAAATACTAAGCAATGCAAGCATAATTTCTCATATATATATATATATATGTCCTTCATCATGAGAAAAATACCACAAGAACATTTTAAAAACACAATTTTCACTGGAGTGGGTCTTTAAGGAAGGTTTATTTGACATTTAGAGACACCCATGACGTACAGCTCACAGCAAGAAATGTCAGGAACTAATTTCTCCTCATCCAGTGTTCTTGATATTTGTAGAACATCTCTGGACCGATAGAACAGCAGGAAAGTAACACGTTTAGGTCCCTCTATGTGTTTATGAGTTATTATTATATCCCAAAAAAAAAAAGCAGTTTTCAAATTATGGGATTTAAACTTTCCTCCAGTAGTGAGAATACTGTCCCTTTCCAGATTTTGTTTTAAACAGTGTGTCAATGTGTACACTTTTGTAACTTATCACAGAGAAAAAATATTTTTAAATATTTAGATCTGTTGGTGTGAATGAAGTGAAATTATTATCAGAACTCGCGCCAAGTATGAGCGCACTAGTAAGCCTTAAAAACACATCTTGGGACTGGGGGCAGGAGGTACGTGCAACAAAATGTCAGCCTTTACCATTTCGACAAGATGAAAGGTTGAAGAATATCTTAGCCTTTTTCCTATGATGCCCAATTTGCCTGCCCTGGGAGAGTACACAGAAGATAATTGCCTTAAAAAAACTTTCTTTAAATGTTAGCGTGTAATGACAGGATATCAATTTGGGTAATTCATAAAGATCCAGTTTACTGTTAATTTATTTAAAGGCCCCATTTGAACAGTTGACAGTCTTAATCCAAGTTATTAAAAACATTTCAGATCATTGAAACCCAACTCAGTCAAAGTCTCTCAAATAAAGCCAGGCTCTCATCAGTGTGAAATAATACAGATTACACTGAAGAAAAGTGAAGAAAACTGGACCAAAGAAGTTAAACGGAAACCACCCAATCTGAATTAAGAGAACTTTTCGAACTTGCGCCACATTCACACTTTTTATCTCTCTTGGATAGGGCCCCGATTTAGCAGAACTGACCTGTGTGGTACACATATCAATGTGATGTCAACACCAGGTCTTAAGATGTCAAGGAGGGTACTGTGACGGTGTGGCACCGTCAGATGACGAGGGGGGCCACACTGTGTTTTGTTTTTTATGTATTCATGTATTCTATGTTTAAAAGTCATGAATTAAGAGCCACGCCCAATGGGAGGGGCTCACTCTTCAAAAGGGAGCATCACAGGAAGTGAAGGGAGGAGTGTGACGGAGGTGCCATGCGCTGGTGCGGCCCTGCGTGGAGCAATAGTAGTGCTCAACTGTTCCTGAATACAGACAGAACCTCCTCACCTTGGCTCCTCTGCATCATTTCCTGGAGGGACCACGTCACAGGTACCCAAAGGCACCTGTGAGTTCTTAAACACCTGATAGTCTTAGGTGATGGGACTTTGAATTTTTCGGGTTGGTCAACATCATATACCTGTGGTTGGATTTTTTATTTTTATTATTATTATTTTGTGTAGCATGCTCAGCAAGCAAGTATGCAAGTAATCAAGTTCTTCCAAATACTGTATGGAAAGTGGAAAAAAAATTACAGGGCAGAGAATTGATGCACAGAAAGAACAGGTGGGAATGCCTGAGAAAGTCATTATCATTGTAGCAGTACAACGCTGGATGAAATAAATAAATTCAATTTGTTGAATTGTAAAAATCCCAGTATTTACACTGGGGTCCCGCCATGTACCCAACCATCTTCTGTCAGAGACAAACAAGCTGCAGAAGGAAAAGAGCCAAGATGAGTGACCACGCTTCATTTTTTCCGAACAATCAGCAGACTAAGCTGTTCAAGTCACTTTCCACATTTCAGCAACTTTAAACAAATTTGGAATCAAAATTAAAAACATTTTTTTAATAGGTCTCTACCTCTGATTGAGTGTGTAAGAACACAGATATATGTTTGAAAATGACTGTTGGCTCAATGTTGGGAAAAAATAATACCTAAAAGTAGAGCTGTGACGGTGTCGGATTTTTCATCACCGCAATACAATTACAACGCAGTATTCTTTATTAACAAATAACAGTAACAATTAACTACTACCTAACTAACTATATATAAAGCCCATATAGGTGTTGTAGATTGACTGTGACTGTGTGGGTCAGCGCTGCATGTAGGAGGAAGGTGCGCACACGTGTGTTAGGGGTGCGTGTTGATCCCTCTGCAGTGGACCGCTCTCTAGCTGCATGCGAGCCTTCACCTGTGCTCTTTGGTACAGACATCTTCTCAGAATATTAAATATTGCCCAGTAATAAACAGACTGCAGACACTTTGTCACTTTTCCGGTAGCCATGAAGCCTGACACCAATGAAAAACGCGGAGTAGGAGGCTCCGCTTGTGTTTATACAGACACATAACGTTGCGCTGCACAAAATAGTTCCCAAACAAAACATGTAGTGATATTCATGGAAATCTTACAGTGTGCGTTCGTGTTTGGAGTGAAGGTGAACCGTAATAACCCCCCCCCCCCTCCTCCCTACACACACAAAATCCTCCGGCACGCCCTTAAGAAGGCACGCAGCTTGAAACGGAAGTGAATACAATGTAAATTAATAATAAGAACGTAGTAAATTTGTCATATTTCCTTGCGAGACGAAAACTTCTGTTGTAGAATGAGTTTGTGTGCTTCTGAAAGCGTGTGCCTGAGTGTAAAGGGAGCCGCGTGGCACGTGCAGCGCGCTCCGACGAAAGACAGTGACAGGCGCGGTGGGAGAGAAGGAGAAAACAGTCTGAAAGAAAGAAGGAAAGTCTGAACACAGGACTAGCAGAAAAAGTAAATTATCAGCAAAAGATGAATGTGTTTAATGTGTTTATTATAGTTCCATTCACGCGCCATATGCAAAACTTAAAAAAAAAAAGTGCGGTGATGCGGTGAAAAATGTAAAGAGAAGAAAAAATATTAAGACAACAAAATCACCAAATATTTCCCCTTTGTAGTTTTCATATTTGTATTGTTTTCAATTACTTCTGCATTAAAAACCACAAAGACATGTTTTAAGGAGGTTGTTGCATTAAAACAAAAATGTCTCTTATCTGAAAATAGGAGGAGCTTACTGTAAGTTTTTCTTTCTGCGTCAAAATGGCTTTATATGAATGTTTGGCAAAACATTTCAGATAAAGAAGACAATTTCTTGTGATGATCTCAGCTAATCTGCAGTCACTGTGATGAGTGTCTTTAGTCACAATGCTTTCGGGAAAAACATTTTAAGCCTAAGTGTAAGATGGATTTTATTATACTTCTGGGAAACAAGGCCCAGATTTACTAACTACTGTGATGCATTATTCAGTTCAATGTAATCCTGTATCTGCATTGTGATAAACTATCAGACCCGTAACTTTGTTTTGACTGGGTGCTGTAGACAACAGAAAGCGACTCAGTTCACATGTCACACTCGTTCTGTCTCACTTGTACAGTTACCCAGCCTACTGGACTATTTCTATACTTTCCTGCAGAGTTATTTATTTATTTGACAAAACCAACTTTTCTAAATTGGTAATACTAAATTTATTTTTTTATGTTCAGTTTTGTTTGTACATGTCCATAATTTTTACCTTTAAAATAACCAAATTTATACAAACTGACCACAAAACTGTTATTTAAGAGCAAGATTTACCAACAGTCACACAAGAAAAAGATGAATAAAGAAGGTAAAGAAGCAGAAGAGAGAGATTTCAAGCACTAATAACAATGTTTATTGCAGCGCCACCTTGAACAAACTATAAAACATTTTTCTGAAGCCTAAAATAAGAGCAACACATGACCAACAGGACAGAGGCAACAGTAAAATCTACTTTGCAGGAAAAGAAACAGCTTCCCTTTAACATGCCCTTCTAGACTTTATGGAAGGTTCTAAAAGAGAGAAGCTTTTGCAATCTTAAATACAAAATAATTACCGTATTTTCCTATGTATACAGTGGTATGAGAAAGTTTGGGCACCCCTGATAATTTTTTAAGATTTTTCTTCATAAATCATTGGTTGTTCGGATCATCAATTTCAGTTAAATATATCATATAGCAGATGAACACAGTGATATTTGAGAAGTGAAATGAAGTTTATTGGATTCAAAGAAACTGTGCAATAATTACTTAAACAAACAGAGGCACACTAAACTCGATTCACACATCAAAATTGTGTCCTCCTTTCTTTTGAGGTGCATCAAATGAAAAATAAAAATCATATATGAATCGTAACCGAGTATAAGGCTGTGTCCAAATTGGAGGGCTGTGTTCTTCCTGGGCTGCATTTGTAGGCTGCTTACGCGACAGCGCCGCGATAAGTGCTGTCCAAATTCGGCCACTCCTTCAAATGCGGCCAGCAAATAACAGCCTTCTTTTTCCCGATTTCAAGGATTGGTCTGGTGTATCCTTCTATGCTGTCCATATCCCAAGATACATTATAGCCGAATCCGGAGATTTTCAATGGCGGACTGTGAACCGGGACCTGAAGTTGGAAATAATTACACCTTTTTATAATTACACCTCTAAGATTAAAACGGTGGATAAAGTTAGCCAAGAACATTTTGAGTTCCGTGCCTGGCTCACTACTCAACTTTGTTTGGGACTCACGGTTGCTAGGGGACAGGACAGTTGCTGATGTAATCGCAGGAATGATTAAAAAGGCTAGACTCGTCCAAATTCACAGCCGTTAACATTCGGCCTACGCGGTTGAAGAAGGACCCGGCCAACGTCGACCGGGAAGGCGGCGGCCATTGAGGGACGCAGCCCCTCAAGTTCGGACACATCCCAAATCTCATCCCCGGCCAAACTATGCAAAATATAAAAATAAAAATATGACTTTTACTTTGAAAAATACAGTGAGCGTTTAAATAATAAATAAAGGCCTACAGACAGCACTGAAATGGAAATTGTTACGTTTTCTTATGCCATTATGTCTCATTCCAAATGGAAAAAAAAGCCTTAAAACTGCCCCCTTTCTCATGTAATACTTGAAATCATTCATTTTTAATAGAAAATAATGATGCAGCATATTGATAGATCTTTTTTTTATTTTACAGCACTTTGCAGTTTATTACAGAACTGAACCAATATCCCAGGCTTTTTCTATGATTCATGTTAGACTTAATTAACTCTGGGCATGTTAGACAGCTATTTCAGGGAAATATTCCTAAAACTGGAAACATTTAAATTGATTTTCCTTTGCCAACCTCAACTCTTTAAATTGTAAGCACATTTAAAATTAAATGTAGCTTTTAACTTTGAAAATCTATCCTAAGCAAACCAAATCAAGCATGTTGCATGTTTTTTCATGCGCAAATAAAATGACCTTTCATCATAATTCACTTAGAAGAAGGCTCTAAAGACTAAAACACACCCTGCATTGTCTGTTAATTACACAAGCCCTAAACACGGAACTGCACAGTGTGATTGCATATTCTCCTGTCCCTCATTCTTTAACACACACGCTTCAACATGCACACATCTACCTTCTGTGTGTATTAAGTAGTTAAGTTTGCAAAGTAACGTAGGACCAAATGTCCTCTGGTGATATAAAGAAAACAGCAGCCACCCACACACGCACACATAGAGTAGGGCTAAGTTTCTGTCTATGCTAAGTATTGAGGGACCGCGCACGGCTCCCAGCTCATAAAGTGAAAATGTAACAAGGCAGACAACACTACATGTAATAACTCTGACGATCACCCGAGCTGGCAGAACTACACACTAGAGGGTTTGTGCGTGTGCGGCTGTGTGCAATGTGTGTGCGCAGCAGAGCTGATTGGCTTGAGCGGGTTTGAAAGTGGTGGCAAGAGAAAAGGAAGCTCTCCTACCTCAAACAGTGAAAATAAAATAGATTTTATGATTATTATTTGTATTCCCCACTCCACTGCTACTTTGGCTAAAAAGAAAAGCGTGGCATATAGAAATCGCACAAGCTTTTCAAGTCTACATACTTAAGTGTTTGACACACATTTGCTTTCTCATTCAAATTTCCGCCACACACTTTTATGCAGAAACGCACACACAGCCTGCGCATCTCATCCAGTCACCATTCAACATTCTTAGAGTAAATGAGCACAGTTTATGACACACACAGCGTGTCTTCTGCTCTGCCTCACGCTTTATGCCACACACACACACAAATATTCTGCACACAAAACTGTATTTTGAGTGTAAATAAGTGCAGCTTGTCACAAGCAGAAGAGACATTCACAGGAGACAATTAGCATTCCTTAGTGTGTGAAAGAAATCCACATACAGTCGCACACTGGTTACATGCTCAAACACACATATGTGAACCTTAACACACACACTCACAGACGTACCACGTAGCGTCTTGCCCTCAGAGTGCTGACAGGACTGTCCATACTGGGCCTTTGTTAGTTCTGGTTGGGCAGCCTTATTTATGGAGTGGTGTGTGCGTATATTTGTGTTTATATACACAACCTTTGTGAGTCTTTCTGCTGGGTTTTTTCTTCCCACAAAATGCCTTGTGTGGTGTTTTTACTATTTATTTTGTTTACATTCACATTAACCAAGAGTTTTTTTCTCTAATAATTTTATTTTTGAGAATGCATTAGCATGTTTATATTTTGTCATCACTGTTGTCCAAAAATTCAGACTAAAAATCTCTAGATGAACCAAGTAAATAGTGTCCGGTTGTAATGATTCTTCTAGAAAATGTCTTGCCAAATGTCTATAGTTATAACAAATCTTTATTCTAAGAAAATACACTTTTTTATGCATGTTATACATTATTTATATTATTTTGCTATATCAAAGGGCATCAGTCCTAAAGTTTTTGGTCATTTTTTTTCCAACTTTGTTCACTCATCAAGTCACATTATGACCTTCCTCTTTTCACCAGAAAGAACATTATTCTAGACAAATTTAAGGAAGTTTTCACTTTGGACCAGACTGAACTGGTGTTGTCATTACAATTTTGGGCTTAATGCTGCAGGGGTTCACATACCTGCAGAAGAATGTGTAAGCATTCACATGCTGGGACTGTCCTTATTATGCTAAAACATTTCTGAAAGATTTCAAAAAGTTTATAACATGGTTGATTGAGGCTCTTCATTTCTTTTCTCAAGTCACAGTAAAGTTCTGTGTGTTTGTGTGTGTGTGCGTGTGCGTACATGCGTGTGTGTGTGTGGAGCAAACCTGCCAGAATTAATGCATCCCAACAAGCTGTAGGCTGTTAATCCAGAATAAGGTGTGAATTTCTCACATATCACACTCCAGATTCACATATACTACATCAGAAAAGCATTAAGATATTTTAGAATGTGTCTGTGTACATTTGTGTGTGTGTGTTTAAAGTCATTTAGATACACTTGTCATTGTTGATTACAGAAATTGACGAGTCAAAAAAACCTAAGACATTTTTGGAACCTCAGTTGACGAATTCCCACAGTTGCAGCCCAGAATGAAACAATCCTGACAAACATATTGATGCTATAATGGAACTTGTTAGCTAAAAGGCATTGATGCACATAAGTAATAATACCATTTGAAATAGTATTGACTGGTTGATCAGTGGAAAGGCAATTTTGATCATAATTCAGAGGTTGATCTTGAATTTTAAGAAATAAGAATTAAAGCTGTGAGCCTTTGGCTCTTATTAAAATAGCAGCATAGTACAGTATGTGAGGGCTTTCTCCATTTATTTGTGAGAAAGACAGTCTGTGACGCCAAAGGCATAGAACATATTTCAGTGCAACACTACATGCGCAACTGCACACCAACATTTACACACAGGGTGGAAGTCCTACGTACACAGCGAACAAGGTGTCATGAGATGATATGTGGCTTTGCAATTGTTAACAAACACACAAGAACTGTGGGAGTTGACTCGTTTAACTAATTGCTTCTGTAATGTTGTCTGCAAATAACAAACGCTTGAATTTTCCTCTTACATTTTTCCTGTCTGTTTTTTTTTTCCTTTTCTTTTTTTTATTTTTGTGCACACACTAAAACACTAACCCACTGAAAAGCTTTTCAATCTGACAAAACATTGCCTTCATTGCCTGAACTGTGAATAAATCCATAGCAATGAGACACTTAGCCAAATTAACGTGTTGACTTTTACAGCAAGAGACTGCATGCACGATGGAACAGCAGGTCAAATCTGTTAAGAGGAACTCTGGAAGTTGGAATAAAAGTTTAAAAGATATGTGGTTAGGGAGCGGCTGGGACAAGGTTAATATGAATCTTCTGACACCTTTCTCCTCAGGAAAGATTTCCCCTGCCTCTCCTTGAATGCATTATTCACACCAGCTGCACATTTTAGAACTCATATAATCTCCAGCTGAAATTAGAACCTTGGTTAAACAGTTATTATAATGAGTAATATTAGTGATATTTTATCAAAAATTATGTCATTAATTTTCTACCCCTTGAAAAATTGTTAAAGCCTAAATTTAAAAAGTATTAGAACATTACATTTTAGGTTCATGGAGTAATTTTTTTTTTTTATTCGAAAAACACTGCATTTAAAAGATAATCCACATTTATTTTCCAGTGAGCAGCTGCTCTTATGAAACATTGCCAACTAAAATAAAAGAAAAAAACCTATAACATTCAATAGAACTATCGTTTTAATTTCACTGCTTCATTCTGTCTTAAATATATTCCATTTTTGTACAGAGGCTTTTTTAGATTAAGTTTCTCTAAAGTGAATTACAGAATAAAGCTAAAGAAAAGATAATTCTATAAAATCCACATACGTTACATTAATTATTTAAAAAAAAAAGCTAAAACAGGTTAAAAGACTGTTTTTTAATTATTAATTACTTTATTTCTTTAGCAAAATAGCATACAGGAAATATTTTAAATAAAGATTTTGAAAACCATGTTTTATCTGTAGTTTTTATATTAGAAGGTCTGAATCTGGACAAAGTAAAGATAAAAAACATTATAATTTGGTGATTATCAGGTTAAACAGACTCCATTACATAATTTAATAATACATAATATAATTACATAGCAATTAAGATTATCATTTGTGCAACAATCTTCAATAAAATATTCTTAAAATCTGGTGAAATGTGTGTGTTTTTAATATTGCATATGTTTTCTAACCCTCATTTTTCTTTGTGAGAGATGTAATTGTGTATACTGCACAGAACTACTGTCTTTGGTTGTGTATCGCTTGTGTTTGCGTGTGTGTGGATGGGTTGCACCGTGAGGAGAGCTTGTTATACTGTGACAGGGTGAGACCACTGGAGTGAAATGCATGATGGGATTCTGTGATGAGCAGTAAGAGTTTGAATAAACATGGTTGATTTCAACTCATGCTGTGTGTGTGTGTGTGTATTTGTGGGTGTGGGTGTGTGTGTGTGGGGGGGGGGGGGGTGAGAGAGAGAGACCATTAGCCTTGACTGTGCTGTGTTCACTGAAGCTTTTTATTGAAGCCCTCATGAATGTTTTTCCTTCTCAAATATTCAGACTTTTTCTTGCGCTGTTCTCCACCCGCAGCCTCCTGCTGACTTCTCAGCTTTATATTTTACTCTTGCAGAAACCAGAGGTGGCATCAAGTCATTATCTACAAGTCTTAAGTCTGAATTATTTCGGACTAAATCTAAATTAAAATGCCAAATTAAGTCAGTCAAGTTTCTTAGTTTAAGCTCCAAATTCTGAAATTTGAGTCCATTTATTTTTAAAACAGCTGCAGAAGCTATCATACATAACATTAACAATATTTCTTTTAGCAATTTTCCAACTATTAAAAAAACTCTTTTTACTTTGAAACTCTGCAAGTGCTTTCAAAAAATATTACACCAGTTTCCATACTGACATGCAATCAACATACTAAAAAAAGGCTGGTTTTAGAAAAACACACGACAAAAAAAAAAAAAGTAAAGAGCGTGACATTAAAAAACAAACAAAAACAAAAACTCTGTCTTCTTTTAAGTGTTTGGCCAATGGTTTAGCATCTAAGATGTTCAGTCAGACTAAAAGGGTCAAAGGTGCTGGGTTTTTTTTCCACTTCCATGATCTAAAGTGGGGCATCTCTTCCTGGCAACAGCCTTAAATGCATTCTGCTTTCATTTAAAAGTGTTTGGAACTGGCATTGGGGTTATGTGTGTTGAAAAATTAAAGACAAGAACAACACAGAAACCACTGCTTTTATAGAAGTGTTCCATCTACTATTTAGTTGATCAAAAGCTGATGATAGCACTTAATGCAATCTGCATGGAAGCTGCACAATCTCTTCAAATATTACTAAAAGGAAGAGTGACAAAAAAGTGCTGAAATGCTGTTAGTCTGTGGTTGCCTTCATCTCAAACTAAAATTCCATCTGCTCATTTTTATTTTATCACACAAAAACAAAAAAAAAGATGGGTGTAAACTTTGAGTATGACTATCTAGAGGAGGTTGACGTAACTCCTCACAGAAAGCCCATCTTAAATTGTGGCTAAACCTTTTATCACCTTAACGTAAGTCTTTCGCCGTCCACACGTTCGACGTTAATCGGCTGATATTTCAAGAAAAAGTTTCTAGAAAAGCAGCTTTGCACGTCGGCTATTGCCGCTTTTTTCTCCAACAGAATCAGCTGATTATCGTTGATTGTGCAAGCACTTTCCTGCTGCAAAGTGTTGCATATCAGTGTAAGGCTGCTTTTCTCCGCTTTAGACTCCACTGCATAGACGGTAAAGAGTCAAGGTAAAAGAATGCAAAGCTCAGCTAAAGACTGGTTAAATGAAATGTCCTTGGATTTGTCAGGTCAATAGATGCGGGCTGACACCGACTACCGATAGTACTTTACAGGACCTTAAACCTAAAAAACTCAACAATTACATATCAGGGGGATTCTCCAAGAGATTAATTGAAAGCTTTGATGAATTTCACAAACTTATTAACAGGCCTACGCACATGGAGCCTCCCGGGAGGGATGCGGGAATTACAGGAGGAGCTGTTTGAACAAATTAAGAAGAGCAGAAACTGCAGGAAAACACATCAACGTGCTTTCATTGGACCTGCCTGTAAACTGGAGTTGGCTGTTAAACCAAAGCCTTCCAAGCCAGAACAAAAGAGAGAACATGGAGCCTCCCAGTACTTTGGTATAATGTGGCTTGACGTTCAGGATTCCAGAGGTGGTTCACACCTTTGTGATGTAAAAGAGTTTCCTTCTACCCTGATTTGTTTGAGGGCGATCCCTTTAGTAAAGCTCACTGACTGCCTGTTGCTCCAACAAAAGACAAATCCCCTTTCTGACACTAAAATTCTCACAGAAGCCAAAAATTTAACGGGAGCACAAATCTTTGGAAGGGTAATTTCAAACATAACTGCCTTTTAACTGTGTGGTAGTGCTGATATTAAATAAAGAAAAAATGTTATACTGTATATAAGCCACTTGATTATTGCTACAGCATGTAATCTGCTGTTTCTTGAAGCGCTAGAAGAAGAATACATTTCTCTCTTTACAATCTGACACCAAATTCAAAGTTATTTTAGACTGTAAACTTCTTTTTTTAATTAGGTTTGTCACAGTTTATTAAAAATGATTTGGTAAATAGTCTAATGCTTTAACCAAGTTTTTTTTTTTCCCAAAAGGCCAAAATTCTGCTTAATATTAGCTAAAATTAAGATGTTGTTACATGTCTTTCTTCATCACTTTCTGATTTGTTTTTTTAATTTTGTTTGAATGATCAAAAATAGATAAATAAACCTTTCATTATCTAGGCTGATATGACTTAATTTATTTATAAATTTTTTTGTAATAGACACTAAAATCCACCTAACATTTTTTTGCATACATCAGTCCTTTTCTGGTTCTTTTAAAACAGAAGAAAAAATGGAGGAACAAGACAGTAGAAGCTGGTAAGTGAAACTCTGTGAAAAGTCTGATTTTATGTGCTGTCTTTCATTATGTGAACATGCTTTTTCCCTTATACCCTGCTTAACCCCTTGTGCCAGACAGGTCATCATGTAAAGCTAAGCTGCTGGTCCTCTTCTGAGCTTTAGTGGGAAGTTGAATGGTGTCTTCCCTCTCATCATTCCCACTGAGATGAAGACAGCAGTTTGATTCTACTCATATGAGTCCCACTGGGATTTGAACTTAGCTTGATTTGAGTTGATATGAGTCCCACTGTGATTCTTTGCTCTGGCCGACAAATGTTAGACATGGCCAAGTTTTGTATTTTCTGACTCAGATGGAGGGAATGTTTTCCCCAGCAACATGCGCCTATTAAAAAGTTATTGCTGTTTTTTTTTTTTTTTTTTTAAGGGCACATGCAAACAAAAAGCTGGTGCTAGTTTTGTTTATGTATTAAAATCCCCCCATGACATTTTTTTTATATAAAAACGCTCCCAGTGATGTTTTAATTATGATTATGACGTTTTTAACCAAAACCCCACAACCTAGATGTCCTTGACCCCCCCTTTCTGCAAGCTGCGTCTAGCATGAGTAAAGAGTGGGGTGGGGGTTGGGGCACAAACGACGCAGACTGACAGTCTCTATTTTCAAAAATGGTGAAAAGTGACATATTTTTGGCTCTAAATCAACACTTTTTTGAACAATGTGTGGAACGACAAAGCGAATGTGTGTACCAGACCCTGCTGTTAAATAAAATTACACACAAAAAAGAACATTGATAATAACATGAAGAATGCTTTGAAATACATTATAATTTAGACTACATTGCAGCAGCAAGCAGCACTGCTTTGGCTCAGAACGGGTTTGGTGCTAACTCATGCAGATTGTTGAATCCACTTGCACAGCAAATAAAACACCAGAAAGAAAAAGACTTGCATGTTATCTTCAAAATACATGTGGCCAGACCTTTTTTTTTTGGCTGCAAAGACCCAAAGAAAGGGTTAAGTTTAGGATTACCGAACGCCATTCATGGCAGAGGTGGTCAGTATCAATGTTAAGTCGATGGTACAGACGCGATCTGAGGTACCGCAGTGCACTTTGAGCGGCGGGTGCAGCGTAAAGATCTGGCAGCAGTGCGATGGCAGCAGCACGATTTCAGTGGCACAGACGTCTGAACCACATCAGACGGTGCTCTCAGGCAGGTACACTGATCTCGATCACTATGCCCGTTCCAGGAAGGCGAGCTGTTGGCCAGACAGAGACACGCTGCGGGATGAGGAGCCAGCCTGCTTGGGCCTCCTGAATTTTCTTATATTTTTCTTTTTTTTTTTACTGAGGCAATAATAAAAAAAAGTCCCCTGACTTTATTTTTACCCTTTCTGGTTAATGCGGGACAGCAAGTCTTCAAACTCAGTCAGAGCGAGAACACAAATGCGGAGAACACATTTCACACACGTAGGTCCTTGACAGCTAACGGGACTTTAACGTTCATTTAAAATACGTGTTGCTAACAACAGAATCCAGCCTTGGAAGCACTGAAAATTTGTTTGGGGAATGCTGCAATGTGCCATTTTCTCTTGTCCTCATCACCTGAGCTGATGTGCACGCTGGAAGGAGCAGATCCGGGAGCTTGTGCAATGCGCATTTGCTCCTGGGCCGATGTGACATCGCAAAAGCTCATTAATTCAAACAGAGGGTTTACGACAGTTTGATTGACAGCGATTTAAAAGGAGAAATACTCAGAAATTAAAAAAATGAAATGATTTTTTATTACATTTGTTTTCTTTCATAAAAAACATGCCACAAGTGCATGTCAAAAACATTGGAGCATGACGTTAACTCTTAATAGAACAATCTTGTGATTTAGAGAGAATAAAGGCCTGTAGTAAGTTAGAAGTAAAACATTTTTCTTGTTGAAACCTCAGCACAGATTGTAAAAGTATAAAAATGCTTTAGACTATATGATATAGCAGGTTAAACTCACTAGCACTAGTATGAATTTTAATTCTATAATTTGCACTTGAACTTTTTCTTAAATTTATAAAAAAAAATATGGAAAAATCCGAAATAGAACCTCATTCAGACATTATTTGAGACAACCCTTAATTGGCTGTCACTCAGTATTCCCAAGACCAGCTTTTTTGGAAAAAAAGTTTTTGGATTTCACACCAACTTTCGATATAATTTAAACTTTCTCTGCAAGCCTTGCACTTTTTTGGGTCTCCCATGTTTTTCACTCTTTCTGACAGTGTTTATAAGCCACTAGAATATGTAGCCATCACCATCTGAATCAAGTCCAGCAGGGCTATTTGTACTTGTTTCAATTACCTTTGGCTCTGGTTCTTCCATCCCACACCTCACACAAATCCACACGTTTGCCAGTTCATCGTGTTTTTCCGTGGAACTTGTAGGTTGTGTTAGACTTTTCGCAATTTGTGCCTCTGGTTCTGTCTCATGTGATTGACCCAAGCCTTCTTTGTTTTTGTCTCAGGGCCTATCCTGGTCTGACTAGTGCTTCCATAGACTCTTTGACATCTGCCTTTTCTAGTGCCTTGGATTGGAGCCACTCTTTAAGTAGTATGCCGTCGGAAAATGGAGAGCACAGGCTTGTTCTTCACTGATGGTCTCTCCTCTTCCTCCTTGCGTTGGGGCTGCCTGCGGCATTCACTTGGCAGTTTATCACTTGGGGCCAATTTCCTGATCTACTCAAGGATCCTGGTTGTCTCATCCCGAGTTGTGAGTTTGATGTTCACTTGTCTGCGGCTTCCCTTCTTTTGCTTAGTGTGCAATTTCAGGGCACTGGCCTTGGGGTGAAAGCCTTCAAATAATGTTAGGAGGTTTCTCGTCTTGACACCAGCGGCATCAGGCCTTTCCTGTAGCCAGTTTTTTTTCTTTTAGTTGGGTTTCTGGTTAACAGTGTGGACTTTCTTTAAGCTGAAATTTTGCAATGTTTTCTTAATTAAAAAAAAAGACATGATTTTCTTGTGTTTTAGATTTACATGCAAATTTCCAGCTTATTTTAGATCAAAATTAGCTGCATTGTTCTCTAAAGGTACAGCCTTTTAATCCTTATCAGCTTTTGCAATATTTGACACCACCTAACCAAATCAATTCAGTCAGTCAGGTCAATATCTTTCAGTCCTGGCATAAGGCTTAATATCTTCTATGTGAGTGAAGATTGCTGCACTTTTGACTCTTTGGAAACATTTTGTTAAAGAGATTGAGATCAATACAGAACCAAACCAGAAAAGAACATCTAGCTTGTTCAAATCAAGCTTGTTCCATTGACCTAGAATTGGCCTTCTTACATGATTGCCCCAAGTCCTTAATAAAGTCTCTTTGAGACACTTGAGACAGCATTAGTAAAACCGGCTGATTTGAACAGATTTAAATCTTAGCATTTGGGAGGCAATTCTTCCAGTGTGTGGCCAAATTTTAATTAAATTTGCACTTTCCACTCTGCTAAGATTCTGAGCTGCTGTGCTCCCACTGATCTTGGTTTTTAGACTAGGCTGCACTGTGCAGAGGCCTCTTTATTGTATTGAGCTGAATAGATTGAGTTGACGATTGGGGCTGTTCTGGTTTGATGTTGATGGCTGTGAAGGAAGGCAGTCATCTATTTTTAAATGTTTGCAGCAAATTAAGACTGGATGTTAAATTTAAAAATTACATCAAAACCAAAAATTTAAATCTGCATAGGATATCTGCCCAAAAAACCAAACCAAGTGCTTCTCTTTAGGTACGTTTATATTTTATTTTTTTTTAAATGGCTCATGTTATTCACACATATTTTTGTGCAACCGAGATGCACATTCATGCGTTGCCCCCATGCATTTGAAGTGTGTCCAAGGCGAAATGTTGTTGTTGGTCGCCCGTATTTAACGATAAAGTTAAAGCCGCATTAGCTGTCACAAATTGAAATTTGTTCTCCGCAGTTGGCCATCCCCTAAAGGAACAGTTACCTGCACATGGAACCCTAACCTTAACCCTAACCTCAACCCTTCCTCCGGGTTCGTACGGCTGAGAAAAAAAGTCCAATACTGGCCGCATCTATTTAGAAGATTATGTGCGAAAAGTCATTTTCTTCTTTTTTTCACAATTTTATCCTGAAGTTGAGAGCCAATTTTAATGGCTCAGTGGTGACAATGAATATCATTAACTTTAATTGTGTAAAAAACATAAAAATACATAAATGGATTGCTAAGCATGGTGCATATTTTTAACCAATTAGCTATATTTAATGTCTGAAAGTTACCAGCTCAGTCACCACCTTTTAATTTTTTTTGAAGTTCTTTCAAATGTAGTAGAATTGTAGTGAATCTAAGTATGGTTTTATATATTTCAAACACTTTTAACCAGTTTTGCATCTTTTCACATACGGACTTTTATTATAAATCTTTTTTACAGAATTATTTATTTATTCAAGGAAAATTCAGTTTTGTCTTGCGGCAGCCACAAATGAATAGTACTTGTCTGTGAGAATTAAGTTGGAGTTTGATTAAGTTAGCTGAATATTTGTGCCTACGCAACATTATGGTCATAATATATTACAGCTGGTGATAAGCCAGTCAAAGGTTATTGCCCTCCTGACACTTCTATTATGATTTCAATATGGTTAAATTTCCTCTTCCCCCCCAACTAAAAAGAAATGATAAAACATTTAATAATAAACCTTATTATCATTTCAAATAGAGGCTGTGTGGAGGGAAGTCGCTATGTTCTATTGTTGCCAAACCATGTCAGCAGATGATGTGTTTCTATAACCTGCAATAGTCTGATCTGCTAGAAACTGTGAATACCCCTTATCGTTGATCTTGGCTTTTATACAATCTCACAGACTCATTCATCTATTCTCAATCAGTATTAGATTATTAGTTTGCTTACCATTTCACAGCTGGAGACGAAGATGCAATCGTCTTCTTTCTTGGCTCGTGCTCGCTCTCTCAATGGACTTTGTGCACCAAGAGGATTTGATTTCTCCAGTGCCCTTAACACAATCCAGCTGGCATTAAGTTGTCAGAAAAGGAAGATGATGACTCCACTTGGCTCTGCTCAGAGAAGAAAAGGACGGAAAGATTAGAGGACACTATTGTCTGTCACCGAGGCAGGATTTTTCCCTCTCCTTATGTGGATGATATGTTTACATGTACAGTACACTCTTTGAAGTAATATTTTTGATCAAAAATAGAATAAAATTGCCTTAAAAGCCCATCAGAAACTACTGACAATTGGTAAATGGCAAGAATGCCAATGCTGCTCATGACACAACCTCACTACATTCCAATCCTCTGTAGCAATATTTATAAATTAATATCCAAGAAATCTAAATGTTAGACATACCCATACCCTCTCCTTGGTCATTTATTAGCATCTTTAGACTCTGCCTAGTGTCTCCATATTTCTTCAGAGCAAACCTATTATGTAGCTTTACACAGATCACAGTTTTTAGTTTTTGCTAATCCAAAAGCAAATACTACTATTTTATAGCCTATTGTCAAAATTATTTTGGTGCAGTTTTTGATATATGCATTTAATTTATTATATATATTAATTTAAAAAGTCATGACTTCAACTAAATGATAGTTCTATAGAATGTGTTTTAAGCTAAAACTAAAGATTTATTTCAAGTAATGTTAAAATATTGTTGGTCCAAATCCACTTACAGGGAATTTTCACTTTTAAACGAACAAAGGACGCTACTTTATAAAAAGTGTTAAAAGTGAATGTGTATGTTTTTTTCTTCATTTGAGACTAACCAAACAGACAAATATCACGCAGACTGGGAGAAGCCCAGAACTGGAAGTGGTAATTAACCATCAGAGAAATAGAAAGGGGAGAGGGAAGTTGCAAGACAAGTTTGACTGCCCCTCACTGGATGTAAAGATGGTTTGATTTGGTGATTTATTCATGGTGTTGATTTATTCAGCTGCAATGCAAAAACATCGCCCTCTGACTGCTTCTCTATCAATAATACAATACAACACAATGCTTGTAGAGACGAGCGTGCAAGATTGTGAGGGTGCGAGTTTGTGCCTCTGTGAAATTGAGTCCCATCATGCATGCACCGCTAAGATGAGCCTGTGCCGGGACCACCCACCAGCGGAGGATTTTCCTTAACAAATGACAACTTCCACACTGGATAAAGTTTGGCAGCACAAGTAAGTCCACAAATTATTGCTATGTAGAATAAACAACAGCTGCCCTGATACTCGCAAAACCCCAGCAATGACTTTGGAAATTATTTTTAGAGATGCAATCATAGAAAAATTAAAAAAATTAAAAAAATCATAAATTAAGTTCTCACATAATTTGTTATATCAAATGAAGTCCTATATTGCATATTTTTTTGCAAAGCTTTCAGTTCATTGGAAGGAAATTTTCACTACTTTTTAATAATGAACATGCAAAATTGTTATATGCTGTTAAATATAAATCTGTTGTTATAAAATACTTTATTTCATTAATTATACACAAAAGGTCAAAGGTCATTACAAATGATTCCTTTAAATAAAAACAATGGTCAAAATTCATCATTAAAATCAGATTTTTTGTGCACTCAAGGTGGGGTGATATTTACTGTTTTACTGTATTACTGTTCTGACTGCCCCTCTTTTGTTTGATTGTCTCACTTCATCCCCAATCAGAATTGACTCAAGAGACACATGAGATGAGTTCAATTTACTGCTGAGTAGAAATTGTAAGCCTCTGAACAATTATCACAAACTGACCTTTGATTTGTAATCAGCCCAGGCTTTATTTACGAATAAAAACATAGGTTGTTACTGGTACTCTATTTTACCAATTTAGAAAATTCTATATTAAATCATCACTTAAATGATGAACACTGCTTTTTTGCATAAATTACAGAATTCTTTTATTTTTTGACTGACAGATAAACAATGTACTGTAACTTTTTATTTGGTGGCAGCAGTGATTTAACCACCAGAGCTTCCTAACCATTTTGGTCCTTCCAAATCAGAAAATCTCAACTCCTTTTTCTCCTCTTCTCTCCCCCAGCGTCTGCAGCATCTGAAGCTCAGAGCTGCAGCCCGAAAACACACACAGCTTCTGACTGAGGCAGCCGAGGATCAGCAAGCCTTAACACTAAACACAGACTGTGTCAAATGTTCCCTTTGTTATTTTAACTATTTTTTTTCTTTTTTGATTTGTACTTGAGTTCAAACACTCCACTTTTTTTCTCTTTTTTTTTTTTTTTACATTCCATGGAGGCTAAAGATGTGCTGACAGTCAAATTAATTCAAAGACCTCTTAAAAATAGTTTTTTTCCCCATTTGTTGGATTTATCCCATTTAACTGTGACAAAAAGGCTGATAATGGTGTGACAGTGCACTTCTTTGTCAAGGACATACACAAACGGGCAAGAAAATAACATGTCAAAAATAATACAGTCTTACTTTTTAACTGAAAGAAATGCTATTTGGTGATTATACGTTTGCTAGAGTGGTTATTTTGAAAAGGTCCCAGCTAATTTGCATTTTAGATATCTAGGATTTATTGTATTTGTTTTTATTTCACTGCCTTGATCAACACTGCTAAAACTGCATCCAAACAAAAAATTACATTTTTAATGTTAAAGTTGTAGTTTTGACCTCAAAGTGACCTAATCAATCATATACAAAACATGAAAGTAGCTTGATTTGATGTATTTTTCTGACAAGTAATAAAAATAAACTGAATAGAAAACCTTTTTCAAGGCTTTATGAAATAAAAGAAATAGCTCTGTGTTTTATGCTGTAAAACACAGAGCTTTAAATATTTACTGAAAAAAAAAGAAACTCTAAACCCGCAAATTCAATTTTTTTTGTCTAGGCTACAAATACATACTTTTTAAAGGAAAGATTGGAACATTTTCCCTTAAACTCCTCTCTGTGTAGTAAAAAAAAATTACACAGACCAATTAAGCTTAAATTCTTTTTTATCGATCTGACAAAATGACTTTTGGCTTTCACATTCAGGTAGTAGTTTGTAGGCTAGGCTGACTGTGCTCCAGCCAAACAGAAACGGGGACTGACTGAGTTTTAGGTCGAGTAAGAGTCCGTTTAGACTGAGGACGGGCCACATTACCAAGTCCCTTGCGTGCCTCGCTAACCTCAACCACCGGAATAAGATATGAGTGTTTGTGGAGGCAGAGTCCCCAGAAAACAAGATAGTAATGATAATAAAACTGTCATTTATACTATGTGGCTAAATTTTAAGGTATTGCAAATGAATGAAAATACAATTAAATTATGAAGTTGTAAGCTACAGCACATGCACAAAACACAATTTCTTTTCTTTTTCTATTAATGAGACTGAGGTCCTTCAGGTTTTTTTTAAGACTCTGTTAAAGACTTTTAATGATGGCATTGTTGCATCTACAGAGTGAGCTACTGGAGGGGGTGTGTGTGTGTGTGGGGGGGGATGCACTGACAGAAACAGGATCGACAAACTGGTGTGGAGATTCAGCTTCGTTCCGGGATGTCCCCCCGAGTCTATGACTGCGGTGGGCGAGAAGAGGATGCAACAGAAACTGAAATCCATCATGGACAATCCTCGTCATCCTCTGCATGAGACCTTGGTTGCACCGAGCAGCTCCTTCACTTACAGACTTTAACACCTCGCTGCTGGAAGGAGCGCCTTTGCAGATCTTTCCTCCCGTCAGATATTAGGCTTTACAACACTGCATAGACACGCGGAATTTCACTGTGCTATTTATTATATTTTAGTGTAGTTAATTACCTGCTGTTTCTATTGTTGTATCATTGTTTTTTTTCTTTTTTGGGATCAAATAAAGTTTTATTAACTAATGATTCACAAAAAATAGTCTCAAAAATAGCATTTTCTTATTCTACATATCAAAATTCCAGACAATTGTTTAATTTGAGTTTTTTTTTAAAGCATTTACTATTTTTTAAAACAATGTTTGAGGCTTGTTTTGGATTTAGTCTTCAATCCATGAGTTAAAAGACCTGAGTTAAGGATAACATGGACGTGTCTTAGCAACCTTTTGTGTATTTTCAGACAACTCTTAAACTTGTAAATTTCAGACTAAGCTTCAAGAACAATAATGATTAAACTCTTTAGTAAATTTGTATGTTTTTCAACAGTTACTTATGCCAGTGATTCCCAGTCAGATGTGTTGTAAACCTCCAGGGGTGCCTAGGTATAGTTTGACAAGTTGTATTTTTTGCTGTCTATCAGATTTCTGGCATTCCTGACTCAGGTAAGGATTCATCCGAGCTAAAAAAGTATAAGACGGACACTAAAATGAAAAACAGGATGTTCAGAGTTAAGAATATATTCCTGTTGTTTTATGGTATCAACATGTCAGCAGACCCTTCTAAGCGTTGGTCTTTCCTGTCAAAGAAGTCTAAGTCACAGTATCTACAAAGAGATCAGAAGACAAATGGCTGGAAAAAAAGAGACTTTTTAAATGACAGAAATAGTGTCAGAATTTAAAAGGCAAAAGCAGAATAAGCATCTATATTTACAAAAAAGAAAACACATTAGCTTTTGAATTTAGAATTCCACATTTTTCCAATCCTCGTAGGCAGGGCCGGCCCTGGTCTTCTGGGGGCCCTAAGCGAAATTTAATTTGTGGGCCCTCTAACTGATCAGCAGCTTAAAAAAAACGCAACTGTTGTTGTAATGTAAATGAGATCTCTCTATGAATACATTTGTGAATTATTGTTGCTGCCGAAGAATTGAATACAGTATATTTATTGCCTGCATGTTGGATCCACAATTAGTGGTGCCAAACAATTTTTAAATGCAAAGAAAAAAATTTGAATGACAAATGTATATAGATATAGCCATGTATTTTTTAATGAAACATTAGGCACTCAACAAATGACATTCACAAAACTCCAACTTATTAAAAACAGCAACTTCATAGAAAGTCAAATAACGATAAAACAATCCAAAATAAAGAACACCACAGCTCAATGAGGGGGATTTTGGAAAGTCAGAGTCTTTCTCAGTATGAAAAGGACGTCTTTGCACCAAATCCATTCTTACTGGATCAGAGAGTGTGGTTGGCCATTCAGCTGGACTTCAGCTGTATTGGATTTGAGGTGTGTGGAATTTTGGATCCAGTAGCTCCTCCTCCATTCACGTCTCTCTTGGAGCCTCTGGAACATAAGACACAGAACTTCAATAAAAGCAAACAGTAAAAACTAAAACAGTCAAATGTTTTCCCTTCCAACAGTAGATGTGGTAACAACAGTTTCTTCTGCAGCTAAAAAACAAGAATTATTATTATACAATAATTAATGATAAAGCTAATAAAATATCTATATCAGAATACTAATAATAGTTAACTGGCTCATTTAAAATCTGTGTGCAGGTTTTTCACAATTTCAAGATCTTTTTATATATTTATAAGAGATTTATTGTTTGATTGTATATTTGCATGAGGTCATATTCATTAATTTAATTATGAACAGTTTGGGGCTCCATACTCTTCAGCTGCTGTTTATGAAAAAAGGGTTTATGCAGACACTGTTTTTAAATGACTTTACATGCTATTAAAATGACCTTAGATGACATCTTCAGTGATGTCAGGAACATCTTGAGATGTGGATGCTGCACCACATCCAGTACTTTTTGATAATTTTTGAGAGCAGAATAAATTGTGCAAAACATCCTCATTATGTAGAACCAAAACTGCCAAATACAAATAAGAAATCAATGTACCCATTTATAAATAATAAATGTGAACAATGATTTGAGTATAAATGGAAATATAAGCATTTATGCACTTCTTTATCTATTATTTTGTATGTTCGTAATTTTAAAATTAGTACATTTATTTTGTTTTTCATTCATGAGAACATTATTTTCCTATTTGTATTTGGCAGTTTTGATTCTCCATATTTCATGCCAATGCAAGATTTTAAGACACATTCATTGTTGAAAAAGTTAGAATACCTGACTGTCTATAACAGATAAACTGCAGTTTTTATACTGACATAAACCGGAAAATGCAGAATGCACTAAATATGTGTTAGCAAAACAATGAAACAATATGATAACGTGAGTAAAAACACATCAGCCATTATACCGTTATTATTATTTACTTTTCTCTGTTCTCCACCGTTTTAGAAGCTCATGTCTGTCCTCATCTTCTTGGAAACTTGGATATCAGAATTATTTTCGAGTTTTCCATTGGAAATGACGACAAACAGGGTCGTTTCTGATAAAGTTTCTGTGCAATCTTCACCTCGGATCGATTAGTATTTACGTAAATCACGCAGCTGCACAGAAAGGCAGGATTAATGTAAAAATACGGCCCCAACATCCTCCAAACTTACCTTGTGATTGATGTTGAAGTTCTTCTGCCTTTTTCAGCTCCTGATGGATAAAGTCTCTTTGGCATGAAGTTCTCTTGTTGTCGCTTTGATCAGTGCGACAAAATGTGCTCGTTTTTTTTCTTTTTCCCAACTTTATTGAAACACAATGCGCTCGTAAATGCACACTGTGACAGGCTCAGATGCAAGGATGTTGACCAATCGTTGCTAAGAGTGGCGTAACGTCAGTATTTGGGTTGCCAGATTGGTTCAGGTGTGTTCAAGGGGGGGATCATTAAAGTGCAGGCAACAGTCTTTTTAAAGCGCACGTTGGTACGGAAGTTCTATGAAATGGGTTGGCAGATTTGGATCTTTTTTATTTTCATTTTTTCGCCACTTCGGGGCCCTGGTGGTGACGGGGGCCCTACGCGGCTGCGTAATTCGCATATAGGGAGGGCCGGCCATGCTTGTAGGTTTGATCTGAGCTTTGTTTCAAAAGAATCATCAACAGATGAGTGAAGGAGGAATAAATGATATGACAAATAAGGCTCATGGGAAAGTAGTCAAAAAAAGGATTATCCTGTTCCACATCAGAGGAATCCTGAATAAAATCAATTTTCCTTTTGTCATCACAAAATTCATTGTACTTCAAAGACAAAAACTTTGTTCACTTTGCCCCTGGCCTTACCTTTTTTGCTTTCTGCCGGATGTTTGGTTAAAGGTGAGTCATTGGTAATGCTGCAGGTCAGAATCCTGGGCCATTCAATTTGGATTCACAAATTCGCAATTTGATTTGATTCACAATACAATAAAGTATTTGTTTTAAGCTCCATTCAAAATCAAATTTTATATTGAAAAAAATCTGCATGGTGATGAAAAAAAAAAAAAACTAAATGTTTTCTTTTAATTAAATCAATCTTTGTTGGATTGTAAATAACAAAAAATATATTTGCTCAAAAAATGCAATTGCTTTAGGCAAAAATGGATTCATGGATTTGATTATTCAATGTCAGTCTCCTTAGGTAAAATTCAGTTTGACATAGAATGATTGCTATTTTTTAACCTCAGTCCGAGTCAAAGTCAAAGTAACTTTATTTGTCAATATCTACAACGTGGACACATATGTAGAAATTGAAATTGCGTTTTCTCTTCAACTACAGTTAGACGGGGAGACACCTTCAAAAATTGCACAATAAACAGACTATAAATAGAAGAGGCCTAAAATTACTTCTAATGCGTTTTATATTTACTGCCCCACTTTTTCAACACATTTCCATCCTTACGGGTGCTGCAGGCTTTTGGGTTGTACGGGTCCCACTGAGGGTCATGGAGTGGAGCAGCCACATATGAGGGGCAGCGCAGGTGTGTCTTTCAGGTCCTGTGAGGTTCGTTGAAAACGGAACATGTGGTTGTTGTGTGATAAGTGTAGTGTGGTGGTTATAGGTTGGCATCAGTGTGTGAATGTGGTTGTGTATGGGACAGTGTCTGGCTTTGGGCTTTCCAGGACGGAAGAAAAGCGCTATACAAGTATCTCCCTTTTTCACCCCTGAAATGACCTCATATCAACATCAGTTCCTAATGTATTGAAAAGCAATAGCGGTGTCAACCTTTCATCACTACTACATTGACTACCAATATAACCTTTTCGTGAGCTATTTTAAATAGTTAATAAATAGAAATTAATGTCGAAAATTTTGTTTTCAACAAAAGCTTTTGGGAAAAAAAGACGACAAATTTGCCAAAAATAAAGGATTATCTTTATAAAACTTGTGAATTTTTTTTTTAATGAAAACTAAATTCGGACTTTTGGCTGAGTCTTCACCTTCAAAGACTTTCTGAGTTAAAAGCTACTCTTGTCAAATCCTATCATGCTGCAGCATGTGTGTGTCTGTGATGGGATTACCCTTGTTATGTGGAATCAGATGTGCTCTGTTTGCCTGTTTTGTGTCAGCGGGAGAGGTCGGCTGCCGACAGAATGCAGGATCAGTGTCAGGATCAGATGGAGTCTCTGGCGGCGATGACACTTGCAGAATATGAGTATCGTACATGGCCAGCTTAGCGTTGAGTTGTGAAGTTGCGTGTCTGTTGTTTTCATGAGTAGATCTGTAGTATTTCCGTCTGTCTGTCTGGTAAGCTTCTGTCGGGAAACTGTTGCTCTTTGAATTTGTGTGTGTGAAGATCTGGCACTTGATTTGAGGCTTTTTCTGTTTCAAGATTTGATCATACTACAACTACACTGTGCAGTTTGCAAACTTTGTATTCCGTCAGATGTTCTCCTTGATCTCTGAATATTCACTCATATTTTTGCACCGTCCTTGTTATTTTAAATTCTTATGGACAACACATTCTTTTGCTTGAATGATTCACTGATGTTTAGAAAAAAAAATTCCTTCAAATAATTGTAAAAATGTGCAAATCTCCTCATAATACGCTCCTCTATTTGCTTTATTTCTCATGAAGATTTTGAGGAAGAACCCACAGCTAGAATTATATTACCAGACAATTAAAATTTCTACCAGATCAGTCACAGTTGTTGCCCTTGCTTTTAGCAGTGTGTTTTATGAGCAGCTATGGGTCTACAGTATTAATTTTTCTGTTTTTTTTTTTTTGTTTTGTTTTTGTTTAAGCCAACCTCTATTTATTTGATTTAATGTACATACCGTATTTTCCGGAGTATAAGTCGCACCAGCCCAAAAATGCATTATAAAGTAGAAAAAACACAGATAAGTCGCACTGGACTATAAGTCGCATTTTGACGGGAAATTTATTTGACTACATCCAAGAACTAATAACTTGCACAACCTCATATGACACAATCATAGCAGACTGTTTATCTCATAATTTCACAGTAATTCTTTCTCATACTTATTTATTTATTCCTTTCATGAAGCATCATTGGTCAACTAATACTCTGTTTTCATCCTATATTTGTAGAAAGAGTTGTCATTTTTATTACATTTCTGAATCTATGAAATCATTGGAAAATAGAATATTATGTTGTTAGCCTTCAAGATCTTACTGTAAAAACAGTTTGCTGATTCTCTGAGTCACTTAACAAACTCTAAACACTTAACATACCTCATACATCAAATTGACCCAGGAACATCATCTCTGTTCCTCACAAATGAACATAACAGGAGGGTTAACAATGTATTTATTTCAATTTATTTCTAATATAAGTCGCTGCGGGGTATAAGTCACACCCCTTGCCAATCTATGAAAGAAAGGGCGACTTATAGTCTGGAAAATACGGTAATTAATGGCAGAGATTACAGATAAAGTAAACTTTTAATTTTTTCTAGATTTTACAGCAGAAAAAAATTAGGGAAATAGATCAAGTCAAATAAAGGTTAGGATTAACATGTGCCTCAGCCTAGATTTAAACTTTCAACATGGTGGTTACAAAGCTTAAACATCTATACTGCACAACAAATAATGTGTGTTGAAAAAAGTAATCTCCCTATCCATTTTTTTAAATAGAAATGTTGGTTAAAGGGTTTTAAGACAATGTTTGTTTGGATGTATTCTGAATCTCACTGAAGTGCATGAGTCAAACGCACAATTAAAAGGACATAAATTCCAAAAAAATGAAAGAAAAAATAGCAGACACTTGAGAGGACTTTCCGACCCATAAGTTGACATCAAAGAACAACATCAAGCTGTGGAGGCTTTCTATAAGGAGTACATTTTGACATTTTAACCAACATTTATGCTCCACACTTAAAGATTGTTGAGTACAAGCAGATCACTGGGGTCTCCATGTGAGCACCATCTCACTGGGTTTCAATGAGTTCAAATCAGCCAGCAACAAGCAATCATAAAACAAATAACTAATTATTGTGACAAATGCCACTATCCAAGATAAATAAGACAAAAAAAGAGATAATTGTCAAAGAGGCAGACTTTTTAGTTTGTTTGGACCTTCTAGTCACATCAGTCTCCACAACAGGAGATAAAAAAAAGGGAAAAGAAAAGATCTCTTATCTAGCAACTCCAAAGATTCCACAACAACCTATCAGAATCCTTGTTTTTTCCCCTCTGGAGTTGTGTTAACTCATTAAGTCCAGTGAATATACCATGCCAAACAAAGTCCCTTCCCTTAGCTTTGTACTCACCTGACAGTCTCACATGGTATCCTGTCTTTTTTTCCAATAGAAGTCACAACAGCCAACAGCAGTGTCAGCCATTTAGCTAGTCACCTGCTTAGGGATCCTCCCTTTAAAATCCCACTCTGATCATCTTTTGATCTATTTTCAAATCATTCCCAGCGGTCTTTTAATTATGATGATGCTGTTTTTAGCAAAAACCAGAAAAGCTGCATTGTTTTCTAGGACATAATTTCTGCAGAATGGCAGGAGGTCATCAGAAATTCACCTCTGAGTAGTGTTAGCATGGAAAAATGCCATCACTAATTTCCCATGATCCCCTTGTTTCCACTCTCTTCCACTACCTTACAGTCCCTCCCAACCCCAAGCTAGCATAAGCAGTGAAACAGAAGGGGCAAACTATATCAGAGCTACCCAGACAAACCATTTTGATCCAGATTCCAGCTCAGTAAGGAAAACAAAGACGTACATGGATCTATTTGTCTGCAGATGCATCAGAATGGAGCGGAGAAGGGAGACTTTGCCCTACCCATCGCAGTTTCTTTGTCACAACTGAGAACTTTTCACCTCCTGATTCAACACGGTTTGAATATAGAACTATTCAGAAATGCAGTTTTAAGCTTACATTCTTTAAATGTGTTCTTCGTCATGAAAAATTGCAACAAGAATACGCTGAGAACACACACACACAAAAAAGGATTTTCATTGGAGTTTGTCTGTAGGACGTGTTCCACTGAAAAAAAGAGATCAGCTCAGATCCAGCCCTCCAAGGACTAAGGATGTCTCTCAACTGTCTTGGAAAGCCTCAGTGTTTCGCTGGAAAAGGTGGCCAATAATAAGGACCAGATCTGTGTCAAAAAATGGGTGAAAAAACAGGATGCCGGTTACCAACCAATGTATTCAGAAACACAGATGAATGATCCGTATGATTTTGAAATTTCTTCTGTGCCTCCTCTGTCTTCTTTCTTTTTGTCCCACATCAACACAGACACATTTTCACCTTTTTCCCGTTCATGTTTTCTCTCAGTTCTCAACCCCCCTGTTTGTGTTGATATAACCTCTTCAGTTTTCCTCGTTTGCTCCCTCTTTCTTCCTCTCACCAGTAATTGTCTGTCTTCCTAAAGTCTTGCTGGGCACCAGATAAGAGCTTTTCAGAGCACAAATGAAAAGTACACAGAAGGAGGTTCATTCCAATTCGCAAACAATGATCTGTAAAAGCACAGTGGATGACATGTAAAACAAGCACTCTGCAGGGACCACCTGGGCTGACTTGGAATAGACAATTCACCGCACCACTTACCGACACATTCAAGCAATTTGTACTTGAAGAAAATATGCAAGGTGGAGGATCTTTAAGAACTGTTGAAAAAAATGTCACATACTGTAAATTCTATTGAGAAATATTTTATCAGCTTGACCCACTATATTGTAATAAAAAAGATGTTTGAGCACCAAGGAATAGAAAAGATTTGGACGAAAAAAAGCCAATATAAAAAAAAAAAAAATTCATGACCATAGACTCTCAAAACAACAAAACAATCTTAACTTTGTATACTTTTTGGTTTATTTATTAAAATATATGTACAGATTTAGAGTGTCTACTTGCAACAAAGCTGTAGTAGTTTTCATTACATGATAAGAGTATAATTAATCAGATTAAAACAGAGATGTATAGCTATGTATGTATATGGTAAGAGTTTGAAGTGGACATTTTTTAACAATTATCATTATCAAGTCATGAACATAGCACAGGACTCAAGCATGGCTCAAAATGTTCAAAAGGTTGTATGGTTTCATGTTTTATTTATTGTGTTTGCTAAACTCTGTCTCAGAACTGAAATATTTTTGTCACTATTAAAAGCTGAAAAGCTTTATGAAACGTTTGTTTTTTCATGAAATCCTGTCATCTTTAAGAAAGTTTGGTCTCCAGCCTGCTGTTGCTTATCTTTGTTTTTGTTGTACTGTATTTTACTTATGTGGATGCTTTCCTGTAATAATCTTGCTACACCAAGTAGTAGAAATATGTATGGAATTATTTCATCCTAAATATTGTAAAATGTTGTTATTTAGGATTTGTGTCTATACAACTGCGTTTATTTTCTCAGCTTTCCCTTTCAGTGGTCAACACTGCAAATCAGACAATTTTCACAGTTCTAATGAGCATATTTTGGTTTAACTCTCCTCCTCTATTCTATTCTTATTTATCATTCAGTTCTCCATGCCTTTGTTTGGTGCAGTGCCATTCATGTGTTTTCCCTCTTTTCCTACTCCCCCAGTGATTTCAGATTGCAGTTGGCTCGCCGTGCTCCTGTCCTTTGCTTGGACCTCGTCTCTGGCTCGTCTACGCTTGAATGTGCATCCTGCCTCGTCTTGCGCCCCCAGCCATCCCCCAACTCCATCTGAATGAAGCCTATCTGCTGGACTATTTAAACATGTTGTTGTGGAGTTAGAGAAAATAATTCTTTTCTAAGAGTTCTGGTACATCGCCTGTCTGTCCTGGGGAGGATCCCTCCTTTGTGTGGACATATCAGAGGTTTCTTCTTTATTTTCCCGGAATCCAATTTTTTTTTTAGGAGTTTTTCCTTACCGAGAAGGAGGGTCTAAGGGCAGGGATGCCCAGTTTAGTTTAGTCTGTTTAGTTTAGTCTAGCCATTACCTATTGAACTCTATGACTTCAAGTTCTTTATGAATTCCTGTTCATGATATAATTACCGGTATGAAGCCTATTGAGATGACTATTGTTGTAATTTTGGGTTATATAAATAAAATTGAATTAAACTATTGCCAGATGCGGTTCCTGACACAACCCTCTGTATTTATCCAGGCTTGGGCCCCCTCGTGGCTAAATTATTAAACACAATTTTCAGTATGCAAATGCTTTCCTGAACTTTTTTAACTTAGTTAACACTTAGGTTTACATTTCATCAATGAGAACAACTGTTTTTTCTTCTGCAAAACTGACTCAATTGTTTGTAAAGCAAAAGAGAATGTAAATGAATAATCATCATTATTCTCTTTTTTCAGAAAGAGCTGGTGTCCCTGTGGATCCACAATAGACCTTTTTCACACTTCCGCATTTTTCGACCGGAAATACGTCATTGACGTGTAAAACAACTTCCTGTTAGCATAGCAGCAGATATGAAGAATGGCAGAGTCAAAGAGTTACAGTTTCTGTTGTGTTCCAGGCTGTTCGTCTTCCAGCCAAAAACAGCCCAACCTTTCATTTCATTATTTTCCTGTGGATCCAAACCTGAAACCCAAATGGATACAGGCGATCTGAAGAGAGGAAGGGCATAGTTTTAATGTAAACACAGGCAGCACCGTCTGCTGTCGGCACTTCGCTCCGGATTGTGGTTCGGCTGTGTCGTTCGTCGCCTGAAGAGTGGTGTTGTCCCGAGCCTTTTCCCTTGGAACAACTTTACTGCTCCTTTGAGAAGGGAGTCAGTGAATGACAGAACCTCAAACGTCAGTCTATGCAGCTATGCTGTGAAGATAGCAACATGGTGGCTAAGCTAAGCTAAGCTAAGGCAGTAAAGATGGATCACGACTACGTGACACACCCACCTGCAGGTAAGGCTGTTCACAATGTGTTTGGTTAACATTAGTCAACTATGTGTACCATTATTGGATAAATGCATTTCTACCTTAACAAATTAATATTTATAATATAAGCTGTTCACGCTCTCACCTATTTTAATTACATGTATTTTATTACTTTTGAGTATTTTGCATTTTTGTATTATCCTATTTTCCTATTATCCTATTTTGTATTTACCTTAACAAAAATAAATGAAATGTATTTGTAATTAAATACTTAACATACTTTTCAAAACATGATTACTGTGTTGTGTTGAAAGGTATCAAAAATATTTTAAGACTGGTTTTTAATTTCTTTATCTTCACAGGTGCTCTGGATGAGGCTTTGGATACATCCATGATTTAGAAGCCAAGTTCCCTTGCTGGAGCCAGGAGACGATGTCATGGCGGACAAAGTTCCTCGTTCCAGACCTCCTCACTGACATTGGCATTAAACTCATCATTCTACCTTTCAAGCGTTCCACTCAATTCAGCACAGAAGGAAACGGAACAAACACAAGCCATCGCCCGCCTCAGAATTATAGTGGAAGTCCTTTAACATCAGGGACTCTCTCACTGATGGGCAGTGTGAATCAGATCTGGCTTAACTGCTGTGTTTTGGCTAATTCTCAAGGACTTTTTTGTTTTGTGAATTAATGTTTGGTATGTAGATAATGTATAATGTGCAAATAGTATGGGAAAATGTAGTGTTCCCACATATTCTTAAAATCTAATGAAATATAATTGTTATATTCTTAATATTTTTCTGTTGAAATGTGACTTTGACTTCACAAAAAAAATAGATGAACAAATAAAACAATTTTGGTCAAAATTGTGCCTCATTTAATTTTTTGGTATGCATAACAACAACTGATTAATCACAACACAAATAACATCAAACAGTTACAATAAAAAATAACATTACAGATCATTAACAGTAAGACAGAAGGCTGAACTGATTGTTAAAGACAAGATAAGTGTAATTTAAGGCATGCATTCATGCATCTGCCATAATAATATATATATATCCAATTTCTCTTTCATTCCATCTCAGAAACCCCATCCAACACAGCCATGAGAGGTTGGGGCTGCACCTGGCTTAATTTACTTCCAGATGCCATCATATCTGGATCTGGCTGTGGTCCTACACAAGAGAAACACAAGATTATTGGTCACACAAAAGAAAAGTTAGACACAAGTGCATAACTACATTTAAATTTTATTCATTATATCTGCAATAACTATAATTTGGTTAGTCATAAGATTAGAAAAAACAACTTAAATTGCTCTGACAAAGCAAAAAAAGAGTTAAATTATTCACCTGTATATGCCTTGTACAGTGTGGACCTCAGACCCTCCAACTGTTTTGGGCTTTTGCACCACCAGCTCACTAACCGGTTCAGGATGGATTCCCTAATAAATAAAAGGCAAAAAGCAATTAGTCTGTAGTCACTACTGGGGGTGTTTTTATAATAATTTACAGTTGTTATGGATACACATCCGTTCTTAAATCATAATGACAATTTGATCACAAACCCACCTGTGTTCTTGGTCTGTGCCATCTTTGCAAGCAACTCGTGAAGGCCAGGGAGGGTGGAACAGCCTGCAGACCCAGCTGTGAATAATCTGCGGTCTGGAACAGGATGACAACTATGTGATTGCAGAATCCTTTACCAGCCGCACAACTGCAGGAGAAAGCTTTCAGGTTGGCACTTTCAGCATCCAGTGATATCTGGAAACAATAAATTAAATAGGTTACAATTAAGACACAATTATGTTGCTACATCAATGTAACATAAAATTATAACTTTCAGTAGGGTGACCAGATTTGAGTTTGTAAAAAAGAGGAGTGAAGTGAGTTTGTGAGATATTTCTAAAAGAGTAATTGGTGTTCAGAGCTGCGTACATAAAGCAAATATGATTACATTTCATCTATGTTCAATGTTATTTTATTATATAGGTATCAAAAAAGAGGACATGTCCAGGAAAAAGAGGACGTCTGGTCACTCTACTTTCGGAAAAATAATAGTAATAGTAAGTGAAGAAAGTGCCGCAACCGCAGCAAAAAGAATGAAGACGCATACAGGCAACTTAACATTTCTTATTTACCTACTAGTACAGCTTCGTCAAATTTTTGGTTGTTATGTTAATCTCATGCCTTTTCACTTAAACATACACACAACATATTAACTGAGACGTGTTATACCTTAAATTACAAATTAATAACACCAGGATTTACAGTTGACGTCGTAAACAGACAGAGTTACCGGTGATGCGGCTATGGCTAAAGCTAGCTAAAGCTTACCTTGGTAATGGTGGACAAACTCTTCGTGGACGAATTTATATCTCTTGTCCAATTTGTTTCCTTTAGTGGACAAATGCATCTTCACCACATCGGCGCTGGTGAACTTCGGAACACAACTCAGGCTCTTTGAAAACACTCGAGGCTCTGCCATTCCTCCGCCAGAGAAGCACAAACCGGAACTAGGTTTACACGTTGATGACGTGTTTCCGGTTTTTGTGAAAAAGGTCTATTGACGATAAGTAATTGATGTCTGTGACCCCTGAAAAAGAACTGACCTGTGCATTTTTATGTACAATAAAAGCCATGTTTCATTGGTTCCTAGCGTTACATTTTAGCATCCCACACCATTTTTTGATAACCCATTTAACCAGCTTCTGAGTTCAAACTTTCTGTTTCTCCAAGTTTGACATCCCTCCCAGCCTGTTACATCTAGCAGTACATCAGGGATAGTTAGTGTGGAAACACAAACAGGCTTTTAGGTTTCAAACTTTTAAACTAAAAATTCTTTGATTGGAACATAAAACACCAAAACTCTATTGAAAACTAAGCTATTAAGAGAGTTTGAGTGAAGAAAACTTGCTCCTTTTATTGCCCCTCATCTGTATGCTGCCAGCTTTGCAGCTCACATATGGAAACAGTTTTTATTCCCATGTTAGTAAACCTAATTTGCCTTCCTGTTTTTTAAACCTAGCTCTTTAACAAAAACACCCAACATTCAAGGCTAAACCGTCTTTTAGCTCCCTTTAAAAAAAACAGGCCCATGGGTATTTGAATGTTGCAAGAATGTCTAATAAGTTGATTGAAGTAATTCTATGCACTACTCCTAAATCTTAAGTCTGTGTTGCCAAAGCTATTGGATATTCCTGATCTAGTTCCAGATTTTACTGTAAATTTGACTTATCTCATAAATGGAAACGTGTCTATATAATATAAAAAAAACTATATATATGGTCATTTAAATGTAAAACATTGTTTTCCAATGCCTCTTGGTGGTAGTGAGCTGAAATATTTATGATTACAGAGCCTCATTAGGCATTTTTTGGTTATAATTTGAAAAGATAGACCACTATATACCAAAAGAACCTCGCAAATATATTAGAAATACATCATAAGGAACATAACTGTCAGGAATTAGTGATCATGAACCCAATATGCAGGAGACCAACCTTGTGACAGAAACTCAAAGCTGTAATGCACAAACTTAAATATGACACCCTATAAACTAAGGAAACAACAAAAGGGTGACAAAGCAGAGCAGATGAAAACCAGACACTTAATTACACTCAAGGTAATTAACAAATGAAAACAGCTGGGATAATTAGGAACATGAACCCCGTTTGACTGACCGGAGGAAAAACAGAGCATGACAACAACCAAGGAAATAAATCTAACAAACAGCACATCCTCACAGCATCCGTGCTTAACACGATTGTTTTTGACTCAGTGTGGGCCAAAGGTATTCTAGTGTATGACCCAAATACCTGGGTTACTGAACCAGTGGTGGTGCAAGGGTTAAAAGGTAGCTATGACCAAATATTCTGTTAGCCATGCCCAAAGGACATGGAGCCAACTAAGAAAAACTCAGATGGAATACACCAGCCTTCAGATAGACCTAAAAATGGCCTACAGAATTGGGAATCATTTTGCAATTGCAGAAATCTCCATTCACATTGAGTTAATTATTTTCAGTCATATTACTGGAATTGGGCTGGAAATAGGCTGAATGCTGGAGCACTGGGTAATGCTGTTCTCTTACAATGAAAACGTTTTAGTTTAGATCTGTTGTTCGTATGTTCTTGCTGAGTATTTTGGACTTATTCTGAACTTTTCTTTTCTTCAGCAGTTCCTGTTTCACTGGTTTTTTGGTGGCTCTAAATTGCTTTTAAAGAATGTGTGTTTGTATGTGGCCCTGCCTCTCTGGAGTGTAGCCTGCTTTGCCCAATAATAGCAAGGTCAGGCTAAGGATGAAGCTGGTGTTAATAATAGATTATTTTAACACAGATACTGACCATAGTCCACAAAAAACAACTTTATTGACTAATGTTTCCAAAAAAATCCCTACTAAGAAGTCATATAGACAATAATAGTTCTTTAACTAAGAGCCAACATGGAACTGCTTTTTATGACGTATGTGGTTTTAATCATGTCTGTTTATATGTATTTTTTTTATGGAAATGTGCTGCCTCTTGGCCAGGACTCCCTTGGAAAAGATGTTTTTAATCTCAATGGGACTTCCTGGTTTAAATAAAGGTTTAATAATAAAATAAATGAAGAAGAGAAGTATAAAATTACCAATCCATTTCTCACTACATACTCAAACAGCAGAAACTGAGTTCTTTTTAGCAAAGCTAGAAATTAATGAAAACCCTACAAATAAACTTGATAAATAAATTAACTCCATGTAATGGTTATTAAAACAATTGCTAAATGTTTGATTTTTACAACATATTTTTGTTCTAGTTTGATCCAAATGTTAACTTCTTTTTTTTCTGGTAAAAGATCTTTGTTCTTCCTTTATTTGGAGAGCCGGAAGACTTTAATGGATGCACAGCCAAAGCCAAAAGAGCAAAAGATTTTTCTTTATGTGTGTATTTACTGTTTATTGCCTGAATGGTTTCACCATAAATGCTGTTATTGAGGCCTTCTAACCTGGTTCACTTACACACTCACACACAGACCGACTATGTAAATTTCATCAATTGGTAGGCATTGGAAACTGAATAGAGCACAAGGAACAGATTTTCTCACAAGGACATAGGTGTAAAGAAAAGAGTGGTACTCTGCCTGCAAATGAGATGGGAGTTTTTGAGTGTTTGATCTTCTCTTTACCAACCAGGAAATGTAGTTTTTTTTCAGCTGTGAAATGGCACCACAAAGGAGGGTCACCTATTTCCATTCATGGGAACTTCACATTTGTCTGTCTGCTCTCACTGACTGACAATCCCTCAGTCCCCTCATTTTTCCCCAACCTTCTTTACCCATTTGCACTTTTCATTCATTGCCACTTGCACCTTTGCATCCAATTCTATTTTTGTATTCTTCACTCTTCCACTGGGGTTTTAAACTGATCCGTATTAGGGTTTAGTTACCAATTTAACAAATATTCATCTTCATCCTTTGTGTGTTTTATGTTTCCATTCCACCTTCTCTGCAGCAGCTGTGTCTGATGTAGAAAAGAAATGTGCTGACTTGTTCCTTCCTTTACAGTTTGGATATAGGCTGAATGTCGGCTGTATGACTGTTGTAAAGGTGTGCTGAATGTGCAAACGTTGCCATTTTCTTTCTTTTAAAAATGCATTTTATTGATTTACAGAAGTTGATCATGAGGCTTTCAGAGACTGTTCGTGTTTTTAAAGGAAGGCTCAAGACCTACCTTTTTTTATCTAGTTTTAATGTAGCTTTGAAAGTTTAGAATTTATTTGATATTTTGATTATTTTATGTTCTCTTTTAGATTTTTTTTAATCCACGTTTGCTGACATATCTTTCTATTAAGGTTTATGCATTTATTTATCTAGTAACTTATCTGTTTTACTTCTATTTATTTTCATTTTTTGTAACTCCAGTGTTTTCCTCAGAGGCATCCTCCACATTAGTGACTGACCCTTCTCAGTGAACGGGGGTCACTTCAAGATCCGAAGGGTCCTGTGGTAGCGTATTCTGTGAACTTAAGTGGGGAGGGATCACTAATGTGGAGCGGCTCTCCCTTGGGGGGTCCTGGCTCGTACCTGGGGTTGGGGCGGGGGGATGCCCAGAACTCCTGGGTGGTGATGGGGTGCTCGTCTGGGGCTGTGGGCGCCCTTCTCGGGTGGGGCCCTGCGCTGGGCCCTCCCAGCGCCGCGGGGGGGCTGCTCTCCTGGCTGGGCGAGGGCGGCACTTTCTTCCCCCCATGCCTCCCTGCTCTCTGGCTCTGGGGGCCTCGTGGTGGTCCTGCTGGCCCTGGCTTGGGTGGCGGATGTGATCGCCCGGGGGCGGTGGCTCTCTGCCTGCTGCCGTTTGGCGTTGGGGGGTTCTGGCTGCCGCTGCTGCTGCGGCAGGGGGTCTTGGTGTGGGGATGGCTGGCACTCCCCCTCCTTCTTTTCACATTCCATCATCCATTTTAGAAGAACAAACACTCACCTGAGCACAGGTGTTAGCTCACCTTTACACTAATAGTTTGCATGATTGAATGAATGAAATATTTCACACCAGTAAATTTGAAGGCATGGGTGTGCATGTGTGAACACTATTTGTTTTGTGTACATGTTTTGTGTACATGTTGGCAGGTGGACATTTCTGCATCTAGCAGGTGTGTTGATGACATTTGAGTGTGTGTGTGGACAGGCCCCGCCCTTTGAGATTTGTACTGCACTTGAACCTTATCGTAATGATAAACATCCAGTAAACTTGTTGCGTTATGCTGCTTCATGGTTCTATCCCCCCCCCCTCCTATTATCACCCTCCTACCCCCCCCCCCTCTAACATCCCTCTCTCTTCTTCCCTCCTTTCCTTTTCCGTCCGGTCCAACATCAAAGATTTTCAAATATGATTGAAATTAATAAAGTTTGGCCTCAATAACAAGGGGGGTTTATTCAGACATACCTCTGGTTTGTCTGAAGATTCATAACCCCTGTTGTTAAAGTAAAATATGTCCAACACAAGAGGCCTTCAGCTCTCATCTGTTTGCCCAGCTGTTGGACAGGACAAGTTTAAAAAAAAAAAAATGTGGACATGTCCCCAACATATTGTTTCCCCACTTCAGTTCAAAGCCAGATTTCTACACTGCATTTCATGGGTTTTAGAAAAAAATATTTGTTTAATGTCTTGTGTTTTCTTTTTAAAATTTAACTGTCTTTATCTAAAGCACTTTGATTAGCACGAGTTGGAAAGGGCTATACAAATAAAGTTTGATTTGATTTGATTCAGAGATCTTTCCATTTTCCTAACCCTCTTCATCCCTGTCAGAGTCACTGGGTTGCTGGAGCCTATCCCTGCTACTGTACTGAGCACCAATTTAGTCACCAGTGAACCTGTGAAGCATGTCTTTGGACCATTAGAAGAAACCGGTGTCAGGAAAAAATCCACACATGCACAGGGCGTTGCCTGTGGATGTGATTGATGGATGGATGGATGGATGGATGGATGGATGGATGGATGGATGGATTGGATTCATTTATTTATTTAAATGACTTTGATTTATTTAAACAACTTCAAAGAAAAAGTGCTCTTTAGATAAAGTTGAATTTGAATTTAAGCATGGAAACTCAGATAGGTCCCAGGGATTTATGCTAGGGGCTTCTCACTAACAGACAAGAGTGCTATCCACTACACCACCATGGAGCTTAGGTTAAGATTTGGTGATAATATTGATAAAAATGTCTACAACTGAGGTAAAAAAAGGTGTTTAAACAAATGACTGATGGGAAGTACGATGTCTATCAAAGCACCTAATGAGAGGCAAATGAGAGTCTGAGAAATACATTTTAGCAGTTACAGTAATTTGTCTGAAGTACTTAAGTTTGCTGGTTTAAAAGGTTCAGAAAAATAAAATCCCTTTTTAGCATGAGGTTTAGTAAAATTATATGTATCTTAATGCAGTTAAAAATGGCAATTAAGATCAATTTTCCTACTCTAGATTTACCCTCATGAGAAAATTATTTCTGGAGGCAATAAACAGACGTTTTTAAAATACTTCCAATTTGCTGTCAGGAACTGTGATGATTTTGATGTGAAGCTACAATTAAATAATGCACAATTAACTCCTTAACACCAGAGCAACTGGCATCAGCAAAATAATATGCACTCTTTGAACTACCGTAACTCTTTGACCGTTTATGCAATCAACATTATTCCAATGGATTCTGATGGGGAGAAAAGCAACTTTGTGGCAATTTGCAACTTTTTATTAACCTAAAGTTAGTAGCTAACTCTGATTTAACTTGGACATATGGGTTTCTGTTTCACTTACAATTCAAGTTTTCAACAAATTGTACGCTTATTGTCCTTTTTATTGTAAAAAAAAAAAACACAAAAAATCCTACATTTTTGTTTCTTGTCTTTTTTCTGTCCTTTTACACCTTACAAGCACAAAAATGTTATCTGATACAGTGGAGGATGGAAACAGTCTCACAGAAAATAATATAACCCTCTAAATGTTTTGCGGGTCCCCATCATGCAGCTAAAAAGCCATCAAGTTGAAAAGGTGAAGGTTAAAGCGCAATCAGTTGACTGAAAAGAAATTTCCCTGCAGTTCGTTTTTTCCTTTAGTCACGCACTGTAGCTCCACACACTGCCACCAGTCACAGGCAGCAGCCAGCAAAAAACACTGCACACAGGACATCTTGCTGGGAGCTGTATGATGAAAAGTACCCATTTTTATTTTTGCAGGAAAAAGAGACTCATTATCAGCTACCACATGCTATGGGGGAAAAAAAGGCTTTTTTGGAGTCCCATTTCAGTGGTGCATAAAGTCTGTACTTCTGCTACGTTTGTCTCCATGCAGAGTTTTTGTTGACAATCTTTTACTTTTTCAGTTTACAAACATAATTCTTTTTGTTAAGCAAGGTGGAAAAGAATTGCATCTCTGTTAATGCTCTTTTACAAGTTCTTGAAATAGAGAAACGCTGTCATTACGTGGTGTTATGGCCATGGTTAATGATGCACAGTAACCAGCACTGTTGGAGAATGATGTCTTACTTCCCAAGAGAACCATTTCTCCACATGTAGAAAAAGTGTTTAGAGAGTCGGAATAGTTCTGGTTATCTATTCTTTGACGACACGTGACATCCTGAGACAAAAGAAAGTATAATATTGCAATTAAATCTGTTTTCAACCCTGTTAGTTTGATATCAGTTTGATTGCATTCAGTTTATTTTTATACTAATAATCAATTTACAACTCGGCCTTTCACAGAAATCAACATTTATTTTAAAATTTGTCCAAACAGATCTTCTGATTCTTTTCATGCAATAATGTGCATTGACTCTCTTGTCTTTATTTTAGGCCAGCCTGAATATATGCTTTTATATCTTGATTCAATTTAGTTTATTGACGAAGCCCGATTTCACAATCAAGGTTGTCTTAAAGCCCTGCAACACACTTGGGACCTGTTAAGGGTGTCCCTAGTCTTTGTCCAATGGTAGCTTGGACAGGCTCCAGCAGCCCAAAGACCCTGAAAGTGATTCAGCAGGTTCTATAGAAGGATGCATGGAGGGTTATCTTGAAGCAAAAAAGGCTCAAATCTTTAACCAATCCTTAACCCATAAGAGCCCAGACCCATTTTCTCTTAAACAGAAATGACGTGTATTTTACCAAAAACCAAGTGGACCACAGAATCCATTTCTAATATGTTACTGTTACACCTGGGTCACCATGGGTTCTTACGGGTTAATTATGAAAATGGTTATAATTCAAATCATTCCTGATCATGGTAAATGGTAAATGGCGCATGCTTATATCGCGCTTTCTACCTTCTTACGAAGGCCCAAAGGGCTTTACAGTCACAGTCCCATTCACCCATGCACACACACATTCACACACTGGCGGCGGCTCCGCTGCCAAACACTGGCGCCGGCTCCGCTGCCAAACACGGGCGCCAACCTCCCACCAGAGGCATGGTGGGGTTCAGTGTCTTGCCCAAGGACACTTTGACACATGGGCGTGCAAGGCGGGAATCAAACCTGCAATTTTAATTTCATGGGTCGACCGCCCTACCGCTGCACCACGATGCACCATCATTGTAATCCAGTTCAGTCCAGATCAATCCAGAAACGCTTTATTGTATGGTGACCCTACAGTGCAAATCACATCAACAAATCACTCGACGCAAAAATATTTTAAAGATCACAATGACAATTAAAAAAGCAAAACAAATATAAAAAAAAAAACATCCTATAAAACAAAACAAAATGTCAGAGACCAAAATGTAAAAAACAAACACTACATCAAATCAAATATGTCCCAGTGCCTACCATTTCCGGTTTCTGTAAAAAAAAGAAATAATAATAATGTTTTGGTAAAGAAAAGTAATTTCCAGAAGTCCAAACACAATGTTGAAACGAACACAATGAGAAACCGGAGATAGGTACAATGGGACATTACTGATTGGATAATGGCATTTGTCCATCATTTCAACCAAAAGTTATTGGTCATCAAGCAGTACTAGATATCATCAACTAATCAGCGATGTCCCATAGTACCTACCGTTTCTCATTGTGTTTTGTTTTTTACATTTAAAATTACTTTTGTTTTCCAAAATGTTTGGAAGTTTTTGTACGCTTTGGTTTCTTGAGTTTTGTTCTCTAAAATGTAACATCCATTAATCCATTCATCTATCCTCCGCTTATCCGGAACAGGGTCGCGGGGGCAGCAGACTGAGTAGAGATGCCCAGACTTCCCTCGCCCCAGCCACTTCCTCCAGCTCCTCTGGGGGGACCCCAAGGCGTTCCCAGGCCAGCCGAGAGACGTAGTCTCTCCAGCGTGTCCTAGGTCTTTCCCGGGGCCTCCGCCCAGTGGGACATGCCCTAAACACCTCTCCAGGGAGGCGTCCAGGAGGCATCCGGACTAGATGTCCGAGCCACCTCAACTGGCTCCTTTCGATGTGGAGGAGAAGCGGTTCTACTCCGAGCTCTACGCGGATTGCCGAGCTTCTCACCCTATCTCTAAGGGAGCGCCCAGCCACCCTGCGGAGGAAGCTCATTTCAGCCGCTTGTATTCGGGACCTCATTCCGGGACCATAGCTCATGACCATCGGTGAGTATTGGAACAAAGATCGACCGGTCAATTGAAAGCTTTGCTTTTCGGCTCAGCTCTCTCTTCACCACAATGGACCGTTACAGCGACCTCATAACTATGGATGCCGCTCCGATCCTCCTGCCGATCTCACGCTCCAGTCTTCCCTCACTCGTGAACAAGACCCCAAGGTATTTAATCTTATTCTTTTATTGTTTTATTGTTTTATTGCTTTTATTGTTCAATTGAATTTATTGTTTTATTGCTATCGTTTCTTTATTGCATCGTATTGTTTTTGATTTTAGTTGATTTTATGTTAAGCACTTTGGTTGCCTCGGCTTTTATAAGTGCTATACAAATAATAAATTGATTGATTGATTGATTGATTGATTGATTGATTAAACTCCTCCATCTGGGGCAGGGAGACTCCACCCACCGAGAGACGGCAGACTACCTTTCTCCGGTCAAGAACCATGGGCTCAGACTAAAATGTAACACTGTTTTTAATATTTGCTTTGGTTTTTAAATTGCCATTGTGATCTTTAAAATGTTTTTGTGTCAAGTGATTTGTTGATGTGATTTGAACTTCAGGGCCACCGTATTATGGTCCTAAATGTAATGGTCTATATACTGTAAATAGCCTACAGAGTGCATTGAACAGTTGGAGTTTTTGCTGAATTGAGCAAGCAAAAGTAAGACAGTTGAGATAAACTCACTCCGAATGAAAAATTGAGAAGAAATTTCCAGCAGACCCAGACTCACTAAAGGCGATCATCTGAATTTTGAAGCAATAAGTCAGACATGAATGTAGAAACATTATCTCTCTATTGGCAGCGAAGGCAATCTCAAGCCACTTATTGTTTTATTGATTTACCTTTGTCTAGACGGAGCACCTATAACACATGCAGTAGTGCTGGCCTGGCCTCAAATCTCTCCACAACAACACATTTTCTTGACATCAGTGGGTTAGGCACTCTCTCTGATGAACATGTCAAGAACTTTTCCAGAGCAATAAAGCCTCATCTGTTCATATTTTGGCTAAGTGCTTGTGCAACCTTTTGTGCAGAGTTAATTTCAGAGGGTTGCTTTCAGAGAAAATAAAATATTTTCGATGTCTCCTAAAAAAAAAAATCTTTTGTACCAACAGAGTCTTTACAAACTTTTAGGCTTCATTGTGAATATGTTTCTTGTATTTTTTCATCCTAAATCACAGGGAGGAAAGCAGTCTGTAGAATGTGATCCGACATGCCTCCTTACCGTTGTTTGTGAGCATGGAGTCATGAGGGATGTTTTAAGGGTGATAAATGCCGGATAATGCCCCCAGGCAGTGAAGGCATCACTTTGGTTCAACAACCAAGTAGGATTATAAAATCCTACGCCTCATCACTTTACGGAAGTAAAATGATGAGCACATCAACACCTCAGAGTATCCTGTGAGAAATCACAGGTGATGCATTTATTTTGTTGGACTATTTTGTTTCCATTGATACCTGAGACAATAGCATCTTGTAAAAAAAGATATAAGTCACAGTAATGGATCAAGGGAGGTGTTCGCCTGCCCTGCTTACTACTTATCTCTAAATGTGAGATATCATAGTGTGTGATAAGAATCTTTTATTTTTTTATTTTTTTTTATTGCAGTCAAACTCATCCCTGGTCCACACCAGTTACTATATTAGCACGGCCCTGCTACCCTGTGATTTTGCTTAGTTTTTACCCCAAACTTTTTGTCCCATGAAGATTCCTTGAAAATCTCTTTTCTTAAATACCAACCTTCTACATGGCTGACCGGTAGACTTTCCTGATTTTCTATCAAGTATTCTTTAATGTAATCTGAGTCAAAATCTAACCTTTTTTATACTTTTAAAAAATCCCAATTTTCTCAGTACCTTTCTGCTTTTCAGATCAGAAAATGCCCCGGATATGCAAATGCATGCCAATTATGTGCCCTGTACCTATATACCAAGTTAACAGTTACTCAGTGCTTGTAGACGTAGGTCATTCTGCATCCTTTAACTAAATTAAACGAGTGCCTTCTGCAAAGATTCAAGAGATTTGCACCAAATCTTATAATATAGCTTTTCCAAAGACAGAAAAAGCAATGCTACTTGCAGCTTTTCCTGCTTTCAGGAATGCACTGCCTGTGAATGCTGGTATGTGAAATTGACCCTTTAGAATCAAATCATAGAAATGACTTGAAAGATTGATATTCTATTTAAAGGACAGACATTTGCAGGAGGCAGAGTGCTGCAGGGCTTCACCTTTGAGTCCCTGTTTGCTTCATCTTTTCTGGCCTGTGCACATTTATAGACAAATCTTTGATTGACAGGGCGACACTCAGACTGTCAGAATCCTTAACAGCGATATGCTCCTTTATATTGCTAGATTTCAGATCTCTCTACTGGTTGACCCTTCCATCTCTTCCTCTTTTCCCTTCCTGTATCCCTCCTTCATTGAGCTCGCACATGCAAAGACCCACCTCTTCCTGTCACTTTGTGGTTCTGCACTTCATTGCCTGCCTGATGACAGTGCTGACATGGTGCTCCATGCCCCCTACCCACCACTCCTGCATTAGCCATGACAGGTGTGTGTGTGTGTGTGCACATGAAGGCGTGTGTGAGTGTGACTGAGAAAGAGAGAGCCGCCTGAGAAAGAAAAAAAAAAAACCAGAGAAAAAAACCTCCGGACTATTTACCACCCCAGTTAATGTGTGTATGGGGGGGCGCCCTTTTCCTCTGCAGCGCAAACACACTTTAATGTGATCCGAATGTGAATCCATGCTCTAATTGTGTGTCAAGTTTTGCATAGGCCAACTCCACTGCCACACTGGCCCTTCTGCAGTTCCATTAGCCCATCCCCTGTTCCACCGAATCAAATTGTCACTCTGCAAACCTCCCCCTGAGCCCTACATCCCCCATCCATACTCCATGTCACTCTATGCAAAACAGTCTTTCCCTTTGGATGTCTACCGCCTCAGTGGAAGATGGTGGATCCGTGCCGTGCTTTGGCTTAAGTCGAGCACATTTGGAAGTTAGAGATGCCAGTTGTGGAATAACTATGCTGAAGCTGTACTGTAGCTCATTGCTGGAGTTCAATCAGGGCACTGGAGGCCATACTGGGTCTTTCAGCTTCCCATCAGGACCCCCCCCCCCAACACACACACACATACACAATGTGAAGGATGTGCTTTGTGCTCAGCTCCACTCGGGGAGCTTGTAACAGTACATCGACTTTCAGCGCACCACATATGAGACGCACTGCTCCCGCTTCAAATGTCAGTCTCTGCAGTAAACTGTTGAACTGTGGGAGGCTCCGACTCATTACAAATAAATGACAATGTATCAGAAAGTAGAACATTGCAGTGGTCCGCAGAGATCGCATCTATTTTTGCACATGCATAGATTTTCCTGGCACCTGACTGCTGTAACAAACATATTAATCACTGTGCATTGTTTCATCCATTAATAACATTCATTGAATGTGTTGAAAGCAAATCCAATAAGTGGCATTGTTTTCTTCAAGTCATTGAACCTGTTTACATGTGCGACAGGTGCGTGAATATGTTCTGTATTCTTATGTTTTTCAAGTAAAAAGTAGACTGGATAACCTCTTGTCCTTTATCTGATGATTGGCAATAATCTATTATCAAGTTTCCCCCAATAAGCCTTTTTCTTACCGACAAGTATCCGTTTTCTTACATCAGACTTTGCAGTTTTACATCTGTACGTGTGTAAACAAAACACAACAGAGGGAAGTCACCACAGGGTAACCACAGGGCATTGATGCATAACCAAGGCCACCGCTGTTTCTTTCCTTGCAGAGAACAAACTGAGAACAGCAGTAACCTGCATTTTGCTGACATACAAGTTACCAAATTAGCAGAAGTAGCTGTGGAGCAACCATTGACGCTGCAATATCTACAAAAAAAAACACACAGTTGGGGGTTTTGAAAGTAAAATGAAATTTAAAAGTTATTTCATCACATATGTAAATAATTCTCCAAAAGAAACAATATGTTATTCTGCCAGGATTTTTTTTTTGATGACTGCATTTCCATGCTGGAATTGCATACAACTGAATACAGTGTTTCCTCGTTAATCGCAGAATTTATGTTCTAAAAATAATCAGGGATATTTGAAATCAATGAAATAGGATTATAGATGTTTTAAGGCTGTAAAACTCCTCACTACACACACTTTTCTCAAACAGACATAAAACATATTGACACATTAAACTCTTATTTAAACTCTTAAAGTTAAATTTTTTTGCATAAGAATAGATCAAGTGTTAAAGAATAAAAAAAAAAAGATCTGCTCGCGATTGAAGAGTTATGCTGATTTGGCAAACCGATAATATTCTGTACAGGAGACAGGATGGGGGAGATTGATTGAGTGGGAACTCTTATCCCATTGTTTATGCTACGTACATCTTTATGCCTTTTATGTGATTCAATTCTGATGAAAACAAGTGCATTGTTGCATCTATCTCTTTCTGAAGGACAGGTTGAAACCAGATGTGCAGAAAACAATCTAGGTTGCGTAACTTTCTTTCGTAACTCGCTCTTGTGTCAGGAACAAGGAGGACAGAGCAGATGTCACTGATTGGACAACACAGGGGGACGCACACAGCACAACCAGTGAGAACACAAGCCTCACCTCCATGACACCTCCAGGTTTGAGTGTGAAACTAGCTGTTTACTGCTTTTACTATGTGTGTGTATGCAGACAGGAAACGCCCCTGCAGTCATATAATCTCCCTAAATTTTACTGGACTTTGTTCATTCAGCAATGCAAACTTTGATCCAACTTTTAATAACTTTTAATGAACTGATCAGGAGTTTTTGTCACTCAATCACTTATCAACTAACTCAGGGAGGCTAGTAAGGAGCTACTTAAACAATAGAGAAAGGTTTGCAACCAATCAAAACACAATTTGCTGAAAAAGTAAATAAAAAAATGCTAAATTGCATTAATAAAAATCAGACAGGTGTACTGCAATATAGTGAGGGACCACTGTACACTGAATTCTGTGGACATGCAAACTTTCTAATTGTTGGATTTTTCATATAAGGTCATCCTCTGAATGCTAATAAGGCCTTTTATTTATGTAATAAAAAATATGGAGCTGAATTGAAATCATCCTGTGGAGCAATTAAGCCATTTGTGATTTGTTGCCATTTATTGCAGATTTAAAGAAATGCATGCAACTTTCTGATCCACAAACTAAACACAAGTAGCAGCAAGTTTGGCAAAGGTGAATAATATCATAGCTGGATATACGAATGCAAGAATCGGCACTCGTGCAGCTTTTTAGTCTGAGCATCCGAAGGAAAAGTAACTCGTGTACATTTTCTTTCTTCAACTCATCTGTTATTGTCTTTGCTCAGTGCAGAGACACACTCAACAGGGTTGTCAGTCTGCTTTGCTCACATCTGTTGTGTTGTACTGGTAAATTTCCACTCACTTTAAACCAAACAATATACTCTCAGCTGAGACTCACGCTGTGAGAATAGTTGGCAACTGTTTTAGGAGTTGGGAAAAAAGATGTGGGCCAACAAAGTTATTTTCTCAGCAAATCCACTCATGCATGATTCTGTCATCCTCAGTGGATTGTGTTTGGTGAGTTTTACTGTAATGTGTTTAATTCCCAGAATTCACTAACAAGCAGATATTGTTGTCTCCTTGCGATAATTTGTGGTCATTTATTTGGACAAGAGTTAGGAGATTACACTCGTTTTCCAAAGAGGAAAGACTGGCAAAGCTGCATTTTGATTGGTTAAAAAGTATGAGGAAACTACCTTTAGCCTAAATGCTTTGGACACCGATGGAGCCAGACTCTTTTCTCTAGCAATAGACAAAGATCTGAATTCTGATGAGTTTTTTTATACCTCAAAGAAGGTATTTGGTGTTTTGGTTTGGAGCCCAGAGCATCCATTTCTTTTTCTCTCCTTTTTCTTTCCTTCCTGTGAAATTTCAGATATGTAGCCTTCCTTGCCTTCTCTGAGGAGATACCTTTGCTTCAAACAGCTTCTAGATCTCAATGTCTTTGAAAATGCAACCATTGTGGACTCCAAACTTACCCCCCTCCTTTACTTTATGATTTAATGGGAATGTGGTTTATTCAATTGGGGAGGGGGGACTTGAATGCTGCTCATATAGGCATGCAAACACATTCAGTGCATGGACGTACACAAGAAATACAGTAGAAAGAACAAAATACACATGGAGGTTTTGCAACCAATCATGGCTCAAGACATTTTCAGAGATAGTTTAATCCGATTAAGTTAAATTGTATTTATATAGCCCAATATTACAACATAGTTGTCTCAACGGGCTTCATACCGGTTATTTTATTGGAACGTAAAATCTGTCATGACATGCAATTGGTAATTGATAACTTTACTAAACCTTTAGATTGTCCTGGCCCATGGAGGGTCATAGAGAAGAGTGGCGGCATCAAAAGGGGATGTAGGCCTGTCTTGCAGTTCCCTTAAGCTGCGTTTAAACGGTACTCTGCAATGCGCATTCGAGCAGCCACCTCCAATGACAAGTCTGTGTAAACGTGCATGAATGCACGTTTTTGGCTTCCGTGTTCAAAACTATCATATTCATACATAGCTATGCAAGTTTTTATGATAGTTTTCAGTCTCTATATACAAAACGCATGGTTGTTGCAAATTAAACTTGGTCAGACTATGACCATTTAGAGAATAAGATTGGGTAATGATGTGTGGATGGCATCTCTTTCAATTCATGGAAGTGCCAACCATTTGAAAATTGATCATGGAGGAGAAATCAATACCTGCGGTTTGTGCCCAGCTGGAATTTCACGAAACCAAGTCTGTCTTGAGGCGGAATAGAACTTTGGAAGAAAAAGCCCGGAGCGATATTGGTGAGATTTGAACCACTTTAACATTTTGCATCAAGCCTCTTCCAACTGTAGGTGGCAGACCTGCGCTAGTAAACAGTAGAAAAAGAAAAAGATTCCCCTCCCTGCTTGTTCAGTGTGAACACCATGGGATAAATGCACTTTCAAGAACGAACGTCACATGCCTAGTGTGTCCATAGCTTCACAGTCTTGTTATGAAAATGGAACATGCCATTGTGTGGTACTTATAAGGCTGCGCAAACTCTTGACATTTAGGAGATCCTGCCATATGGTGCCCTTACATCACACACTAGTCATTAAGGTGGAAGTACTATCCTCTTACTGACCTTGTGTCAAAGCCTGTGAGGTGCCTGCACCAACTTTGTCTAATTTCCTCATTTCTATCAGTAAGGCTGCACCACAGGGAGCACAGACGTATCACATGATTAGTCCCTACAGGACCCTTGGACAATCCACAGGACTTTGGTAGGGTCAAAAACCGTAATTTCACCTAATTCACCTTTACTTTACCCTGATACAACCTGTCCCTCCCAGCATGCCCATAGAAAAAGTGCGCATGAAGGTTTTTGCTTTGCAGGCTTGCAGAGTGGTCTACAACCTTGATATTTCATGCTGGCCACCTGTGTTTCCCCCCTACAGGTTTGCCCGTTTTATGCCAGCAGATAGCCCCTTTCCATCCATTAGGGCGGTTGTGACTAAGGCGTGAAGTCTGACGCTGAGGACTCTTCTTCAGAGGTTACTCAGCTGCCACACACATCAGTTTAGAATACCTGGCTTCCTGAGGACTTCACTGAGGTGACCTAGAGGAGACAACAGGCAAAGCAGGGAAACCCATTTTTCAGGTCCTGGAGACACCGGTGGCCACCTTTGAGTGGAGGGACCTGCTGTCATAGAGAGTGTTTTAAAAGAAAGAGCTGTTTTTGAAATGCTGAAGTATAATTACAAACAAGGCGACTGAGTGATTCCCTGAGGTCCTGCATAAACACTTAAAGTGCCAGCATCATTAACCATCGCTGTATGTCTGACTCCTGTTTTATCAAGCCTAATTCACAAAGAACCGCAACAGTCTGGAGAGTTAATGTGATTTAAAAATCTGCCTACCACACTTGTACTGTATAAACATTACTCAGTGTAGATGCAGTCACTGATTACATTTTTTTGTCATTGTGCTGTTAAATGATGTTGAAGATTTGCACATTTTTGTTTTTAATGTTGTGCTCATATCCTCATTTAACCTCTCATTTTTCCAGCCTGAACAAAAATCACTCCACTCTACAAATAATGGCTTATTGCAAATTTGTCCTGATAATTATACAGACATTTCAAGTGTTAAAGGGATGCCCATTAATGTGACGCTCTGGCATAAATTAATCAAAGGCGGACAGTCAGGCTGCTGTCTTTAATGCTCCATGTGCTGTCAGTCTCCTTCATTCGTAACAATCTTTATGCAGCACATTAAAAATAATATCTTCAGTTATGAGACATGCAGGATGGCTCAGGTTGTTTTTCAGGTTAACCTGCGTCTGTTGGCCCTCTGGGCCAGTGACTTTCAACCTTGAAGCTACAGTCACACAGAGCATGTGACGCACATTTGAGAATGCTATAAACACGTATTCTTGAACGCGAATGTTGCCCACATTGTTCATACTGAACAAGCAGGAAGGGGCTTCTTCTGTCAGGAACTGGTGGTGGAGGACCCAAAATGGAGGAGACAAGGCGTGGTGACAGAAAATAAAACATTTACCGGTAATTAACAAACTGAAAAAGACAAACCCCATGGTGCAACAAAAAAGTGACACAACAGAACAGATGAACTGACAAGGATACCCTTAAAAGCAGACACTTAGGCTGCATTTACACTGCAGGTCTTGATGCCCAAATCCGATTTTCTGACTATATCCGTTTTTTTTGACGACCTGCTTACATCATCTTTTAAAAGTGACCCGTATCCGATTTTTGCATTTACACTATACAATGCTGAAACTATCAAACGTAGATGTTCTGAGGACTACGTCACGTAGAAGCATTTCCGCGGACCTGAGCACTGACCGCACGGATTTAAAAAATTATGTGCGAGCAGGACCTTAATAATAATCATAACAGTAATAAAAGCACATTTAGAAGTTGTGTATTGGTCCAAACGGCAAAGTTTAGCATGGCGAAACCCTCCCCTTTTTGTTGTGTTTTTGTTTTTTGTGTGACTGCGGTTGTCATGGAGGCAACAAGGCGACGGAGGGAGGCGTTGCCTTGGGCGCTCCTGGATGAGTAAAAAAAAGGAGGGCTGCTCGGCCGGCTTATGTGCTCTCTCTGAGCTTTGAATGAGGAAGTGCTTACAGACATTGTGCTGTACTAACAGTTTGATCCAAGCAAAGAAATAAACGGCTTCTAGTCTGTTCCAGAGTAATGGTTTCCCGCTTCATTAGTAACCGTTTGCGTCCCGACCGGGACTGGACCGGAAATAACAGCGGTTTCTGACTACGCCTGAGGCTGAAAGGTAACACGCTGATGGGGCTCCAGCTGTCCTCGAACAGCAAAATCAGCACACAAAAGCACCTGTAATAAGTCATGTGATCTCATGAGTTGATGTCACTGACGTACGACTCGCATTTACTGGGGAATATCCGATCTGTCTGCTTACATGGAACACGCAAATGCTCGTATCCGATTCGTATCCGATTTATTTCCACATATGAATGGGGGCCTGAATCCGATCTGAGAAAAACGGAATCCATGTGCTTTTGTCCTGCTTACACTTTCACCGGGCATATCCGATCTGTGCCACATGAGAGGAAAAAAATCGGAATTGGGTCACTTGAACCATGCAGTGTAAATGCGGCCTTAAATAGGCTGAGGGCAATTAACTAAACTGGATCATGATGAACCTTGAACCAGTGTGACTGAGGGCAACTCAGAACATGACCAAAAACCACAGAGACAAAACAAAACCACAGAACCCTGACATCTTCTTCTTCTTCTTTTTCTACTGTTTACCAGTGCATGCCTGCTGCCTACAGCTGAAAGACTTGGTGCAAAACATCAACATTTGGCACTTCTGTAAATTAAAAGGGGCACCATCCGTACATCACTAACAAATCCCGAGTCCATGACTGGTTTGCCTTTTAACGTGCATCCAATGGCCACGCGTTCTGAATATAGAGCCCTGTGTAGCTGTATGTGAACGAAAAAGATTGGAACGCAGAAGCTCAAATGCGTCTGCATAGACTTTTCATTAAAAATGGTCGCTTGAATTCCTGTTGCCGACGGCGGTGGGACCATCGCTTTACTGTTTTGTGTATCTTATTTGACATTACATGCATATGCTGCCACTTGTGTGTTGATTTTTTAAAGGCCTTAAAACAAAAAACAAAAGAGGTTGTTAGTATTGGAATAATTTTAACTCCTAAAAAAATTCTGCTTTTTTTTTCTTTAACCCAGTTATTTAAAACATCTCTCTGTGACCATCTGTGCCCTGACAGGAAAACCACCCCAAACATGTTTCATCTTTTAAAATTATACTTTTAAAAATGAACCAACACATCTTTAATTTTTGCTGAAGGGGTTTTGAAGTCTGATCTTCCAGCTCTGCTGAGACATCTTTAACGTTCCAAGAAATACAATTAGTATGACATTTGTCTTGTTTAGAAAATTCCCAAAATTGAAACACAAATAAAAAAATACAACTACTTAAGTGCAGCCATTCCAGTGACTACAGGGAGGAGATTTAACTGTCCAGATGAGGAATGCTTTGCTAATATGACAGACATATTACCCGTAACGATCCACCAGACAAATGATGCAGCAGCCGATTCAATTTAACATCTACATTAGCGCTGTGATGTGATTTAGGGGATGCATGCGCACTCATTTTCCACCATGGACATATACACACACTCTGCAGTCACTATCAGCACAAACACACACCTCCTTTCATGTCCGTTTGGTAACATGTGAAATGTAAAACACACACATGCATGCACGCACACACACATATACACACAAACACACAGTGGGCTGTCACAAACTTTGAGCTGCAAGAATAAATCAGATATTTCCATTCTGTCAAATTTTTGTTTCTCAAATCACACATCTAATAAAAATATCTACATCTAAAATCAGGATTCGGGTACAGAAAGTTCCAATCATTGATTCTTAAGTTACTTTTAGCTTGAGTCTTTTCTTTTTTTTTTTTTTTTTTTTTTAGCATTCACACAACTGTGAGTGAATCTCAGGTAAATATCAGCTCATATTTTACTTTTAAGTAAGTAGGAGAGTTTAAATAAAGGGAACATGGGACATTAGTGCAGGTTTACTCTGTGCCAACATCCTCAGAGGTGAATTTGTGATAAAGACCTGCAGCTCTGCAGAATATGTCCATGAAAATTACACTTTTTTTCTTCTTCTTCTTTTTGTGCCTAAAATAGCATATTTATAATTAAAGGATTACTGGGGGTGTTTTTAAAGTATTTTAGATGATGACTGGAGTGGGACTTTACCCCCCCCCCCAAAATAGTTTTTGTATTATTCAAGAGCAACTCACTGAAAAAAACCTAAAGGTGTTCACAGATGTATAGGTAGAACATATAAATTGAAGCACAGCAAAAATCAGGATCAATGTGTTGCTGGATGGTTTTACACAAAACACAAAAAAATCCCCAACCCGTTTTCTGCTGCTACAATACAATAAATTAAGTTCAGTCAAAAATGTAAAAGTTAACTCACTAAAATATTCAATGAATTTTTCTGATTTTGTTCAGTGCACATTTGTTGTGTAAAAAAGTGTGATTGACAAATGTAAATACATTAATGAAACCCCTTCTCCACACTAATGCACGAGGCAGCGAGCAACGAGGCCCTTCAGCTTTCACCTGTTTCAGAGCTGGGATGCTTAAAGTGAGCGAGGAAACGTAAAAAAAAAAACAAAAAAAAAAAAAAACGTTGTCTTGCCATAAATACTAAAATTTCATCAACTGTACTTGACATGTTGTAAACAAAACACCAATTTCTTGTGAGTACTTTTATTCCATGTTCTTCTGCGCTCTGGCACCCTCCCTCTCTCGCATTTCCAGCTGTGAGATTGCATCTCCAGCGCAGATTCTCTCACTGTGAAGCACATGTGTGAGCAGCAACTGTGGAAAAAGTCTGGTCCACAATTGTCCGCACATTCTCCAGATTGAAGTGCCTAATCCTGTGACCCACTTAAATCCAAGATGACTCAATATGACTCTGACTGCAGCTTGCTTTTATTTATAAGTCGATAACACTGCCTGGGGGGGGATGTTTAGTCGGGCTTGCTGGTCAAAGGTTACCTAAAGTGTGGATGGTCTGAGGGACAGATGCCCCTAAATACTTGGTTAAAAATGGAAAAAAAAGTAAAATATTTATCATTTTTAGCTAAATTGATGCCCCTTTTATTAAACTAATATTTACTCAAAAAGTAAAGTGAAGAAATAAAGTAATGTCTTAGAAATAAATGTAGTCTTGATGATATTTTTCAAAATCATCAAGTTTCACCACAGATGATTTCTCTTTTTGAGCTTTTCGTGTGGCTGAAGGATTTTATTTACCATAAGAGGTAAATTCAATGGAAGACAGGATTTTTTTGGCAGATTTTGAGAAACACAGAGAGCAATCTTTGCTGTCTATTTTTCACCTCAGCGTTTTCTCAGCAGCCCAGGCGTGAATTGGTCCTCCATCCACCCATCCTGTCAGCCAGACTTCGCTATTCTTAGTTGGTGTGTCTGCCACCAGCGTCCCTGCGGACGCCGTGCCTTCAGACAGACAGTCCCATCTGACAAACACTTCTTACCTCCCATACAGGCAGGACGGATTAAATTGGTCATGGTGGAATTCAGCCGGATTGTGTTTAATTAACACCTGATGTCATTCTATAAGAGAAGCTCTGAGACATAAACATCCTCAAGTTCCCATTTGGTTCATCGGAGTGATATTCGATGACAAAGAGCAATATGGAAACTGTCTGCTGTGACAGCAAGTCAGACGCAAACAGCAAGGAAAGCAAGCGAGTTGTGGTTTAACTTTTTAACCTGTTTATTTTTATAAGTTATGTAAATGTGACCAAAACACTCACAAAAACAGATTTCTTGGATGGTTAAGCTTTTACCTGCACAGTTTTTCCACTTACTGAAGGTTGAAATGCATATTTTGTTATTCTTTGTTAAAAGAAAATCTCTTTAATAAAATCTCATGTGAAAATAACAAATTAGAAATATTTTTTTTTCCTTTTTACAATGTAATACAAAGGCATTATTGTGTAAATTTATCTTAAAGGGTGTTGTATAAAGTATTTAAAGTACAACTTTTTTATCAAACAAATTCCTAAAAATGTATAATTTATAAAACTATTTTTTTTTCTTACTTCCGGCAAGACTTTAAAAAATGTATGATACACTTAAGGTCTGTTCTTTTGAAATAAAGATTTATATATTTAATATTAAATCTAATTTAATTTAATAGTTAATAGTTTAGTTTACTTTTAAATACAAGCTTCCATATAGCAAGTTTTTAGTATCCACCACTTATTTTGGGTCATATTTATTTACAAGTTTGTCATTTTTTTTGGTCAATTCTTAAAAGTTTTTGATTCTTAAAGTATCAAGCAATGGAAAGAAATAGGCGGACAAAAAAGGCAAAAGCCTGTGACTCTGAGACTGTTCCATTCTTTGCTCTGGCTGTGCCAGCTGCTCCTCCCGTGACTTCCTCAGGTGGACAGACTTCATAACCGGGATGAGAGGAGAGTGCAGATGGCAGTGAGGGGCTGACAAAAACTCCACATTAGAGACCGTCCCTGACCCGGACTGCTTTGTGAAAAGCAGGAACAAAGAAATAAGCCGGTACAAAGTAGGAAAAGAGATGGCAGAGAGTGGGGACAGGTGGGAGGACAAGGGAGGAGAAGCTGCGGAGGGGGGAAGGCAGAGCAAACGAGGAAGTGAAGGAGTGAATCGGGAGAGTGACTTGACACAGATGATCCCCGGGGTTGTGTGTGTGTGTAATGAGCATGGTGGGCTGTTGAAGCGCTCATGTTGAAAACCTGAAACAGAAGAAACCGCAGTGTGGATGGAGGAGAGGAAGGAGTCGTTACGGACACAACAACACATTCAGAGCAGATGTAGACAAGTCTATGTGCGTGCACACACAAGCGCACGGCCCTGGTGATTCAGTGAGCCGAAACTGTCACAGTGAGAGAAGGCTCTGTTGGGTTCCAAGCTGTGTCCCCGAGGATTAGAAAAATGCTTGTGGCATTCAAAACAAACACACACACACACATACACGCACACCTTCATGCAGCAAAACAGTCACACTGTGGTTCATAGAAAGATTCAGCAAAATCTTGCACATGAAAAGAAGGAAAATTGCTTAAAATAACACCACAGTGCTACTCATAACACCAAATTCGTCGCTTCTACAACAGCAAGAAAGTCATTTTATGTTAACACACACATTTTACACAGATTTAAACAAACCCTTTCTTTATTCATTTTTTAAAGAATACGCTGTTTGACTTTCAACATTCAAGCATTTTTAGTGCACACCTGACAAATGTTTTTTTAATCAATTGAAATGGTTTTTTTTTTAATCAATTGTGGTCTCAGTTAAAAATTAGTAAAACTTTTCCAAAACGTTCACATTTGTTTTTGCCAAGAACCATTGCTTCAACAAAATTCTAAACTCCTGCAGACAAGTTTCCTTACATGGTTAGTTTGAATTATAAATGTTGAAAAATGTAATCTCACTGGCTACTTTATTAGGCACACCTGTCCAACTGCTCATTAACACAAATTTCTAATTAGCTAATCACATGGCAGCAACGTAATGCATGTATGTAGACATGTTCCAGACGATCTCATGCTGTTCAAACCGAGCATCAGAACGGGAAAGAAAGGGGACAAAAGTGACCTTGAACCTGGAATGGCTGTTGGTGCTGGTCTGAGTATTTCAGAAACTGCTGATCTACTGGGATTTTCACCCACGACCATCTCTAGGATTTACAGAGATGGGTCTTAAAAAAAAAAGAGAACATATCCAGTGAGCTACAGTTCTGTGAGCGGTCCGAGTAGAATGGCCAGACTGGTTCCAGCTAAAAGAAATGCCACAGTGACTCAAATAACCACTGGTTACAACACATAACAGCTTTCTTAGCTATATGTCATTGTTTCTATTGTCAGATTGACACAGTCGACCTCAACTTTTCAACTCTGTTACATACAGAAAATATATTTAATATTGTTTGGGGAAAATGAACAATTGTCTTGGAAAACTATATTGATTACTTGTTTTCTTCATGCCATATGATGTGCCATATTCTTATAGAAATGTGGCTACTTTTAGCTAAAATGTTCAACCCCATAACAAAAAACAAACAAACAAAATTCATTTTTCATAATTTAACTAAAATAAAATGTACTTACGATAGGTTTTATTACACAAGGGACAGATAATTACCAAAGATTTGCAAGAATTTGTTTCAAGAAGCTTATATTAAATATACAGAAGTTGGATTATCCTGTTATGGAATTAAATCTAAAACAAACAACGTCATTTTTAAGAATTTTAAGGATTTCATGCCTAAGGTGGGAAAAAATATTTTCTGTGAGGTTCAACTAGTCCCTTTACAGATGCAATGTTCTGAAACATAATTTTTTTGCGGTATAATTTTTTAGAAACCAGATAACTCAGATGACTCGATAAATATATATTCATCACAGTGTGAAATCTGCCATCCAGCTGATCTCTAAAAACATCTTGTCATGTTGGCACTTTAGCCTCTTTTTGTGTTCATATTACCTTGGTTGGTGACATTTTATTTTGTTTAGCAGCAAACAAACTCAAAGACTTCCCATTAATGCTGTGTGCACATTATCCCCACCTGTGGATGACAAACAGAGGCGCCTCACTGCATCACATCATGAGACAACGCCAGCAAACCAATATGCTAGAAAAGAATTGTAGCTGTTGAGCACCGGGAACCATTAACACATTTCTAAAGGCTGAACATTGAAGTGTTTGATAAATACACTTAAGCACAATGATCAGAACACTTAGGAAGGAGAATGCTTTCTCCATCGTTTTTTTTCAGAATAAAAGCCTAAAAAGTGAGGAGAGAGCCAATTCTCCCAAACCTGTGGAGACCTTTGGTCTGATTACACTTAGATTTTAATGTTATAAGTATCTCTGTTGTGTTTGAAGAAAAAAGTGGAGGATTGTATGAACATCTGAAAACCAAAAAGTATCATGTTTTGTTCCTTTAAAAAAATGTATTTGAAGAAACACAAATACATTATATGTTATATCCATAAATACATCAATTTTTAAATTAACTGTGAAAAATCAACTTTAAAAATACTAGATTATCTCAGCAATTGCAAATAAAAAGACTAAGAAACAAGATATTTTTCAGAGGCTTGTCCCTGCCAATTGTCACACTATTCCTGACTGTTTGACATTGTTTTAAGTCTGTGCTGCGAGGTTTGGGACTATTGCAGGACCTGAATGGGTGGGGCTCTGTCGAAAGGGTCTTTCAGAGGGACTCCACACGCCACATTCAGTTTTCATGTATAGGGACTAAAGGCTCTGATATTACACTGACCAAAAATATAAACGCAACACTTTTGTTATGGCTCCCATTTTTTATGTGAACTCAAAGATGTGAAACATTTTCCACATACACAAAATAACCAATTCTCTGAACTATTGTTCACAAATCTGTCTAAATGTGTGATAGCGAGCACTTCTCCTTTGTCAAGACAATCCATCCCACCTCACAGGTGTGCCATATCAAGATGCTGATTTGACAGCATGATTATTGCACAGGTGTGCCTTAGACTGGCCACAAGAAAAGGCCAGGTGGTGAGTTCATAATAAAGTGTAATGCTGCCTCTAATAAGGGAAGCGAATGGAGTTAAAAACTATCCTAAAGCGCAGACTCAAAATCTTCAAACAAAAAAAGAAAAGAAAAGTTTGTTTCTCTGTTTCAGAGGGTAAACATTAATACCAGAATCCGACCGTCTTTGCAGTTTTTGATAAAACAGTAACTTCACCTCCCCCAGCTCCTCATCAATTATTTTACCTTCTGAACAGACAACCGCTCACAATAACTTTGCAACATTTCCAAGGTTGAGAATTGAAAAGGAATCGTGTCTGTGTTCATCCAAACACTGATGGATGGTGAGATGTCTTTTCTCTTGTTCTGCTGACAGCATGTCAGCCAGGGTTCACTGCTCATGGAAATTGCAGACATGTGAATGCATGTGTGCATGAACACACCTATGTGTGTGTATGTGTGTGTGAATATTGTTGATCAGTCCACCTTGTACTCCAAGACATTTCTTTCCGATGTTGCACTTAAGAACCAACCTGGATGTTTGTCACTCTGCTGATCGATCAGGTGTGTGTAAGTTGTGTGCTTTCAAGTGAAAAGGTCATCTTTCTTTGACTGGATCGGTCTGCCAGTTAGTTCACCTACATTTACCATTTGATAACATATGTTTATCCATCCATCATCTTCCACTTATCTGTGGTCGGGTCACAAGGGAAGTAATCCAAGTAATAAAGACTTCCTTCTCTCCAGTCACCTCTCTTGCTCTTCTTGGGGGACCCTGGGGTGTTCCCATGCCAGCAGAGAGAGGAAATTTCTCCAGCTCATCTTTGGTCCACCACAGGGGGTCTACCCATCTTGACGTGCTTATGAGAGCACCCCAGGAAAGAGTCTGAGAGCCAAAATGTCCAAACCAGCTTAGCTGGTCGAAGCTGAAAACATTTGCATTCCATCTTAAAAGACCAAATCAAAGCTTTTTTTTGAAGAATTTCAACATTTTCACTGCAGCACATACATTTATATCCAGTAGGAAACAATACCTTCTTATTATTTAACATGTAAAGTATCGCAAAGATTGCCATGCTTGTGGAATAATGAGAATGTGCAATCCTAGACTGGTCAAAGTGGTAAGAAAATACAGACGGATGGATGGACGGATGGATGGATTTTGTTATATTATGAACTTGGGTTAATAGTTCTTGTATGCTTACCTAGAACACTTTTTTTTGCCAGTTTCTTTAGCAACAGTTCTTTTCCTCTGTGCAAAATCATATTGCTGAGTGCTGTAAACAAACTTGTCACTTTTCTGATTTTTGAATGGACAGAATGTTCAACAGCTGAAACTACAGCAGCAGTCTTTTCCAATTTTCGTCTTTTCTTGAGACACACTAAATTTTCCCCTGACCTGTTCAGAAAAGCTGAGTGTTGCGCATATTTCTGTAACTGTAGCTACGCTTATCCTGGTGGAGAAGCTGTGTTGAAGCGTCTGCAGCAACCAGGCCAAAATAGTGTATTTGCACAGTTAAACCTGCGTTTACACACATATGACTGGGATCCATGCGTGTCATGTGCTTAAATGTTGTAAAATCTAGACAGAGGGTGGGTTGTCACAGAAGCTCCAACCTTTATTAAATAACTTATTCTGGAAGCACAACCTCATACTGTACAAGCATGTGTGAATAAGAATAACTCTAAAAACCTTTTCAAAAGGCAACATATTTATTTTTTTAATGTATTTTTAGGCAGGTCGTTTTAGTTGCGCTTTGTCAGAAGCATCTTGTTTCTGGTTTCTTCTTTTAAACTCACCTGATCTGAATTTTCTTTTTTATAAGGGCCTCTTAAGAAACCGTCATGGTTTCTCTGTAACAAATATTAACCGTTCTTCCTTGCATAGTCCATGTAATGTAATGCAAATGTTACTGGAAAACCGTAAAGGTTCTTTCAGTCTTCAACAATCAGCATTTAAATGCTATTATGAACAGGTCCAAAGACCAGGCCAGCCAGAAAAAAAAACTGTTGGCTCTTAGTGATTTATATAGCTTTATATAACTTGATTTGGCTGTTGGTAAGTATTTAAAAAAATACTAATCAACAAGGATTTTCCCACATAAATCTTTTTTTCTGACTTCTACCTTTTGATCTGTAAGTAGATTGCAGCAAACAAAACACCAATGGCCTACATTGTGTATCTGCCAGGCATACATATTTTGTCCCAAGACAGCTCTGTGACTATAGACATTAAGCCCTCATACTGTCAAATCCTGTGCATTGTTCCCTCATTGGGGGGTTGGGGCTACGTTTCATAAATAACCTGCGATAGGTAAAATCTGCAACGTAGGATTACAGATGTTTTAAAGCTGTAAAACCCTTCAATTCAAACTTTATATATTTTCTCCAACAGACATGCACATTTTCACACTTTTACCTTTAGCTTAAAGTTCAAATTTCAAACCTTCATAGAAAAAAAAGTCCAGTATTATAGAATGACACAAAGATCTGATTGCGATCAAAGGATTACGTAACTTTGGAAAGCTGAACGCAGTCTGTACAGGGGACACGGCACAGAGGGGATTGATTGATGAGGTCAGGAGCTAATCAGGACGCAAAACAGAGTACGCTGTAAAAAATAAATAAATAAATAATTAAAGGATGCTAAGTCGCAACAAAAACAGCGAGACAGAAAAAGATAAACTGTGATATAGCGAGGGAACAGAGTATGTTTCAGTTGCCATATTGGATGGAACCATCAACTGTGTTAGACTTTACTGAACTGCTTAAAATGTCTCTAGGAAAGATGATCGAAACTTTCATCTCTTTAGGAAATCAAGAATTTAGCAAAGTTTCTATCAGGGTTTCCTTCACTACGCTGTAATGCATCCATCCAGTATAGCTGCCTTTGAAGTCATATGTACGCCCTCTTTGTTCTGGAGAATTCCTTTAGGCTGGTGAGAACAAAAAGGAAGGTGTCAAACTCTTGTCCTGCCTGTCTAGATCGCATTTGGCACATTATTATTAAACAGATCAGAACAACAACATGGGTAAAAAAATTAATATCCAGCTTCAGCTAAATACTTAAAAAAAATAAACCTTTAATCGCATTCATAAAGGAAAAGTTACATCAAATTTGTCAGGAAGTTTACTACCCCGTTACAACTAAAGTCAAATCAAAGACCAAAGAGCAAAAGTGACCTGTTCTATCAGATCATCTTGATTGTATGAAAAACACTAATGCATGTGTTTTTCCAGTCACTGGGGATGGGGTGGGGGGTGGGGGGGTCTAGATAAGACTCGAGGTAGAAGTTTGAATCCGTCATTAGCAGCAGCAGTCGTCTACTGCCGTCTGCCAGCAGAGAAGTATCTTCAGCAGCTCAGGAAAATCAGGAAATCATTTATTCCCCAGGCTATTAGGCTGTGAAACTGTTCCATTAAAAGAAAAAAAAGAAAGAAAAAAAAAAAGGGGGGGGGGGGCATATGGCGATCAGGAAGTTGGGATTTTTTTTTTTATCCCAAACTTGTTAGTTTATAGCAGCTCATGGAACAGGCACATGGAGTATTTTCCACAGTCTGAGTCAGTGTTGTGCAAGACCTGTTTTTATTTTGGTAAAGTAATATTTTATTCTTGTTGCAAACACATTTTTGCATACATGTCTTTACACTCTAAGAACATTAGAAACCATAATATTGTGATTAATAATGTGATTGCGCAAATTGGATTTGCGATCATGATTTTGCCTCTAAACATGCTACCTTTGAAAAAACTCGCATTTATCAAAAAAAGTTTTCGTGCCTGGAGGAGGTGGTTTTTGAGGCATATCTAAATATAATTATTTTGCAAAACTCGATGGAAACACTTTTGTTGAATGAAATGAGTCACATGACCAACAACTGAATGTCAGTGTGCTTCTTGGTAGAAACTGGCTGCCTGGGGCACTGCAGAGCGTGAGCCACAAGAAGTCCTACAGCATCACACAGCTATCAGCGTGTCATGCGGGATTGTTGGATCCACAGCTCCTCTGTAAAAAAAACACAATCACCATTTCCCAGAATCCCTTCATTCGTAATTGCTCCCATGTGTAAGGAGCTTCTTGCCACTCTACGGCCTGAATAAGACGCCGACATCTCCTTTAAAAGATGATGATGAGCGCTAGTGCCGTGGCAGAAATTTGAATGTATCTGCCGTCAATCAAAGTATTCTTCACATCCTTTGCCATGTTTTTGAATGACTTTTCACGTGAGTTAGTTTATGTTTTTTCTGCGCATGTGGACATGCAGCTACAGTTTCCAACCAGCAAGAACATTACTTTTGCTGGAGTTCAGACTTTAGAGTATCTGCTATAGTTTAAATAGAACCATCCTTCTCAATTTTTTTTTTTTTTTTTTGGAAAAATCATTTGAAAATCTGAATCGAGACATTTGGTGCCATGTTGTTAAAATATAATGATATTTAGCTGTCTGTTACTAGTGCATTTGGGCTGAAGTTTGCATTATATTTACAGTGCACCTTATAATTGAGGTCACCTGCTTTCTTAGACTTTGCCTTTGTAAGGATAAGCATAAAGATACAGTTTGGAACTGAAAATAGAAAAAAAGGTAGCATAAGAAGGTGAGTAAATTGTTCGATCGGCTACAGCTTTTAATGAGCTCGCTAATGTCTTCCACTCGTCAGGTAATAGGGGTCAGCACTGACATTACAACAGGCGGCATCACAGTATGAATGTGTCATCATAATGACGGTCCCCGCCTCGCCCCCACAGGCATTATTCATATCAGGTAAAACGCTGGTTCCATTCCCTGAAAATATCTCAGTCAGTATCTGAGAGGCATGATTTCATGACACAGGTCATCGTTGAGTTCGACTGTTCTCACGGCGCACGCAGACAGCTGTCTGTAAGACACGATGGATGAGCAGGTCTGCTGTCGCACACACACATCCAGAGAGTTTTGGATTCTCTTTTCGCTTTCTTAGAGTTCAGAAGAATAGAAATAACATCATTTCACTGCTGGATGGAAAGCACATATTTTCCTAAATATGTTATACATTCGGAACCAAAAACAGATTAGTCTTTGTAAGCATTTCACCAAAAACGTGTAGAAGAAAAAACACAATACTCATCTGGCACAAACATCTGAATGTATGATCTTGATCTGTTTTCATCTTTTTTTTCTTAATTTTCAATCAAAAAACATGATTGTTTTAATTAGACAAGTGTACCAAAATTCCTGGGTTTGCACCACACATCCTTTGTGTTTCCCTCATGGAGGCTCCTTGTTTTTTAATTAACCTCCTGGCAGATTTGAAGCTGAAAATCTCAAAAGAACATTTTCCCCTGAGGGGTTGTGTTCAGTCTTACTGTAGTCAAAATGATACAACTTGAAACAACTTACTTCAAAAAAGACATCAAGTCTCAGTGAAACTCCTGTCAGGTTGATGGAATTACAGTTAGTCGTCATCCAAAACATCTCAGTTCTATACCCCTAAATCTTCCAAGTCAAACGACACAATAGTTGGTATTTCTCTGCTAATTGAAGATGCGCAGTGGTCACTGAAATAAAGTGAAGAAGCAATAGTAAAAATAAAAAATTGTAACAAACCAAAGATAAAACACATAAGTTCTACAGTGAGTCAACCAAAGCTCAACAGAAGCAGCTTGTTGACTATCTTCGCGTTTCCCAGCGAGTCTGCAAAAAAAACCATGTACAAGCTCAAAACAAGAGCAATCATCAGCATCAAGCCAAGTTTCCACATAGGTTTCTACTTCTATTTACACTTTTCAGTGTTATTCTGGTGTCATTTTATGTCTCATTTTGTTGGGCATGAGGGGGTTGTGGGCATATATAGATATATTTTATTATTTTAAACCTGTAACGCACTTTGTGTTACTACTGTAAGCGCTTTATAAATAAAGTCATTTAATATTCCTCTTGAACTGAATCATTCTTATTTTTTGAAGAGTTTTGCTTGAAATACACTGTGCATTATTGTTCTTTTTGGAGCTTTTCAAACTTCAGAAAAACATAGTTTAAAATACTTTTGGAAATCCACATGACATGCAAAAAAATTATGCACTTTCTGTATCAGGTTGTTTTTAATTTACATCTGCTTCATCGCTTCCTAGTAGATTTGATAAGTTTCTTGCACCACAATAAAGCAGAAAAAAAAAAAAAGTTTAATCAGAGCAAAGTTATAGAATCACCAATACAATGAGACTAGTTCTTTGTAAAAGTCAAAATTTAAGAGTATAACAGTATCTAAAAGGGTTAAATTGGAAGTATGAGATACGTAATTATGCTGTGATGCCTGGAAGTGAGCAGGAACTGGTGTAATCATGCAGTGAGAAGATGATGTGGCTGCAGAGACAGCTGCTTTGCGGCTGCCTCCACCGTGCTGGTAGCTGCAGCTACTGCTATTTTGGCTGCAAATACAGCTGCCTATGCTGGGATGTCATTCAGATAAATAGGCTGTAGATCCTCATCTTCCCTGCCTGCAGGTCTAAATGGGTGACATCTAGCAACAGGACTGGCAGCTTGATGAAGAGCTGGAGTGAAGTCTAATCATGTTTCTGGTGAGTTTTCTCGCTATATCTCATCATCTGGTATTGACCTCAATAAAGCCTTCCCCATTTTTCAATAGTATTTTTTTTTTTCCTAATGGAGCAGAAAGGAAGTTTTTTATTTTTCCCCAACCGCATTAGCACAAAAACTAAGAATTTATTTTTACATTTTTGTCTTATAATCCTACACAAATATCCAAAAGTCACTAAAAAGTTCAACGCTACTACACTACTGCACAAAGTTGCTGCAGGCTTAATACAGATTTTGATCTGATTAGAGCCAGAAAAAAAGCTGAGTTTTCCTGAGCAAAAACGTATTTTGACGGATGACCATCACTTTCATGTCAGTCCTCTATGTGACTCTCTCCTCCTCATTCCATCTCACAGAGGAAAAATCCCCCTTAAAAATCCTACATACACAATTTTCCCTCTCATTTGCACTTTATCCTGCTGATTCTGTCTAAAATAAAGCAATGAAATGAATCCATCACTGAGCTGATAATGAAAGACGACAGAGACACTGCTTCCGGGACTTTAGTTTGTACATTTAGCCGGAAAATGACTCTGAACTGTCATAAAGTGAAATTCTCTGATGGAAGCACTTGTGTGTGTGATCGCTGTATCTACGCGTGTGTGCGTGCATCTGCTCTGTGTGTGAGTGTGAATGGCTTCGAGCCCCAGTCATCATGAATCATTGGTTTAAATGATCCTAGCATGCTAATTCCTGCTGATATCTTTCCATGCTGTTATTATAAAAGTCAGCACAACAGTCATTAACAGCAGAAAACAGCTTAAAACTTTACCCATCTGACTCCTGAATGAACCCAACGCAGCACGTCATGAAACATGACCCTGTGTGGGTGTGTTTGTATGTGTGTGTGCATGTGTGTGAGAGAGAGGGAGTGCGTGTGAGCTTCCTAATCCAGGATTTATTGGCCATTAGTACAGCCTGAAAGTCATTACAGTTCATTTTGCTGCCGGCTTGACGTTTTATTAGGACAAATACAGGCTTTTTGGATACGTGCACGTGTGTATTTGTGTGTGTAGAAATGCGCTTGTGGGCTAGAGTGTTTACGGGTGTGTTTGCATGTGAGTGACATTTTATCAGGACAAATTTACCCACAGGGATCATGGCCATGATTTCTGAGAGCAGGAAAAAGACTAAAAAGCCTTAAGAAAGGAGAGATGGATAGATAATTGAGGGATTGACAGCTGGATACAGACAAAAAAGAAGGATTGACATGAGGTCCAGTGGACAATGATGTAAAAAGGGAGATTGATGGAGAAAATTGAGGATCAAATAATAAATGGACAGATGGACGAGAGGCATAATAGGGAAATAATTGTAAAAAGAAAAAAAAGGTGAGCAGAGATATAGGGGAAACAGGAAAAAAAGAGATGGTTCCTGTGTGAGAGAGGAAAATGGACAGTTTCTTATGTAAAAAAAACCCTCAATACATATATTTTTTTCTTGTTTTTTCTCTCTTTTAAATATGTTTCGTCTCCTGTGCACTGTGTAGTTTTTTACATAAATGGTACATGGTCTAATTTGTGAGCTCTTTGAAAAAATAAAGAACAGATTGATCTAAAATTGATTAATGGGTCCAATGTCATTTTTTTTTAATAGTCCTTGAGAACAGATTTATCCCCACTCAGGTCTCCTGCTGTTTAAAACTCAAAGACCCACTACAATGAAAATTGTGTTTTTGGTGTTTATCACATGTTCTTTTGGCATGTTTATCATGATGTATTAAGAAAACTAAGCTGTAAACTAACCCGTAAAAAAAAGCAGCAGGAAAAGCCTGTAACAGTGAAGAAGGTGCTACAGTTGGCGGGCCACATGCTCGCTGCTCTGTTTTTGATACATCCACTTGCAGATAAATAGACCCGTGTACGTCTTTGTTTTCCCTGTCTAAGCTGGCATCTGGCTCAAAAGTGTATGGCTGGATAGCTCCAGTATTGCTCCACATTTTGTAGCACCGGTAATGATAGGTTGGGGTGTAAAGGGTTGGAAGCCAGCGGGAGAGGGAGGCAGGCTTTATCTACGCTAACAGTCCAAAACTGCAATTTCTGAATTTCCCGCTCTGTAGAAACTATGTCCTGGAAAACGACACAGGTATTTTGATTTTGCCCTAGAAATGGCATAATCACAATTAAAAGACAACTGAGAACGCTTCACAGTAGATTGTAAGACTGGGACCCAAATGATTATCAGTTTTAAAATACTAAAACTATGTAATAGTTTGTCCATAGTCTTAATTTTAAAAAAATCAATCAACTCTTAGATCAAAACTAAGATTCTGAAGAAAGCAAACATGTATTTGGGTCGTTTGATGTGTTTGCAGCGCGTTCCCAGTGGTCTTTTAATCATGATCATGTTTTGTTTTTTTAAACAAAATAAAAAAAAACTGTGACATTTTTTCTGGGACATAGTTTCTGCAGAGCAGCAGGAGTTCATTAGAAATTCACCTCTGAGTTGTTGGCAGGACTTTTGGCATGGTGCAACCCCACCCCCTCTTCTTGTGGCCCAACCAGCATATTTTCCAGGTCATAAATAAGTTAGTAGACGGTTTAGCGTGGGTACTGAGGGGTGCTTTTTTTGGGACGGTGTTTGGCCATTATTGTGAGAAATCAGGCAATCTCCTCTCAGTGCCCTGCCTGCCAATTTTAACTGCACCTTTTATTACACTCACCTCTTGCACCTCAACAATATACACTCCAACACACAAACAAACAACACATACTTTACACAAAGAAGGTTGGACCTCTGATCATCTGTCCCCTACCCCATCCCTGGTAGGGGGAACCAGGCCCTCAGGAATGGGGGCCACAACTTCTGTAACCATCCTCCAGATTTCTTTAACTTCCCCTTTCCCCCTTTCCTCTCTGCCCTTGCCCCCTGTTTCTAACATCCCTTCCTTCTTTCCTCTTCTTTTTTTTTCCATCTGGTCCAATAACAAAAAAAGGACGCAGATGTAATCAATATAAATGACGTTTATACTCAATTATGCGTGAAAAAAAATCCACAACCCCCTTTTGTACCAGTAAAATATGTCCAACACAAGAGGCCTTCAGCCTCTATCTGTCTGCTCAGCTGTTGGACAGGACAAGTTAAAAAAAAAAAAATAAGTAATTTTATCGCCTGCTCCAGATTATAATTTGAATAAAGAAATACTTAAAAATACATATTTATGTTGTTTTATTTTATTGTAATATATGTCCTCTATCATCAGAAAAATGCCACAGGAACATGTTAAAAACACCACAAACCCAATTTTCATTGGAGTGGGTCTTTAATCCTGGAATCACACTGCCACAGAAGGTTTTGGCTTCCACATAACTTATGGAGGCAGTTTGCATGTACTTCACAAGGTCAGGCAAAGCTTTTTCTTATATTCATTTGCTTTTTAAAATAGGCCACTGGAGTAAAATAAAACTGTGTAATTGAATTATGCACTCCAGTGTACTAAGTATTACTCAAAGTAAATGATATTTAAGTCAGAAACACTGACAACGAACATTTTATTATTATTTCTGCTCTGGTGGGAAAGCTTTCCCCCATCAGGGAACGCTGACAGCAAACAGAGCCTTGATGATTTCATTTGCAAAAGGCATGTAATCACTCAAACTGCATCACATCTGTCTTTTCAGTCTGGACACCCGTCAAATTCTAAACAAAGGCCCTGGATTCTTTTTGTCTATTAGTTTAAATGCTCGTATGTGTTTGGGGCTTTATTTTGTGCACTTGTGTTGGAGCATATGCCTATGCTCTACAGTAAAACTGTTATTTTAGTTAATGGATGCTCTACAAACAGTTTTTATATATTTGGTGTCTTTTTCTATCCTTCCGTTTCACTGTGCTGCACTTTTGAACCTACAGCAGGATGTATAATTTAGCACAAACCCACACACATATACATGAACACCCATGAACAAAAAGTAGGATTCACCAATCATCATAAAACTTCCAGCAAAGACAACAAAATATGTAAGAAAGTGAGCAGAGGAATGAGAAAGTTGCTTGAGAAAATACAATAAGCAGATGTCAAGATGATGTATACAAGCCTACAAGGAAGAAGCTGTGTTTGCCTAACTCTACTATCATCCTGAAAAGCTACAATCTCATTGATATTACTAGATTTCAGCATATACAGCAAAATATTATATTACCCTCCAAAAACTCAGCTAAGTTTTTTTTGTTTGTTTTTTTCAAGAAAAAGATGCATTGTAGAATTAAAAGCACAAAAGAGAATTGGCGAGTGAGGAAAACACAAAAGCTGATTTGAAGAAAAAAAAAAAGAGCATTTTTGACTTGATACTTGATAACACAACAAATTAGCCTTAAAAGCTAATTGAGTAAAAATCAACACAATACATTATTTTGCAGACCATTTACACAAAATATTCTTGTTTTTCCTGCTTCATACATAGCAATACTTAAAAGTGGAGACATTATTCCATCCAAAAGATTAAAAATGAAAGACTCAAATGTAGTTCTCAAAGAATTGGGCTGTAAAGCCTTACAAGAAGTCATAAATGCGAAATTACGAATAGTTGCACAAAGAAATTGACATTTTAACTTGAAATCACACTGGTTTGATGTCGCATTGATGCTTTATGAAATCTGTTAAATAACCATTTTGCTTCTAATTAGTTCCAGCTCTTAGTTTTTTTACTCAACGCATTTTTGTGAGCAAATTATGGCGGAAGCAGACCAAACTTCCTGGGTGCAGAATTACTTGATACACGCACTGGTCAGAATAGGGTGTGTGCTTCGCCACCTAATTTACACAACACAATTTGGAAACTTTTTTTCTCATGTCATCTAATCTCTTTGGTTTGCCTTCTGTCTGTTTAAGACCAGAGACGGTTCCAAAGTTTATAAGGCAAGTAAAACTACTTTGAGAGAAGTTTAATTTATTTCTGAAACATTTCAAATTTTCAAATACTACCGGTACTACTTTGTTGAGGTACATATGCAGTAAATCTGGAACATATGCAGTGTATTACTGTCCTCCAGTGGTTTATGCTTAAGCAGAAACATTATCGGTATTGCAACACAAAAATTCCCCTTTTAACAATAAGTCTCAACTTTAGTCTCTCTAATTGCAACAGTAGGGACACTTTGACTGCTTCAGTAACTAATCAAACATCCAGACACTATAGGTAGACAAACAATAGATATATTGTTTAATTCTTGTTATAAATAAACCATCTAAAGAAAGAAGAATGCTACTTTAAAGATGTGCAATTCTGAGAAACAGCGTGTTAGCAATGAATGTTATGTGCAGTGTTTGACAAAATGCAGACAACATAAAAAAATGATCCACTTGTTATAGACTATGTAGTTTTTTACTGTTGGAAATGAACATAAACACAGTCACCAGCAGTAAATGTGCACAGCCCACCATAAATCTAATCTTTAGGTGTTTAGTGGTTCAGCAATGCATTGTAAGTATTTATACATTTTAGACAATTCTTGATGGAATTCCTTGTTTTTTGTGCTGCCTGGGTATTCAACTGGTCTTGTATTTATGAAGCTTATGCTCAAGGATTCATTTAGAAAGAAAATTAAGAGCAGAAAACAGTACATAACATATATGACAGCAATACTTTTATTTCCTGATCAGAAAGGGTCAAACTGAGATTTCGTGAGACGTCGCAACAAAATTGGTCCATTCTCCTGACCAAGTCAATTTATTTTATTTTATAATTGGAAATCTGGACCTTTGAAAGAGTGCCAAAAATTACTAATTATACGTCAAACTTAGCAATTTATTTCAGAAATTGTTTGAAAGCATCAACTTCGATTGCTGCTAAAATTAGAAACTTTTTGCAGGTCTTCTTTTTGGTGGTGCCTGTATGAAGTTTAGGCAAAAGATCAGAAATCATAAAAACTACTTTGTAACATTGATGCAGAGAAACTGGTTAAATTACATGATGTTTATTTTTTTTTTTATTTTAATTTTACAACAATGACTAAGATAAATTGATCAACAACAACAGCACTGAAAATTCAGTTTGCAGGAGTTGGAGGGTAAAAAAATCAAATAAAATATAAATGAACAGATGGTGTTGATAAAGCTCAGAGCTAATCAACCTAAATTGAAAGATGTATACATTTTAAAAAACAATGAAACAAAAATATGACTAGAGGTAGTTTTACCTAAAACTCCAGAGTGAAGAACATTTCTAACAAAACATGCCTAAAATAACATGAATCACATGAGAAGAATGTCTGACACCATAAAGAAATGAAGAAACAGTGAGCACCAGGTCATAATAGACAAGGCTCATAGCAGCATAGCTAAAATATAGCACACAGGCAGAAGTATGGTTAGACAAGGATAGCAGAACCAAGGGTAGGGGAGGTCAGGTGGTGATACACATGACTGTCAGCCTAAGATGGATCAGCAGAAGCAGCTGACATTTGCTGACATTTGATCAGCTGACATTTGTGGAAAGTCTACTCCAATTCTGTTTTGGAACAGCCAGAAACCAAAGAGGTCATTAGTGGTGTTGAAGGGAAACCTTCAACAATGGAAGTTAATGCCACTGACGTAAGTAGTGTCATTTGGACCAACAAGAATAAGTTCAAATGTAAGCATGCTTTGATCTGTCACATGGATGCTAATTCAACTTCATGAAACATAGAAGGATTCTAGTGTATTGGCGCAACATATGAACAAGTATTAAGATGGCAAGAACATAAAGAATATGCTAAAAAGTCAACTAAACTCCACCAACCAGAACCTCAGTACCCACACTAAACCTTCTACTAACTTGAATTGGCTCCTACATCTTCTCAAATACTTCCCACAATCCTTCGCCAAACTGTAATCCAAAACTTAGAAGTATTTACAGTCCAGTTATGCTCCAGATCTGGTCATCTGAGAGAGCAGCAGACAAATCCAATTTCTTGGAAGTTTACTGTGTCATCATCCTTTCATTTATTAGAAAGGTACATTTATTATCCCTCAGAGCTTAACTCTATAGGAGCATGAAAGCAGGCCCAGCATGGATTTCACTATTTAATGCAAAATGGACTAAACTTTCACAGTGTAGGAAAATGATATAAAATAAATATTTTTGAACTTTTCTATAAAGTGCAGAGCAGGGGCTCCAGTTAAGTGAAAGTGCACCCAGCATGGTGTGAATATGCTGCTTTTATACAATAAACAATTCATTGCTTACATTCTCAACTTTTACCAATTAATATGATCCCCCAGGGAGGAAGCACTCTTTCTCTCTGTCTTTCTTTCCATCACTCTTTTCTCTCCTTTACCACAGTGTCAATTAAAATATCATCCGGTGTGACTGTCACTGTCAATGAAATGATATGTTCCTCCGGCAAACAGTAATAAGATTGCTTCCCCAACACTCAGTATAAATCTCCTATAATTGTTCTATTTTCAACTCATATTCAGTAATTGAAACTTTGTCTTTTTTCAGCCGACTAAATGTATTCCCATGAAAAAATTTTAATCCTAATTTATCTATGGATAACCAAAACAGAACATTCATTTATTAGTGAGCCTGATTTGGTCATGATGGGGCTGAAACCCACCCTGACAAATGAAGCATTTGCACTGACAGGCCAATAAAACAACCCATCCCCCAACGCCAAAGTTGATGAGTTATGGTACTGAAATGCTTGTCATTAAAGCTTTGCTGGTTTTAGTTGAATCACAAGTGTGAAAAAAAAGTATTGAGAAAACGGTTTGAAATACAGACTAAAATGGGATCAAGCTGATGTTTCTTTTTTTTTGTCTTTCGCACTTAGAGGACCAAACATTGTGAAAATGTCAATTACTTTTCGTTTGGGAAAAGCATTCCAGAATTGTCCCCAAACAGGCACTGAATAGAACAAATGAACAAACTGACTAGCCCAGCTTTTTAAGGTTGCTGCCTTCCTATAACAAAAGTAAAATGTTTCCCATCATCTTTTAAAAACACCTTGTTTACTGACAAAAAAATAATTTAAAATGTTCATGATTCTGCTTGTTTGTTCCTCTGTAGGCAATTGCTTCTTTTTTCTTTTTAACCTCACTTATACTCTTTTGTTACATTAAATTCTTTGACCCCAAAAGGGATTCTGTGAGCTAGTTGGTTGGTTGGTCAGTCGGTTGGTTTGGATGGCTAGATGGATGGATGGATGGACGGACGGACGGACGGACGGAGGCATGGATCCTGGACCACACCAGCTCAGGTGGACTAGAATTTGCTTGTTTGGTCTGTGTCAGAATTCAGATAAATACCAAACAGACCAGTGTGAAAGTGCCCCATAATAAAAAAAAAAGCTGAAGTACAGACTGCCAACTATTAGAAGCGTACCTACTTATGTAGCCATTTACAAATGTATACAAAGTCTGCGTCTCATTGGTAAAATAATAGAAGACTTATCAACTTTCAGCAAACAATGGAAAGCACAATAAAGCCTTCGGTCATTCAATCCTTACAGGTTGAACAATTTTCTTAACAGTCACATGAAATGCAGTTGCCAGAGCATATTTCATTGAATAACTGCCTGACACTTTGTGCCTTGAGAGGAGGTTGCACACCGAGTCCACATTTCCAGTTCCCCTTTAACAAAGGGAGGCGACAATTTTTTCATGTGTCTACCACTCTGAAATGTAGTTTTACCCCATGTTTTTTACTCATCTACCTTCAAAAGAAAAAGAGAAGTCAAAAACACTGTACAAATACTAATCGCTATCAGGAAAGTGGGGTTCCCCCAATGTATTGTCAGATTAATTCTATTTTGGTCGCCATCAGCAGCGTTTTTTCAGTATTATAATTGTATGTATTTAGGATTAATTATCATAAGTATATTTTAAACGTTCACCTTTACAGGTTTCTATTTTGAAATGCTAAAATAATAAAACAACTTCAATCTTCACTCATAAAAAAATAACAAAACAAAAAAAATGTAACCATTCAGTTTTTCTTTTAGTTTTTCTTGTGGACATTGGGGATGGGGGTAATAGATAGTATGGGTGGGGGGTAAAGTCACATAATTTTAACTTTTGCTGCCAATAATGCCTCAAGGTAAGTTGTCCATCATTCCACACTCACTCAGCCCAAACAGATAGGTAAGTTTTCCTTTTTTTTTTTTGGTCTTTCCCCCCTCACCTCAGCCCCTGAGGATTTCTGCCAATCACAGCTCTGGAAAGACAAAAAGAAAACAGAAAATGTGTCACTTTATTTATTTTATTTATTTTCACTCTTACAAAAGAAGGAAAGCTGTCCACTTCCCTAACAACTGTCAGTAGGATCAAAACGTGTCAAAACTTGTGCTGTCCCACATGTAAAAAAACATCGGATACACCCATATATAAATGTGCAGCCGTTAACGCTCACTAGTGGATACCTCTGGTCTTTGGCCAGGGACAGTTTGACAGCTCCATGAGAATTGCCTTAAGGAGTGATTATATGTCTATGTGTGTGTGTCTATGTGTGTATATGTGTGTGTGTTAGGACCATTAGGGACCCATGGGAAGGATGTCAGTCTGTGACAAGGGACTGGTCCGTTCCCCAGAGGGGACAGAAGGGAAGGGGTAATAATGTGCGTGATGGGTGAGTTCCACTGTCTTTATTTTTTTTTCTACTATGAGTGTGTGCCTTAGTGTACATACCTTCTTTTGCGTGTGCACAAGTCTGTGTACTTCAGAGATCAAGGCTTAGTTTTGTGTTAATTTTGGCCATTAAATATTATACTGATGTCGATGATACTAATGTTTTCAGGGATAGTGATTCTAAAAAGGATGTGTAGAAAGCTGAGTATCAACGTGGAGGAGTAATCGTGATGATTATGTGGCATTAAGTGCAAATTAAAGTTGACATTCATGTCAACTTATACCGGCATGTGATTAAAAACTACTTATGATAAGCTCTGACTGTGTTAATAACTGTTAACATGTTTAGTTTGTACAGTACACTCAATCTGATTTTGATCGCTGCAGTTGCCAGAATCCTCTGAGTTAAAGCACACACAGCTTGTCTCCTTGCCAGTAACCACCTTGGAGCATGCCTCCACCACCGTACCAAAGTAACAAGTAAAAAGAGTTGTTCCAGATGTTCAAAACTGATAATTGATATATAAAGTTTTAATAATTAAACCGTTGTGATCTTGGACTTGTGACAGGAAACAGTAGAAAATAGATAGATAGAATCCCCTCCCTGCTTGTCCAGTGTAAGCACCATGGACAAAACGTGGGTTCAAGAATGTGCAAAGTTTATATTTACAAAAGGTACAGTTGGAAAAAAAAGTTTTAAAAAGTAACCCTTCTTCAGCAATCATCATGTATGTAGTTAAGAAAGCATTTTGTTTGTTATTCACATTAACATGTTCAGTCAAAGCAGATAGATTGAGGTGCTCTGACTGTATGTCATGTTGATGGAGTGGTCATGCAAATGACAGCTGAATAATTTCAGGAAACACAACAACACACAACACCCCAATCCGTAACTTCACTGATCCATCATAGCAGTCAGTCTGGAAAGCAGCAAAGTTGTAGAAAGAAATAGATGGCAGGAATCGAAATAGATGCTTTAACCAAAGAGGAATCTGTGTCACTTTTTCTCATGAGCTCAGTATTGTTCCTGTTGCTATTTGTAGTAATGAAGTAGAACATCCAACTAAGTAGTTGCATTTTTTATTTAATTTTATGAATTTATTAAATAGTTGATTCTACTTTTTAAATTTAAATAAATAATAAAAAGCTTTACCTTTATTGCTTCAAAAGTTAAATTGCTGACTAAGCTGTGTGCAGAAAAAAATGTTTTGTCAGAAAACTGCATTTAAAACAAAAAACAAAACTTTTTCACTTTAACTCCACCTTAACTCCCAAAAAGGATCTGACATTCTAAAGTGTCATATATTTGTTGAAAAAAAATGTTTTGGTAGAAACAAGAATTGTTCATCAGCTGCTTGAGAAGACTAGAGTTAATTTATAAATGATCCAAAGCCCCTGATCAAAATACTTGGGTAATAATGCACTTTAATGACAATGTAAATCAGCTCATCTTCCAGGCATTGACTAGTGAAATACTTTTCTCATTACATGTGGCTGTGTTCTGAAAGAAGATATCCAATCAGTGTACCAACTTACAACTTTTTAAAAGCTGTTCATGTTACGGCAGTTGCAACCACAACAACACATTTTTTAAGGCAGACCCCAGTAAACCTTTCTATCTTTGTGCTTTTTGGGGTTTACATACTATAGTTTTTCTCCTTTGATACCTCTTGATGACTGATATTATGACGTTTTTCATGTTCAGAGCCCCCTCCGTCCAAGTTTTAAGAAGAACTAATATGTCCAAAACAGCTTACCTCTACTGTAGGGTTGTAACGATTCATTTTAACTACCCTTTCCTTTTGCATTGTCATTTGCCAATCCAAGTCATAGTCAATATTGGTTCATTTTGAGCGATCTAATTCGATCCGATTCTCTGACTTAAAATTGATCCGTAATCTGTAGCCAAAAATTCAACCAGTGTGACTCAGAGATGAATATCAGTACAGGAAAGCATATGATCCCATGTCTTTGCAATATGCCTCCACACATTGGACTGTAATAATGGCTTGATCATTTTTCGCTGCCATCACAAGTGTGTCATCTGCTGTGATGCACTTTGTCATTTTTACATATTTTATATATATATATATATATATATATATATATATATATATATATATATATATATATATATATATATATATATATTTATGCATGTATTCAATGAGATTAATATAGAGAAATTAGAGAGCTGAAACTCTTTCTTTTGCATTTGCAGCCGTATCACTTTTCTGATGGGCGTATAATTTTCATAGGCTGTCATTAAAACCTCCAACTCCGTCTCACGGAAGTATAGCGCTCTCTTTTTTTCTCCACGCGTTTCCATGGTGACTCTGGAAATCGGCGGTCCATTGAGAATGCCTTTGTGTACTTGCCGTACACGCGCGTCAACCCAGGGTTACCAAGTCGAGCGTAATTACGCTAACGGTCTTTTGGAACCGACATACCCAGAGTAAGCAAGTTCAGGCAGACTTCAGCCAGAGTTCAGGGTGAAAATCAGGGTAGCTTAAACGTGCCTTCTGATTCTCCTCCATGTTTGTTTTGGACATCATTCTTCTTCTACGTTGCTGTCAGTAGCAAATACTGCCCTCTAGCTGTTGTTAGTTGGAAAAGACCTCTAGAGGTCAAATGGTTGTTAGTGGGAAAATAATGAAAATATAAGATGATTTGTGTTTTTAAAAGAAATCACATTTTAAAAGTTTGCAATTACGATTATAAGACACCTTTTGATTAATCTGGACAGAATAAATGACCTGAAATAAATTGGAAATAACAATTATGATTATTAAAATTTGATTAGATGGTTTACTTATGTGCTTTAAGACAACCTTGGTTGTGAACTGGTGCTTCATGAATGAACTGAACTGAATGGAAAATTGTACTTCAACTTTCCCCACATTTGTAGGTAAAGATAAAATAAGTAAAAATAAAAGTCAGTCTTAGGATACCATTTTTCTAGTAATTTGTAGTCATTCTTTATTATGAATAACACGCTTTAGAGCTTTGTAATTAATAAACCAAAGGGTTGCTCTTAAAAGCAATTAAGTTGAAGTCTAGAAACCCTAAATTGAAAAACTGCAGAAAAACCTGTTACAAAGAAATAATTGAAGTCCTAAAACTTTTTAAATTAAGCCTTTAAAATCATGATTAAAAGTTTGGCATAGTCTACATCTGCAAAAATAGGTGACTGGTTAATAAAGCTTTGGGCCAATACGAGCATTCTGAATCAATAGAAAAGTGTTTAATTACATTTTTTACATTTATTAATTTGCAGTCCAAGTTTTTGTATGATTTTATGTAGAATGTCCTTTAGTAAATAACGGCTCACAAGACAGCCTAATAAACCTTCCATGCTTTGATTGATTGGCTTCTAATTATATATGTAGAATGACTTTTGGTAAATTGTTGTTGCGATCTCAGGCTGTTTGCAGGTAATAAACCGTTGAGCTGTACTCGTCAATCACCTCTAGTTTAAAGATTCTTCTACAAGTTTAAGTTGTATTAATTTATTAATAAGATAGCTCAGCACTGGGTGTCAGCTCACAAACTACCACCATGCACTCTGCCTCTCCCCGTTCCAGGCTACTGGCAACTACTTATAGCTGGTAAGGGAGGGAATATTGTCAGGGGACACCTCGCAAATATACTATAACAAGTCTGCCTCTATGCATATGTGTGTGCTTGTATCTGTGTGTGTGTGCGTGCATGCATGCGTGCGTGCGTGTGAGTGTGTGGGTGTGTGTCTGAATATGTTTCACTGGCCCCAAAGCAGTGATTGATCATTAATATTTTATTTCTTCAGGCTTGGTGGAACCCCTTAGGACAAAAGCATTGTTATTCCCACACATTCACCTGCCTCATGTATGCATCCACACAGGCAAAAAGCACAACCAGCACTTGACTTACACATGCAAAACCACATGGAAACATTAACTTTAGAGTCTACATCTCTGCCTTAAACACACGGTCCAATTTACCTCTTCAATGGCTGGGTTTTTTTGTTTTGGACATGGGGTCCCAAGGGTCAACAGCGTGTCCAGGCTTGGGCCATATTCTTTGCTTGCGTTTTGTGTTGACATAGTTATTTCATGTGTGAGAATGCCTGTTTGTGCTTGAAGTGAAATTGTGATATAACACTTGTGTATCAGCGAGTCATGTGATTTATTAATAACACAAGAAAAAAGTGGTGGACAAGTCAACAGTTTTTTCTGGGATTTTTTTTTTACTTATTCATGAGGCAGCTTCTCCCCTTTCTAACCTAAACTTTACCAGTTGCTGTGTTACTCTAACTATTAAGAAGCCATATACACCTTCTCATATAACTTATTCTAGCCATTATGTTTTGTCATCCATCCATCCATATTTTTACCCCTCCGCATCCTTTTCGGAGTTACGCCTATCGACGCAGCCCGTCCCAGCTACTGTTGGGTGAAGGTTGTGCACACCCTGGACAGGTTGCCAGTCTGTCACAAGGCCACATCATAAAACACAAAGCTAGGTACAATTTAGATTCAACAATTAACCCATGAAGCATGTTTTGGACTGTCGGAGGAAACGCAGTGTCCTGAGATACCACACACATGTACGGGGAGTACAGACAAATTCCACACAGAAGAGTCTAAGATGCTCTTTTAACCAAGGCCTTCTCACTGTGAGGCGAGAGTGCTAAACCAAAGCACCACAATGCAACCTTGTTTTTACATGTTTTTTTTTTACTTTTGGATAAAAACATTAACCAAGCTAACCATGAACAAATCCTTTTTGTGATTCTTTATGCATGTGTAACCCTTTCTTTGCTCCTACTGCTCTAAAGGCGGGGCTGTCCACTGTGGTAGAGGGGAAATCTTTTTTTTTTTTCTTTAGCTTGTCCTGTCCAACAGCTGGGCAAACAGATGAGAGCTGAGGGCCTCTTGTGTTGGACATACTTTACTTTAACAACAGGGGTTATTAATCTTCAGACAAACCAGAGGTATGTCTGAATAAACCCCTTTTGGAATTGAGGCCAAATTTTATTAATTTCAATCATATTTGACAATCTTTGGTGTTTGACCGGACGCAAAAGAAAAGGAGGGAAGAAGAGAGAATGATGTTGGGGGGGGGGGGGGTAGGAGGGTCATGATAGGTGGGGGGGTGATAGTAGGAGAGGGGGATAAAACCATAAAGCAGCCTAAAGCAACAAGTTTACTGGATGTTTATCATTACGGTAAGGTTCAAGTGTAATACAAATCTCAAAGGGTGGAGCCTGTCCACACACACACTCAGATGTTATAAACACACCTGCTAGCTGCAAAAATGTCCACATGTCAACATGTACACAATACAGTTATTGTTCACACACGCATACTTATGCCTTCAAACCAACTAGTGTGAAATATTTCATTCATTCTATCATGCAAACTATTAGTGTAAAGGTGAGCTGACACCTGAGTGTTTGTTCTTCTAAAATGGATGGTGGAATGTGAAAAGAAGGAGGGAGAGTGCCCAGCCATCCCCACACCAAGACCCCTGCCGCAGCAGCAGCGGCAGGCAGGACCCCCCAACGCCACACGACAGCAGGCAGAGAACATCCACCCCCCGGGCGATCACATCCGCCACCCAGGCCAGGGCCAGCAGGACCACTGCGAGGCCCCCAGAGCCAGAGAGCAGGGAGGCATGGGGGGAAGGGGGGGTGCAAGGGGGGTACAGTTAAAATTGGTGGGTAGGGCACTGAGAGGACATTTCCTGATTACTCACAGTAATGTCCCCTCCCCCTCCCCACCAAGGGGCCCTAAATGTCTAAGGTGCGATTAAAATTGGCGGGTAGGGCGCTAGGAGGACATCTGCTGCTTGCTGGCAGTGATGTCCAAGCACCCCCCCTACCAAGGGCCCTACATGTCTAGAGGGGAAATCTTTACTCTAGGTTGGGTGAAGGCTTGGGTCTAATTTTACTTATACTTATACTATCCACCCCAAGAATTTCACATGACACGTACTGACAATGATAACAAAATGTATTAATAACACAGAATTATACTAAAAAATTTCAAAAAATTATTCAGGCATAAATCGCATGGATTCTGAAATTCTGTCAATTTACAGATTTTTTTCTTTCCTTCTTTTCCACTTCAGACACACTTCAGACACACACACGGTGTTGCAAAAAAAAAAAAAAACGCAATCCCACGAAGATCTCAGTAGGAGTAAGATGATCACTCTGAGCTAAAAAAATCCGTATGCAAAACAATGCACTGTCAACTAAGATGGTAGGCAGTTAAGATGACCACTCTTAGTTAACAACATTAATTTTGTTAGAAAAAACTACTTTTTTCTGTTACAAATAAATGAACCAACAACAGCAGGCTACCTCCAAGTGCTATATGAAGAGTGGGGTCACACCACCTGGGTTACACATGTATTTATGCTGCATTGTAGCTGTAGAGACCACTGGCCAGACACCTAAAAACTGTTTTAAATTGGCCTAACACAAACCACAAGGCCTGTCCATCTTCATACACAGTCATTGGTCCCCAGTAGGTTGGTGATTTTATTTGAAAAGTACTTACAAGGCAACAAATGCAACTTAATAAATAAAAAAAAGGTTTTTTGGGGAGGTTGTTTCCACAGAAGTTGCATGTACGTACATTTAAAGATAATCTGATCTGTATTCAAATGTTAGTCATGTGCATAAGAAGTAAGACTCTAATGAAGTGTCAGCAACATGCAAAAGTTTGATTTATCAAATACGGTCAAGTTTTACAAAAGCAAACACATAACCATTAGTGGAGATAATTTAAAATGTGGACAAAATGCTTAAGTCTAAAATATATAAATCCTTCAGCTGTGGTGTAGAAACTCCCATGGATTTTTGGCTTACAGTTTATGCTTTTGTTCTCAGCTCAGATTCAACTGAGTTTCTCTGAAACCTTCCATGACAAGAGCAGATGGTCCAACTCCCTCACTCTGCAGGCTCAATACTGTGTCTTAGTTTGCTTGTTTCATCTTTTCAGATCCACACAGTCTCTGCGATTTAGTTTGAAACCTCAGAGTGTTCAGTGTTTTCCTTAAAGTAGTTATACCATCTGCTCATTTTGCCCGATGGCTCAGAAATATTAGATGCACAAGCTTGACACAAAATCAAGGCAGGTAAAGGTGCAAACAATTTATAGTTTGCTCCAACAATCCACCGGCAAACCAGAGAAAGAAGTAAAGTTGTGAGTAGAGGATTCTAGTGGTATAAAAACCGGTGAGATGGTGAGCAAAAACAGACAATTTAATAAAGCACGATTGATGTACTGCATGGGAAATTAAAGGCAAAAGGGAATGATGCAAGAAATGTCATGAAAAATAAGTGTGATCTACTGCGTCCTAATTAACAGTAAAGTTATGAAACCTTTAAACCCAGGAGGCTCTGAATGACTGAATGAGGTTGAGATGGTTAACGGTATGGTTGCCAGATTACCAACTTTAAATACCAAGAGGGAAAAAAAGCAAAGCTGTAAATTAATTCATACGTGGCTGTTAAGAAACCCTTACTTTCAGCTCCTTATGAAGGAGCTGAAAATGATGGCGTCGCTGCCCGCTGTACCACGTGACTGATTTAGGAAGTGGTGCAGACTGTGCCGCGGGTTTGACAGCGACATGAATCCTTCAGGGTCCATTCAAAATGTGAGTGTTTGATGGAGAGTTAGGGTCGGTGAGAGTCTGGAGAGAGTTTGGACAGAAGTAGAGATAGTTTGGCGACAATCTGGAGATTTAGGAGAATTCTTTTTTAAATTTATTTTTTATAAAACCATTTCAGTCAGACAACTCATGCAGTAAAGAAGATTAATTCCATATTCATTTTAGTTTGGCAGAAGATTTATTCCATATTTCTGTTAGTTTGGCATAAGGCTCGGTTCAGATACATAAAACAAAGATCTCCATAGAAAACTTTGGGTATTAAACTACCCCTAACAGAGCTCATAGGTGGAAGCCGGGGAGGAGGGTGGGGTGACGAATGCAGAGTTTCGCGGAAATGGAAGAAGGGGATTGGGCAGCACACCCGGAACTTAAGTAGGACGCTGAACAGATGAGTTGATTAGACTGAACCGCCCACAGGGAGGAGTAACCAGGAGTAACGCACTGCTTGAGTTGCCTGCCCGAAATACTCCCAGGGTCGTTCACTACTGTGTCTCTTAAACAATAGCTGACCTGATCGCACAATCTCAGTGTTATAAAAGCAGGATCATTATCCAAACCCCAACCATCCTCACATGGGGATGAGTGCTGAAACTCAGTGCCAAGTCGGTATCGGGGATGTATAAAAATCCAGATTTTGGTGCTTTGTTTCGGACATGTCAATCACTTGTTTTCTATTCTGTTTTGCTTTACAATTCTTGCCAATCATGTACCTTTCCAGGGACTGTGGGTGAGGTTGTAAACGAATGGATGAGGGTCTGCAGCGCTTCAGTCAAAATGGGTCAAATAAAGGAACGTGAGCGGTGAAATACATATTCACTTCTGTCTGTGATAAGACAGAGATGCAAGCCTGTAGTGACTGTCAGAAAAAGTGAAATAAAAACTCTTTTAAGCACATTTATGTGCTTTCCTTCCCACTGTGACACTGCTTTTGACACTGCATTGGCATTTACCTGTTCCACCCTTTAGAGACCAGAAGTGTTTTAATCAAACATCGATCTTCATTATGTAATACTTTTCATACTTGGTGAACAAAAAAAGTTATGCACACCAAGAAAAATGTTATAAAACAAGCAAATAAGCTTAAAGACTGGGTCACCCCCCTCCCCCCAGCCCCCCACCATAAATTCTAAATCCATCCCTACTCTCACCTCACTGTCAATGGTCATTTTCCTAATTTCCTAATTTTCCTTTTTCGGTTAAGAAAAATAATAAATAAAATAAACACACACAAAGTAAGTACCAACAAAGCATATGTTTTGTAAACGTCTTCATTTTGCTGACATGTTGATTTTTTTTTTTTTTCAAAATGCCAATTTAAAATGCAAATTCAACTGATATTTTCTGTGTCCACTAGATGTCCTGATAGAGTAAATGAAGCTTCATGAAGCATTGCACTTGAACCAATTGGATGAATGGCTTCAATGCGTCATCTACCCATGACCAGTGCAAACCAAGGCGGAACAGCAACATCAGACCTAAAACAGAAAGGACAGCATTTTTACTCATCACCAAAATAGAGAAAAGTTGGAAATCTGTGTGAATTTATGCAGTCTGACATGATGAGGACATAAGCAGCAGGTGTTCCAACTAACTGATAACAGGTGTAAAATGATCAACAGAGACACACTTTTGAAGCAATAGGCAGATCGGAGCAGCGCATGGTGGCAAGAGTTAAAAATTATGCAAAAAACAAAAAAAAAACATACCCAAAAGAACATAAAAACATAAAAATTATACACAAAGTCAGAATTTAATCCAATTCATTTTCATAAAACTTGATTCCAAAGTAAATTATGCAGAAGATAAACTCATTCAGCTCTGTTCTAAAGTCTGGACATCTTCAACAAACGGAATGTTGTGCATCACCGAGTCTGACAGTCTACCCTGACTCTTCAACGCCTGCAAGGTGTTGGACTTTACTAAAATGATGACCTGACCATGGAGATCAACCTTTTCACTTCTTTAAATGTGACATTATCTGATCTATGAAATACCATCATAGAAATGTCCTTAAATACCACTTGCCAGCTCCCTAACACACCTAAATCTTTCAATGGGTCAGAGAGGAGAATTAAAAGAGTACGACAAAAGGTCGATTATTTTCCATCAGTCCAAAGATTCTTCTATGGATTGCAGTGGAAAAATCTGATTAGTTTTAGAAAATAAAAAGTTTTGAATCTGTTAATTTAAGCTTTCATACAGAAAATCAAATGGTCATTAAAATGAAAGTAAATTCCATAAGAAGTGAAATTTAGCCAGAAATGGACAGAATTGCATACTTGCATAATTTCACACAAAACAGTTGGAAGGAAAGCTAAGATAAGCTAAAGGCTAAGCTAAGAGATCTAACTCTAACTGAAGCAGAACAGCTGTTTTTAGTTCACATCAAGCCGTGAAGGCTGATTTACAGTGTTTTGTGTTTTATTATTACACCAGTTTCAATGGACATCAGAGCAGATGCTGATCAGTCCTGCAAAAGAAGGACATTCTTGTTGTAGTTGTTTGAAAAAAAAGGGCCTTTCTTTTACATTTTTTTTACATTTTACAAGGAATTCCTAAAAATAAAATAAAAATATAATCATCTGTGTTAAATCTGGCATCCCTTCTGGCTGGATTTCAATTCCAAGTAATTTCATCTTTGTGACATGATCGTTGGAGAAAAGTTCAAATTAAAACACTAAAATATTATATTTTAATGTATTTATTTTATTTTAAATTAAGCTTAAACTGCATTGTTTGAACAACCATTTCAACCAGTCATTTTCAGCAATGAATAGACTTATCTTATTTTTTAGGTGTCTATTGTTCATGTTTAATGGACATCCTGCAGCCAGTCAGAATCAAGTATTCATCCAGACCATGGAAAATATGTGACAGAAACGGCTTTACTTCATTTTGCAGACTGCTTATATTCTGTGATCTCTTTCGACATCTGTCTCCTGGGTTTAACATGTGTCCCAATGTAAAAGTATAAAATGTAATGGATTAACCCTTTTGCTATCTTAGATGACCCCACCCTTACTTTGACGTGTTCTCCCTACCATGACAAAGGTGGATAAAGGTGGAAAAATTTCATGTAATCCATTGAACCAGTGAACATCACAAATCATTGAAAATAAAAGGTTCAGCGCACTGTCTAGTGGGTCTAGATGACCCAACTCCCAAAAGTAAAGTGCCTAGGATTGCACAAGGGTTATGGTGGACACAACTATCAGCTTTTCAGGAAAAAATCGTCTTGTTCTTTGATTTTACTTTATTGGTTAACAGCTTTTGACACCAGTTTTCAGATTTAAAAAAATCACTGCATTCAATTGTACTCATGTCAGATCACCTAAGAACTCTGCTAATGATCAGAACACGCTAACTGCTGAAACTGAAGCAGATATGTTGTTATTACAGCAATGAGATTAGGAATGCTGAATATAGACACCAGATGATGTTTGTAATTGTTGGTTTATTTTGACGTTATGTTACAGTTGAGGCCTCGTTTCAGTTTTTTTTCTTTTTTACTTTTTTCTGTTGGAGTGTGAGGTTCTCCGTCTTTATTTTCTTGCAGCACCTGATTGGCAAAGGGTCTCCAGGGCAGCACCATAAAAATACCAAGCATCTACTGTTAAAATACGGCGCCCCCCCCCCCCCCCCCCCCCGCTGGCAGCAACACAGCAACAGTCTTTGGTCCTTGTACTTTGGTAATTTTTGTGTATATAGTTACTTTATTTTTGTACCTAAATCCAATATTACTTTCATTCCTGGGTTTTTGTACATTTTCAGTGGTTAGTTTGTTTTTCTTTCCTTTATGTTAGATCTTTTTACAATCCCGCCTGGACAGGGGCGTCGTTACATATGATACACTAATTAAGTAAAGATCAACTAAAATCAACATAAAAATAATCACCTTTGGACCCTCTGTATGTAAATTATTAAAGAAACAAAAAAAAAAAAACAAAGCAGATTTAATATATAAGAAAGTTTAAGACAGGACTAATGTTGCGTGTTGCTGATTTGAAAGCGCCCGCTTGCCATGCTTCTGTTTGGTGAAATGACAGCTCCTACATTGTATTGTAATGAATGACATTGTGTAAAGGCCATCTGTGGATCTTGTGCGTTAGTGTACGTGTAACCTCGTCTGGCTTTCTTTTTGTCCAAACATCTGGGCTTTAATTGACTCGAGCTTTGTGCCATCACTGTTTCCTCACTTTCCAACTGCGACTGTGTGCACAAGTCCTCAAAGGTAAAGCCATGCAACTGTGCATGTGTGTGCGGGCATTTGCAAAGTATTGTCACACTAATTGCAGAGCTCACATTAGTGCCGGTGCTGCAGGGAGCTGAGCAGCAAATTAGTTTTATCGCTCTAAAGCTACAGCCTCTCCACGTCCTGCCTCTGAGGGGCGCTGCTCATTGTTTTAACATCTGGTTTCCTGTTGCGTCTGTGTATTCAGATCCTTGGCAGCAAGTCTCAGTGTGCATGTAAGTCAGCAGAACCAAATGTGTATCTCTCTGTGAGTCAGTCTGAGGGGACAAAAAGAATGTGACTGTCATTGTTTCTAAAGGGAAAGAGCATGATTAAGATTTTGTGTGTCTGTGTGAGATTGTGATTTTTTTTTGTGTGTGTGTGTGCATGTTGACTCTACTTGTGGAGTCTGATGCATAAGACATTAAACTCCACACATTCAAATGTAATGCACTAAAAGTTGGTTTTATGAGGGCAAAGGCTTGGCGAGGCTAGGGGAATATGCCTGACATCAATGCACCCAACAAATGTGGAATAGCAAGAGTATTTGTGTTGCTGTGTGTTTGTGCGCACATGCATTACAGTGTGAAAGAGATGGATGCCTGTGACACTGATGGATTGAGCCATTTGTTTTCCATCTCAACAGGAAATGTTACTGATGGCTTAGCCTGGCAGGTTCAACCTTCTTTTAGGAGAAAGGAAAATGAAAAAAATAAATAAAGAAATCCCTCCACACACAAAGATAGGCACCCCCCATGATGAAAATTCCTGTGACTGCGACCAGCTAAGCCTGTAATAGATGAAGTGTTTTGGGAAAAGGTCAAAAGGTGAACCAATATTTTCATCCTTTACAAAACAGTAGAAAAAAAGAGAAGCCCCACACTTGCACACCTATGTGTCAGTGATTCTTGAACAGCCCCCCCCACCCCCCCCCACCTCCCTTTGGCAAATATAAATGACTAATGGATATTTCAAGGAGGTGTGTTTTTGTCTCCAAGCTGTGCTGGCAAAGCATAGACAGCCTGAGAACAAAAATCATTCTGGGCTCTCAACAAAAATGCTCATAAAGATGGTCAAGAGGGAAATGGATGCATTTTTTGTATTGATGATCCATATTTATGTGTCCAGATTTATTTATTTGAATAACGATGCCAAGAAATTTAATAAAAATCTCATTTAACTTCACTCAACTGTTTATTGTGTTGGTCATTGTGCACAACAATACAATACTTCTTTAAAGTGACCTTTTTTAGATAAAAGGCAATTAAGGATCTTTGTTATTTGTTAATTTACTTAACCAGTTTTACCTAACCTAAAATTTTAGGTTTTCAAAAGGAGTTTCTACACTTCCAAGCACAAATTATAGCAGTAAAAATATAAGAAATAAGTCCCCTCTCAATTTTTAATTGTTCCCATAAACTGAATGTTAGTAAGCAACTTGTATAAAGTATATTTCTTTCTGTTTCAAAGATAGTCCTGTCTTTTTCATCTCATTTATTACTGTTGTCACAATGCAGGGTACCTGTATAAATGCAAGAGATATGTAAGCATTAAAATTTTTGATTTGTTACATCAAAATGTTGATAGAAATAAACTAAAATAGCTGAGGCAAACCCGAACTCCACATGACGTGAATGAAACATAAACAACCCGATGGATCTACAGACCCAGTGACCTACAGGCTGAAGGCATTAAGAAAACAGGTGAGTTCCTTCAACGGATGATTGACAGGGCACAGGGAAAGAACTGAACGTAGAAAATAAGCAAAGAAAAGTAAATTAAAATCACTAGAACAAAGAACGCAGGAGAGACAAGTCAATGTGGTAGCAAATTTTGAGCATGTTTAAAGAAACTATATGATATATAGTTTACGCCTGGATCGGGAAAAAAGAATTCCAAATAAATTTTTTTCCAAAATAACATTTCATTCTTTGAATTTAGCCAAACTAATTGATGTTCGAAGAACCATACTGATTATGTAAATGAGCAGGAGCTTACCCCTTGTTGATGTTGTAGCCTGAATGTTCTAAATTGTTGCAATGCCGCGAGAAAAGTTGCTGTTTGACCAGGACATGCTTTGTGTAGCACCTTTTGCTTTTCACTCTTGATGTGTTTCCATCTGGAATCGAAAAAACAATTTTAATTAAGAAGTAAAAATCTTTTTAGTTATTACTTTGACTTTCTTTACCTCACCCAAAGTCCTAGAATATTTTTTAGAAGAAAATCTTCAAATCCAATTCTTTTTCTTTTGTTCGTTCTTTGAGAGCACGGTCATTGTCATGCTTGGAAATATTATGCAGGTGTTATGACGGTGTGCTGCGGGGTCACACAATAGGTGTTTAAAGCTGTATAAACAAAAAAGGACAAATTATTTAAAAAGTTTAAGCTATATTTAAAACCTGTTGGTTGAATCTGAAAAAACGTACCTTCAATAAAGTATTTCACTGAACATTCTTTTGTATCTGACAACTTTTAGGATCAACTCGAACATCATAGGATGCTAGTAATCATACAAATTAAAAAACTAGCAGCAGTATTTTCATCTTCTTTTTCAGCATTTTCAAGCGCCCAAAACATTTGACATTAACTTTGTGAGTTGGTATTTTATATTGAGTAAAAGTAAACAAAATATCACAATCAGAATAGCTGGAGTCCACAACATTATCAATGGTTTTGTAATAATCTGCCACTTAATAGGAGTGTAACGATTAATCGACTTTTTATGAATCTATATTTAATTTATTAATTTTATTAATTTTTATTAATTTTTAATAAAATTTTTATTTAATTTATGTTTAATTTATGAGGCAAGTTGTTAATCGAATCAAATTGACCTATACCGTTATACATTTAATAAATCAAAATGTAATAAATACATCATATTTGATTTTGAAAATACTATTGGATTGAAACGTGGTATAGGTTTAGTTTAATATAACGTCAAACCAACCAAGCCCATCACAGCGGACAACACATTTGTGATGATGGCAGCCAAAAATGATCAAGCCATCATTAGATTCAAAGTCAACTTTATTTATATTGCATTTTTCCTGCTTTAAGCATCTCAAAGTGCTTTACATAATAAAATAAATAATCAGATAAAAAAGAATTCACAGTGCAATGTGTGGAAACCCTTTGAATTTAGCAAAGACGTGACCATGCAGTGATTGTGATGAAGTTTTGTCACAGGTTGCAGGACACCACTTGAACATGAGCCTAAATTGTTTGTTTTTCTCTTTTCTCCCAGCCCAGCAACAGTTTATAGTTTTTTGGGACACAAATCATTCACATTTCATGTTGTGCTTAATTCTAAGGGTGCACACTTGGTTTTAAACAGAATCTCACTCACCATCCAAGTTTTCCTCCACCAACAGCTAAGTCAAAGCAATTGACACACCAGCATTCATATCCATAGAAAACAGGAAGTGATGTCACATCTCAGAATTGTTTTTTTTTTTTTTTTTTTGCTTTGCTCCCCTTTTTGTCTAATTGATTTTGTTTCAAGCCTATTTCTGTATTTCAATTGTTGTTTTTTTCTGTTAAATATCTGTAAGTTTGGATTTATGTTAATAATTCTTCCAGTAATTTGTTTTAAGGAATTGTTTGGTTAATTGGCCTGTGGGAGGGGCTTAGCCTTCAGAAGAGGTGAACTTTTCCCAATTGAGAGAGAACAGTCTTGGTTGCAGTGGTGGCAATCAGCTGAATTTATTATATGATTTTTTTTTTTTTTTTTTAATTTGTGATCAATAAAATCTCTTTTTGAAATTTGGAGTCTGCTGGCTTGGTCATTTTTTTGTTTTTCTTCTTTTTTTTAACTTGTCCTGTCCAACAGCGGAGCAAGCAGATCAGAGCTGAGTGCCTCTTGTATCGAACTGATTTTTATTTGGGTTTATGGATCTTCAGACAGACTGAGTGTATATTTGTATAAACCCCTTTTGCATTTGAGGCTAAGCTTTATTTATGAAAATTATATTTGTATGCATTTCTTGTTGGAGGAGACGGAAAAAAAAAGAAAAGAGAGAGGGGAGAAAGAAACAGTGGGATGTCAGAGATGGGGGGGAGAAGGGGTTAGAGTGGGGGCTAGTCGATTTCACAAAGTTAAAACATAAAAGTGTCGTAAGTATATTAGATTACATAACTTAGTTCAAGCAGCAACAGCAAAATAAAAATAGTCTGCTCACAACTATTTACAGGTTAGAAGTATGGTCATGCAGTAATCATTAATGATTTTTCTCCCAAGATTTCTGCACATAGACAGGTACAAACAATATTCGCATTACCGATATTCATCTAGAGGGGTGTAGAAAAAGAGAAAAAAAAACAACACCCATGCCCGTATTAGTGCAAAGGTGAATAAGTGGGTGGGTTGAATGAATGTGTGCCTCTTAGAGTGTACCTTGATCACACTGAATGCTCCAGCAAAGGCAGGAGGCCAGGCACCCCACACCCCAGTGCTGGCTTGGTCATCTTATTTCAGAGTGATATATTTATTTGCTGCTGAAAAGAACCCCGTCACGGTGATAGAGTGTTCTAATCCTGTTCGTTTGTAATATTTTGATGTAGAAAAAACAACAGTGGGCTAAACTTTAGGAAACTACAATGTGAATGGATTTGACATTAATTCTTGTTTGCTTGTTTGTTTGTACAAATTTTTAATTTACACTTGATTATCCTGCAAGAAATACAAGGAATCTGATTAACCTCATCTGCACTGCTCAGTACCAGGTATTGATATCTGAGTCAAACTGTTGAGGTTTTGGCTAAAGATCTCTTGAATCCATTTAGGTCAGAGAATTGGATTGTTCAAAATGAACCAAAATCAACTAATCATATCAGCAACCACAAATAATATGAATTGAATTGTTGTTAAAATGAATTGTAACACTCCTACCATTTAATAAATTCTTTTTTCCCCCTCTGACTTAAAGAATCAATCATTGATGAAATGAAGTTAGCCATCAGCTGGCAAGACTAAATGAAAATTAAGTGCTTTTCCTGGGGGAAGGAAAAACATAGAAACCAAATGACAGAAAACACTGAAAAATAAAACCCTCCTTCCTCACAAGGTAATGGAAGTGATTCAGCTCCACCTAATAAGGGCAAGATCAATATTTTCTTTGGTTAACAAATAACAAAGTGAGGAGAAAGGGGATGAAATTAAATTTGGAGCAGTAACGTTCATCAGAGGTAAATCTGATTAAATAAGGTGAAACTGTAACTAGAAAGTGAAGCACGGAAAGAACTTAGAATAGCCAATTGCAAACAAAAAAAATAAAAACAAGTAAATGTCATCCAAAGAAAGAAAGAGGAAGATAAAGGACTCTACAGTCTCATCTGTAACGTCTAGGAAGTGTGTGTGTTTACAAGTGAATCCCTGTATGCACCACGCTTCATCCCCTGCGTGGGGCCTTTTTCTTATTCAAAGTGACATTTTAAGCCGTTTAGCTGTCACTCAGCAGCCCAGTGGCACGGTGTTGATGACTACCACCCCCCCGCGGGGATTTTGGTACGACCCACTGGAGCTTTGCCTGTTAATAAGGGTCCTGCCATGTCCGGTGGGTGGGGGTGGTTGACAGGATAAGTGGCTATCCTAGCAGGAGTGACACAGCTGAATAAGTTTGGAGTCTCTGATGTGATGTCTAATAAGATTTTAAAGGGGCGAAAAAAGGAAGCACTCTGGAAGCAGAATGTCATTTAACTGCGAGTCGATCTCTCCTCTTTAAGTGTTTTGCAGTGACATGCAATCAATCACGCTTCAGAACTTACCCCAGACTAAATGAATAAGTTTAGTCTGTTATCTGGGGAGCTGATGACAACAAATCAAAACATAACACTTCTCTTCTCTGATGTTCAGAGATAGAGCCGAGGCCTTCAAGAATCTGTCAAGGCCCATCCACTGATATCTGTGGATCAAAGTACTGCAGAAAAAAAAATATTAAAAGACTCAGTTTATGCCTCCAGAGGTACTTCAGCAACTGATTTTTCAGCATTAAAATGTTACTCATCTGTTTTATTCTGGTCTCAGTCAGACACAAAGACTACAAAATATCTGCTCTTTATCAAACTGGAATATTTAACACAGTTTTGGGCACATTACAGCTTGCACACAAAGTTCTGCCTGTTAGGAACATCAAATCAATCCCGCAGGGATATTTCTGTGTGGACTTTGCATGTTCTCCACTAGGATGTGTGAGTTTTTCTTCAAGCATCATGGCTTCCTCCCTGAGTCAAAAGCATACTTTATCTGTCAACTAAAGATTCTACATTGGCTCCAGGTGTGAGTAAGTGTTTGGTTGTGTGGCGCTGTGATCATCTGGTGACCTGTTAAGGGTGTACCCCGCGTTTGCCCAGGGATTAAGTGGGTTCAAAGGATAGACTGATAGATTTTCATACCAGATAAGTCGAACCCTTGTGTAAAGTGTGGCTGCTCAGAACCTTCCCCAAAAAGTTCTCACCTATGTATTTACTGGCAAAGAAGTAAGTTCTTGTTATCTGGCAGAAATGACTAAGAATGAGATGAAATGTGAAGTCAAAATATCCAACAATTTGGTTTAAACTGACGTGAAGCCAGTTTTTAGCTCCCTCCATGTCACCATCTTAAATAAACATGGAGTTATCAAAACCAGCCCTTCTTAAAATATTTTTTCATTGGAAGATGAGAAGAAGTTTAACTGAAGAAACCATGTAAAATCAAATCGTGTTGAGTAATCCCTGTTAAATGCTATTTTTTTTTTTGTTTCTTATAAACTCTCTTTTTAAACTGGAAGCAAAGAACAAAGAAAGAAAAATAAACCTTCTACTTCAGGTTCTGTGGAATATACCTCTTTTTTTTCCATGAGTGACGCCCCCACTGTGGTGTAGTGAATTATCTTATTTGTGAAGGACAATTGAACATTGAGTACCGAGGAGTTAAGGTGGAGGTGGGACTGCACTAAGGATTGGCTTTGAACCCCTTACTGTTAGCCGTGGTGATGGGGAGACTGACAAATGAGATTAGACCAGAATTTATGTGGATGTTTGCAGATGACATTGTGATCTGTTGTGAGAGCAGAGAGCACATGGAAAAACATTTAGAGAGGTGGAAATTTGCTCTGAAAAAAAAAAAAGAGAAACAAAGGTCCACTGCACTAGGACAGAGGATCTATGTGTAAATGAGAGGGACTCAAATGGAACAGCCAGGTTCTAAGGAAGAGAGGTGAAGGTAGAGGATGTAAGGAGTTAGCCAGCAGAGAAGATGAAGAAAACAGTTCCATGAAAGAAAAAAAGAACAGAAGAAGTCCAAGAGACAGGAGACCTCTGATAATGTGGAAAACACCGACATGTTGAGTGGTGCAAGAAGTGATCCTGCAACTTCAAAATGGTTACGGTCATTGGAACCACTGTCTGTCTGATTTAAGAATTTGGAGTAATTTTGACTTTTTACTCTGTCAGCCCATTCTTGTAAATAACCTTTGTTTTTATATTTCATATTATTTAAATATGAACACCTAGTTGAGCTGTTTAAAATTGAAGAGGAAATATACCTTCATACATTTACTCTAGTTATAAGCTATATTGATTATCAAGGATTTTTACGGTCTAATCAGTTTTCTATTGGCGTGTCGCCTGTTAACATGGTTAATGTCGCAATTCATGTATCTGTTGTTAAATCCAACTCTTCCCTTCATGGTTTGAGGAGGCTGCTGGCTGAGCACTTGCTTGGTTTTGGATCAGGCGAGCTGTTTGGACAGCTGTCCTGGCTTGGTGGAAAACCATCTTTCTTAGTCTGCGCCTTTAATCCCAAACTGCTGAGGAGGAGAGCTGTAATTTTCTACATGGACATTAGAACAGTGGATTTTTTTTTTTTTTTTATATGATGAATCTCTGTGATAACAATCATTAGCAAGTGACTGATCAAAAGATCTGAATCAGGAGGAACATTGCTGATTCTGTCCTGGCCACAGAATCCCTGATCATCTAGAACCCTTGAGGGAACTTGAACATTCAATTCACATGTGGTTTATGGACTTGTGCTTGCTGGGATGTGTGTGTGTGCGAAGCTGTTTTCTGTGCAATGTGTGAAAGTAGCCAAACCAAAGATACAAATTTGGGGGAAAATTTTGAATTTTTTAGTGTGGAAATACTTTTAGTCTGAATGAATGCACTATTTGAAGAAGCTTTGAAGATATTTTCCTCAGTTTCAGTGTAGTAAATGCATCTAAACTAAATGTACTTCTACAAGTAATGCTTAAGGACTGTTCCACTGTAAAACATTAAGATCCGATTTCAGAGGAACAAACCAAAGATGTTTCCTACAAAAGCTGGTAGCTCCAGAAATCTCTCAAAAGTGTAAAATATCTTAGATTTTTCTGGTCACAACCCTATTATAATAAAGATTTATATCTGTCACACCACAGTAGTGGTACACTGGACGCCCACAATTTGCCTCCAATTATCTCTATAGTCCATCCTCACCCAAGCCTATGGGAGGGTCAGCTGCAGAGCAGGAGGTACATGAAAGAGATAATAAGTCAAAGCATAAGACCCTATATTCTTTTGGTTACAAAGTCATCACGATACATAAATTCTAGAAATATTTAAAAACAAGTTTGTGCTTTGGAAAGTGTTCAAGAAACCAGAAAAGCTTAAACCATTTTGTTTACATTTTTAAATTTAGAAGTGCTACTCTAGTCTGTTTATTTCTTTTATTTCAGGCTGATTTAAAGTTGGAAAACTTATGTTGTGCTGAGTAATTTTTTACGGACGGACGGACGGACGGACGGACGGACGGACAGACAGACAGACAGACAGACAGACAGACAGACAGACAGACAGACAGACAGACAGACAGACAGACAGACAGACAGACAGATAGATAGATAGATAGATAGATAGATAGATAGATAGATAGATAGATAGATAGATAGATAGATAGATAGATAGATAGATAGATAGATAGATAGATAGATAGATAGATAGATAGATAGATAGATAGATAGATAGATGGAGTATTTCATCAATTCTGAGGGAACTTGCACATCCATCCATTGCTACACAAAATACACAATACATTCAATAGAAAGAAATTTTAAAAGTAATTGAGTAATAATAGTCATGAAAACATAAAATAAATCGAACTCACTAAAAACAGAGTAAAAAGAATACAAGTATGAGAGCAATAAAAGTAATAAAAGTGGTAAAAGTAGATACTCGTTAAGTGACTCCTCCTCATGCTCTCTCCTCTGCCAGCGGCACTGAACAGTCTAATTGCAAAGGACTTCCTGAGTCTTTCTGTAGAGCATGGCAGAGAGCGAAGGCGGTCGCTGAATGCGTTCTTTTTGTCAGAGAAGAGTTCATGTAAGGGGATAATCAGTGTTCTTCATCATGCTGTCTGATGTTTGGACAGCATCCTCAACTCAGCCACCACCTCCACTGTCTCCAGGTTTCGCTCCACCACACAGACTGCCTTCGTGATCAGGCGATTCAGTTTTTGTATGTATTTTTTGTTCCTGCCCCCCCCCCCCCAACATACCACAGCATAAGACAGTGCCTTTAAAACAACAGACTGATAAAACCTAAAAAGGAGTTCTGAGCAGACATTAAAAGAGGCGAGTCTTTTTACGAAGTAGAATCAAACTCCTGCCCCTTCCTGTATATGGAGTCCATGTTTGCAGACCAGTTCAGTTTCTTGTCCAGGAGGACTCCAAGGTATTTGTAGTTATTCACTACCTCCACCTCTGCTCCATCGATGATGATGGGTTGAACCACTGCAGGTGTTTGACGGAAGTCCAGCACCATCTCCTTTGTCTTGTTGGTGTTCAGGTGGAGGCAGTTTTGTTGGCTCCAGTGCACAAAGTCCTCCACCAGCTGTCTGTACTCCCCCTCCTCACCCTCTTTGATACATGCCACATTGCTGTGTCATCCAAGAACTTTTGCATATGCATGCACCAGAGTTGTAGTGGAAGTCAGCGGTGTAGAGGGTAAAGAGGAGAGGTGAGAGCACTGTGCCTTGTGGAGCCCCTGTGCTGCCAGTCAGTATGGAAGAACTGCAACTCCCCATTCTGACATATTACAAACACCAGAACTTGAATTTTCTATTATTGCTATGATATTTTGACCATCATCCAATTTGTTCCCTTATTCTTTCTTATTTAGTATTATTTTTATTATTATTATTGATTTCTTTTACTTTAATAGTTTACTATAACAGCTGAGCTCCATTGTGATTAAGTAATCAGCTGTTGTATTTTAGGGCTTTAAAAATAAAGTTTAGTAAAATAAAGATTGGCTGTTAAGTATAAAACACACGATAGGCCAAACATAATGACCGGTTAAAACACAAACAGTGATTGTGTCACTAAAACACTAAAACATCAATCAAATATTTTAATAAAGAAGCACCTACCACAAAGCGAACCAAACATGTTTGAATGTCCTGGGAGACCGCATTGTTTTGATTATTTCACATTTCATTGACCACGTTGGGTCTGACTGCTTTTCTCACAGCAAACTGACAGCACCTAAAGGAAAAAAAATGCAACAAGAATTTTCCACTTTGTGAAAAATTTCTAAGTAATTTAAGTTATTTTCTGATTAAAATTGTTTACTCAAGGGGCAAACATTTTTGCAAAACTTCGTTTAGACTCTTGTTGGGAATGCCTGCATTTTCACTGTTGTTTCTCATAACACATACACACACTAACGCATTTTTGTGCTGAAGATTTTGTTTAAGGAATGGAATTACAGTTCAGAACATATCAAAAGTAACTTCTCAGCTCTGTCAGGGTGTGCTTGTGCATGTGCAGATGTGTGTGTGTGTTTTGTATTTGAAACTGCATGAAAAGATAAGATGAAGAGAGAAGGAATGGGGAGTGAGCTCTCGGGATGCTTCTGTACTTGGAGAGAAAGCATCTCTCTGCAGAATAACTGACACATTGAAGCTGATTGTACCAAACTAGAGCTACTGACTGACTGCTTTAATACCTGGGTAAAGCTGAATCCACATTTAATATATATATATATCTATATATATATATATATTTGTTTAATTTAAACTCCATTTAACCAGGAAGTTCATTGGGAAAGCAGTTAAATTGTCAATTGTATAGACAGTATCTTGAGGCTTTTTAAACCTTATTGGGAGAACCGGCATTTTTATAATAACCTGTTTTGCGGAGCATGTCAAAGACAACACGCTTCAACAGAAAAAAACATCTTTGGTCATCAAATTAATGATGTGATTTTCAAATGTTAGCAATGAGTCTAGCCAGCATGGAGTATCTGAATAACTGGATCTCAGAACCATCATGGGAAGATTTTTCTGGGAGCTTTTATCTTTTCCAAAAGTTTTTTGTTGATTTGAAATTCAGGCATTTTCTTTTTTCAAATTTTATTTAAATCAAATAAGGATTTATTTGAAGAGGGTTTATAATGAAGACTGAGTCTAAATTAATGACTGACTGGATGTGGGAAGTAGGGTCGTAAGAAATAATCGATTCGGCAATATATCGCAATACTTCATTAGCCAATACTTGCATCGATTCAAAATGCTGCCAGGACGATATTTATTTAATTATTTCTGAACGTCCTTCAGCGTCTAACAGCGTCTGCAGCCAGAGGCAGCTTGTTCTGTTGTTATGAGACATGAAGTACTTCGTTTTTACTTGGAATGGAAACCAAACAGAAACTCTGAGCCATGTTGCTGCCAGTAAGATAAAAAAACATGGATTGCTGTGCTTTGCTGGGCCAAAGTTCTCCAGAACCTCCCAGCAACAGATTCTAGATTCCCGACCTGTTGGATTAAAGGGATGTGTACAACGCTCTGAAAAAAGGCCGACATTGTCAGATTGTGGCGAGAAGCATACCCAGTTACTTCTGTGTGTGAGAGGCGTGGCTGCAAACTGGTGCAGCAGCCAGAGCAGATATGTAAACATACAAAGCCCCTTTTTATGTCACATTAAAGCAACTTTCCTTAGTTCTGTCATGCTGCCTCATCATCACATTACAGTTTATTGTTTCTGGAAAGAATCAGTGTCCCCTACCCCACCCTTTATTTTTGAAACACCATTCAGGCTCCTGAACTGTTTAAAAGCACTAGAGAAGCTACATTAATGCTGAAAATAAACAGCATTTTATTTCCCCCAAAGAAACTTATTGGTTAAGGCTCATTTATTATTTGTTTTTTCTTACACTGAAAAATATATATTTTTTGCAAATCAGACAATGTTGACTGTTCCCTTTCTATATTTTAACTTACCAAAAGAAAAACACAATGAATTTGCTTTGGTAAATGCAACTTATATATGAGATACAATTGCAGTGCTTAACATTGTGATCATTAAATAAACTGAATTTGACCATTTTATTACAGTGGAAGACATTAAAATTTAGGTTTAGTTTTTTCAAAGTCATATTTAAAAGAAAACAGAAAGAAAACATGTTTCAGTAAAATATCGGGATACGTATCGTATCGCGGGGCATGTATCGGGATACGTATCGTATCGCCAGACTCTTGCCAATACACACCCCTAGTGTGAAGTATTGTATCATCAAAAAATGAATCTGAAGTTAGAAAGAAGTTGAATGAATGAAAGAAGTTATCAAAGTACTATATTAGTATGTACCATTCCTACAGCTAAAACTATATTGTTTTTCTAAATAATGATGAGCCAAGTATGGATCCTTGGGGAGCACCTTTGTAGACAAGTACAGGGTCAGCCGCTGGGCCTTTCACTCTCGTTTCTTCAAGAGGACCTGGCTGCAGATGACAAGAAACCACCCAGACATAATTAGCCGAAGCCAGAAGTCCTCGACTGGAACACACCCTCATTTCAGTCAAAAAACATTTTTTTGTCAAAAAAAGACTGCAATGCTGCAGCGCAAGATACATTTACCGTGGACCGGGGGTGGTATTTTCTCTTTAGTAATAATAATAATAACAATAATAATAATAATTTTCCCCTGGTCAAAGCAACTTTCTAAAGAAGGGGTGTATCACCTGATGTTTGGTGTCGCGACTTTGACGTGCGTTAAGTGTGATACGTGTAACAGAGAGAATCCGGTCACTTTTCAAAATAAAACGTTTTTGTCGGAAAAAAAACAATAAAATGGAAATTATTTTTTCTTTCTGTGCGTTCCGGTGCCAAAATTTCCCGCGGCCAGGTACCGCTCCGCGGCCCGGTACCAAGTGTCCGCGGCCCGGTACCGGTCCGCGGCCCGGTGGTTGGGGACCACTGTCTTAACGTGTACTTTTGTATTTGTATACACATCGTTGGTGAAGGCTAGCATACACAGAATGTAATTTTCCTGACACATCAGTCACAATAACGACTAATATTTTAAGGTAGATTAGATTGACAAGCTTTACAATTTTCAAAATATAGTTTTAAAGTGAGTAAAGAGAGCAAGCCACAACAAGGCTATATGCAACGTAATGGAAACTGTCCTCATCCTGTCTTTTGTTAGAGAGAAACTTCATGAATCTGACCTATGAATCTTAGATGACTTCTCTCTTTCATTTATTTACATTTAGAGATGACTGCTGTTTTTTTCTAAAGCTGTCTGGTTAAGTAAAGATGTCTTACATCAGTGTGTCATCATTTTTTCAAAGTCTGATCAGGAAGGTGGTGATAGAGAAACTTTAAAGGAAAACAGCGTGTGTGTTCCTGTCAAAAGCCTCAAAGATTTAACATGGGAGGAGACAGAGAGAGATGGGGAATACTGGAGAAAAAAGAAGTGGGATGACAGAACTCTCCTGTGTGTGGATGTAAGTCTTTGCGCAGAAGTGTGTCTTTGGCTGGTTGGTAATGTGGGGGAACTAAATATTCTCGCAGTTACTTTCCAACAGGGAAAAGGCAAGTCTATGGAGTGTGTAAGGTGCTCAGTGTGGGGGTGGTGGTTGTGATTGACGGGCCATGACGAGATGCTTCTCATTCGCATCAGCAGTCTGAGCTTCCAATCCGACAGTGCTCCGGATCAATCAAAAACTTCCGGGATGGGAATGTTGAAAAGGCATAAGAACATGACGTGGTTCCCTGGTTTTACACAGAACTAGACGGACGGATAGGTTCATGTCTCATCTCCAAAAACGAACCAACAAGTCTTTAAAACCAAGGTCTTTGTCAGCTCTAACTAAGCTCTGCTTATTTTCTTATGGGTTTTCTCTGGAAAATTGCCAACAAATACAGGTGGAAAAGGGAGTAAATAAACTATCAGAGGCGTATTTAAATACACCTCCCACACAAACCTCCTTAGCACAGATGACATGATGCTGTTCACCTGTGTTCCTTCTCCTGCTGAGTGATGTCAGAGGAATTCTGTTTTCTCAACACACCAGTTTAACTGTGCTTATTCTTTGGTTTTCTGCATCAGCCTGTCTCGCTTTTGTTGATTAACTCTGATTTAGGACACCTGCAAGCTCAAGTTTAATTTTTATTTGGTTGTGTACGGTGGCCCTGAAGTACAAACCACATCGGTAAATCAAAGCATCCATCTATCCATCCATCCAGCCATCCCGCTTTATTCCTTTCAGGGTCAAGGGCTGCCAGATCTCTGGACAGGTCACCAGTCTGTCACAGAGCCACCAAGACACACTTACACTCTCACCTAACAATTTAGAGTAATCAATTAACCTATAAGGCATGTTTTTTGGACTGTGGGACTAAGCCAGAGTGTCCGGTGAAAACCCACGCATTCACTGGGAGAACATTCAAACGTTACAGATCCCAGTCAGGATTGGAACCGCGGCCTTCTCTGAGGCAAAAGCGCTAATCACTGTGCCAACATGCAGCCTTCATTCAACATAATAAAAAAGCTAAATTAATAATTAATTTTAAAAAACACTATATTTTAGGAATAAAACAAAATTTCAGAAACCAAAACACAAAAAAACCATGTAAGTATAGTAGGACATCATTGATTGGATCATGACATTTGAGTTTTGAAGAAGAGGAAAAGCTGAAGGATGTCAAGCCTAAACTGTGGTAAAGAGTTAATTGATCAACCATAGAACCTTTGCTGTGACTAAGGTTAAAAACGTACAGAATACCTTCTGTTGGAAAATAACACCATGCCAGATAGCTTCCAGCTATAAAAGGAAACAAACGTCATCATCCAATCAGTGATGTCCCATTATGCCTACTGCTTCCAGTTTCTGGTTGTGTTTCGTTTTCAACATTTCATTTTGATTTCTGGAAAATATTTTTGTTTTCCAAAGCGCTTGCTTTTTTTCGTGTATCATTGGAATTTTGTTTTTAATTTTAAAGAGTAATGTTGTTTTGATATTTTTTGGTGTGAAGGCCACTGTAGTTGTGGATGTCATGTTCATGTTGCTGTGATTTCTCACTACATCACCAGCCGCTCCAGATTATTCTTTTCAGTACACAAGTTTCATGGTCAGTCACTCTTCTCCATCAAGACTGATTTTGTGCTGTAACTTATACTATAGATATCTGTAATAAACCAGCCACCATTGGAATCTCTACATAGTCACAATAGGTTTTCATAGGTAATGTGACCACACACCTACACACACATACACCACACTAAATGTATTTTTAAGTTCATAAATAAAATCAGCAAGGACAAAATTTTGATATTATCAGTTGGATCTTTTATTTTATTTCATGTCTCTAACAGGGAATGAAAAGTGCAGCGCAGTCACATGACATGTTTCAACTCCAAATCTCATTCTGAATTCCTCTGATGTTAGAATTTCCTGCTCACACCAGGGGAGTTTTGACTGTATTTGACGCACAGAAATTCTACAATTTAATATTAGAGGGACTCTGATGTTTTCCCAAGCAGGAGGTCTTTTTTATCCAAATGTTATGACACCAAGCTTATTTTAAATTTTCAAAAAGTACAAAAAAAAAAAGAAAACCTGCAATTAACATTACACCAGTGGAGATAAAAGGACTACAGCGGTGAATTCTTGCTGTTTTATTTATCTTGTTTTTATCAAAGTAAGGGCTGTGACCCAAAAACAGAATTGTACTTAAAAACTAATGAAACCCAAGTCTTTTTGCCGTTTTAACCACTGAACTGGTTTGCCTCTTACCTCAATTTTTCTATGAGAACACCAAACACTTTGTAGTTACATAGAAACTAAAAATTGTAAATGACAAAGGGGTCAACGAAATGAGAAGGCTCTGACAGGAAAATGGTGGACGAAAGCTGAGGACTTCATAAAGAGAGAGCAGAAGCTGCAACTCGGTGTGTTTTCTCATTCTTCGTGTTCGATGCACACACTTACTTTTTAAAACTCGCAAGTTTAGTTTCTCCATGTTTTAAAGAATTGATAGAATTTAGCACTCTTTAATCTCCGATTGAACAATCGCAGGTTCAGTTTCTGCCTTACCGTGTGTGTTGAAGTGTCCTTGGGCAAGACACCTCCTGATGGTTACAGGCTGGCGCTGGGGTAAGGCAGCAGAGTGTGAATGGGTGAACGGGAACTGTGACTGTAAAGTGCTTTGAGAAGTTCAAGGAATAAACGCAATTTACCATTTAAGTCTCTCTGTTTCTCTGGCCTCCATGCTGCCTGTTCCTCACCCACCTCCAACAATATCTCTGCAACATTTTGCTCCATCTCTAGCACCGGTATCTAGTCTTGGGGCTCTTTAGCTCACTTCCATAGCTGTGTGGTTCTATTCTACTAAATGTTTATTCCTTATGAGCAAATAAATGATGGAAGCTATTTTTATATAGCACTTTAGAACTATATTAGGCTACCAAAGTGCTTTATAATAAAAAGAAAGACAAGACGAAAATGTATGATTGAGCAGAACAAGAACAAAAAATTGAAAAACAAGAAGAAAAAATAACAAAAAGCAATAAGATACATAAAAGACAGATTCCAAGACAACAAAATGACTAAGCCACCAACTACAGAGTATTAAAAGGCATTCTGAAAAGATACATTTTTAATTGACCTTTAAAACTGTTATGGTCAGGCGCAGTTCTGCAGGAATATTATTCCATTATTAAGGGAATAGCAGTGGAAAAAACATGCTCACCCCAATGTTTCTATTGTGACCTGGGCACATGACAAACTCTTCCATATGGTCTAATAATAGTACAGGCCGTTGTTAAATAATTTCCAATTAAAATAACTGGGAAATAGCCCCAAATCTGTTTCAGAAAAGTTACCTGAACTGTAGATCATTTGCATAATTGTTTAATAATTCATTTTTTTTGTATAGTCCTGTTTTAGAATGTATAAACAAAAGTCAGTTCTTGATAGAAACTCACTTCTCAAAGATTCGCCTCCCTTTTTTTTTTTTTTACACAAGAATTAAGCTCTAAACTATACCAAAAAAAAAAGTCACATTTTCAGATGTTTGATTCATCGTACTTCATGTTTACCACTTTGAATAGCTGCAACAACATGTACTCTGACCTGAACATCCATTACAGTAATGCTCCCTATTACTGTAGATCATTTCCCTGTAAAACACTCAGTAACCTCCTCTGGAGTGAAGCATTTAGGATGACCCTGTTCTCGGGGCTCTGAGCTTGCTGCTTGATGGTAAACAGAAGGAAATCAGACCTGGAGCAGATGTCGTTTAGACTGCATCTAGCAAAGTGTTTGGGAGTTACTTCAGAGCTCACAAGTCTTTAGCTTCCTCCGTGAAACCCTCTCATGTTGCACTTACCCCCCGTAGTTGAACACAAACACACAAATTTGCAGAGCTGCTAATTAACCCAGGAGGTCAGAAGAAAACATGTTGGTAAGTAAATGAATCCCTGGATGCCACCTGCTGCTTAACAGCACATCCAGAGCAGCAAGGCCAGGCCCTCCCACAGAGCAGTAACTTTCATCAGCCTGCGTTAGATGAAGTTAATGGCGAGAGCAAAATATTTCAAAGTGTGGGCTCACATGTCAAGCTGTTTGTCAAATCAGTTATGCACATTTACTACAGGCTGGAAGAGTGTCATTAATGCATCCTGCTCCCTTATGAAGGTGTTAACACGCATTTAATGACTATAAACTAGAAATTTATGTTTAACTTGCATACAATGTGTGATGCATCATGACCTACTTGATATTTGCTGTTGTGAAAAAAAAAAACAAAAAAACACCAGCTCTGGCTTTTATGCTGGATTTATGGCTCTAGCTTGAATCAACCTGAGGTAGGTTGCTGATGGGGAGCTTGCATGACAACACCCTTCATCACTTTTCACGCCGCATTGCATCAAACCACAAGAAACCTTGAGTGATGAAGTTTTTTTTTTTTTTTTTTATTTCAGCAACAGAACCCTGGCATCCCACAGTCACAGTCGATCATAAATTCCCTCACAACCATACCATGTGTAACGTTCCCTTGCATCCCGGAATAAAATATGAGGTTCTCTTTTCAGCAGATGGATGATTCCAAACACAACATCAACAAAAGACAGGACAAAAAAAGAAAAGACAAATAATCAAGGTCTGAAAGTTTGCACATGAACCCTAAATGCACAGATAATGTAGGCCCCCCTCCAATCATCCTTTGATCTATTATAAAAGTCTTTCCTGTGGTCTTTTAATTTTGATTATGACCTTTTTAATGACCAATTTGATGAAATTTCTAGGACATAGTTTCTGCAGAGCGGCAGCAATTCATTAGAAATTCACCACTGAGTTGCAGATAGAACTGTTGGTGTGGAGAAAGCCTGAGCTTATTTCCCATCATCCATCTGTTTAAGCTAATTTACAGCCCCTCACACCCCCAATCAAACATTATCAGAGAAATCCAGTTGTGCATTTTTGAGCCAGATTCCAGCTCAGACGAGGAAAACAAAGACGTACATAGATCTAGTTGTCTACAAGTGGAGGATTCAGACTGGAGTAGAGCAGGGAGATTGTGGCTTGTAGTAACGTGTACATCAATACAAGTTTTATTTCCAACTGCAGGATTTAAACCCTGGAAAGGCTTTTTAAAGTTAATTTAACGATTATTAATACTATTATTTGTTTTTACTTTTATAGCTGGTTTGCTCAAAATGAACAAAATAAATAAAATAAAATAAACAATTAAAAAAGAAAAACAAGCAAGTAAAAAACTAATCAGGGGCCAAATTTGACATTGTGGTTTCTCTGGGGTTAAGTGCTGCTTATAAAAGGATTGTACAAGATAGTACAACTTGTTACAACCCATCAGTGCTATTATTTAAGCACTAACATACTCTACATCCATTTTAGAGATTTTCATTTAAAAAGCTCTGATAAAAACAAAACAAACTGATTTTAATTAGCATAAGACTGACTTTTAAATATTTCGTTCATTTCGCAGTGGAAATTAGTAGAGTGTGCTTTTGCCCACAACTGTTCACCATCTGGTTTAAAATGTTTTATCATCCAGTCTTTGGTTGTTGTGTTTTTTTAAAGTCCACTAGATGGCAGCATTCAGTTGTCATAGATCGGACCAGGGTTCGTGTCATACAACACAAACAAAAACATACAAGTTTGTAGTAAAACTGTTCAACTCTTTCACCTAAATTTTCTTTATATATATATATATATATATATATATATATATATATATATATATATATATATATATATATATATATATATATATATTTTTTTTTTTTTTTTTAATATATATTTATATATATATTTCACACCTTGTATTTAATCAAATCAGGACGACCTTATTTAATAATAGAAACTAATTAAACTTTTTGTCCCTGTTTGTTTTATTTTACAGCCCCCCTTAGACTGGCACGGTGAGGACGGATCAGCACAATCTGGTTTCCGGGTTCCAGCATGATCTGGAACTGTTAAAGTAATCAAACATCCTCTCAGGAAAACCCTGTTAATCTGGGTGGTACTCCGGAGGGTTTCCCAGATCCCATCACACATTCACTGTTCAGCTTTTAACTTCAGCTATTTTTATCTCATAGCTAAAAACTCTGTGGTACCTCTTGGGCTGCTGAACAAGAACAATCAGGATTTCTGATTTTTAATCATTTTTTTTCTGCTGTCTTAGCTAAAACAGGGTCAGAGTCACAGATTTGTCTTTTTGAGTTAATATTGTGGAAAATATGAGGCTAAGCATAAACACAATTTAAACTGTTACAATTTAAGGGTATTGCATTACAAGCACATCATTAACCACAGTTATTGTTTTAATCTTTTTTAATACAAACAAGACAAAAATTACTACAGTAAACTATTTGGGCTGAATAAATGATGTAGCAAACTTGGATGTTTCTTATATTTCCTGTGATACCTTTAGAGAACTTTGTTGTGAACTTAGGCTTAATAAATGAATTAAATGAAATCAATGAACACTGTCATTCAGGATGGGTCCATAGCAAAGAAAGTTTCTAAAAGGGTCATCTGGATTTAGCTGTGTAAATTGAAAATGTTTCTTTTCTTATCCACCAGTCTTTCTTCACTGAAATGAATCATGACAGACATTAGTGCCATGCTGCACCTTCAGCATTAATATCTCTAAACCCCAACAAACACATTTGGTTTTTTGGGGGTTTTTTTGTGCAAAGTGAAAAAAACATAAAATATACTTTCACAAGGATTCAGAGTACTGGAAATTAGACATTCAGTTCTTTGTCTGTTCTCAAGAAATGAACAAAAACCTAAAAGTAATTTTAAAATGAATTTTATTCATTTCAACTCAGTTTTATTCATATAGCCCAACACAGTTGTCTCAATGGGCTTCACTAATTGTACAAAACATAAAATGGGTTATAAAAATACAACAGCTGATTGCTAAACTAAACTGGGCATGCCCTTAGACCAGGGGGTGTCCAATTCCAGGCCTCAAGGGCTGGTGTTGTCTTCCAATCAACCGGCCTTTGAAGCTCCTTATTGGCTAAACACACCTGATCCAGGTAATCAACAACAGATGAGGCAGGGTTTCTGGAGGCCTGGATTTGGAAACCCCTCCCTTAGACCCTCCTTCTTCGTAGGGAAAAACTCCAAAAAAAATCAGATTCCAGGGGGAAAAAGGAGAAACCTGTCCACGTGAAGGAGGGATCCTCTTCGAGGACGGACAGGTGATTTTTGAATGGTTTAGCTGCTTGGCTTCTTCCAGATGGAACTGTGGGACAGCCGTGGGCATGAGATGAGCCAGAGGTGAGGTCGATGGCCAGGTACAGGAGCAGGAGCACAAACTAGCCAATTGGAACCACGAATCACTGCTGTTCCCCCGGAGAGGAGTTGGAAAGAGGGACAACACATAAACCGCACTGTACCAAACAGAGCCATGGAGAACTTTTAACCAGCACACTGCAAAAAGCAGTAGCCCAAAATAGGAAATGAACAGTAATGTTGAGAAGAAAATTATCTGTAAATGCAGGAAAATTTTAATCCTATGATAAAACATATTAAAATCAAGAAACAAGGACGTCTATACGAACAATATACAGTAAAATAAAGCTAAAAAGCTAACCGTTAGTATTATTATAATTTTAATGTTTTACAGCCCAATAATAAGTATTTATTTTGCTATTTCTAAGCAGATGGTGTGTTTGTTCAGTTTGTCTGTGCTTAATTGTAGTTCATAAAATGTTTATAACAAGTGGAAATGGCTCCTTTTAGAACAAAATCTGATCAACATGAGATCTCCCTGCTATGTAAGACAGCATGTTTATTTTGCAATACACATTACGCTACCATTGCATCTACTGCATCTCAAAAATCGTTTTATAGACACTTTGTTTTGTTATTGCCGAATTAATCTTTGCAAAGATGCTATAGGTCTGAAATCTATAATGCTGCACAAAGCGCTTAAAATGAATCAAGATGTCAAATATTCAACACAACTACCTCCCTGAGCCTGGACACCCCCTTCCTGGACTCCAGCAGAGCCGACTGAAAACATTCCCCCAGTGGTGGCAGGGGAGGGCTGCCATAAATATTGGTTTGTGTTCATCAAGTATTTTATGTCCTCTGTGACTGACTGTTTCTCTTCCCTGTTTAGAAGTCTGAAGTAACAGCCTTCTATAGAATAATGTGTGTTTTCAAGGATTTAATATTAGCTAGACCAAGTGTCTGCCAGCACTGGCAGTTGCTATGTTTTCATAACCAGAGGAGGGGAGTAGTAACTCTACCTCAATGTTTCTGTCTCTGCAGCACACACACACACACACACACTGCACACACACACATACACACCGTGAAGCCAGTGAGAACTTCAAAGATGTTACATTTAAAAAAAAAAAAAAAAAAAGCAGTTTTTGGCTGACAGTGATCCCATGCGACAGGCACGCTCAGGTTTAGTGGAAGGTCAGGTGCTGGAAATGTTTCAGAAGAATAAGCTCTAACAGGGTTAAACACAGAACACCATAGGACTGACCTTTACCTGGGACTCAGTTTGACCCCAAACACTGACCCCCCCCCCCCTTAATTTGCCTGTCCACAAACTATTAGTGTAGCTGCAACTTTCAGGTGTCAAAGCAACATTTTCATCTACTGCATGTCAGGATGCTGCAGCAGAACAGACACATCAGACCTGAGTTCTTCACCTCTGAAGAATGTTAGCAATAATGCAACAAATTGGAACCTTTATTTTAAAGAATGAGTTACAGCTGAGGAATGCAGACCCACACACAGATATAACATCCAATATTCTAGAATTTAACGTCTCATCTGCAAACTTGAACAAATCCAACACAGAGCATAAAGTTACAGACATTTCTTAAAGATGAGCTGCAATGAAAATCACGTTTTCAGTGTTTTGAGAATGTTCCTGTGGCATTTTTCTGTTGATGTAGGACATATGTAAAAAAAATAAAGCTTATTTAGTTATTCAAACTGTTGTAAGTCAAAAGATTGGGTTGGTGACGTAGAAAATACACTAAGTGCCCTGCTCCACTTCATTTTAATGCATCCACTTATAGACGAGTAGATCCATGTATGTTTTTGTTTTTCTAGTCTGAGCTGGCTTCTGGATTGGTGCAGCTGGATAGCTCTAATACTGCTCAGGTTTTTTTTTTTTTAGAGCTCTCTGTTTATGCTTTATGCTAAAATCAGCATAATCATAATTAAAAGACCACTGGGATTGCATTATTTTAAAAGGAACAAACAGTATTGTAGATTTATGAAGCTAGCATTTGAAACAGTCTTTCTGTTCAGGTTGGACAAGCTTCTAATATGGCTATCAATAGAATGATTCATTAATGTTCTGATTTTGATCACAATGTTGCAAAAGAATATCAGGATACAGTTACTAAACTACAATGTAAACAAAGTTATTTTTAAATTTCATTTAGTTTTTTAGCTCAGTGTTTAACAGGTGAAAATCTCTCTCAAACCTGTTTCTCTAAGCACTTTTTTGTTAAGCATTTTGATGTACTGTAAAAAATAAAAATCACCATTTGGTCCAAAACTGAGATGTTATTTTACAGCATTAGGACGTTCTCAGTTTTACATGGTTTTTTTGTTAGTTTTACAACAAAAGCTCTTATTATGTGATCTACCGTTCATATTAGCTGCTCTCTAAAAATCACAGGAAGCCAAAAGGATCAGAGTTTGATGCTTCTTAGACCAAATTCAGACACTATTTTGTTTTTTTTTTTTACTTGTTCTGTCCAACAACTAAGCAAACAGATAAGAGCTGAAGGCCGTTGTGTTGGACAGAGTTTACCAATAGAATAAGGGATTATGCCTCTTCTGATAGCCAAGGTGTATATTTGTATAAACCCCTTTGGTTTTTGTTTTTAGTTTTTTATTTATTTATTACATTTGTTTATTACAGACACTATTTTCTTATTTTATGTTTTGGGGTTTCCTTTACTCGTTCCATGAATAAGACAAAATTTGATTAACTAAAGTCAAAACCTGCTTTGTTCATTGCCAGATCTTCCGCACTGATCCAGCACTTTAAATAGGAAAGACTTTTAAATGAGAACCTAAAAGACCAATTGTAAGAACTGGAATACCTCAAATAGAAGATTATGAAAATCTGGATGAGCTCCTTAAATCAGACTTCCCATAAACAAACACCCAGATATCAGACAGCTTGGCTCAGTGAGGCTCACATCTGCTTCCTTGGCCCATATTTGGCTTTGATTGACAGTGTTGATTTGCTCTGTCTAAACCTGGTGACATTTCCAGGTTTCTGGCCAAAATCTGCATTCTCTGAGGAAAGTTCAGTCATGTTTGGCCTTTAAAACTCTTGTCATAAACCAAGTCTAAGCATCTTAAAATGTTTTGGCAACTGCCACCTCATGCAACATCTTTTTTAATCCATGAATTCCAGCTCATGACCTCTGTGGCTTTTTTTTTAACTGTACTAGTTAGAGCGAAAACTCAGCCAGAAGAGGTCCAAATGTGTCTGAGGTCCAGGTTTCTTCTCTGCACATGTGCATGGAGAATTCTGACGTGAGCGTCCACAAGCTGCACTCACTTACATAATTCTCTCCTTACATAACTGTAACAACATTTTGGGAAAAAGTAAACTTTTTATTTGAAAAAAAAGTTTAAAAAAAAAAGTTGTCTTACAAATGTAGAGCCATATCTTTTAATGCTTGTTGTGCATCTAAAAAGCACTCACACAGTGCCAAAGCAGGTCTTTCTATATGCTCTGCTTAGTGTGCAAAGATTAGATATTATTCACTTTCAGAACACAATATATATGCAACTCAAGCGGATACACATGCTTGGCTTCCTGTGGTCCAGCACTAATTGTTTTAAACGGTAAACTTAACTATAAATTGCATATTTTCGTCCCTTCAGTGTGAATTAGGTTGTAATTTAAGCATGGAAAGGGAGATACAACTGCAGGAGAATTTGCAGTGACAGCTTTGTGTAAGAACTAGTGTTTTGCTTTCTTTTTCCAACATGCAATTAAATAAATCAAGTATTTACAGATTTTTCGATCACAATAATGAAGACCTAACAGCTTGAAAATGTTTCATTAAATAATAAGTGTTGTTCAATCTCAGGTTAAAAGCTTGAATTTGTGCTTTTTCAGAAAACACACGCAAGTAAGTACACGTTACGGCAGCTCCAACATACAAAATAAACAAATGTGTCTTCATTCAATATTTTCTCATTTTATTCTCCATTTCACAATCACAGGGATTCCGTGGCCATTTGGTGAATGTACACATGTTCCGGCACATCTATCATAAATCCTTGTTACAAATCATACATTGGAGTAAAATGCATGTTCCTGTGCCAAAGGAACATCTGTAAAATGTGTTATCACTTCTGAAAGGGCATAAAGCATTTGTTTCGGGGAGCTCTTTCTGATACATGTCAGCTAAGACATTGACCTTCACTGATTTTAATGAGCCAGGAGAAATACATCAGCAGACGCGCTTTTACCGCAGGACTCCGAAAGCCACTCAGACCATTAATCGTATCTTCCTCTCAGCATTCCACAGCATAAGTAACGGAGCAGCCCTAACCAAAAACAGGCTCACTTGAACTCTGGGATCAGCAAGCAGGCATGCATTTCCTTCACCTTCTGTGGGTTACAGTTGTTTTAATCTTTTTTTTTCTCCCTCTGGATTAGTAAGTTCATCCAGTTTACTCATATTTTACATTGTAACAGTGTAAAAAAGAAAACATTTTCTTTTGAATTTTAAAATGAAATGTTACAGAAAAATGTTTCACAAATCAACCACATTTATACATTGTGGATCTTTTTTTTAAAAAATGTTTTGCTCACCTTTTTCATGCAAATATTGTTCATATCTAAATAAAAATATTTCAAAAAGTGTCAATTGAAAAAAATAGAGATAAGAGCTCTGGAACATTGGTGACAAAAAACAAAAAGAAACCCATCTGAGACTAAAACACAGTTGGGTGGGTAATTGCCTGAGCGTGAGGCAGGTACGTTTTGGCTGTGTGGATAAGTTTTTCTGTGGACAAGCCCAACCCTTTTGATAAACATCTATTTTTCATAATCATGAGGAATCGCAAAAAAATTGTTGCCTCTTTTGGTAATTTTACCTCCTCATATTTTTCACCATTCATTTTTATTTTTCAACTTCTTGACTCTCCCCTACTTTTTTTTTCTTCTTTTTTATGGTACCTAATTCCCCATCTTTAAGATGGTTTGAAAAAAGTATGCAAATATAATTTATCTAAATAAAGTTTAGCCTCATATATAAAGGAGTTTATACAAATATACACCTCAAAGTCAAAGTCAGCTTTATTGTCAAATATGCTGCATACGCATGACATACAGCACAGATGAAATTACTATCCTCTCGCCCCACAGTGCAAGCAGCTCATAAAATGATAAAATAAAATAAATAATCTTTTTACGCTAGGATTTGCAGTAGAATTAACAATAGAATTTTTTTCAATTTTTCATTTTTTCAATCAGTTTTTCAATAATATAAACCAAACCAAATATAAAAAATCAGAGCAATTTCTGTCTTGCTTTGGGCTTAGATAGATAAATTATCTGGCTGTGAAAGATTTTTTTTTTCCTTTTAGTAGGAAACAAAAGACTGGAAAAGACTGTTTATCAAAGTTTTTTTTTAGTCTTATTTATTTTAAACTTTAATTGTTAAAAATCTCGTTTTTAAACAAATTTACTGTGTTTTATTTGTTCTTTCAGCATCAGGCACACCCTCTTCCCCCTTCGAGTCCAGCATGGTGGGATCATTGACTTTAAATGAAAGCAGAGTGACCCCTCCCCCCTCGCGTTCCAAGTAGAAAGTACCCACTGGTCCCAAAAAAACAAAATCCCATAGTTTTCTATTAAGAAATTAACAGCCATCACTGAGTTATATTAGTCAGAATAACCATTTTTGCTGCTCTACCAGAACATAGTTTTGCAAATCCTCTTGTTTTTTTTAAATGTGGTCCCACATTTAACGGCCGAAATGTTTGACTCTCCTGAGCTCACTCCTGCGTGGTAGGGGTGTGGCCTTCCAACAAGCTCACTGCTGATTGGCGAGAGTGGTTGTCATAGAAATGTTGACTCAGATCGACTTGGACGAATCCCTGCTTATTGTTGATTTCTTGTTCCAACAGGAACTGCAAAAAAAAATGGCGACTGATTCAACTTAATGTCGTTGAAACCGGCAGCAAGTCATTATCAATGGGTGACGTCACTCTCACTCAGTCCTATTCTCTCTTTTATACGGTCAATGAAGAGTACTCTTGTGCTCTTCTTTATGGTCTTTCTCCTCCATCTTCTTTCCTCCGGTGGACACATATCTCCAGACACACAAATTGATGCGGACGCATACACAGGTCATAACTCAAAGAGGTTTGAATGGCAGGAAGGGAGTGTGCTTGTTAATAGTGAGCTTTACTGTAATATATGGTGTGAACTGCCTTCTCTACTGTAAACTTCCTCCTCACCTTTCTTGCTCCCTCTCCTACAAACACACACACAAACACACACATTAACTGGTTTACATGAAGACAATTGGGCTTGTGCGATAGTGTGCACACACCATCATGTATCTACAGTACCAATTTTTTATCGTCTCATCAGCAGACCCGGGTAGCTCCATTAACTTCCTTCCCCATTATGCAGGAATGTGAGATGTGTTTAAGTCTGTGCGCAAGCGTGCGTTGTGGGTGTGTTTTGGCGGCTCTGCAATTGTCCCACCTTCATTTCCTGGAAACTAAAACAAACGCAAAAATAAACAGGAGAGTTGTATGTATCAGAAAGTTTAATCAAACCAACCGCTGTATTGTTTGCTGTAGTAATTTCTGACGATAATTATCAGCTGTCATATCCGGATGAGTTAGGTCAAAAAAGAAATACGCTTTTACTTGGTTTGGAACTGGACACAGCAGCTCTTTAAGCACGTTGTTTCCCTGCAAACATGCAGATACACCACATTTCCTTCCTCAAGCTTCTTTGTCATCGTCAGTGTTAACAAAAGTTGTACGAAACCACAAAATATATTGAAAGAAACACAAGACAATGAAAAAATAAGAAAAAAAGGAAGTCTGTGTCTCTGTCTTTGTGCGCCTCGACTCATGTAGAGTTATGAAAAAGACTAAAAACACATTCTTGCCCATTGTTTTAATTAGTTTAAGGGTCTGGATTTTGACTGGGTCATTGCAAATTCCTCTCCTCTTGAGGTCAGGGTTATGTTTTACCAAATGTTCCAGTTTTGATCAGTTACTTGTGTATCAGAGGGCCTCACATTTGACTTTCAGATACTCATGTGTGCAAAGAAATTCATGATTGACTCAATGGTTGCAAGGTGCTGATGTCCAGAGGGGACAAAACAAGCACGACCCCATCACCCTCCTCCTCTACACCAACCTATGTATGTTCAGAAATCTGTAGTTTGGTTTCATCTAACCAATTGTTTTGTGAGTAAAAAAATCCAGGGAGGTAAAATCAAATAAAAGACACGAACGTTGCATTTTTGGAATGACTACACATTTAGTTATGAACATTTTCCCATATACGTCTGAGTGTAAAGTGCAGGAACATCTCCACAATTATAAATTTAATAGAAAAAAAAAACAGTATAAAAAAGTTTTGTACACATACAAAGAGACATGCTGCAGAGGCATTCATGGAATCCGATACAAGTATTTTCTAAGTTCTCTCACAACTCTTATCTATAATAAAATACCACAGCATTTTTGTCTCACCTAATTAATGATTTTAGTTACTAAAAAACAAATAAATCTTATCGAAGGCATCTTATATTTCTGAATTGTTGCTAAGACCTTTTTGAAGTACAAATATGTCAGCTACAAATGTGGATGCATTTTGTATGATTGCTGAACACTTTTAGGTCGACACATTGGGCTGTTTTTCATCATCTCACTTGCATTGATTACTGCAGCGATGAAACGGCATAAGTTCCACTCTTGTAAACATCCGAGTAGAACAAAAGCAGTAACTGTGGAACACGGGACCTTACATTCATTATAACCCTGCACAGCAGCTTATATCATCTTGTATCTGAGCAAATATAAAATGTAATGTGCTAGATTCTGCTCCCTAAACAATTTTAAAACGAAACTAAGATTTTTACCAGAAATACTAAACAAAAGTTTACTTTGTTTTTGTTTTTTACGGGTACTTTTTTGTTTCTTCTTTCCCGTTTGTTTTCGGGGGGGGGGGGGGGGGGGGGGTGATGAAGCAGTTCCTGTTTGTTTGTTTCTACAGCTCCAAGTCAATGTTCACATTATGTTAGAAAATAGAAATATGAAAATTAAACATTCTTATTAGAGGATTGGTAAATTCATTTGGGATGTGCAAAAGTCAGCATGTTTAATGTGTATATGTTTAATGTGACCTCCATGGGTCACTTAAGAACATATCATACAGTAAAGATGTTAAACTAAGAACTAAAGCTGAAAGTGCCTTGCTCAGGAAAATAAAAAAAATAATAATAATTTGAAAAGCACTTACAAAGGTCAGAAAATGGATGAAAGGAGTGCTGTCAGGAAAAGAAATAGACTACCCAGTTTTTCTTCGTCCTGCTGGCTGGTGCACTTCCCATCTCCAGTCACTCTGTTTGCGTTAAAATTTGCTTGTGAATATTGGGAAATGTAACCAAGCAGAAAAGTCAAATGGATGACAGCGTGATTCGTGAAATATGTATTTTTTTTACTCAGAGACCTTTCAAAATAGGAGCAGAGGACACATTGGATCCACCACTTTATTGGGTATACATAGCTGCTTATTGACATTAATATAAAATAAAAGATCAAACAGAGGCACCTTGATGATTTTAAGATTAACGGTGAAGATGGTAAGTCACTTTACGTTTGTGGTTAATGGAAGACAGAAGATATTTTTGCTTTTTTCTCCAATTTAACAACATTTCTCAACAAGTTCTATGCTCTTACCTAACATGAGTGACCCCGGACATGTTCTACATGAAAAAATAATCGTCTTCAACTTTAAAGGAGTATAGAAAGGTTGTCACTCAGATGTCAGTCTTCACCAATGCAGTCATCTTTCTCTGCCAAACGGGAAATCCTTGATAACATTTAGATCATCTTCTGTGCATTAAATGGGTTGTAGATCAAAATAATTTTAACTGATTCTGAAGTGCTTCAAAGGCCAAGTGCACAAAAAAAGTAGAGGTTTGTGTGTAAGACTGAGTGTGCACAGTAACTAAATATTCTTTTAACATTGATAAAGCTGTGAAGACGTAATTTTTGTCTATGTTTGTGTAACATTGCATTGTAAAAAATAAATAATAAAGAGATGTCTTCAATGAAAAAAAACATACATTTAAATTCCTAAATACTGCAGTCATTAACAAAATGTGAGAAAAGAAATTCAACTTTTTTGAGTGATTGTTGGTGTAGAATAACAGAGGATCCTGCATGTTCTTTTAGACATGGAAAAAAAAGCATCACCGTTATTGCAACACACACCAGATCCGACTGCATTCTTCTATTTCATAACGCAGCATCTAGTATACTTTATTTTCCACATATACTTTGCATGATACAAAAATATTAATCACAGTGTATTCTCATAAAAATACTAAAATTCCAATAAGCAGAGGTTGAAAAATTGCATTTAATAAATTATATAGTCAATATCTGACATAAGAATACTGAGACATAATTAATATCCCTCCTCCCCATCCGCCAAGAAATAATTCAAAACAAATTTTTCAACAATAGTTTTTAAAAAGATTCGAGTGTTGACTCCTTATTTTAGTCCTTCCTTTCATATGGGGCTTTAGGCTCTTAGTAAAAAAAAATCAGTGCATTTTTCACCCTCGAATCCCCAAAATTCCCATATTTGCCTTCCAAAATGTTAAGGTTCCCCCCATGTCCGTCAGGGTCCTTACACTTAGCTGCCATCACAGCTGATGGGAATCCTCTTGACCAGCAGGTGATGGGGGACGAATTCTACTGCTTGAGTCTGTTTCTTTAGCATTTGGGTAGCATCACACGAGCCAGAGGTTAGTTCAGCCGCCTCCAGTGGGACGGAACGCAGCGACACACCTCCTCACTGAAAGAGAAATCTCGTTCACATTTTCGCCTTCTGACGTCGCACGGAGGCCTGAGGCAACTGCAATGACAGAGAAGACGTTCATTTAACTTATAGCTTCAAACACAGATCAATGTCAAATCGTCTTTGAGTCCCACTCTGATTATCTTAATCATGATTGTCCTTTTTAGCCAAAATAAAACTAAAAATAGTGTTGCTTTCTAGGACAGTTTCTGCGGCAGTAGCTCATTAGAAATTCACCTCTGAGTTGTGGGTGGGACCGCTGGCGCAGAGTAAGCAAGCCTCTACTTCCAATCATCAACCTGTTTACACTAGCTTACAGCCCCACCACCGCCAACCTAACATTAGCAATGCAACAAAAATACCGCTTTTAAGTAGATGTCACATCAGACGAGGAAAACGAAGACCTACATGGATCTAGTTGTCTACAACTACTGTAGCACCTACATCACTGCTACAAGCTTTTCAAAAGGCATTATTCTATCTGCTCCTGATTCACAGTGATTTGAACACAGAATACTCAGAATTGCAATTTTAAGCTCAATTTTCTCTATATATGTTCTCCATCATCAGAAAAATACAACAAGAACGTGTTAAAAACACCAAAAATGCAACTTCCATGGGACTGGGCCTTTAAGGGAAATCTGAGCTAAAACTTCATGGTTCTCCGTGGCAATGAACAAATAAAATTTTGGCTGAAAAAAATAAAATAAAACTCTTATTTTTGCTCAGGCTCCTCACAAATCAGGATCCTCACAGAAACATGCAAGCTTTGTATAGAAAAATGAAAACTGGCAAACAGAATAAAAAAATAAAAAATACACAGGCACATGTGAAAGGGCAACCACTGTTTTGCCAGTTGGAGTTCACATCTTTTAAGTTTTTTGTGAGTTTCTACTTCTTGTAAAACACAAACCTTGTTCACTGCACAACTACATTAATAATGACTATTGCTGCCTTTCGTCCGCATTGGTCAGAGGGTTAATTTGAACAGGCTGGCAGCTTCATTTATTCAAATTATTTGAATGTCTTCTACATAAAACAAAACATTTCCTTTCACGAGTCGGGAGGCATTTGTTAAATCCAGAAAATCTCATTTGTGTCTTTCAGTCTTGGCCAAGTTCCCATTTTTAAACTATTTTTAGAGTTTCCTTCTAAAAAGTCATGAAGAACACAGTATATAACGGCAACTGATTTAACTGTAGTTGGGTTTTTTTTCAGTTTTTAAATTAAAAGAGAAAAACACAAAATCATAGGGGCTATGCTCCATTTACTCCACTAAATGCTAGGAGAAGCACCTAGATGACAAGAACAGATTATTGTTTCTGTTCAATTAGAGCTCCAGCAGTAATAAAGCACAGTGGTGCTGCTGCCTGCACAGTCTGATGCATATGGATTTGAGATCTGTTGACGGCCATGAGCAAGTTAAAAAAAATATTGTGTAATAGCTTTATCTGATTGCACAACAAGAAAATTATGTTTGGCAGGTTTACAAGAAGGCAGTTACATGCAATAATCAAATTTAAAATGATCCATCATTAACTTATTCAAAGTACAGATTGAAATTTGTTTTGAGCTTTTTCTCTGTGACACACAGTTCAACTTTGCACTATGAAATTCCTGAAGCCGTTTTTTTAGTCTGGCTGCTTCCTTTCTTATGCTCTTGAGGTTTAAATACATTTTCTGTTTCAATTTTTCAAAAAAATTTTGAAATCTACATCTGAAAAAAAAAAAACCCTCCAAAGACAGCTTTCTTTGCCCTCTTTTTCCCCATGAATTTTTAAAAAATAAATACATTTGGAGAACTTTATCCATGCATCACATTAGGCTATTTTAACTGTGTCCTTTCAAATCTCAATCTTTCTTTTTTTTTATTATTTTATTTTTAACTGCATATACATATCCGTATCCATACATATTTGTACATATCCTTTCCTTAAAAGAAAACTGTAGAAATTGATGGTGGACGTCTGGTAATGAGCATTCCCAAATCCACTAATGGTTGAGAAGTGGCTTGTGAGGAATTAAATTAAAATGATATAGTTTAAGGGCCACTCCAATTATCTTTTGATCTAAAGTAAAACTCACAACAATTTGAATAAAGAAATACTCAGAAATGTAATTTTGAGCTTAATTTTCTTGATATACTGTATGTCCTCCATAATTCTAAAAATGCTACAAGAACATGTTAAAAACGCCAAAAACATGATTTTCATCTGCGTGACTCTTTAAAAAAGACAAAATGCAAAACAAACAAAACTCGACAAAGCAAAAACCTGATGCTCAGCATAGCACAAAAGTGAAGACAAGAGGGGCTGGAGACGACAAACTGAAAAAACAAAGCTATTACACACTGAGAGTGATAAACTAACAGAAAGCAGCTGATCTGTATGATGACTGAACCCTGGTGTGGACGTACTGAAAGCTCAAAACCCCAGAAACTGAACAAGTGGAACAAAAACAAAGTGAAGTAAACTAATATGCAAAACAAACAAAAAACACTAAATATCATGTGATTCACTTCATCTTAAAAAAAACAATGATTTCTGATTATGATTAAAATCTGCTAGATATAGGGTAGTTTTTATCATCACTCTATACTATTATAAAATTATTGTAGAAAACAAATGAAATTCTTCATTTTGAAATAAATATCTTCATTTATCAAATATCTTTTCCAAATCGTTAACTATGCCGTTAGTGTTTATCTTGTGCTTTAGAATAAATTGACATTTCTTGCCAACAAATCGTGAACATGAAACCAAATTTTTAACTGAGAGGTGACATCTGACTCCTGAAGTGCAGACCAACCTGCATACATGATGATATGAGGCTGAGGACCCGAAGGACATTAAAGTTTTCAGTAGCACCAAAAACTGTGAACTGACAAAGACAAACACTGACAACGTTCATGGATTTTCCAAAGGTTAAAGGTCACAGGACTTAGATTTCAAAGCAGCGCCAACTGCTGCCCTCAGAACTACCATGTGATTTAAGATAAGAGCCAAACCTTCCTCAAGAAGGGCGCAAAAGTTAAAGTGGTGTTTTAATCTTTACTGAGTTTTTCACAAAATTAAGAGGGATAGGTCATACAGTACCTAGTCAACACCAGAGTGCAGTTTGGCTTTTTTGTTGAAACTCGCGCACAAGCAGAATAAACATGGAGGGCTAAAGTGGACGTCACTGCTTAATTCACAGCACAGGGTATCATGTGGCGGTCGGCAAACATTCAAAGACCTATGAACCCATGATGAAATGTACAAAAGCAGTCCAACTGGACACACGGTCTGTTTCAAACACACAGGATCAGAGTCAAACCCACTGAAGAGCCAGATCCCGAACGTAGCCGTCCTGCTCATAAATCACTTTCAAACAGGGTCACAGGAGGTCAAGATTGGACAGGATGGATGGAATGCATATGCATATGTGTGTATGTTTCCTCTGTTGTTGGTAGAGGAAATGGCTAGGTGACAGCTATGAAAAGTCATTAGCATGCTGAGGTTTTGTGTTACACTCTGGGTCTACCACAGTAAATGCCTTCGAATGCCAACACCGGTATATTAAAAGCATGTTTAAAGTTGTGTTTGTTCACAAGCCCAGGGTGATGTAACCATGGAAACGTTTAAACCTTAGCTGGGTTTTCATAATCACAATGCTATGCTACGGTCACACACGGCATGTCGCAGGTTCTTGAACACACTTTTAGCATATGGAGTTTACTCTGGACTGTCTCTAACCCATACTACGCGTGTTCTGACAGTTGGAAGACGCTTGGTGTGAAATGTTGAAGCGGTGCAAACGGCTTTTTCTTTCTCAGCTCTATTCCGATCTATGAAAGACTTGGTGTCATACGATTCCAGCCGAGCATAAACTGGGATTATGATTTTCTCCCCCATTCTAATTTTCAAACGGTTGGCACTTCTGTGAATTAAAAAGGTAATTACTCGTACGTCACTACCAAACCCAAGTCTCCAATTGGTCAATATTTAACTGGTTTAACTTTCAACGTGCGTTCAATGTTTTGCACGTATAGCCCACAAAGCGGACTAAAAAACGTGTGCAGCGACCCGTGAACTCGAGAGTATTGAACCCAGATGCCCATAACACAAATAAGCCCGTGTTTAGATGGAATTTTTATTTGAAGTGTTCACTTGGATGCACATTGCTGAGAACGTAGTATCACAGTAAAATTATCTGCAACTGAACTAGCTAAGAGGTAAATGTTTAAGAAGTGAATAACTGGTTGTCGGGCTGGTGAATGGTAATCCTATATTCATGGAAGATTTCCTTGAATGCAACACATTCTTAACATTTATCATATAAAATTTCGATTTATTGGAATAATTATCAACGCAACTGCATTTTTCACTTAACAGACCAGTTAGAGAATATATTTAATCATATGTCCTTACCTGCATGAGGCTTGGTGAAACCTTCTTCCCTTTAGGAAGCATTTGTTTGGAGACTCGTTACATTCACAGGAGCACTTTGACCTGTTCAGAGGTTGGTGCCTCGGACACGTCTTGCTGCAGGTGCATTGGCAGGTATCCTTGTTGAAGATGTGGCTCGCAGGGCACGCCGCTGCCGACAGCACATTGCAAACGCACTGGCAGGTGTTTTTGTCGAAGTGTTTATTTGGACCGCAGTCAGGATTTCCACTCCGACACACACACTGACAGCTTTCCAAATCCAGCTCCTTCTCTGGACCGCACACGTCTGATGAGAATACGTCTGAATGATTAAAAGGAAAGACAAAAACTCAGAACACCACATGATGATGGTCATTTAAACACCTGCGGACACTTAAACGTTATACAAAAAAATAACGACAAAAGTATCAAAATCTTGCATTATTTTTTACATTTGTCTTAGGTATGAATGAATTTCAAACAAAAGAAACAGTTTTATAAAAACTCCAAAACAACATACAACAAGTAAACAAAAAAACAACTGTAACTTTCTAGGCTTGATAATCTTGCAGCTAGAGTGCAGTTAGAGGCCAACTCCAAACCATCTGCACAAGACAAGAGCAGCGTCTCCCAAGGAGACAATCCATTCCAGCTTTTGTTCTGCACACTCCAGAACCTCCTCAGTTAGATCATCACCAAGACTGACAACAGATAATGACCACAGAACTTAGCAACTATCAGGCGGCTCCTGTACATGGATCATCTCTAACTGTGTGAACTAACTTTTCCTCAGAGATCCACACCACCAGGATCTACAGAAAAGATACTGGAATGTCAGTCGGAATGGACAGGTGCACCCAGAAAGTAACAATGACAGGGCATTGAGGGAACCTTGAGAGTAGCAGTGCCAGTACGTAAAATAGGAGATGTCAAGGACAGCTACAAGTACTTTGAAATCAAAGCATCAAATTTATGAAATTTAGAAAAATGTGAGCTCAACAATAATTTTAATAGTTAGGGGTCATCTTTATCAATCAATCATTATTTATACAACACTTTTGATACAGAATGTAATGCAAAGTGCTGCCCACAAAAAATAAATGGATATCCAAAATAAAACTCGACTTGTTGTTTGTCTGGCCTGTTAAAATCTGGAAATATGCATTCACACTAAGAATAAGCACTTAACTAAGACATGATGGCTAGTTTAAATAGTCCATAGATAAACATATCAAAACCTGGAATCTAAAACCTATGGCAAAAAATGCCAAATTTAACAAAAATGTAACACTTAACATCAGAAATACAATTTCACATACTACTGCTGCACAGATGTATTTCTATGATCTTTACTATAGAGATTGACCCATACTAATATTAGCCCACTGGTACATTATAAAATCAGTAAGATGGGCTGATGAATGATTGGAGATCCTGACAACTCAGCTTTATGACTTCAACACAAGCATTCGGTTGGGCAAGAATGGATTTTATGGCAAAGCTTAACTTGGTGAAGGTGTGGTCATTTAGAGAAAAGTCAAGTATGAAAACAGACTAAACACAAACTGACATTTTTCAATAAATTATCTAAATCATGCCAAAAAAAAAAAAATTAAACTCAAAATTTGACCGAATTTGAGCACGACCAAACTCAACAATCAAACAAATGGTGACAAAAGGCTTTGACAAAATTTAAAGACCCAGACGGTAATTAATTAACCTGCAACAGCTGATCCCATTTACCTTAAGGCGTGAACATGGCTTCAGTAAAAAGCAAAGACAGAGAATTCATCTAACATCCCAACATGAAATAAAAAGAAAAGATTAGCAAATATCACATTTTACAAGGAAAAAAGAGAAATCAGAATAACTAAAATGAGGATCATCAGAAGATTTTCACTTCTGTATCAAAAGGAGACCGTATGTCTAACTTCTTTTTTGTCAGAAGAAGTTAGCTTCTTTGAAAAGAAGTAAATAAAATATCTTATTCATCCTGACGTCAAACTATTTGAGTTTTTTGAAATTCTTCACCTAAATAAAGAGAAGGCACCTGTCAACTCTGACAAACTATGAACTAAAACATTCCTGGACCATGCCAGGACGTTCTTGTTTCCCTCTGGGAAAACACAGATGGTTTTCTTTCTTTAATGGTGGATCATCTTTTAGCAGAAAAACACAAGAAGAAAACCAGGAGAGAAAACATTTGTGATAAACAAAGGCCGGAGTGTGTGTTTGGGCTTTCCTAAAGATCAACAACACATATAACAATAAAACTCTGCTTACCTCTGATAACAGGCAAACTGGCTCTGTTCTTCAAGTGCTCTTAGGACTTCAACAACTTAAATCAATGCAACGAGTTTCAGTGGAACTTTATTTCCTCACATGGATCGCTGCTCTCACGCTTTCAACAACAATGTAGAGCCTGTAAAACGTCTCGGCTGACAACACAGCCTGCAGCACAACAAAACGAATGCTTGAACTCTGCAAATGTTTCCTTTGGCCCGGAGATTTGTCATTTCAGCCCCACGTGACATCTTTAAAACAGTCTATGTGTGGATTAACGTGCTTGAGTACTATTTGGATAAGTCAAAGATAATCTTATACAGTGATTGTTTGCTAAACCAGATACATAATGAACCTTATTTAGAACAAATCTCCGCTACAAAAATAAACAGGCCTTATTAATTCATATGCCAAGAATTAAGAAATTGCCATTTTAGTCTTCCTGAAGACACACGAACCTGACATGACCCCTACAAAGGTGAAGCCAGATTTCATCTGAGAACAGCCATCTATTTGTGTTGAGAACAAGCAGGATTTCTTTGCTCTAAAAAATAATGTAGTAGTCGTGGTCAGAAGCAGCTTTATTTGCTGCAGATATTGTCCTATCTTGAACATAATTGAAAAAGTACAAGTTATGATGTGATTAAAATTTCACAGCGTAGTAAATTCGAAAAGATTCAAGAAGATTTTTTTCCTTTTTGCTGCTCCTTACAGGGGTTGCCCGCACTAAATCGTCTGACTTTTTTCTCTTGCATTGACCGCCTTCATGTAATCCTTCACAAGAACCATAAATCCTTTCCTAAGCCTCCCTTTTGTCAAACTCCAGGCCTCAAGGACCAGGCGGCTGGATGGCTCATTTGGCTGCATGCAGGACTGGCGCATGGGAAACCAAAGGTTTCTTTCGCTGGGGGTGCAATGAACTTCATCCAAGGTCGTTGGACAAGACCCTTCATGCTACCGCCTACGTATGTAACCACAAGGGGCCCTGGGTTGGGGTCTACCAGCCCGGATACAAAACAGGGTTGTGTCAGGATGGACATCTCGCATAAAAGTCTCTACCAAAACCAAATGTGCAGATAAGTGAAAGCTGAGGGGAAGTGCTAATAGGGGAACAACTAGGTCTCAAGATCTCATCCTTCTATCTTTTGGATATCTCTCCCCTATGTTCTGTTGGTTTCCTTAATAAGGTGTGCTTTGCCAAAAAGAAAAAATCTACAAGGGCAAGGTCAATTGGAAACGAAGCAGCCTCTTGAGGTCTGGAGTTTAACCTTTTATTATTTTATCCTTTTATGCAGCAGAGGCAAAGCCTTCTGCATGGCAGCTCCAACCTCGGCATCCTTTCATAGCCACTTAGCCAATTTTGAACACATTCTAAACAATAAGGATTTATCTGTGTTGGGATTCCGAAGGATGGTGAAATCTCAGAAGTAAACACAAATCTTGTTTGTAACATTCAAGTAAAACTACACCTGACACCTCCAACTGCTACACCCTGCTACCTCATACCTCTTCACCCCTACTCCACTCTCTCAATTGCCCTTCTGGTTCCCAAAGATGTACTTTTTTTATGCAAACAACTTTTAATTCCCACCTTTTTCCGAAGAAGCATCCACCTTTTTCGTGTTTCCTCCAAGAGGCAAAAATAAATCAGAATGGTAAAATAGTCCTTGAACTAAGATGCAAAAAAGGAAATTCAAAAATGTATTTATTTTGCGTATAACTAAAATACACCTCCTGAATCTGCTCTCATGTGTTTCTTGCACAAAATGATGGTGGTTGCCACAGAAACAAATCTGCTGCTTTAAAAGAACATTCTATGAGTTTGTATAAATTTGTGTTTTTTTATATTCTGAAATTGTGGGATTAGTGATACAAACTGATAACATTTATGGGCACTTCCTGGTGCAAAACAAACCGGATGTTTTCACAGATTTCTCTTTTTTATAGAAAATCAAATCATCTTTAAAATTTAGCCAGCTTAGTCAAACCAAATGTCTTATCATGTGTGGTTGATCTGGTTGAAAAATTGTGATTACTTTGTCCTCGCAAGTACTTCTTGAAACTTTTTTTAAACTGTTTATTTGACCACCCATTCTTCTAGAAACCTTTTGCCCTACTATTTAGTTTGCCCAGACTCTTGGGAGTTTCTAAATAGGTGTTGACTTTTTTATTTTTAAAGTTTGTTCTGGCTACTTAGCTCATGGGAATTTAGAATTTAAGAAACTGCCATGCATAATCTATGCCACAGAAGTATTAGAAATACAAGAGTCTCTGAACATAGTCCCTGTGTACAGTTGTCAATCTTTTCAATTTTGCAGGGGCCTACTATCAGATCTTTCTGGATGTCAAGAAGTACACACAGTTCCTTTACTGTGAGGCCCCAACTTCACTTACAGATTAAAAACTTTACATTTTAAAAAAGTCCTGTGATAAAGGCCACCATGAAACATCTTAGACCTTTTTTTGTGAAGAGATCAGGACAAATTCACATCTGGTTAAAATCAGAAGACTGTTTGCTCATCTGCAGCTGGAAAAGTCTTTTTTAATTGTTTGCTTGTTTTTTTTTTACTTCTACAGAGATGAAAAAGAGGTGTAAATGTGTAAATACTCACCATGATTTGGCTGGGAAGGCCTTGAGGGAGGCAACAGTGGGGGGGCCAAGTTGTGTGGCGAGCTGGCAGCCATGCTAATGCACCGACACTGCCTGAGACTCCAGGATTGACCAACAGGGCATGTCCTGTTAGCAAGCTGACACCTTCACAGGAAAGGTTACAAATTAGATTTGTTTGCTAACACAGGCACACACATACTTTTTAAAACCTTAATTTCAAAATGGCAAGTCTGCATCTAAATACTTTTTCAATAAATCAAGACAAAAGTCTCTAAACTCATTTCATGCATAAATGTGAACTTCTATTTTATCAGGTGAGGTTTTCAAGCAGCTTCTTACTGAAAGGCCTGCTCCAAAAGTGAAAACTATGACTTTAAGTGATCTAAACATTTTAGAAACATGTGTTATTTTGTAAAAATAATCAAACATAACACAGTATTTTAAGGGAAAATTTTCTAGTAATTTAGTGTGTTTTTTGTTTTTTTTTGGTGTCTCGACTACAAGTGGCCAATTTCCCAAAATATGTCTGGTTTTCAAAAGCATTTTATAACTCATTTCTTACACAAGTCTTGAAACTTCAGGTGTTTTTTTCCCCCTGATCTTTGAGAACTAATGAGAAAAGACCTACTCCAATTTAAAAAAAAAGCTTGAAGAATATTTACCCCAACATTGGCCGTAAGCATTGCCAGTTTAGTAGCTGAGACTAATATTGTGATGAAGATTTTTTTAAATAAAGCAAACAGAGAAGTGATTTCCACTTTGGACATTTTTTGGTAAAAAACAAAAATAAATAAATAAAAGATTTAAGAGAAACCAATAAAGAAAAAATAAGATGATTAAAAATCACTTTGCAGTTCTGTTTTCCATGCATCCGTAAAATAAAATAGACATCAGACTTTGCCCATTGCTGGTTTTCGATCCACTGACACACAGTAATATGAGTAACTTCAGGCTTTGTGCAGTTCATGTGAAGACGGGGTCTTTGGTTTGCCACAAAATTACTGTCAACGCAGCACACACACTCCCTGAAGATGCAGAGCAGGTGCAGTCCTAATGTGCAGCAGGTGGAAGCACAACTCATTTTTATAGATGCTGCCAAACACAAATAAAAAAGGTCAAGATGAATGTTAGGTCTGTGGAAGCGAGTGTTTTGGGTTCTGTTTGTACTGAGCATGTGCTGGTTTGTTCCTGCTCAGAGATGAACTGTTATGACGCGCAAAAAGATCCATCCAGCAATGTTCTTCAGCCACAGATCCAGGGATTGATTGTGGAAAATAACAGCTAGGTTTATTGTATACCATTTTTCAAAAGACGTTTATATGACAGCTCACTAAGATTAAGCTCAGGGTTACATTTCAGTGGGCATCATCTGTCGTTGAGAAATTGTAAAGAGCTTTTCCAAGAGCCTTAAAAGGTTTGCAGAGGTTCTTTGTTTTCCTGACCAATCGCTCTTAAGTCACAGAACTTTTAAACATTTGAAAAACAACAACAACACAGCATTCTACTAAAATAGCCACAGAGTAATGTAGATGTTATAAATTACACTATTTAAGAGTTTGTCGCCATGGGTCAGAAAGTTTAAGAAAAGTGAGGCACCCTAAGGAAATTATTTAGAGAAAAAAATGAGAATCAGAGGACACAGGAAAAGGCATCCTAGTGACATAAGGTCACTAAATTGGACTCAAGAATAAAGGCAAACCATCAAGTGTAGGACGATCCAGTGGCCTGGATTTTAATGCAATTTCCACCTGATCACTACTTTCTTTTTCTTTTATATGCCATATTTAACGTTACCCATTTGCTGAAGTAAAAATCTAATAACTATAAACCTTTTAGGATTATGATCTACTGTTTTCTGATGATTAATGAAAAATGAATTTACATTCATTTTTTTCAAATGACAAATTGTTCAAATGCAATGCATTGTTGTTTATATTCACCAATCTAGTGAGCCTTCATGCATACTTTTCACAGTCTTGCTGGAACCCGTTTTCACAGAGTCTTCAAGGAAATTTCCAGCACTTTGGATAGCAGAATTTTAGATTTGAACCCCCGACAAAATGGCGAATGCACCACATTGCATTATCCAGCCCTAGTTTCACTAGAAGATGCAGCTGGATTCTTGCAATGCTAAACCAGTAAGACACAAATTAGAATCCTTAAACTATCTTTCTGATTTATATGTCTTTAATTTCTTATCACACCCCAATGACCTACAACCCTGAGTAAAAACAGTTTCAGTTTGAATGGAGTTATTGTTGTTACAAAATAAAGGACATTAACCAGAGAGTTTATAAAGTATTTCCAAGCATTTCATGGATGCTCTCAGTTTCTATGTGTCAGTCATAAGTAGGGGTGGGCGATGCTGCAAGTTTAGGGTATCAATCCAATACCAAGTCATTACAGGGCTAGTATCGCTGATTTCGATACCAATACCAATACTTTTTTCTTTAAATGTTTGATTATAGAAAAATTTGGGAATACACATTTTTTGTTAATTAAGTAAAAAACAAGGACAGAGAATTTTGGCAAAACAAAAGAAAACGTTAATTAACCATTTATTACCATTTGAACTGAACAAATACATCAAATATAAAACTTGTATATTAATAGTGGCATAATGCAATAATGATAAGAAAACGCTAACCAGTGCAAAATTCGAAACAAAAATGTCAGTATAACAGCACCCCAAGCAAATAAAAACAAAGTACGGCAATAAAATATCAAAGCCACTAGTGAAAAAAGTAAACAAACACAGCACTAATAAATCCAAAAATATAAACCACACAAAAAATGTGCGGTATATAATAAAAACTGACTTGTTGGAGATCTAAACCTGATTTTTCAGCACTTTAATGTAGTGCAAGCGCTTAATCATTCATGTGTTACTCTAGGGTGAACTTAATTCTCTATGTAGGAAAGTTCATTAAAAAACAATCATAAGTAGTGTAAGAGTTAATCATTAGCACTATTTTCTAACAGTTTTGAGCTTCAGGCAACAGAGGGAAACCCTTGTTTTTAGACATTTCTTTAGCAGTGGATAGAAATCACATTTTTGGTGTTTTTTAAATGTCCAGGTGGCATTTGTCTGATGATGGAGGAGAAAAATAAGCTAATTATTTCATAATACAAATAATTGTGAATCAGGAGCACACGACAAAATGAAAGTGTGTGACAGAATATACACTGGGCAGCCCACAAGTATTTGAGTATACCAATAAAATTTTCCATCTACAATGAAAATTTGGATCTCCAACCATATTTTTAGGTTCTATCCCAAACTCAGAGGTGAATTTCTGATGAACTACTCCTGCTGTCCTAGAAAAACTGTAATTTTTTTGGGGCTGAAATAATCATAATCCTATTTAAAATACCACAAATTACAGTCAGATGGCTTCCCCTTTGACCAAACTCACGTCCATTCTGAAGCCCTTTAGTTGGAGTTCCCATGCCCAGACTGCTTTCGACACACTCAAGAAACTGTTCGTCACTGCTCCTATTCTTATCCAGCCTGACACAACACATCAGTTCATTGTTGAAGTTTACGCCTCAGATTTTGGTGTGGGTGCTGCTATGTTCCAGAGGGAAGAAGCTTCAGGCAAACCTTGTGCCTTTTTCTCAAGGAAGCTCTCACTTGCGGAACAAAACTATGACATCGGGAACCGGGAACTGCTGGCTATTAAACTTGCCTTGGAGGAGTGGCGACATTGGCTGGAGGGCTCAACCCTTCATTGATCATAAAAATCTGGCTTATCTAAGCGCTGCAAAAAGGCTCAACTCACGTCAAGCCCGTTGGTGCATCTTCTTCGACCGCTTTAACTTCAGTATCACCTACAGACCTGGCAGTCGTAATATTAAACCTGATGTACTCTCCCGCCAATTCAACACCTCTGATCAATCTACTGACTCCACCATCCTACCCACCACCTGCATGGTAGGCAACCTTACCTGGGAAATCGAAACTAGGGTCCTACAAGCCCAAAGTGAGGAAAGTACCACGCACCATGTCCTGACGGTACCTTATTTGTTCCATCCTCCCTAAAGTCCGATGTCCTCACCTGAGGACATTCGTCGCGCGTCTCCTGCGATGCCGGTGTCCACCGGACTCTCAATCTCATCGGCAGACACTTCTTCTGGCCCGCCATGGAAAAAGATGTTTGGGAGTTCATCCCCACTTGCACCACCTGCGCCCAGTCTAAGACCTTCAACTCTCCCCCCCGCTGGCCTACTCCTGCCTTTACCTACTCCCAGTCTACCCTGGTTCCATATTGCCCTGGATTTTGTGACCGGTCTGCCTCCCTCTCAGGGTAACACAGTCATCCTCACAGATATTGATTGCTTCTCCAAAGCTGCACACTTTATTCCCCTGCCTCAGCTACCCACTGCCATGGAGACCGCCAACATCTTGGTGCATCATGTTTTCCGTTGCCACTGCATACCTGCAGATATTGTGTCTGACCTCAATTCATATCCCAGGTATGGAAAGGCTTCTGTTCTGCCCTCTGAGCCACTGTTAGTCTCAAGTCAGGCTATCACCCCCAGTCCAATGGGCAAGCAGAGGGAGCCAATCAAGAGTTGGAGGCGGCCCTCCATTGCCTTGTGGCCCAAAATACCTTGGACTGGTCTTCATTCCTGGTGTGGATTGAGTATGCCCATAATACTCATCCTTAGACTGCTACCGGAGTGTCTTGCTCGAGGCTTCCTTTGGGTACTCGCCACATCTGTTTCCATCACAGGAAGTCGATTTGGCGGTTCCCTCAGTCCAGCATCACCGCCGTTGTTGCAACGCATCTGGCGTCAGACCAAGGATGCTCTCCTGCACACCAAGGAGAGTAACTGTTGGATCGCCAATCGACACAGGGTGGTGGGGCCAACCTACCAACCTGGTCAAAGGGTATGGCTCTCGTCTGGGAACATCTTCATTCAGTGTTCGTCTCCGACTGCCAGCTGCCCTCAGGATTCATCCCTTCTACCACGTCTCGCAGATCAAATCTGTCCAGGAGAGCCCTCTTTGCCTGCTGTCCGCTTCCCCACCTCCCGCCTGTATCTTTGACGGCGCCCTGGCTTTTACTGTTAGCCGGGTGTTGGACGTTTGGCACTGGGGTCCTGAGGAGCGGTCATGGATCTCCCGTTCCCTCATCCTAGATCCATCTCTTATCGTGAATTTCTACCAGACTCACCCGGACAGACTTCCTAGACCGCCCGACAGCGGTCATTGAGGGGGGGGTACTGTCACGGTGCCTCTGGCAGTCTCTCCTCCCCCCTCCCCTCTCTGCTCAGCCTTCCAGATTGGACCCAGCTGTCAGCACTCACCTCATCAGCCTGCCTGCCTACTTAAGAGGAACCTTCACCAGCATTCAGCGCCAGGTTGTTGCTCCTCTATGGTTCTTACAGTATATCTGGTCACTATGTCATGCTCTCTGGTCTACGCATTACTGGCTGTTTTGCTAATTCCAGTTTTATACCTCGTCTATAGGACAGTTTTCCATGTGTGCCAACCTGGGTCCTACCTCCGTGATCTTCCAAGACTCTGAGCAATGCCAAGTCTCCGAGCCACGCCATGACTCCAAGCCACTCCATGACTCCAAGCCACGCCACGTCTCTGAGCCACGCCAAGACTCCTCTCAGCCACTCCACAAGAGTTGCAACGTCGTTGGAAAAAACAACATCCATACTTACCTGCTTATCTTCATCCAAACTGGGACAATGAATCCTTTAATCCTATTCAATCTCCTTTTTCTGGGTTAAAGCAACTAGGTCTGCTCAGCCTCGCTGATCATGACAGGGAAAAGTTTTGCAAATAGATCATAAGATGATCAGAGTGGGACTTTAAATTAAGGAATCCATATATTGCTCGTTTCCTCTAAGAAACGGAAAAAACTGAATTCATGATTCACGATAACCAGTGAAAGTATGGCTATTTCACACATAAATTGTAAAAGAGAATGCCATTTAGTTTATCAAAAGTCATGCCGCATTAGGAAAACTGCTTTTCACTGAGGCTCATTAACAAAAACAGACTTTTATTTGCAAGGAAGCATAAAGATTGGACTCAAGAATAAAGGGAACCCAAGTGCTTTGATTCCAGATTGAGCCTTGTCCAGTGATGGTGGCATTGAGATTATAAGGACAGAAGATTTAATGACTTAGAAGGCAGGTTGGAGCTCATGTCTATACTGAACACAGCCAGAATCGTTCTCGTTTTCTAATTTCAAACATGTCCCCATTTTCAGTTAGAAATTAAGTCAGACAACACAGAGCTGATTGTCCAACAAGCAACCCCATTTGCTTTATTAACTAATATCTCGTGAGTCAAAACCTACTATAAATACGAAGCCAAAAACAAACTCAGAGCTGATGAGGAATTAGCCTAGAAATCAGAAACCTTGTTTGGATTCCAACAAAATGCCAAGGAAAATATATGTCTCCCGTACACCCAAAAACACACGTATACACACAGCTATTTACACAATCCATCACAAAGTAAAGATTGTCTGAGTCACAATGTGTATTGTTGGCTTGGAAACAGAGAGACACCGAGTAGCAAGTGTGTAGACGGACAAATTGAAGCAGTGAAAGAGTCGGGAGATAAAGAAAGACAAAGTGTGGTTTCAATTAAAGCTGCGGTGCTGCAGACATACGCAGAGTGGAAAAAGAGGAAAGTTAAAAGTTGGGGGGGGTCTCTCACTTTACTTAATGTGAAACATACGGTACTTTTGTATTTGTTCTGAGTTTTTTGGTGTGAAAATGTAGAGTGCTAAGAAGCTCTAATACTAAACTATTAATAAAGAAAATGTAGTAAAACTGTTATTCTGAAATAAATATAGAGTTTGTGCTATCTACAATACAGGATTTATTTGTTACTTTATCAGAAAGTTTGTTAATAGTAACTTTAAAAAATTGGATACACTTCAAATGAGAAATATGTTATTATCTTTATAGTATTTAAAAAAAAAAAAGCCACACCTTTAATCGTGGTAAATCTCTTCAAATCCTTTGATTTCTCATTGGAAGAAAACTTTTAAAATGTAATAAACTTAGAACTGTCGGATGGAAGCACAACATTTAGAAATAAGGCAAAGACAGAAAAGTTGGACAAGTACATATAGCAAGTGTCTTAGTAAATCAAACAGATGTCCGGACACTCCAATCACAGTCCATACTGTGGCTGAGTATGTTTAACTCTAACTATTGTTACTCCTTTCCATGCGTGCAGAGAAAAGGAAGCTTTATTTGTGAAGCATCTTTCATACAGACACAAATAAAAGGGCTTTACAGAAATAGCATTAGCTGGATTTTAAAAATAGGTTAATATAAAACAGCAATTGCAAGAACATTTCAATACAGACATGTGGAAGTAGTAGCTCAGCTGATGCAGTATCTCAAAGTCAAAATAGAAATATAGTGGGGAAAAATCTATATTTAAATGGTATCAGTGAAAAGATTTCAGCAGAGAGGAGGAGGTCCAGAGCACAAGTTGGTGGACTTTTCTGCAGTACCAGCCTGAGGTGTTTGCTAAAGTGGGCACTATTTTCAAAGACTGCAACTTTAAATACACTCCGCATACAACTGGTCAAAACTTTATATTGTTAATACAATTATAAACCAGGCTCCACAAAGCATTACTATAAGACAGGACACATTGGAAAATACCCAATGCATATTCAGCTCTATAAGACGGCTTCTTTAAAAAGGCACTCGTATGCTCTTTTTTTGTCTTTCATTTGTGCTGCCCAAACATCAAGAAATGAAAACTACCACCTTCTGTATGAACCCCTGGTCTTCACGCTCCCACCTAGATCATTTTAGGTACTACAGACTACACATTCAACTGTGTACTTGAGCAGTTTGTTACATATTGCCTTAAATGAGTAAGTAGTTAAACCAGGGGTGCCTTGAGGGCCACCCTCCTCCTGGTTTTCCAGAAATCTGGCCATATCTGCTACTGATCAACTGAATCAGGTGTTTTTAGCCGTTTTTGGCCAGTGGTGCAGAGGTAGGGCGGTCGACCCATAATCGTAAGATTCAATCAAGGTTCAATTCCCGCCTTGCACGCCCATGCGTCGAAGTGTCCTTGGGCAAGACACTGAACCCCACGTTGCTTCTGGTGGGAGGTTGGCGCCAGTGTTCGGCAGCAGAGCCGCCACCAGTGTGTGAATGTGTGCGTGCATGGGTGAATGGGACTGTGACAGTAAAGGCCTTCGAAAGAGGGTAGAAAGTGCTATATAAGTATACGCCATTTACCATTTACCAATAAGGGGTTTCAATGGCAGGTTGGTTGGACAACATCTAGGATACCAGCCCTCAAGGCCTGGATTTGGGCACCCCTGACTTAGACTGTTGGTCTGCATGTCTCATAATGCAGATCATGATTTAATGCAGAAGCTTTACTTGTCTCTAGTTGTAAAGATATTTTAAAATCTATTGACTAACAATTGATAGATTTACCAAGATACAGTTAAGCCTTGTTTCCACTGAGCGGTGCAGTACAGTCTGGTATTTTAAGCGTTTCCATTATAAGATGGACACATTAAGTCAGACCAAACCGCATCACTTTTGGGCCCCCATTGGTTACAGTTCCGTAGAAAAAAAGAAGGGACTGGTTAGGACAGCTCTACTGTCATCACACGACGAAACCCTTTGATTGGCATAAGTTCATTACAAAAAGAAAGCACCAAACCAGTGCTAGCGTATTCCTCTTTGCTGCCAGAAATATTCTATTAAACATTAAATGTTTGGCATATTAGCAGCTGGATGACCTACATTGTTTTTGTTGATAGTTTCGCTTTTGCTGTAGTCGCACTGCTATGACACCAAGCTACACAATCGGTCTACAGTCCATATGCACCATGATAGTCTAACTTTGAGGGGAAGCGCTCGTCTGATTTGTCTGGATCATTTTAAATTCGACCCAACCACTCAGTGGAGACGAGGCTTTAGAGCATCCTTGTTGTAACAGGGACCATGGTAAGACCCTTTCATATTACAGAACAACCAACATTCAAACAACATGCAATACTTATACATTTTCTGTTCTTATTTAATTTATGATAAAATTTAAGAAATCGTACAAAAGATAAAAACAGAAAGCTAAGTATACCTACAATCTCCCCCCCCATCTTTGTTAATATTGTTTAATCTGAACTACTTTTATCAAGTTTTTGACAACAATTAGGTATGGGCATTGTTCTGTTTTACAAGAAAACAGGCCAAAAACTACAACATGAACCGTTTCCTTCTGGGACCCTCACTGTCAGTCATAAATCACAGCATGCCTCAGGCAGGGCTGCAAACAGGAACACACACATGTACACACAGAATTCATGAATGGTGGAGCTAATGCAAAACCCGTTTCATCCACTGCATGCACTGAAGTCCAGTAAGGTTCTTATGAATGAGAGGCAAAGCAGCCAAAAAAGAAAGAGGCTGCCTGTAAAAAAAAAGTGTAAAAAATGTAAAAAAAAAAAAAAAGTGCTCAAGATTTAAAGTAAAGGTAATTGGTTAATGAAAATAGACACAGGTTTTCAAAGGTAAATGAGTTAAAACAAACCCAAAATAAATCTGTCAACAAGATATCCTGCAAAGTGCTAAAAGTGTGCATGCCAAAGTAACAGAGCAGTGCTTACTCAGGCAGGGCTCTCCTGATGATGCTGTGAACTTGTTTGTAGATGTCCAGTTTTGACAAACAGCTGCACTGGGTGTGGTTGGCCACACTGATAGTCACCGGTTTGGTGCCTTGGGTGATTGGAACTGTGATTTCAAAGAGCTGCAAACAGAGCAACGACTCAAAGTGAGAAGAGATGTCCAGAAAAGGTAATAAAAACATCACAGGGAGATTCATCTTTTAAGTTCAAATTTTGTCTGAGAAAATCATGAAAAGAAGATAGGAAGCAGCAACTTCTTATTTTTAAAAGTTTTTTTCAGTGATTTCATATGAACCTGTGACATAATGCAAAACTCCAGGTGTTGCATCAAGTAACAGGAAGTTGCTGCTGATCAAATGTACCAGATTGGAGGTGATCTGCAGGTGCTACTAAGTTCTGAGAAGGAAACATTTTTCAAACAATCCTTCATTTCACAGTAAATAAATATTACATATAATATAAAGAGATGAAGCATTTCCATTTTCCAGAAATGTCAGCAACTTTTCCAGAATGCATGCAGACAAAATAAGAAACTCTAAGAATCAAGACACATAAATCAGATTCTAGACATTTTGCAACTTTTTTATTCATTGCCTTAATACAGATAAAATGCATAAAAGACAAGAACCTAGATAGATCAGTTTAAAATGTATCTCTTGTTCTATTGTTCTCAAAAAAAATTAAAATCATTTAGAGGGTAAGGAGATTTTTCTGTAGCTGTTAACAACAATAGATCTTTACTTACCTGGGCCTTTAATTAGGTCTAATTTATTTGGGTTAAATGAGTTTACCAAAGCAAATAAAACTTACAAAGGGTATAATATGGGTACTTGGGGAAAAAAATATACGGTAATATGACAACTATGAGATGAGATTCTTCCATGTCACCAAGGCTTTACACCACTTTGCATCACTTAATCCTCTCAAAGCATTCAACTTGAGCAATATAACTAATCAGTCTTAATGCCATCTTTTCATAACTCTTTGCTCCTCATCATCACGATGGCAAGATATAAAACTTGACTTTAAGGACCTTGAAGTGAAGCATACCATAATTACACGATGCAATGACAGCTCATTGAGTCAAAGCACCAAAGTGAACAATTTACCTCTCTAGTTATATGTAATTTGCTTTGAATAGCAGTCGCGACCATGTCATCATTCCAGGTCTAAATAAATGCTTTTGAGCAGCCAACACTAGCATGAAATTGTAAGGTGGCTCATTTTCTATTTTGTTTTTTGTTTTTACAAAAAGAGGTTTGCAAACGACAACATTCGACACAGTTGTAATTTCAAAGCAACAGCCGTACCACAGCCTGTCAATAGGATTAGGTTATGTTTGTGTGGATATGTGGGTACACTTTAATTTTGCTTTCGGTAACGACGACAGGATTATGATATAATTTCATGTTACTTTCAGATGTTTTCAGTATTCATGAAAATAAAGAATACCTATTGGAGTAGGTGTGTCCAGCCCATTGACTCTTACTGTATATCCACCATATTCCTTCTAATCTCTACTAAACTTCCTGTGATTGTGGCATTGTGTGCTGATGGGTGGGGCCTCGTAGCCAGTTTCACCCCACTAAACAATTTCATTTCCTTGATTTTGTGAGAGAAGCAAGTCTGACTAACAGAATTTACCCCAAAGGGGGTTCTAAGGGCAGGGATGTGCAGTTTAGTTTAGTCTGTTTGATAGTTCAATTTAGTATTTTCCTATTGAATTCTATGTATCCCTGATCCTTTTGATTTTATGTTTTCAATTACCGATATGAAGCCTATCAAGACAACTGTTGTTGTGAATTTGGGCTATACAAATAAAATTGAATTGAATTGAATTAAATGCGGTGTTTTCAAAACCTTTTATCATTGTCCTTTGTAAAACTGCACAGGTTTTTAAAAAAATACACAAGTGAATGTGCTAACAAGAAATTACTATATTATAAACAAATAAGAATAAAGGATAAGGATTTCATTAGAAGACTAGCAGACCCTAGAAACGACATTGTGACCCATTGTGTTAACTCTTAGGATAGGATTTACCATTTTAGATTTAACTAACATTTATGCTCTGCACTAAAATATTGCACATTTGTCAAGGATGTATAGGTCTTAGCAGATCACTGGAACCTACAGGTGGGTAGTTTGTGCAGGTAATAGTCTGAGGAACCACACGTTGGCCATCCAAGTCAGTGGCGGAGCTAGAACATTTTATATGGGGGGCAGGAGGAGGTCAAAATACTTTGAAAAGGTGGCAAATGAGAATAGCTGAGTGGAAGGCAATTACAAATGAAAGGATCATAAATATGTGTTTCTCACAGCTTTGTTATTGTTAATAATATTGAAACATAACTTCCTTTAGCTGAGGTTCTGGTGCTTAAAGCAGCTTGTATTGAGGATTTCTTAATCTTTGCCAATTGTAATATTATTGGCTCAGAAATTTGAGGGTCAAATCATGGGGGCAAAGCTTTTTGATGGGGGGCAGCTACTGACACCCCTCTAGCTCTGAGTAGACCAGGGGTGGGCAATTTCAGGCCTCGAGGGCCGGTGTGTCTGCATGATTTCCAGATAGCCTTGCCCTACTCATGGCTGATTACCTGGTTCAGGTGTGTCAGTCAATCAGAACATGCCAGAGCAGGGTATGTTGGAAAACATGCAGGAATGCGGCCCTCAGTCCCCACCCCTGGAATAGACCCAGGTCTGTTCTCAATTGCTGGTCTCCAGCATCATCCAACTGATTGATTGCTTTCCTACAGGATGTCATCTATTGTGCTTTTCTTCACTTCTTTATTTTCTTCTTTTGGCTCTATTTCCATCTGTTTGTCTTCAGTAGCTCCCGCTAAATGTAGTTAACCCTTTAACAAAGCACATGACACTGGCAACATCTAAATAACTCCCTTTGACAATGCTTCAAGTGTTCAATCATTACACTTTGTCAAATACCGTAGTATTTTGAAGTCTACAGCGTAGATAAGCTCCAGTCTTCCAACCCAGTAAGCCCGAGTGTTTGTATTCTCACACACAATTCCACAGAAGAGTTCCTATTTTTACGATGATTGGAGCAGAATCTCTGTTCCCTGATGCAGAAAAAACGTGGGACACTTTTCATGACTGGATTGTTAAGTGCATCAAACTTAGCTATGCCATGTGTTGGAAGAACTGAATCATCAAAGGGAAGAACACAACACAAGATCAAAAGATATGACACACTCCACTGCAAGAAGAGCAGTTGGTGTGCATTCAAAATCACCTGCTAGAGTCCCAGAATAGGCTACTTGCACCTCTTAAAAACCTGAGGGAAATCAAGATAGTTCATCATTTGTTACTCAAAGGCAAAGTGACAGATGTAAACTGCCTTTCTTACATTGATAATCTGGAGTTAGAAGAAGTTGCTCAATTGCTACAGACTATGGTTGTCCATTGAGTTGTTCCAGTTGCCATGACGCACCAACCCGTTTCACAACACCAAGTTTTAAATGTGGTACAACCAGAATGACCGTTGGGATCTCCTGCTAACCCAGTAAAATGTGTCTGCTCCAACATTCGAAAAAGCTTCTCCTCAAATGAACGTCACACATCCACCATTATTCTTTGATTTTAAAGAATCTCTATATTTAGATTTCAGACATTGTCGATCCCCAGTGTTTCAATCTAAAGAACATTGTTTCGGAGAGCTTGTAGTTTCTGCAGAGATACTTTTACAAACCTTAGCTGAGGATCTTTTTAGAGAAAAGATGCATTTTCCTAGGAAGAGTCCCATAAAAGTCAACTTCTTTGTTTATTTCTCAAACTGCACTCTCATCAGTGAGGATGAGCTGGATGGACAGTGTGCTCCCTGGGAAGACTGGCAAATGTCTGAAATATTTGTAAAAAAATTGTTCTTTGGGGAGAATGATGATATCCAGATTGTTTGGAAATAGACTTATAATTTCTGCCAAAACCATGAGACGCTGCAGTTGTCTTAAGATCACCGATGATGCCTTTTCCCGTTATCATTTTGTTAACAAACATCCAGATGCTACCAAAATAACTGCCAAACGCAGTTTTGTTACCCCCCCATAATATGCATTTCATAAAGTATTTTCAAAAGAACATTTCAGGACCATTTCATTGTAATTTAATATTTAGTTACCATCATAATTCAACAGAATAATGAGGAACCAACTACAAAAACCTCAAATAACATATGTGAAGCATTTAGGGGCTATTAACATACTATAAGCAGTAATGACAAAACCAGAACACACTGAATACAATCTAAAAGACCTATAGAAAAGATACACTATTAAAATAAGGAATAAAATGCACAAAAGCTGAGGCATTAAGCTTGACCTTAGTGCAAAAAAACCACCAGTCAGACAGAAACACTTCAGATGCTTAATGTCAGTCAAATTTTAAATTATACAGTTTTACACAACTGCTGCTGCCTTCTGAGCTTTCGTTCCCTCAAAGGCTGCCTGCTTCTTTGAGGCGCCGCCAAAGCAATCATGTCGCTGGACATTTCAGGCTGACGAAGCAAACCGCAGAATACTCTTTAAAAGAAACAGCCTTCTTTAACCCTTCACCTCTCCATGTGTCCCCTTTGAGAGAAAATGTCTTCAATCACATTTAAAAGTAATTGAAATCAGCTGAAGTGTAAACTGTGTATCTAGTCACCCTTGATTTGGATGACGTACTATGCAGCCTATGTAAATACCCAAACTTGGGCCAGTAGTCTGTGATAGCTGCCATAAAATGTGGTTTGGAAAACTGTCAGAGTGGAAAAATGTTTTGAAAAACCCCAAAAAGATTGCGGTTTAGAAGACGCAGCATTGCATCCCATCTCTGGATCAAGACCTTCAAACTTCAGCATTGGTCTAAAAGGTGGCTTCAATGCTGCTTAGTTTAATACTTAGCAAGGGTCAACTGACTTTTTATTAAACCAGAAGCACCTTTATGTGCAGCAGATGTTACTTAAAAAAGTTTATGGACAGTACTAACAAGAAAACCCAACTGATTGGAGGTCAGCCAAAGTACATATTATGATATAGATTACAAAGCATCACGTTGAGAGATCACATTCACTTTAAAGTATGATCTCAGCTTCTGGAATAAACTGCAGTGTGAGGTTGGGACTGCTGAAGATAGATTGTTTACCTCACACAGTCCAAAAATTGCCTGTCAAGGGGATTTGTGATTCTATACTGACTGCATGGAGAAAAAAAAACTGAAGACAAAACACAAAACAACAATTTACTTATTTTTTAGATTCCTTCTCTTTTTAGTTTATGTCATAAAATCAAAGGAGACAAAGACGCAGTCCAATAAAAACTGTGTTTTGAGTGTTTGTTGGTGCGTACTGATCTGCCAGTGTTCGACAGCATGTGTGAATGTGTGTGTGAATGTGTGTGTGACTGGGTCTGTGACTGTAAAGCACTTTGGGCCTTTTAGGTAGAAAAGTGCTATATAAGTATACGCCATTTACCATATTCTTACATTTTTATACTGTTTAACTAGGTCAGGGGTGTCAAACTCAATTTTTACCGAGGGTCACATCAGCATAGTTGCTGTCCTCAAAGGACCAGATATAACTTATACATCTAACTAAATGTAATGAAGAATAAATGTAACCACTCCTAAATGTTAAATAACTCATTTGTTTATTTATTGTAACTTTTTAAAGTGACAATTACAGTTGCCTAGAAAACATATGTTTAGCATAAAACTCTAGCATAAATCCTTTTAAATTTGATTCTGTCAGGTTAGGTCATATGGACGGTGTTTAAGTCCTAATCTATGGTTGCACATATATTTTAAGTCCAATTTCCCCTAGATATGAATAAATACACACCATGTTTTATTTTTTATTTTAAGAAATTAAAAACTTTTATGCTCTTGCCACATAAAATGACATGGCGGGCCACATTTAGCCCGCGGGCCTTGAGTTTGACACATGTGAACTAGGTGAACAAATGCTTAAGATGTACTGTTGCAGAAAAAAACAAAGGAGCCACATGGAAAGAGCATTCTCCCTGGAAAATTGTGCCATGTTTTAACAATTTTTTAAGTCTTAGATAAAGAGCACTTGCTTGAAATAAAGTACTGCCTGCACATAAAAATGTATTTGCAGGTCAAACTACTGGCTTGATTTTATTACTATTATGGAATACAACATGAAGTATAAAGGTAAAAAGAAAACAATATTTGAATCTTACAAAGAATCTTTGTAATCGTTTTTATACATATCAATTTATATTTTTCATAGTTTTTATGTTTTTATGTTTTAACTTTTCTATTTATTACTTCTAACTTTTAAACTTCTACATTTTAGGCTGTTTACGAGTGTCCTCTCATACTTGGCTGGGGCGTCTGTGTTCGGACTCCCAGAGTTTTGGCCGTGCTTGTCCTCTGGCATCCTTTGTTCCGGGTTCTCCAAGCTGCCTGGCCTGGTGGACCAATGTCGGGCGCATTGGACCCCCGGGGGTTGGGGGACTGTGGGGCAGGAGATGGCAGGTGCTGGAGATGAGTTGTGCTCGTGCTGATTAGATGCTGACACCCCGGCCAACAGAACGACAGGGCGGACGGCGCCTTCTGGGTTCTCTCTTCTTTAGCTTTTTAAAATAATTTCTCTTTTATTCATGTTTGTTTTTGTGTGTTTTATTTTGAAGGGCCTATTTTATTATTTTATTGCATGCGAGGGGATTGGTGTGGTTATTTTTTCGTCTTTGTTTTTTTGTGCAGCACCTTCAGCTGTTCTTTTTTCATGAAAGGTGCAAAAGAAAAAAATTAATTTCAATTTGAAGTTTTTATAACATCGTAATGATTAATAACATCTCACACAAATAAAAGTTTGCAGCCACTTGAGTGAGCAGTGCTTTAGTGTTTATCACTTACTTGTATGCAGCATTCTATGCTGACCTGCAGCATTTAACAATTCTTATCATGATTTTGATTAATCCTGGCTCAGTATGAAAGTACTCCAGGCCTTAGCTTGATGGATGCCAAAGCATTAGCATACCTCAAGCTTCCAAACAGCCACAGCAACATTCTGGATGCCCGGGCCACCGACAACTTCCTGCGCTGATTAGATCCGCTTTAGCGGTTCAAATAACAAAGGAGCCATTCACTCAAGCTGCTACTGCCAGTTCACTCAATTAACACTTAGGAAATGGATAGTGCAGCTGAGCTAAAACAATAAGCCATCACACACTGCATGAGTCACTCCATTAACAACATCAATGTGCAAATGAACTCTGCAGCTGAGAGGATCCACCTCATTTCATGGCACAGCTGAGAGGCAATTGAGAAAATGAATTAACAGCATGTTGGAACGCAAGGAACTGGTCATTAAACAAGGCTGTGTTTTATTTAAAGGTTGCCACAGGCAGGCGTGGTGATGTTTTTTAACGTGGACAAGCAGGATGCTAGGATGAAAACCTAGTAAACCCACACAGCTTCAGGTGAAAAAAATCTCCAAATACCCTTTATTTGGATGCAACTCAACAATCAAACAGGATTTGTCACCTTAGACATTGAAAATGGGATGCTAAAACTGGTTAAGCAACAGCTTAATGAGCTACTTAACCAATTAAAACAAATGTAATACATATGTAGCTGACTATATTAGCAACAATGTGGGTTGTGATTGCCAGAATTTAATGGAATTGGAATGAAAAAAAACATTGAACAACAGGAAAATTCTGTTTAGAATGTTTTCTTTGGAAAACTTGAGGTTTGTTTCTGGCATATTTTGTTATTCTGAGGTTAAACACCAATCTGCAAAATATCCAGCTGAGCAAATTTAAAGCAGCAGTAATTAAACAGCAAATCAGTGCATTGGCCCAATCATTCGGCCTTTAATCTTTCTTAGAAGCACAATATTTGCTGTTTCAGTTGAGTAGCTATAGAATAATATCCAAAAACCTCACTTTTTGGGCAATGTTTTGAAAATGGAAAAAGGGTGTTTTGATGATAAAAGGAACAAATGCTTTTTTTTTTTTCTAGCAGCCTACTTGATTTCAATCTAGCCTTGTTGTAAAAAGGAACACTTTTCCGTTCTCCTTGGGGGGGTTAACCCTTTAAGATCAGAGCTGTCACCGCCAACAGCAACAGATGCTCTTCAAACTACCATAACTAATCAACCATTTACGCAACAAACAGAATTCCAATGGATTCCATGGAAGCGAAAAGCAGCTTTGCACCGTCATTTACTACCAAGGTAAGGTTAGTAAATAACTTCAGTCTGCTTCCGAATCCTTTGGAAATTATGGTAATTGTATAAACGGTTGAAGAGTTATGGGGGTTCAAAGAACATCAACACTGGAACTAAACACCTAGATTTAAAGGGTTAAACCAAGGCAACTGGAGCCAAAACACACCACCAGGTAACCACTAGGTGGATTGTTTATGTTTATGTTTATGTTATTCCCAATTCACTCCATGATAAAATGGTCGACAGTACAGGAAGAAACAGGAGTGGATTTTTACTCCTGTCCCATTCCACTCCCAGACCAAAGTTTAAAAAATAATCCTGTCCCGTCCCACTCCTGCTAATCTGACTCTCAATATAATATGGGTTTAAACCAGGGCTTCCTATTCCTGGTCCTCCAGATCTGCCACCTTGACTGTTTTCCAGATCCCCAAGCCCTGCTAGCAGCTGATTAGGTCAATCAGATGTCTCCACTTTCTGATTGAATGAACCAACCTGGTCCAGGTAATCAATGCAGGGAGAGCTGGAAAACCAGCGGTTGTAGATCTCAAAGACCAGGAATGAGCAGCCCTGGTTTGAACTGATTGAGAAGGAAAACATGCTTTTCTTTTTGCATTTATTACAATTATTTAGCAGCCCTACTTTTTCATTTCATAATACACTCAGTGTTAGTCAGACACTTTAAATATTCCAGATTAGTATAATTACTAAATGAATAATAAACCACTTAGTACAGATACTCTTTGTTTTATCAACAATCTAAACTTACTTTTTATTAGGCACAACAGGAATTTCCACTTTACTTGTGTTTTGTAATAAATTGTACTCAAGAGTGACCTTCTGTTGATTTCATTAGTCTTACAACTGTGGTGAAAAATACATTAAATCAGTGGTGATCAATACCTGGACTGCAAATTGGGATCAAATTAAATGAGCGTGCACGAAAGGTAGCTAATCCCAGCTTTTGGGCAATTGTCATACTTAAGTACTTTGTAAAACATTGATATATCAGCAAATAGTTTTTGCTATTATCTAATAGATTGTGAATTCGGTGTGTTTCTGGCCAATAAATGGCCATCGGTTTGTTTTTAATCATATTTTATTCAGCTTGGCACAGAGGAACCTCTAGTAAACAGAAATACAGATGTTTAATAAAGGTGCAGGAGATATCTGTTACCTAAAAAGGGCAAGAAAATCAGATGGACGAATACTGGATGAACCAAAACAGAAAATACAGATTAAAGTGGCAACTTTCCTGGTTTTAGGTTCATATATGTTTATATCTGTACATATCACTCTGTACACAATTAGGGACAATTTTATTTTTGCACCGTTCATATTTTGCATATTGCACACTTCCGTTGTACACTCTGTACCTATTGTACATATTGATGAATATATATTTTTATGTTCAATTCCATTAGTTTTTGTCTTTGCACTGCAAATGGTGATGGCTTCAGTATTATTATCCAAGTGGACAGTGACAATAAAGGCATATTTATCCATCTTTATAATGTACGATTTTCAAGCGTATGAAAAGTTCCTAGACAAAAATGTTTTGGACAGTGTTGGGAGGGACCAACAGTGGTTTTGGAACAGCAGAATGTGTCTGTAGAAGACGGAAGGCCACAGAGTGAGCTGAAAGCACAGACTAAATGTCACAAAGGGCTAGTTTCATGATGAACTCCACAATTATCCTACAGAAAACAAAGCACCAAAATCTACGGCATCTAAATCTAAGGCATGTAACTTTGTCGTAAAAAAAACACAACCATTGAAAGCATTTTCTGTCTTGCTCTGTGCTTTAAATTTGAACATTTCAAGAAAGAATAAAGTCTCTGTGAATTTTTAAAGGTTGACTATGAAAAAACATAGGTATGCTTACAGTTTTGCTGAGGTAACCAGTGGAGATATTCCTGCATTGTTTTTCTTCTGAGTGGCAGCACCCTCCACATCTGTAGACGGACACACAGGGTGGCTTATAGAAGACGTTTGTGGGAGCCCCAAACTCCCTGCCCACGTCAACACACACTTCTCTGGGCATGCATTGAGTCTTCCTCCATTCCGACTCTATACCTGCACAAACAAAAAGTCAGCTATTTGCGACATGTTTTTTTTCTTCGCTTTTCTCAGTGGCTCTGCAAAGCAATATTATCAGACTGAAGCAAAAACTGTTTAAAAAAACAACAACAACTTGATTGCTACTTTCTTTGATCTCCACTGTTTCTTAGTTGTACTAATAGTTTTTTTGGTGTAGCAAAGGCTATAAAAAATAGAAAATACCAGCGTAGTACTATTTCATAGTAAAGATAATTTTAAATAGCATTTTTTTCCTTTAATATAAGTTTAAAATAGTCAACCAGAAGACCAACCTCAGCTCTGCTCATGTCCAACTGAAGTGTAGCTGATGTGAAGTTGGGGACCATAGTTGTGCTTCCGATATATTTGATCAAATGCTAAATTTAAAAAAAGCAGCATTTTTTTCTGACCAGCAGTTTATGCATAAAACTAAACAAAAACTGTCATCACTGTCCCTTACTCTTACCTTTTTATTAAATTAGTTGGAAGTAAATAGATAGTATTTTATAGCAAATGTGAAATCTGGTAGTCAAATTTTAAGATGGGGGGGACACTGGTGAAGAATCCAATTTTTAACAAAAAATCTAGACATGTAGATTATATATTTTAATAACTTTGCCCCTGAACAGCAGTTAGACACTATTGTGCAGCAGAATATGCACTTTAAACTAATAATAAACCTCTCTCACAGTAGATTAAACCTTTGACCGTTATTTTCCTCAATTATTTGATTTTAAAAAACCTAAACATAAATTACATAACTTTGTTAAATAAAATATATTAAACAAAACTACAAAGCCAATATTTTTTCATATTATTAGCATTTTATTAGGCCAAAGAGCCACAGTAGAGGAAAAAAGAGCCGCATGTGGCTCCAGAGCCTCAGGTTGCCGACCCCTGATCGAAATGATGCATCCGATTTTGATTAAATACTGTTTAAACTCTGAGTGTATTTTCAGGCATTGCTTTTATTTACAGTAACAAATGCTATCATTTAGTTACTGGTAGTAGGCTAACTCCTGTGTTTCCCCTGTAAAGGTCACTGCTTTGGCAACCCCAAATAAGCATGCAAACATACTTTTTAAGATATCCAAGTTGAGAAACGCGGCAGCGTATGTTGGCTCTTCTGTATCCGCCAGCGGCCTCAGTCGGTGAGGCTGCGGCCTCTGGGAATGTTTTGATGCAACAGCAGCAGAGAGTTTTGATCTGCATTTCAGAGCAGCCCAGTATGAAGGATAAATAAGAGTCATCAGTTCATCCACACTGGAGGCTGAGCGCAGCTTCTGCTCCATATCAGGTTCTGTTGAAACATCCTGAAATCAGAAGAGAAGAAGACACTGAATTCTTCTGAATGCTTTTACTCCAAGCAGTAACAGAAAAAGGTCACTTTCATCCAGTGCAGGAAAAAAAAAACTTTACCTTCAACAGTTTGCTATAGTGGATTTACAAAAATGATATTCTTTTAAAATCTTCGGCTGATCCTGTAATAGTCACGTTTTTATCTTCAGTTATGTTTTGTTTTCATTTTTGTTTGTTTTTTCTGTTAGTCAAAGCAGATTAGATTCAAATCTCTAATAATTACGTACCTGTTTCTGTTAATTCTAATTAACTTCTACTTAATTTCATGGTTTTCCAGTTTTTATTGTAATTCACTTCTGTCTTCATTGCTATATGTCCAGGTCCTACTGTTTCCTGTTTTTTTCCCTCACCAATGGGGGACCTTTTTGGGTGGAGTTTGCATGTTCTCCCTGTGCATGTGTGGGTTTCCCCCCACTGTCCAAAAGCATGCTTCATAGGTTATTTGGTTACTCTAAATTGCCCCTAGGTGTGAATGTGAGTGTGTGATTTGTGGCCCTGCGACAGACTGGTGACCTGTCCATGGCATCTCCTGCCTTTGCCCATGAGTGGCCGGGAGAGGCTCCAGCAGCCCTGTGACCCCGAAAGGGACAAAGCGGGTTAAGAAAACGAATGAATGAATGTTTCAGCTCATTTAGTAAATATTTTGTTTCTGCCACCAAGTCTGGTCTTTGTTTTCTCCTCAAGCCTCCAACCCTGATAGGTTTGACAGAAAAGAGTCTGGAATGATGCAGTGGCTGCAGTCTACTAAAAAAAAAAAAAAAACATCCTTATGATTTATAAGCATCATTTATTAATAGAAAACAAACAAATTGTGTAAGTAAAGCTTTCTCTACGTCAGTTACTGAGTTTTTTTTTTTCATTTTTCAATAACCAGCAAGTCTCCTTTACAACTAAACTCTTATTTATTAAAAAAAAAAAAAAATTAAAAATAGACCGAGCCAAAGCACCTTTTACATGAAACAGGCCACTACCAACATTTATTGTGAAACAAAGATGCTAAAAAAGTGGTTTAATACCTCAACCATTCAACCATTGTTTAGGCATTAGTTGCAAACATAACCTTAAGTTGACCCTCTGCTTTAACCTTGGTCGGGTTTCTGCTGGATTTGTCCAGCATGGGGGACAAGAATAGGTCAACAAGTCTTCACTTTAAACAAAATCCTCCAACAAATCCGTCTGGTAATTCCTAAAGTACATCTCCTTTCCTGGGGATCAGGAACCAGTTTAGGAAGAGATTAAAGAAGGGGCCAGATCACCCAATATCAGTCTGCCCTGTTTGAGGCTGGCCTAAAAGGAAATTAACACAATAAACAAATATACTTTTATCGTATGTGGATGAAAATTAAAATGACGTAACAAAATGGTTTATTAGATATACACAGAGATGCTGGTACAAAATCTTAATATTTTAAATAACACATCGGCGTGCTCTGAAGATGTGACTGGTCCACTGTATAAACAAGACATTTACCAGAAACTAAAGGCCGTGTCACACAGCCAAGCTGTACATTTTGTGCATTTTGCATGGATTAAAATTGGTCATACATAGGTGTATGTGAAAAAAGTGAGAAAAGTGAACTGTGTGTGATAATTGTGCTGTTTATATCCAATTCATTATTGATTTGAGCGTCACTTACTTATTTTATTGTGATATGTGTGCCATGTTCGGGATATACAAGTTATACATCAGTGGTACATGTGTGAATAACCTGTTAGACACATTTGCATATGCAACTCGCAAAAATCACCAACCATTGTGTAAAATTTAAGTAATAATTGTGTATAAACTGCATAATTCTCAACCAACCAAAACTTTTGAGCAGCTTAAAACTGAATTGATGTAAAGACCTGTCATTTTCCACAAATGACAAATGCAAGAAACACTTATAAATTACGTACAGTTCATCAGGCATGTGTCAAGTCAAGGAAGAACAGAAATTTCATTTGTGGAAAATACACCAAATGTACATAGTGGCTGTGTGGCATGGCCTCTTGGAATTTGGAGAGGAGAAAGGTTTGTGAAGAAACATCAAGCTAATAAACTGATCAGCTGCTAAAGGCAGGTCCCGAACTCGAAGCAAATCCTAAAGGAACAAGTACTGCAGTTCTTCAAATAGAAGTTGGTTTCAAAATACTGCAATTTCTAGATCACTACAAGTTACAGAGTACAACTTTACAACCTGAATTATCTTATTCTCAAGAAAGTTTTAAAGCTTTATTTTATAGTATTTTGATTTATTTATATGCATGACATCTGTGAAGGGTACTTCAAAGTACTCTTTATGACTTTGTTTTCTCTCTGATAAGCAAGTGTGTGGACTCAACAAAACTCACATTATGTTTTTCTGTTTTTCTTAACTTTGTGGAGGAGGGTGAAGTAAACATAGGTCAATAAATCAATTGAAGCTTGTTGTATGGAGGACTTTTCTTTTTTTAACCAAGACAGAGTAAAACCAAATAAACCCCCTTTAAACCACTGTTCAAAACACTCCCAACATCCCAATAGAAGCAAAAGCCAATGCCAAAGCATGGAAAACCTTTAACTTTGATTTAAAAAAGGCATAAAAGTTCATTCTAAAGCATTTCTAAAACATCCTCAGTACTCAAAGCTGTTTGGCAAATTATTCCAGAAACATAGAGGGTGAGACTGAAAAGATGCCCCAACATTGGATGTTTGACTTAACCAGGAGCATTTAAAGTGCCTCAGGAGGACCTAAGGTGAGAGTTCATGTGTGAAAATCTAATTTAATTTACTGGTTTATTTTTTATTATAATTACATGTCCTGAAGGTATTTATTAAATTATACAGTAAAAACAAGAACACAAAACATAACTATCAAACCCATTTCAGTTATCAACAACACAATTATTAGAATATTCAAAAAAATTACAAAGTCTTAGTTAAAGATGCCATCTTCTTAACAGAATAATTACTCATCATAAATAGACGTGTAGTAATCCACACAGTGCATATTAGATTAATAAAAATATGACTATCAAAAAAGTCAAGCAGAGTTTCATATGTTGCTTGAAAGAGATTAAGAAGAAGCAAATGTATATATTCCCACTGCTGTGGTGTTCTTTCTTTTTATTTATTTCTTCACAGAGTTACCATAATCGAACTCTTATCAGATGAAGTGCAGATTATTATAAACTAACTAAACTGAGTGCCCATTGATTATCTTCAGAAAACATTAATCCAATAATCATCGTTACACATTGCAGATCAAGTTAAGACAATTCAAAGCTTATTGATTTTCATCAGAAAGCACCATTACCTATTATAATTTGATTAGAAAGAAGGTATGACCAATTATAACTTAAAAATCAAATTTAAATCATTAGAATCCTGAAGTATGATATGAAGTAGGAGCAAATATTTACTAATTAGTGTTATGTGAGCCTGCTTTATGGTCCATGTCAGAATGTGTGCTGCTAAACTTTATAGCAGCAGGACAGAATATTAACATTGTAGTTTATTCTTAACTGTGTTCACAAAACCTTCTAGTATCTTTGACTTAATGTCTGAAATACATCTAAAAAGGAAATCAATTGCCCTTTTCTCTTCAGGAGACTTGGTGATGTAAAAATGAGTATCATCTGCATAGTATTGAAAATTAATTCTACATCTCTTAATCCCAAAATTTAAGAGATTGAACTTATAGTTGACCCCTGAGTAATTCCACATTTTAAACAGATATCTAAAAATGTGGATGTCTAAGAAAAAAAATTATCAAAACATAGCTGAATTGTTTTATTTTGGGTGGTAGGAAAATAATCATTTTAAAACAGTAATCCTAATAACAGCAAGCAATCTACTTGAACTTGAGATGATAGTGTCTAATTAAAGTCTCTTTACTGTGGTTTATTGAACCACTTTATTAGAACACGTAGTTTTTATAAGCTGGAAATATAATTAATAATTCTACACCAATTTATCAAGTTCCTCATTTGCAATATGACATATTTTAATTAGAATATGAAGAACTAAGAGGAGAGTTTATGTATTTGATGTATTTTATACTAGTTTAATTGAGCTTTGCCAGTTTCTTGAAAAGAGAGCAGTCTCATGGAACTTCCTAATGAAATTAAAAATAAAGTAAGCACAACACCATGTTTGACACTTGCTTGGTCCAAAAGGTACTTCAAAATTACTTAACATTACAAGTTATGGATATAAACCTGATGAATTCTTATTCCCTGTCTATAGTCCACCATTTTAACGTCCTTGGTTAAATGTCAGGAAAAATAAGCCTGAATCCCAAAGACAAAGCACACCCAGTATTAGACATAACAGGAGCTAATTAATGTTGTTCTGGTCCTTTGTTGTCTGGCAAAATTCTTATCTGGTATTTATTGCTTCTTTTTCCCTGTATTGTTCAGGTCCTGCATTACGCTCACACATGCATCAAGTTTTGGTCTAAATTTGCCTCCAGATATCTGCAGCCTCAGCCCATGACCCTGAACATAGTAAAGCTAGTCTAGTGGAAACATGGGAAGCTTACATGGAGTTTCTTCTCACACACCATTCAGAAGAGCTTTAAGTTTTATTCATACCGGACTAAAAAATAGGTAAATATACTAATTACTTTAGAAAAAAAGTGAGATATTCAACACTATACTTCACTTATTCACTTAGATTTATTGAATTGTATAAACGGATTACGTTTTTTGTTTTTGGCGCAATTGTGTAACAGTTGGGCACAATTCTCCAATGCAGTAATGTCCATTAAGTGACATCCTCTCTTGGATAATAATTGATCAGATGAACAAAGCATAAATCCAAAACTAACACCATAAGATCCTCCCTGTTTCCCTCCCACCCCCATAGGTTAAGAGTCTGGCTGGATGTCATCCTTGACAGTACATTTTCTTTTCAATCTCACTTCAGTCCCATTACCCAGTCTGCATACTTCCACCTGAGTAACATTTATCTTCTTCATCATCTCCCACCCCCCATACTACTGCCTTTCATGTTCACAGTCTTGTCTTTTCTCGCCTGGATTTTTGCAGCCTTACTTGCAATTGTCTCCATAAGCTTCAGTTGGTTTAGATATCAGCTGCCCATTTCATCACCTAAAAGCCCCTCTATTCGCATATATCTGTAGTTCTCCAGCAGCTCCTTTAGCTTACTTTCAAAGCTATTGATGACCTTTACTCCTCCACATCTCTCAGACATCCTCCACATTTACACTCCCACCCATTCTCTTCTATACTCCTCTATTCATTTGTCAGTTGCACACACTTGTCTCACCGCTGGGAGGAACAGAACTTTCAGTTGTTCTGCTCTCATGGCTCTTGAACTTCCTTTTCACTTTAAAAATATCACACCACTCCCTCTTTTTACCTCCTCACTTAAGACTCGGCTTTTTATCAATTAAATATCGCTTTAGAAAAAACAAACAACAAACAAAAAAATGATTTTAAAGTCGCACTCCGATTATCTTTTGGTCTGTTTTAAAAGTGGCCCCAGTGGTCTTTAATTAGGATTTTGACATAAAAAAAAAACTATTGTTTTCTAGCAGAGCGACAGTAGTACATTAGAAATTTGCCTTTGAGTTGTGGGCAGGACTGTTGAGGCCAACTAAGCCCGCCCTCAGATGCCATCATTCCTCTGTTTACACGCTCTCCTGTGAGCTTACAGCCCCTCACAACCCAAACCTAACATTACAACTGCAACAAAAATAGCCAGCAATATCAGCAATACACGCTTTTTCAAACGGCATTTTTTTATCTGCTCCTGATTCGCAACAATTTGAATAAAGAAATACTTTCTTATATAAATACACAACTTTTCATTGGTGTGGGTCTCTAAAATCAGTAATTTAACTAGTGTAAAGCAATAAATCCAGGTTAACATTAAATACTTTTTTTTCCTGCTGTTCTAACCCTTATTTCCCAATTTAGCTCAAATTTGCTGCTCAAAGACAGCAATAATATTCTTATAGGAGCAAATTTGACTTAATGAGTCACAAGTGGTTAATAGAAACGCATAACAAAGGCAGTGAACTGAACTATGTAGTCATGGTGCCAGATGCAGATTAGCCAAAACAAAGTTGACATCTCAGACTGAGAGCCTAATGTTGTCCTAAAACTGCCTTATTCAGGAGAAGTGAGAGATGAAGTGTCCCAGCTGAATGTAAAGACTAACTACTGGTAAATCCATTTGATGATTGCAAACTGTTCATGAAGGGATCCTATAGCAAACTTATGATGAGGGGGGTCTCCAAGGCATGGCCAGTGTGTAAAATAAACTACCTACTTGTTGCTTCACCACCCATTGCATGGCTCCTACAGACTCCTGTGAACCTAAATGCAGACATAACAGCTATTAAGTTCAGTTTCATTTCCCATCGGGACTTTTTAACACGCCGCTGATGCAGGATGATCGATCTGCCAGACATGACTTCACATCTTCGTTATTTTAACCAAACGTGAGCAATATTTATCTTCACATGACACACCAAAAAAGACGCAGCAGTATGACAAATGGATGGCAGTTTTATGTGAATGCTATCTCACTTCCTGTCCTTCACTACGGCTATTTGTAAGCCATTGTGCTATTTTTGATAATCATCAATTTTTTCATTCACACAATCAGGGAGAGTTTTTTTGAAGCAAGTGAGGCCATATCACACCAGAGCACACACACTGGCCTTTGTGATAGAGGTTTTTCCCAAACAGACAGTGAAGCAAACACTTTATTTCCTTCATGAAACATTTCCCTCTGTGTTAAAGTGTGTTTGTAGCATGACACATGCATTTTTATTCATGTGCGATAGAGTTACTTTAGAGGTTTCTGTGCCATTTGCCCTGCATGCTCATAAAAAAGACAACAATGAAAACTACAACATTAAAAAAAAGCTTTTTAATGTTGCCCCAGCTTCCTAGACATACGAAGGCTTAAAATAGTAACAAAGTGTCACTATAGTGATCACCTCACAAATCTAACTACATTGTGACATAAAAATCTAATAGCCTACTCTGAAAGCCGATGTTGGTTGTTTCAGACTAAATTCAGATGCACATATTGTACTGAAGAAGGGCAATCAAATAAAGAGGATGTAAACTTGTGGGTATTTCTAAATATATTAAAGAGAATATTATTATTTTAGCTAGTCATTTTTATCTTATGGATCCACTCTGTTTTTGTGGAGGTTAACACAGTGAATTGGATTCCCCAGTAAATCTATAGGCTTTGCAGGACTGTTCTGTATCTAGCTGTATTCATATGTGTATTAAGGGTTGACCGATTCTCTACGCCAATATTTGATATTTTGATCTATTTTGGCTCTAAATCTTACAAGCCGATTTTAAACTGGTTATTTTAGCTCAGATGACGCTGCACCTCTGTTTCCAACATTGTACCCTCCATGGCACCACCTTGATAATGTAAACTATGCACAGGTAATAGGTAGAGCCAATCAGAAGCCAAAACAGAGTCCTCAAGCACGGTGGACAGAAACGTTTTTTCATGTAGAGAAGCTCTGGAGGGTGTATGGCCCTGGGCCGTATGGGTGTGTTTCTTGTGTCTACCCTTTTCCTCCTCCTGCAGAGGTGTAGGTGTTTGAAAATTAGATGACAGATACAAGATCTGCCTAAGGAGCTCTTAAGACTCCTGCTGTTTCCGCGTCTCTGCTACATCACTTCTCCAGGTCATTGGGCTTCTCATTCTCTCCCCTGCATGCATTCTTCAGTTTTTCTTTTTTTGGTTGGGTTATTACTCCATCTAAAAACATACACTCACGCACTCATCCAACACTACACCTTCACACACACCACATGTTATTATGTGGTTTATTATCGTTTATTCTTTTAAACACATTGTGAGTGCTAAAATCGGCTCCATCTCCCCTCTTCTTTGGTACAATCAAGAGCCAATTGTAACAAATTGGGGGCTTGTCCGGGAGGGTTTACAGATGACTAGAAGATATGTAAAAAAAATTTAAAAAAAACTCCTGAAATACCACTAAACATCTCAGATCTCTGCATGTCACACTACTAGCAACTGGGGCGGTCACAAGTCAAAAACGCGTTAACGCAAATAACTTTACGCCGTCAATCGTGCGTTAAAAAAAAGGAAGAATGTTTATCACCCCTATACTGAGAAAGACACACCCACCCTCCTCAGTCCTGCATGAGAGCATTTCGAGCGAGATCTATGCTATATAAGAGCCGAAGAAAAGCCATTTTGTTGAATAACACGCAGAAGAATTTTGCTTTTTCTGCACCAAAATCTTCTGCTGCTTAACTGGGACAACTGATGATTTAACAGTCACCTTTTTCTCAAACTGTATTTAACTTTTGTTTTTTACTTGATAAAACTTCAGGGAAGTATTTTTTTTTTACCTGAAGATGTGCAACGGGGGCTGCACTTTTTGTTTTTGTTTCAACTTATCACCAAAAAGAAGTAATTTAATTTATGCTGAAATTTTGTTTTATTTACTGTTAAAAAAATCAGGGAACTGTTTAACTTTCTTTTTAAAAACTGATAAAAGCTGCTGCTGAGCCTGTTACCCCCTGCACGTCAAGGAGCTAAATATGTGCTTTTTTGTTTGCATTTTTTATATAAACAAAGTTTATTGTTGTTGTTTGTATTAATTTAATTTGTGATGCCAAAATCTTCACTCCTACTGCAAATGAATATTGACTCCAAATATCAGTTATCTGCCTCCTTGACTATTAACAATTAGTATTGGCCTTGAAAAAAAACATATCAGTTGATCTCTAATCTGAGTTAGATGCAAATAGCAAATTCTAATACTGTATATTAAAAAAAAAATTCTGCTGGTGCTGTATATACAAAAACAAAAAAGTAAATCTAGATCAAGGCTTTTATATTGACTGCCAACCATCATTTGCAAATACTTAACAATGAACACATTTACCCATGATATATAGGAAACATTGTGACAGCATTTAGAGAACTTCGACCAAACGTAATGCTTCTACAATACGTATTCTTGCAGTTTGTAGCTCCAAAGCATTCAGCTTAATCCCATCAGTTCTTACCTCACTTTAGGCTGGAAAAGGTTGTAAATTCATTGAAAACATTTTACAACTGCATAACATTTAAGTGCCAGTCTTCCCGGGAAAAGCAAGTCCCCGAGTTTTCACTTCAAGGTCAAACTGTGGAACATTCCGGCCACATCCAATTTTCGTTTTACAGCTTACTTTGTGCCTGACGCCAGCTTTTAAGTTTAATATTGGAACATAAGATGAGTAGAAAGTGTAGTTCTTCCACTTGCCTCTCAGTTGGATCATTGGAATCAGGAATACGGACTCTATTTTTATTTCAAACCTATTATCCAAACCAAATCAATTAGAAATAAGTAAAACCGCTGAAAGAGGCTTGGTCTGAACTGAAACAGGGGACTAAATGCTGAGTAGGAAAACATTGCCACCTCATAAATCACTTACCTCGCTTTGATTCCACAGTAGATTAACTCTGTTGCAATACAAGTTTGACTCAATCGACCGCAACTGGAATAACAAGCTGCTGAAGCCAGCAGAGAGCAGCAGCTTTGATACGAATGTAAACACAAAAGGATCATGTGAGGAGCCAGACAGCTGTCAGACGGCTGTACAGATGTCAGACCACTCAGGTGACATTGATGATTATGAGACTCCTTACAGTTTGAAACCAAAGAGCCCAGCTCAGCTGTGTGATGTCAGTATCTAACACTCAGCCGCCCTGTCTGAGGCCTTTATGTCTTTGGTTTGACTGAGCTTATGATCCATAGTGGCTTTATCTCACTTTAAGAATCTGGGAAAGATTGAGCAAGTGTGTCCCAAGACTCTGGCTCTTTTTTTGGATAATAAGTAGTTCCTTCAGTTTGTGATTTTTAGGGAGCACGGTTTGATTGCCGTTTGGAAATGGTGAGTTTTGGTGATGGTATGAACTAAAAGCTGTGAGAACGGCTGGTCAGTTGTCATTGTGGGTCTTAGCACCTGTGGGAAAGTAGCGAACGAAGCCTGTAAGCTAAAATGTTGTGGAGTCAAATGACATAAACGAGAAACATTACATTTAACCATTGACAGTTGCTTTAATCCAGTGTGACATTTAAATTTCATTGGAATTTTGCATCTTTCCCAGTGGCACGATGAAAGTCAAGCATGGAATTTGAACCCGCGTTAAACAACAAGATAATACATAACCATCATTAACTCGTCAGTATTTGAAATGTTAATAGAAGGTAATTTTTCCTGCACATTGTTGTAATTTTTTTCTTAGCGTTTTGATCATTTCAGCAACAAAATTGGCTCAACTAGAAAAAAGTGAAAGGGAAAAAAGCCTTATGCAGAAGATTTGACAACAGCACAAATAGCCAACTGCCGGGAGTTTCCAAACATGAGGCAGAGCCTGTGAAACACTGCTGGAGAGCTGAAGCCAAAGGGACACATGGTAAAACACTCAGACGTGCACCCCATGTGGAAAAGATCTCCCAGACGTAAAAAAAAAAAATACACAGCCAGTCAAAGAAAAGACATATCCTTCCTTAAAGCGTTGGAGCACATTGACATTCACCTATGTCCTGTGTGACAGTCACTAACACTCTCTGTGAGATCAGAAAGTCCCAAAATCTTTGGCCAAACTATTTGTGAATTTAATAAAATATTTACATATGGATTTATTTCAACAATATTAGTATGGCAGGCTTTAGATGATTTAATTTTACTTGAATGTTTTTGCAAACGTTTCTCCTAGAACAGACATGATCCACAACATTTCCTGCAGGATAACTTGTGACATCTCTAATTTTACAGTTCCACTTTATCCACTTTTCTTAACTCTAAATCCACTGTGATTTTATTTTTTCTTGGTTATAGCTGTATTATTGCTGGAGACTTTGTGGTTAGATAATGTAGAACTAAAATAGAGAGCAGCTGGGAAGCGGGACAGCAGTCACGAGCTGCTTTCATGCTTCTGTGTTTTCATTTTTAAACATTTTTTATATGTCATTGACTGTGTTTATATAGATTTTCTGCCTTTTTGACCCTCATAAACACATGATGGCACACCCAGGCTGTTTGACAGTTCATGGCAGAAGCCATAATAATGATAAGCTGAGATGATTAAGTCATAAAAGTTGTGAGTGATGTTTTTAAAATGTTAGTAGGGTAGATTTTTACTATTATTTTTATTGAGGATTTCTTCGAAAGACTCAAAAGAAAAAACATTTGTTTTTTGTTCATGGACATGTTGTTACGGCGGGTGGTTGGGGGAGTACCCAGGCGCAGAGAGGATGAGGCAGGAGTTCCAGGTGGAGAAGGATTTTAATAACTTAAACCAGAAACCACTGCAATGCAGGAAACCAAAACTCGAAACTCGAAACACTAGAATCTCCATAAACAGCAAAACTACAAACTATGGACGAGCCCAGGAGGAAGGGAATGACAAGACTTAAATGCATACAGACAAACCAGACACAGGTGAACACAATCAGGAAGGATGGGGACCAAAGTAAAACTCAAAACTACAACAAAACAGGAAACCCTACAAAATAAAACAGGAAGTTAACTCAAAACATCAGAACAAAAAGGAAACAAACCACAAGGGAAAAGAAACAGAAACCGTAACACATGTTGGACAGTCACAGCCTTCTGAATGCATTCATGACTTTTGTCAAAACGACAGTGAGCCTGTTTACATGAGAACTGGAAGTAATTAGATAATTGCAATAATCAGATGTGATGTCTTACTCGAATATCACAAATTAGAACACACCAAGAAGATGGCAGTTTAAAAAATAAAATAAAGTATAATCTCTGCATACTTTTTTTGCTGTACCATAAACTTTCTATAATTATGCATTCAATAATTTCAACATTTTGAGACCAGGAACAACAAATAGCGGATAAAAAGTAAAAAACTGGCCTTGATTTTACGATTTGAAAACGAGTGCACTTTTGTTTTTTTTCTATGGACTTGTTGCCTTTAAGAGGCCATAGACAAAGTGAGAGGTACCAGACACTACTCTGAGTGAAGACTTTTCTCCAGGCGTTGGGACAGCAGCAGCTTGATTCAACATTTGTCCATGTCGTGGGTGACATGCAGTTAGCACAGAACTAAGGCAAGGACCATTTAAGGCAGTTGCAGCTTAAAATTTAAGCTTGATTTTAGTGTTTTCTTCTAAACACTGTTGTTTACATCTGAAATCTACAAATTAAGCATTACGTTTCCAATATTTTATTCAGTTTAGAAAACAGGTTGATTTTTTTTTTTTTGCTTCAGGAGAAAGAGCAAAACCGAATAACTATAGATTCTACACAAAGCAAATGTAGGAGGCATCCAGTATGGAACATACTTATGGTAAAGTAAAAAAAAAAAACACATCATTTTTCTCAGCCAAATAAAGCATGAGCTTGGTGGTCTCACCAAGACCCTGTAGTTTGTGTCTCTTTCTCTGTGTGTGTATGTGTTTGAGTTAAAAATTCATCATTAATTCATCATAGCTGTGTTTGCCTAACAGTCTAGTGTTTGATCGCATGTCTGTGTTGGACACAGACGCACACACACTCAGTTTACATCACTAATGCCACTATGGACTTTAACGGACTCTCTGCTGTAAACACGGAGTGGCTCACACTGTTAGTATGAACCCGCTATGGAAAAGGAAAGAGCTCCTACATCCCAACTGCAGAGCTGACGGCTGAAATCAGATGTTTTGCATGTGAAAAGCTTTAAAGCTTTTTTTTTATATATAAACATAACTGATATTTCCTTATTTTTGATCCAACATAAAAACATTAAAATGCTTTCAAAGGTTCTTCTTTATGTATGACCTGCTTTTTGCTAGATCTATTTGAATAAATCAATATAACTGACTGACATTCTTGTGGCAGCATCATGGACATTGAGATGAGGGAAAAAAAAGAAAAAGGCAGGATAGCGGAGAGTTCCTACTCCAGAGAGCAGTGACCCGAGATTGGGGAAGAGTTCAATGTTCAGCATGAAAGAGTTTTTTACTCCCTTTTTTTCTTACGTTATTCATAAAACAGTTTGTCAAGGTTTGCAGGCCTTGTTCCTTTGCTATGTTTTTTTTTTTTTTTTTTTTTTACTGTTTTTTGATTGCCTTTAACTCTTTCTGTTCACCCAACAGCCAGTTTTACTAAGTAAAGTATTCTCCCACTTTGGAAAGACACAATGCTGTGTGAGGAAGAACACAGTTGGTGATGAAGTTTGGACGACAGTTCATTCACACCTTAGAAAAAACTCAACTAAGCTGAAATTAAGATAAATCAGGTAACCTTTAATTCTTTAATGCTAACCTTTAATTCTGACAGCTCCCCAAAGCTTTTGCCACATATTCAACTCTTCTTAGTAAACACTACAACATTTTCCTTATTTGATTTCTGCAATAAGATTGAGATGTGCAACTTGGTTTGGGCTACTCTGTGACAAAACTCTGTTCACGTTTAAAAGATGGCCTCACGTTTGACATCAGATTTTACCTTTTAAATCAAAGTTTGGGCTTCCAGGATCACTGACCATAATTCTGGGTTTGGCCCTCAGACAAACTTTATCTTTAAAAACAAAGAAATCAGAACAGAAATAAACTGAAGTGATTTGAGGAAAACATAAGCAATAACAATTAATCCACTTTATTGATGAATCGATTTCTATTCCTACAATCCAACCAGATCGATCTGTCTCTGGCAAGTTGTTAATCAAATTGGTCTATACATTATAAAATTGTTTCAAAATTAAATAAATCAATTATAATCAATCTTGGAAAATTTGGATTGATTTTACTAAAAGGTAAAAACGACCAATTATCATCACGGCGAATAACACACACATGATGACAACAAAAAATGATGAGACCATCATTCCAGTCTAATGTGTGGAAACACTTTGAATTTTGCAAAGACGTGACCATACATTGAGTTACAATGTTTTAATAATGTTCTGTTTGTATTATTTTGATCTGAAAAAAACACCAGTGGGCTGAACTTTAGGAAACTAAAATGTGAATGGATTTAATATCATTTCTTGTTTTCTTGTTTTTTGTTTACATTTAATTTACATTTGAATATCTTGCAAGAAACACATGGAATCTGGAAAACTTCACCCACACTGTTCAGTACCCAGGTACACACTGGTTAAAGTTTTGTCCTGGATCCATTTTAGACTAGAATAGAATAGAATAGAATAGAATAGAATAGAATAGAATGCCTTTACTATCACTGTACACATGTACAATTTGCATCATACTCATATACAATGAGATGAAAAAGCCGCTCACTATTCAGTGCTAACATGCATTAGAAAATAGTTTCACAAAACATAAAAATAATAATATTAAAAATAATAGAATTAGGTCGGTAAATCAGATCAAATCGGATTGTTTGATTGTTCAATATCGATTATTGTATCTGCAACTACAAATTATCATATGAATCGATTTGTTGTTCAAATAAATCCCTTAACACTGCATAAGCAAGTAAAACAGGGTTTATTAATAAGTAAGAAATTGTTCTTCCCCTTTTTTAATAATCCAAAATTAACAGCACACATTCAAAAGGCTTTTTTGTCATGTAAAATTATTAGAGATATTAACATATACATTTATTTCCATCAAGTGAAAGCTCTCTAGCTACTTTTACCACATATAGCAGCTGCTAGAGTTTTCAGTTCATAATCTGCTACACTTCAAGAGTTTTCCTGAGGACCAACCTCCTTTCCTCTCAGCTGTGAAAATCTTCCTTCAGTGTGCATTCAGGCCTCAATGACAGGACCCCCCACTCATCCACACCACATTCACTCACTTTCCTGCTCCCCCACACCTCCCATTCAGTGCCATGCAGCCTGAAACACAGCGTGTCAAGCAGTGAGGTCTGCAGGTCAGACTTTGAAGGGTCCAGCACCAACTGGTTAACCTTCACATGTCAAAACAGCCTGAATGAACGCTCGCATACTCAGAGTTCAAAGAGCACAGAGAGTCACAGAGGTCTGCATTATTACTGAGAGGCCCTGAGGACTAAACATGCTCCAGTCTCAAATCTTCAAGAAGCTATCCTCATCTAAAAATGGGAGCAAAAAGTTTTTGTTTTTTTTTCAAGAAATAGAAACTAAAAATTGCTTGAGAGGAAGAGGAATGTACAGATACCTAAAGGGGAAGGACCAAAACCCAGACTTTATGATGTCATTAGGGTTTATTAATGGCCATATGACATTTTTGACCAAATCATTTTTCTAAGAACATATGTGTACTTTACATTTTAAAATATGGTTATTTTAGATTTTTTTTATATTATGTTAAAAAAAAAATGTAAGTGCGAACCACAACAAATGAAACATCTCAATGAATGCACATTTTAAGACTATTTACAGACAAAATAACACCCAAGACACGTTACTGGGTGTTCATTTAAACCAAACAACATCTTTGTGATGCTGCGAAAAGAATTCTAACATTATTACAACATTACAAAACCAAGTTTTCTAACAAATGTTCAGCTAAAGAGCAAAAATCACTTGACAGATAATAAAAAAGGCCAATCTGACATTCAAATGTTGAACTGAAATTGATGGTAAGGCGAGGTCATTATTAGACATAAAAATAGCGGACATAGTTTGTACGTTATATAGACAGACGGACGAAATATAGACTCAGCCTGAACGTTCATCCCGTATAATGTTCAGGGAGAGTTTTTGCAGAATGTAATTTTTTTTGGTGTAAAATTACAATCTTCTTCAAGTGTCATTTTTTGTCTGCTCCTGATTCAAAACTATTTAAATAAAGAAATACTCAGAAATGCAATTTTAATAGTTTTTGTATGCCATGTCTTCCAAGAACCTGTAAAAAAAAAAAAAAAAAGACAATTTTCATCAGAGTGGGTCTTTTAAAAGAAATGAATAAAAATCCATCAGGACTTGGGTTTGTTTGTTCTCCGGTTAGAACCAACTTTTTCTTGATTTTTGTTTAATATAACAAAGATTTCACAATAATGACATTATTCTGAGGATAATAACCGTGATAGAAAAGCTTTGATAAAATGGATAAATGAAAGACGGGAAAGTGAAGGGAGGATGGCTGTAGGCTGATGGGATTAACGTCTGATGGATGTTTCAGTTCTGGGAGCGATGTGCAACTACAAGAAAAACGTTGCTACTTTTTGGGATTTTCCAAAGAAAAGAACATTCCAATCATCAATTTGATTAAGTTAGGACATTTTAGAAGACGCAGCTTACTGCAATGGCAGATGGTTTTTATAAAAATCCACGTCCGTTTATTTGCCACCACTTATTTTATATCACCTACTTTTTTCTGTTGCTGAAACCTTCTTTAACAAGACAATCTTCTTTTATTGATGCTGTTTGAGCCAAATTAATCTAAAAGTTATAAGGAAATTTATCTGAAAATAAAACCTGTGGCAGTACTTTTCTTAAAGTGACTTACTCTGAGTTTCCATTCATTGTTAGATCAAAGAGTTTTTTACTCAGCCTGAGTAAAGCCAACACTTTATAACTACTATAACTTTTATAGTTTCTCTCCATATAGAGGCAGATGTCTTTCTGATATTCCAACAATAAAAAAAAGAACTGCAACATTTGGTTTCTTGAAGTTGACTACCATGCCCACATCACCACTAGGATGGACTCCCAAGATTAATTAAAAGTGCTGTCTCCCATTAGTGAGGTTTAAAATGTACCAGGGCATTTTAAAAGTTCTGAAGATCAGTAACATACACACTCACTGGCCACTTTATTAATTTCACATGTCCAACTGCCTGTTATTGCAAATCTCTTATCAGCCAATCAGCTGAATGCATTTAGGAATGTAGACATGTTCAAGACGATCTGATGCGGTTCAAAACAAGCATCAGATAGGGGAAGAAAGGGGATTGAAGTGACTTTGAATGTGGTCGCTTGTAGTCTGCTGATCTGCTGGGATTTTCACCCACAACCATCTCTAGGGTTTACAAAGAATGGTCCCAAAAAGAGAAAATATCCAGTGTGCGGCAGTTCTGTGGCCGTAAATGCCTTGTTGATGCCAGAGGTCAGAGGAGAATGGCCAGACTGGTTCCAGCTGATAGAAAGACAACAGTGAATCAAATAAGCACTGATTACAACACAGGTTGGCATCTCTGAACTCACAACATGTCCAACCTTGAGGCAACCTGTTAGCCATATCTTAGTGGGCAGAGCAGTGTGTCAAAGACTTGCAAAGATCTGATCTACTAGCAGCAAAGCAAATTATACCATAGTTGATTTTATTTATTGTTAAAATTGTGCAACCACAAATATAAAATAAATAATCCCGCTCAGGATTTTTTGTTGTTTCTTCTTGTGTTTCCTCAGACCTGTTGACAGTGTGAACTTGAGTCATTGTTGCTGGGGTGGAGAACTGGTGAAAGTCTTGAAAGTTTTCCAATTTCTTACTGCAGAATGATGGACTCCAGATTGTTTAGTAGAGGTTTATAACCTTTCCCAGATTCATGGCCTCAATTTGATCCTCAGTTTTTCATAATGTCATGTTCTGTTGTTCATCGTTGTTTATACGTTGCTGAATTCAGAAGCTGGTAGAGATCAGACATTTTTTTATTGTTTTAATACTTAAAACTTGGTTGTCCAGCTTCAGTTTATCAAAGATGATGACATGAAGAATTCAACCCCTAACTGAGTCATTTAATTGTTTCAAAATGGCGTGTTTTTTTTTTTTTTTTTTTTTTTTTATTACTTTAACAAAAAATACAATTTGCTGTACGTAACTGCCCAACAATAGAGACTTGGTAAGAGTTGAAAGAAAAAAAGAAAATTGTTGCTCATAAAACTGATCTTTCAAAAATCAATTTTCACTTGAGCAAGAACAGAGGTCTTGGCAGCTTCAGATATAAAATATGACTTCATTCACACCAAGCCTCTCCAAAGAAAACACCAATGACCTGATACATGCAGGACTTTCACACTAAGAATAGCACCAAAACAAAGCGAGGCAAAAAACACTAACATCATCATGGTTTGGGAATTATTATCTACTGAGATCAGTGTTTTTGAAAATTCCATGCAGGAAAAATGTAAGGGAAATGGAACATTTCTGTAACCTACTTAAACAAGTTTGAATAGTTCTGTAACGTGATCGTGCCAAATGCAAAGAAGTGAACAAACTTAAAAAGACAGTTGTCCTGCATCCTGTCCTGCATCCAACAAAAGGTCTTCTTCAACTCTAAGTGATTTCCTGTAGCGTTTACAGAGGCTTTTGGTGAAAGTGACTTACAAACAAAATTTAGAACCAGGTAAAATATAGCCAAGATTTTCTCACCAGAAAGGCGTGATAAGCAAAAAAGAACATTGTAGATCTAGCTGAGAGGGTTCAGACATGAAGTTGTTAAGTTGACCACTCTTCTAGGTCATTGAATCTGATGTGGGCAGTCGCAAGAATCCATTGCAGAGTTTTGAACAGTGGTGAGATGCATCCTTTTAGGAGAGTGGAAGCAGCATTTAGAAACATTTGTGGAGGATTCTGCAGGCTAGTTGCCAAGATAAATGCAGTAATCAAGCAGAGCGACAACAAGTGCCTCAACAAGGAGTTGGGCTACATGAACAAAACAACAGGGACTGAGTTTCTTGATGTTCCTGTGTACCTTAAAAGCTGATGAGATCATTTCTGTAAAGGTATGGTAACTGTCAAGGATGACCCCAAGCTTTTTGCAGAATAAATTATGTAAATATGCTCTTTCTTAATATTATTTTGCTTTTACTTGTCCTTGTCCTTGCACCTAACAGGAGGGTGTGCCGACAACAACCTCTTCCTGAACACCTCCAAGACCAGGGAGGTCATAGCGGACTGCAGAAGGTCTAGGAAGGTGGTACACACCCCTCTCCTCATTCATGGGGAGGAGGTGGAGCGGGTGGACCACATCAAGTTTGATTTGATTTGGTTTGAAATGGTTTATTCCAAGCAATCACAGAATAATGCACAAAACAATACAATCAGCATTTATACAAAGACTTATCAAACTTAGGATAATTAGATATTAAATCAAAGATTGCTTGAAAGGGAGTGGAAGGAAGCAATCTTATATAATCCCACCCCAGTTCTAACCATTTGATTGCATGATTTATCATTATTTGGTTCATAACTTTTCATCTGATATCAACGCCTTACCAACACAGTTTCAGGTCGTTACGAATGCTTAAGTATCAATAAATCACATGACAATGAGGAATGACTTCATTATAATGTAAAGTAGTTGTAACTATTTTGTATAATAACATACCACATACAGATCATCTATCTAAATTATATTCAGATTATTTTCATTAGAAAAATCATGTTTATGATTAAAAAAATTACCCTTTTAGAAAATAAACATAAAAAATCATGACTTTTTGGATCAAGTGAATTAATATAATTAGAAATCAATCATTATAACCATCTTCAATAATTGATTAAGCTTTTGTTTGTTTTTTGTTTTGTTTTTTTATAGTAAGGTAATGCTGTGAAGTAAAAAAAAAAAGTCTGTCAAATGTTCCTGGGGATCCACATCACATCTGACCTCACCTGGCCGCTGCACAAATCCCATCTGGTGAAGAAAGCTCAACAGAGGACTGGACTCTTAAAACAACTTCTTGGGAACTTCTACAGAGCCACTATTGAAAGCATCATCTGTCTGAGTGCTTTGGTGTAGCTGCATCCCTCAAGACTCCTGTATCTCTTTCCCCTGGAAAGACAATGCTCGGCCACTGAGCATTCTATGTGCAATTATTTATTGAAAGTATTTATTAAAAAAGAGCTACTGAAAACAATTTTGTTGTGCACTGCATAATGATAATAAAAGATTCTGATTCTGAATTTCCTGTTCCTACTTTTGTGGGGACTACAGTCGGAAAGTTTGCTCTAACGTGGCACAATACATCTTTTTATGTTTCAAGTGACCAATGTTCTTTTGCATTTTGTCCCTTCTTTTAAATAAATAAGCTCCTAAATGTTTTATCTTCGAGTTCATGATTGAAACATGGCCAAAAAATGGTTAGCATTAGCCTTTCTCCTGTATCTATTTATTTGTTTGTGTAGTATTGTTGCATGTTTTTACAATAAAATATGATGTTCTATTAAACAAACACTGAGTAGGTAACTTACTGAAATTATAGTCTCTCTCAATAAAACTACCGTATAGCTTCAACCATTTAGTGCTTTGTGATTCTTAACTTTTTGTGTTTCCTGCTGTAACTGAACCATGCGTCAGAACTTTAATATCCATTTTTTCACAATAGGTAAAAAATAAAAATAAAAAAAAAGAAACGAGCCTGGTTGATTTTGGCTGAAAAAGACTGAAGTTAAAAATAAAAATGTCTTGCTACATCATGGATGAACCTGACATTACACACCATGATTAAGAGTCTGGTGCACAAATCTAAGAGGGGAGATTTTATGTCAACAAGCTCAGGATGTGTCATACATAAGAGTAATCTCGTCCACATGGTTTCTATCACAAAGAATTTACAACACAAACGCATCCACTCATGAAGAAAATACCCCCCCCCCCCCCGCCAGATTATATATGAACAGCTGCTTCATTACCTACTCTAATATTTGTTCGCCAGAACTCAGCAAAGTAATAAAAGAAGAACACCTGATGATCCAAAGAACATCTAGTGCCCGTCCTACACATTAGCCAAGAAATGAAAAAACATTTCACAACTGATGAAACGTTTACTGCAAAGGACATAATAGAACCCTCTCACTGCCGCAGATGCTCAAATCCATGGTCACTTTTTTTTTTTTAGCTTGTATACACCATTAAGTTCATGGAAGTTTCTTACAGAGGTTCAAGTATGCCCTGTAATGGCGTTTGGAAGGCATATCTAAAGAAATTTAACTGAAAAAGATTGGCAAAAGGTACTACAGTTTTCTGGTACGGTGTTACAAGACAGAGACAATCCATAAGAGACCCATGTAGAACCTGTGTATGATGGAGATTATGATCTCTCGGCTAGACTGGAAAAACGTAGACAATCCCCTGGGAGAACTAGAAGAGGTGGCTGAAGAAACTGAGGTTTGGTCATTCTGGAGGTGAACCCTGGATGAACCAATTTCAAACAGAAAAATTTGTTTCTAACCTATATTGGAAAGGATTTACCCATCATGTAATAAAAGGCCCCAAAAAAGTAAACTTCTTAATTCAAGTGAAACAATAAAAAAAGACAGTTCATCTATGGCATTTTCCCATTGTATAAAGTCACTACCTCAGAGTGATTTGTAGAGTTATTTGGTATTCTCTTGATGCAGCTGAACCGTGACCATAATAAGACTCAATGCTGCAACAAGCTCATTAGCTGCGTTTACATGGACAAAAGTAATCGGAAAGAATGCCTGATCGGAAAGAAAATGCGTCATGTAAACGCGCCGTTCCGAATAGTTTGCCCCGATCAGACTCGTTCAGATCAAAATTTCTTTCCCATCGAGATAGGTGGGTAATTACCGGTCATTTATCCGATCGTTGTTCATGTAAACGGTTCATTCCGATCGTGTGTCACTACTGCTCTGGTTTGCGTCACGCATAGATGGCGTTTCCCTGAGAGAAAGCTTTGGAGCGCATGCGAGACCGATCAGCTTCTCTGCGGACGCCCCGTGAAGGGCGCCGGTCCGCTCTCGCCCCGCTCTCGCCCCGCTCTCGCCCCGCTGGCTCTCTGCCTCTCCCCTCTCTTACACCCTTCACGAGGGGGATGCGGGAGCAGGAGGGCTCCGGGCTCGGGTGCCAGTGGACCAAGTGAGCAGAGCAGCCGGATAACTTTGTGTTTGGGGGGGTGCTTTGTTTCGTGTGCGTTTTGTTGTTTTGTTATGTGTGGGAGAATTCAGACTGCGATCCGTCCCGCCGCTCTGGGTTAGCGGCTGCAGGACTCCGGAGAACCGCGTGCGAGCAGAGCTTTGGCCGCTAGCTCACAGAGCGGCTTTGGGGCGGTGTGTGAACTTTTCAGAGCAGAAATAAATGCCGCTCAGTCCTTAGAAACTGTTCAAACAATCACGTGGATTTGTGTTTCCAGTTGTGTCCTGACAAAATAAAAGCTGATGTTATTCCCAGACATTTACATGCAGCCAAGATGCAGATTGCAGCATTTCCCCGCATGGTCCTGGATTTTGTGTCCATCAAGGCTAATGTTGTTAGCCCGTGTTTATAGCCTGTCCTAACCCTGCTTCCAGCTCCGTTCTTCCACAAAAAAGCACTGACCACACAGATTAAATAAAACGATGAGCAAACAGGCACTTCATAATATTCACAACATTAATAAAAACACGTTTGGAAGATCGTCTAGTATATTACCGAGCTGCTGCATAAATGTATGTCGCAGCAAGGTTTGTTTATAACGGGACGCATCTCCTCTTCCGGGATTTTTTAGCACTACTGCGCATGCCCAAATGATTTATTCCGACCGAAAGTGAGACCCATGGGAACGTTTGTTCTAATCGGAAAAAGGTTTTCTGGGTCCATGTGCACGGTTGGATTTTAACCCGACCATTGATCCGATCAAGATATTTTGCCCATGTAACCGCGGCTATTGAAGTTACTTTCGTATGACTGACCTGAGGTGCCAAACTGTCCATATAATCTCCTCAGCAAAGGTTTGTGTTTGTCCAATAACTTAATTTTTTACATCCTACATGATAACTTTAATAACAAGGACTAAGCTCCACATCTGAAATTCTGCTTTTTTTAATTGTTCAAGTATCAACAGCAGCCAGGAGCAGATTCAATGGATGCTTGACTGAGCTCTCTCTGCATAGGCCTACTCTAGTTTGGAACTGTAAGGTCATTCTCTGTTTCATCAGAATGACTGAACACCAGACATTTGAAATATGGAGTCGAGGGACAAATATCTCAGCAGTCTGATTGCATAACAGAAGTAATCTGGATGTGGGACAGAGTAAAAATGGAAAAATCCTCTTTCAAGAGTTGATAATAGCACACCGCATTCTTCTGTAGACTCCTGCAGGGTTGTAGCAGATTGATAAAAGTGGAAAGAATGAGAGCTGGAGAGAGTCAAGAACAAAAAATTAGGAGCATACCCAACATTTTTGGTTAACAAAAGACAGAGGAGGATTGCTGCTTTTTTTTTTTTTTAGCTATTTTCTTAAAGATATAGAGTAAACAGAGAGTTACATAAACCCACAGAGATAGACAGAAGGAGGATCTCACTGGACCTGCAGGATTATTTCTTCACATTTGTTTGTCTAAAGAGATCAGGGCTGTCTAAAGATTACACAAAGGCTTCAACTTTTTGATATATTCTGAAACAATGCTTGAAACCGTAGTTTCTGTAAGACGTTGCCCAATTCCACGTATAACAACAATATTGCATTTAAAGAAATAATGACTGGCTGACTTCTGGGAAGGAGGCTAAACTGTATTGCAGAATGATATCAGGTCAGGTGGAAAATCGCTTAGCATCAATCTGTCAAGCATGAATTTCTGGATGTAATCTTCAATAAACAAAGTTTAGCTTTAATCTTACATGGAACGGTATTAGTTACTTAACATCTTTTCCAATATCCAACGCATTCTCTATCAGTTTAGCTTTCTCAGTCTTTTCCTCTACACTAGGGTTAAGGAGAGAATGTGAAGACGAGAGACACAATGGAAGAAAAGACTAACTAAAAGAGCAAGGTCTGTGGTTTGTCTGAGCCTGTACAGATGGAGTTCAAGAGATGGTTCCACACACACATACACCCTGCATTCAACCTTTTGTGACCAAAAAAAAGTCTATCATCAGCTGATAGACTTAAAGCCCACAAATGCAGCACACCAGTTGGGCTGTGCCAGAGTCCATCTGGTCGCAAAGCAAAACTTTTTTGGTTCTTGCGATTGGAGTCGTTCCCCAACACTGGCCCGCCTTGCAGAAGTGTGCCACCTCACTGGTGCTTAGACTCAAGAACAACATAGCGGGGCTGTGATAGATCACACAAACAATGGAAGGTATCACTCCCCCTCCACATGTGTTAGGCACTGGTGGCAAAAGGAGTTCATAAGGAGAGGGGACAGAGAGTGATCAAACCGTTGTGACGCTGTCGACCCTTCAGAAATCTTTTGTCTTCCACCGCAAAGAGGGGATAGAAAGGATGAAGGTGCTTAATAACATGAGGAACTTTTAATAACTTCTTTTTTGTTATATTTGATATATTTCATTATTGTGTAAAGTACATTTAAGCTACTAAATCTATTTTTTTTCCTATTTTTTGAGTGTATGTAAGTATCTGTCCATCCATTCATTTGTTTCCTTTATTGACTGTATATAGAGAACTGGACTGAGTGAGCCCTCCCCTGTCACTTTCCACGAACAAATTACCCGCTTGTTCCAAGAAGCCAAAATCCCATCTGTTGAGAAATAAACAGCTATTACTCAGTCATTATATATGTCACAAATACCATTCTTGCTCTGCTACCTTTTTAACATGATCTTGCTAATCTTATTATTAATATTATTTATTTTGCTGTAAGGCAGGTTATTCAAGTTATAAACTGACCAATCAGATGCCTCGATAAAACTAGGTGGACAAGCTCACTCCTGATTGGCGAGAGAATGTTGACTCAGACCAACTTCAACTAATCACTGCTAACTGGTGTCACCTGGTTTCAAAATGGCAACATCTGTATGATGAAAAATGGCAACTAAATTGATTTTATTTCATTGGAACAGGAAGTAAGTCATTTTCCAAGAGTAATGTCACACTCCATCACTCCAATTCTCATACACAGTCAATAGTTTATTCATCCACCCATTCATTCAAGCATCCATCCTTTTATTCCACACATCCATCCATTCATTTGATCTGTGGATCTTTTTTTTCAGCTACAAATTATCCAATGTATTCTTTTGTTTTATTTATCATCCATCTTTTTATTTCATTCATTGATCATTTCAATCCATCCATCCATTAATGCCTGTTCATATGAAAATTTGAGAAAGTATGAAGGAAATGTAAGAAACATGTAATGTGTGAATAATGATCAGTAAATGAAGAAAAATACAGAGTATTTTCTATGTACTTTCAGAAAAGTCCTTGTAATATGTTTTTAAAGGCAAATCAAGCCAATATCTGTGGCTGGAAGAGGTAATTGGTTGAAGAAATGCAGAGAGAAAGTAAAACAGTAGTTCAAAGAGCAGAGATAAGAACAGCACTGGTAAACTTAGTAGCTTCTGCCAAAAATGCCATTGCAAACATTTCAAGCAGAGCTAAATCTGAAATCCAGTACAGTTCTGTAACGATATAGTCAATATAGACATCCAAAACACCAGGAGACCATGAAAAAGATTTTCAAATCATTTGCAGGTAAACAAACACAGAAGGCAAGTAAAAGCAATATTGAACAATAAAGCAAGTAGCCAATTCAAATTAATTGAATAACGGTATATTTTGACACATGGTGTACTAAAGCAGTGGTCCCCAACCTTTTTGTCACCGTGGACCGGTACAGCGCAAGGCACGTTTACCGCGGACCGGGGGGGGGGGGTTGAGGTGCAACGCAAGACAGATTTAACGTGGACCAGGGGTGGTATTTTCTCTTTAGTAATGATAATATCAATATTAATTATAATTTTCCCCTTGTCAAAGCAACTTTCTAAAGAAGTTTGTTTTTTGCTCATTTTGGTTGTTTGGGTTTAATTTTAGTGGGGTTTATCACCTGATGTTTGGTGTCGCGACTTTGATGTGCATTAAGTGTGACAGATGTAACAAAGTGAATCCGGTCACTTTTCAAAATAAAACGTTTTTGTCGGAAAAAAAACCAATAAAATGGATATTATTTTTTCTTTCTGTTCGTCCCGGTGCAAAAATTTCCCGCGGCCTGGAACCGCTCCGCGGCCCGGTGCCAAGTGTCCCGCGGCCCGGTACCGGTCCGCGGCCCGGTGGTTGGGGACCACTGCACTAAAGCACAGATTACAGTTGCTGGGGAAACTATGAAATTGTAGATTTTAAGTTGGGCAAGTCATTTTCAAGCGGGAATCTCAAAATGAGGACCTTTTACAAACATGTTTTAGTGCAAGTGCCAACTTTTCTGTCCTTTCATTGCTTTCTTGTTGTTTAATGACACTTTGGAAGAGTGGGCCTTTTTCACGGGCAAATGACAGGAAGGGGGATATGGTACGGTATATTTTATCCATCAACGAAGGTATTTCTAAATGTTGTTGGTGTAGGATCAGAAGACTGATAGACCTCACCCAGAGAAAACACTCAAAGCAATGAAAAAAGTGTTCAGTACTTACAGGTCAAAAGGAAAACTATGACGCCAATAAAAACACAGAGAAGGAGGACAAAACTCAAAGGCAACCATTACAAACCTCACAAAGACAAATGAGAAATTAATTCAATGGAAAGGCTGACTTTGTATTTCTTAAAAACAACCCAGATGGAAGTCGAAAAAGTCAGGAATCATTTGGACTACATTGTCTACAAGCTCAGCAATTGACCTGGTGTTAACATTGATGTGTTATACACAATTTTGTCAGTCTGAGATCTATAATTGGTGCTTCCTGATCCAAACTTGGCTGTTATTTTTGGATTCAAGCTTCTAAAATAAGTTAGGATTGTGGACATGTGCCTAAAACGTACACCAATTAATTTTACAATGAACAGAGAACTATGAAAAACTCCTTAAATTGCACAACTGGCCTTACAGCGATCCTTGATAAGGTTCCTGGTACATTCACAAGATGAAAAATGAATTTCCCTCTTGTTCGGTTCAATGGTGACAAATGATTCTGGCAAAACATCCATTTGGAGGGCGTCCCAATCTTCATAAACGGATAACCAGAGCAATGAGCGATGCCAGCAAAAAACGAAAAAAAAGACACATTTTACCCTTTTCCAAGAAAAACACTAGCTCGTTTCGAAATCCATGCCACATTTTCTAAAGAGGTTGCATATTGAAAAAGAAAATCCCACAGAGATTTGGGTTGAGGACAGGTCTGCCTCCCTCTGGAATGTTTCTGCACAGACAGTTGAATCCTTTTAACATTTCTAACATTTTGCTGTAATGATATTACAACATTTCATCATCATTTCATCAAAACTACCTTAAGAAATCTCTGAGTTACACCAACATAGGCGCAATCTTTACCCATAGTAATATCACAAGAAACCAACGTCATTCTCAAATCACAGTCTGGACATGCAAACTCTTACTGAAATAAATGTGAACGAAGGTCACTCAAAAATCCCAACAACAGCTTGACAAAATAACCACTTTGAGAATGAATTCGTTTTGTGAAAATTAGGGGGGGGTTTAGTCTAAAATCTTAACAAGTCAGTCAAAATGGCTGGCAACCCTACATGGTTTCATGACCTTTAAAAGCTCATGAGAAAAAACAAAAGAACTTAATTGAGGGTCATCTTTTCTGGGTTACATATCCTAAAAAAAACCTGGGCCATGACTTCCACCTGCATCCTGAGTATCATTCACACACATCAAGTCAGTTGGGTTGTTCTCTCAAATCACTTTCATTTCTTTGTTTTGCTACTACTTCTCACATTTCTCTTACTGTCAACTTTATAGAGACACTAAATTGGTTTGTGCATCGACTGACTCTATGGCTGTTTGGAGAAAATGTTTGTCGTAAACTTTTTGGAAAATGTTTCAAAGTTTAGCTATATGAAAACTAGGCCCAACAAATGAAACAATGGAGTTCCAAAACTCTTTCATTATGTAGAACATTTTGGAAACCCATACAATAAAAAAATAATCAATGAAATGTTCCGCCTGATGAGAAAGTAACTATAATAATAATAATAAATATATAATTATTAATATAATATAATATAATAATAATAAATTGAGCTGCAGAGAAGATATATTGTATGTCTTAGGGGGCTGTGTTAGACTTGAGCTTCTTCAGTAGGTTCCTTTTAGTAGCACATTTCAAAGAACAAGTTATTTGGGAGCATTATAGGGTTCTTTTTATTATATTACTAACATATTTTATATTTTGGTTTTGTGGTTTTGTTTTTTAGGACAACTTAATGTGAAATTCCCCTTCCATACAAAGAAAATGTATGCATCATCCTGAACAATAAAATGCAGTGTAAACAAACTAGTCTAATTGTCATACCTAGAATGATGTCATGGAATAGATAAGACATGTGATATGCCAACTTATGATATATATTTTAAGAAGCACAGTAGTGATCAATGAAGCTTAATGTCAGTTGAGTAATTTGCTCTCTTCCAACTATTAGTTTTTTCGACATTGTTTAGGTCTTTGTTTCCCCATTTTTCATTAAAAATATAGGTGTTCTCATTCCCCTTTACATGACTCGACTGCAGTCTTTCTTATCACTTGAGTTATACCTCCCCCCAAAAAATCCATTTTTTTTGCTACGTGCAGTCTGAGGAAAACTGCAGGCTGCCGTCCAAACATTCAAAGGTAAAAAAGCAAACGTTTTAACCTATATATGTCTTATTAAAGACAAAAACGTCGTTATGCTTTTTAAATCAAATAGATGAATTCTAGATTTTTTTAATTGAAACTGATGAATAAATAATACATTTTGGGAGCAACTCATCAAAAATTTATGGTTAAAACTGTGACTGGAATGGGCGATAAGTACTTGATTGCTGATGAAGTTTTGTTCAGAGTGTGCAAGGAGTACATCTTTACATTATTAAGGTCTGCATGCAAACAAACAAAAAAAATCTAATCACTCAAACTTTCCATTAACAGCAACCTTTAAATCTGATTTTTGACCCAAGGGAGACAATTATAGCACTCACAAAAACCCACTATGGCACAAATTAAACTGACCACTGAAAATGTCCAGATGGAATCCCAAAGAGGAACCTTCTGCATGGTGACATTCAATTCTCTTCAAACCAATTACAAATGCAAGTTGCATTCACATAAAAAATCGGATTATTACCTTTTTCTTAAAGTACAAGAAAATTCTATATTTCTTTCAGTTATCTGATTTTATCTCTGCTTGTATATTCATTTATCTTATTTATTTTGCTTTTTAACATCTCAATATGTAAACAATCACAGGAAATTGTTCTCTGAAGTTAAACAAAAAGACCAAGGTCGGATGTCTGAAAAGCTGACCATTGTTTTTTTCTTTCTGGAGTATGACAGAGAGAAAGAAGCACATAACCAAAGCTGCACATTTTGTTAGGTCTTATAGCAGATGCATGGCTAATCGTAACAATACGAGTTCAGCTGTTAAAAGAGATAATGCAGATATCCGACTTCTCTTCATGCACACAAGCTATAAAAGTAATCTGATAATTGACTTTTTTATGAATGACTTGGAAGAAAATTTTTCCAAGGTCCAAAAGTGTAAATGTGTCACCGCTGATCGTTCCAGTTATTAGATTTTATGGTTATGCAAACATGCTGTTTGACTCAAATTTACATCAAAATGATGTTTATGTCTAATGGTTTGCGATAAAGTGGCTTAAAAAGATATGGATATCCCCTCATTCAGCTAAAAATAGACTGAAAATGAAACTTAGGGTGGCGGAATTTAAAGAAAAAGCCTCTTATTGTATTTTACAGAGCCCTTGAAGAAGAAAAAAACTATTGAAGAAAAGAAAAAAGCTAAACTAAAAAAACTAACTGGTGCTCACCAGTTACTAACAGCTATTAATACAAATAACAAATGGCTTTAGTTTGTCATAAGAATCCAAATGCCAAACATAATTTGGACAGTTTGCAAAGTAACTGCCATGATGCAGACATCTGGCTCTCCAGAGTTCAACACTCTGTGGCTCAAGTTCTTGTAGAATGAGACGGACATGTTCTTTCCTTACGTGCATCCCATTTTGAACACACTTGGCATGCATCCACCAATATCTATGGAGTTTATCTGATCTTAAATTTTCCTGAACAAAAGTGGTAACCCGATCTTAACTTGCGCTGAAACAAACCACATGACTTTAAAACTCATTTAAGATGACGTTCAGAGATGATATAATTGTGACGGTGAGCAAGCAAAGCTGCAATCTCTTTGTAGACAAGTCTGAAAGCAAAGTGACACTCAATTAGCTCAATCAGCTCAACTTGGGAAATTCCCTCTGTGTGCAAATGACCACAAATGACCAGATACTAACTGGTATCTTGACTTGGTTTTTTTTACTACAATTGCTTGTTTGTTTTCTTCAATGACTCTTTATGGGCTCTGTAGTATTTCTGGTTCCTTGGAGGAAAATATTTAAAAGAGAAGTGGCAGTCCAATACTTTTATGCAGTATGAGCTTCCGCTTTGAGCTTTAAAAAGAAAAAAGCTTTTTTTTTTTTTTTAAATTAGGCTCACTGACTTTTTTTGTGGTCTGTGAGTTAGTCCACATGCATGCCCAGCAGCATTATCTCAAATCTGCTGCTATAAAAATCTGTTTAGTGCACGAGCTTAATCCCCAGACACCTGATGTTACGTGAGGTTTGACAGCAGAGATGAGCCGCCGAGGTAAAACTTTGAAGAGTGTTAGGAGAGAAACTGCTCAACTCAATTAAGACTCTTCTGTGATCAAATGCTTCTGTTTAGCGCTCATCTGCCCCCCTCCCTCACCCTGCTTCTGTGGAAGACTCTCACACACACACACTTGACCCCTGTGACACCTGTCTCTATTCACTCTTTTCTCTAGCTAATTTGAAAATACCCCTTCTTAATCCCAAACCCCCCGAAGGCCCACCCAAAACTCGCAACCAAGTAACGTTCCCCCTTTTATCCCTGTTTTTGTCGATTCAGTCTCTTCACCAACCTTTGTGAAAAGCTTGTTTAGTGGCGCAGACGTCCAGCGTTTGTTAAAGCAGGCAAGCAGCAGCTCCTAAAGGGCTTGAAGGACTCGAGTGTGAGCAGACTCTGAAGATGATCCCTCACAAGAACAGAATATATTCTAGAAAACTCAATCTTCTCCTTCATCTTCTTCTGAGACTCTTCCTGGCACCATTTTAGATTTTACTCATCCAAAATACAGAAAATAAATAAAACCTTTGTGCAAGTAAGACCGAGGTCAGTGAAAAAAATGCAGCAAAGGAAGAACCAGTTTTTAGTTTTTTTTAACATGTTTTCACATGGTAAAAATGCTTAAATATTTCATGATTCGTTAGTAGTTTTTTGCATGGTTCGAAACATCACTTGACACCAAAGGCCAAACTCCAGCTTCTCAAAAGCAGTTTTATGACCCTCATTTAAAAAAAACTTAATGAAAATATGAACTGAAATATATAAAATACCTCAATGTCTGCTTTCATTTTACTACTACAGTTAAGACAACTTTTTAGAAACGTAACATTACTTTTATCTCAACAACACAATACATTCTGTGTCAAATAAAGAGGGCTTAAGTGTTTGTTGGGGCGGCCATGGTGCAGCGGTAGGGCGGTCGACCCATGAACGTGAGATTGCAGATTCGATTCCCTCCTTGCACGTCTATGTGTCCTTGGGCAAGACACTGAACCCCACCTTGCCTCTGGTGGTAGGCGGGCGCCTGCATTTGGCCACCAAACACATCCACCAGTGTGTGACTGGGTGAATGGGTCTGTGACTGTAAATCACCTTGGGCTTTGTAGGTAGAAAAGCGTATACACCATTTTTGTTACCAACTTTAAGCCTTACTACTTACTACTCCTTTTTTCCAACCCGGAGGTGCACACAGTTACAGACATTTCTTTATTTGCATATTTTGCACACTTCAATTGTACACTTTGTACCTATTGTATTTTTATTATTATTTTTTATTTTTATTATTTAGTTTTTGCACTGTAATGGTGATTTCATTGTCCAAGTGGACAGTGACATCTATCTATATCTATCTAAGACGCCTCGATCTCTGATTCACCGGTTTTCGCTCTGTGTGGGTGCCGCCCATTTAATGACGTCAACCTAGAGCATGTTTGGGTCTCACCCACAAAAACAGACAACATCCAAACTTTTGTACAGACGGATGTGCACATTTTGCATGTAAAAGGATAGCGTTTTTGCCAAACACAGCTAGCTCCGTGGAGAAGGTGGGTGTTTGTGTTAGCCTGGGGGCGGTGCTGGCAGTGCAGACTCTTCCTGGAAGGGGCCGTTCTTTACTTTTATACGTATGAATGCGAGAACCCGCTCGTTTCCGTGGATTGGGAGGGGATGGTGCTCAGAGAGTAGGTTTTTAGAGAAATGCTCAGAGATGCGTAAATGGATCAAAATACCGCTTTGGGTTTCTTTTCGTGAGGAATGAACATTATAATACATTTAAAAGCTCAAAATTTTGATTTGGCATGATATTGGCCCTTTTATTAAATATTTAGTAAAGAAAAAATGCCAATTGGATCATTGACTGTACAATATTTGTGAGGAAAAAGTGACAACTTGTAGTGCATGGCATGATTAGAATAGAAGAGGTTTGGAATCTAAAGACAGAAGACAGTTTGCAGGGAGAAAAAGAAGACAACAACAACAAACTGGAGGTCTGCTTTGACGTGTCTTGACAATAACTTTTAGATGTTAACCAAGACTAAAAAAAATTATTTCTTTTTTTGTTTAAACCAAATTTGTGATGTTTTAATAAAACATTTTAAGTTTTCTGTCACAACAAAAGCATGTTACCACATTGACTTGTTCTCCACAAAATGACCCTGCCTTTATCTCACATGTATTATCCTCTAAACCCCAACATTTTCAGAGAACTTTATTCATTATTCATTCCACCAATGATTTGTCTTCATTTTGGTCATAAAACAATCCATGCTATAAAAGCACAAGCCTTTCATTAGGAACTTGATGCAATAACTATATTGCACTTACTGATCTCCTTGAACTCATTTTTGGGGCCATTATGATTTATAACAAAGTAGGTCATTCACACACTGGCTGTTTCTGTTTGGGAGTCCTTTGATTTAAGGAAAATGTCAAAGAATATGACTGATCTACAGCGCATTACAAAAATACAAAATAAATCCAAATCTATGTATCAAACTTGATAACAATGAAGATGAAATGATCATTTAACTGATCCTGCAGAGTGAGGAGACTTATTTTACAAAAGGTAGTTTGGAAAAAAAAAAAGTCATGATAACACAAATTTCATTTCCCCCCAGAACTTAACAACGTTCTGCCTCACACCTGGTTCAAGGGGTGCGTCTGTCTGCCTCATGAGAAGAAGGCAGCTGCGGGCTGCAAAGAAGCCGAGCGCACCGCGGACTCACCGGCTCGTCCATCTGCTCCTGCTCGTAGTCTTCATAATAGTCGCTGGCGAGGTTGGAATAAAGCAGATATGCCAGTAAAAGAGATATTCCCAGTAGGTGCATGTTTATTATGAAGTCCGGGAGTGTTTATGATCCGACAACCATAAAGACGGGGGATTTTAAAAAACCCTCCACTGTGCCTGAGCCGTCCTGCCTCCTCTCTCTCTCTCTAGCTCTCTTCTTTGTCTCTCTATCAGGGTGCAGGACTCCAGCCTGCAGCGCGCGCACCGACCCCGGTGTGGATGGACGCAGCTGAGACGGGCGGGCGTTCATGAAGAGCGCACGATTCCAGGAAAACTGCCCGCATGCGCCTTCACAATAAAAGCCTCAGAGCACCCGCATGAGTGAAGAGGGGAGGCTGGGAGGAATGCTGGAGGCAGCCAGAGGATAGTTTCCTGGTGACCTCACCATAAATGCTGCGCAACACCCCAGTTTTGACATTTTTCTTTGATTCAACATCACCATTCAAAGCCGGATATAGCCATGCCCAAAGAAACAACAACAGCAACACAGAAAGTACAAAAAAAATCTAAAACCTTCCATAGATATATATATATATATATATATATATATTATATATTAAATGCAGCCTCAACAGGGAAAAAACTAGTGTCCTGCTGGTACCTGTCCCAAGCCCAGTAAATGCCCGGTAGTGTCAGTAAGACTATTTAACATAAACATTTTAAACATGCAATATTTAAAAGGTTCAAACCAAATATCTATTTGATATCCATGTGAAATATAGAAATTGATTGATTGATTGATTGATTGATTGATTGATTAATTGATTGCTTGTGGGCTATATTTGTTTTTTTTTTAAACACAAATAAATGACTAATGATTGAAAATGTATTCATTCATCTTCTTGCGTTTTGTCCCTGTCGGGGTCACGGGGCTGCCGGAGCCTATCCCAGCCACTTGTGGGTGAAGGCAGGGGATGCCCTGGCCAGGTTGCCAGTCTGTCGCAGGGCCACAATCACACATCCATTCACTCTCACTCTCACACCTATGGACAACCCCGGAGAGAACCCACGCATGCACGGGGAGAACATGCAAACGCCACACAGAAAGGTCCCCTGTTGATGTTCTGTGTCAAGTCTCCCAGCCAGGACTTGAAGCGGGTGCCTTCTTGCTGTGAGGCAAGAACGCTAACCACTGTGCCACCGTGCAGACGATTGATAGAAAATAATATTCATTTTCTATTCCATTTTTCCCTTCCGGGGTCACGGGGCTAGCTGGAGCTTATCCCAACCACTTGTGGGTGAAGGCAGGGGATCCCCTGGACAGGTCGCCAGTCTGTCGCAGGGCCACATAGAAAATATTATTATTAGAAAATAATAAATCAAATCAAATATTTTTATTGATTTGATCATAATAATGATTAGTATTATGATGGTTTAAGAATAAAGTGGTGTGTCTTGTTAGCATTGCTGATTTTCTCCAGTCCTAAAAGTCTTTTGCTGATTTCAAATGGACTTTTGGAAACAGTTTTCTGGTGCCTTCTTATTTTCTTTATGTGAGCCAAATCATTCCTTCAATTTGGATAGACTTCAGTGGAGCCGAAGACATGGAAGCTGGTGTTAACAATGAGAGATATCATATTCAGTAATCCAAATTGAATTATCTGTGAAGTTGGCCACAGCCATGTGCCATCTTGGAGCTGTGTTAAGGCATTTAAGGGAAGCCAAGCTGGCCCAAATTTGACAGTGAAGGTCTCATAACAGATTCATTTCAGGGATCTTTGGCCAAAGTGTTGATGGCTGATGCGCCCTGAAACACAAGCTGAATCTGGTGGAAAAGTTAAATGTGATGTTTATCAGAGAGTGATTGAAAAGGTTGCAATGTTGCCTTGAATTGGTTTTGTTTGACAGAGTTTGAGCTGCATGCAAAACCTAGGCAAGCACATGTATGCAGGTTTCATAGAGCCTCTGACTTCTGCAGACAAAAACCCTCCAGTTAGTAAAGAATACCGCAAGACTCTTCTTTAAATTAAAACCACAACCAACAAACACAAAATATCTATTACTACTAATACGGCCAACTATGAAATTAAAATTAGATTAAGATCATCTTCTATTTCAATCGGCAAAAAAATGAGACTGACATTTCTCGTTGCTTGTCATTTTTTTGAATGTGAAGATACATGAATCTTAAACAAGTGCACATACATTCATGTGATGCTCGTGAGAACTATTTTGGTAAGAAACGTTGTCTTTATTAACCATCTTGAAACAATATACCATTACTGTCTTGAATTTCCTTTGCTGATGAATGTTTACTGACGTCTTTCCAGATCAAGCACCTTCATAATCTATGTATGTAAAGATAACAACTGCTTGATTCCTCATAAGTGTTTTTACACACTCAGAGTATAGAGGAGGTGCAATAAGAAAACCAAGACAAACATTAACCGTGTGTCTCACAGGAGGACAGGTTTGGGGCATCCAAACATTTACTGAGAACTTGTTTAAATCATTGGAAAAGGAACCAGTAAAGAGGATTTCAAACTTTCACATTCAAGATTTTCCAACCTTCACCTTTCTACAGACTTTTCGCTCATAATGTGGTAGTAAGATCGGAGGAAGCCCACAATTTGAGGATTAAGTTAACAGAAGATGGTCGGCTTGTTGCATGTTCCATGACAGAAGTTGAAGGGAAGATCACTCCTCAAAGTGTCAGAGTTGGTGGTGGGACCAAAGGCAGAAGATTTGAATCTTTGTGAGAGCATCCGAAAGTGTGAACTTGAAACACTGAAAGACAAATTCTTCTGTAATGAGGCCGAGTCTTAACCCATCAGTGGGATTAGGGTAACGGCAAATATGAACGACTGGATTGTAAAAGAGATTTGCCCTAAGACATTGGTTGTCTTGATTGGCATGACTGCACAACATCCTACGAACATTGGTGATTATTTATTTGCTTTTTTGAACTTAAATTTTCAGTGTTTCTTTTAAAAAATGTGTTCTCAAATAAAAGGTTGTACCATTTTTCTATGGGGTGAATTTACGGTAAAAAAAATAAAATAAATGTACAGGACGCACGTTTACATAGACTTTTAATTAGACGTGTCTTGCCGAGGGCGATGTGAATGCAGCTTTATGGGTTCATCTTGTCGTATTTTTATTGTCTTTTCATGGCATCATTCCTCATTAAATCTTGGACTTCCCTGGATCGGACATCTTAGGCTCTTCTATCATCAGACACGGTTGTGTTTTTCCACATACCTTACAGGTTTCGTGTCCAGAGTTCCCTGGATCTGTTTGAGTCCTTCCTGCTCCTGGGTTTCACTGCCGGCCAGCCGTAACAGCAATGTCATCGCAGGAGTTCAACATGTGGACTTTCCCAACAACAGCTTCACAAGGGGCTTCCTAAAGGTGTTTGATAAAAGCATCTGCTCAGCCTCAACAAATGAAAGCCCACTCATAAAGCCAGTTTTGAATCATCACAGACCTATGGATACAAATACATTTCAAATTCCAAAGGCCACTGGTTGTGCTTTCATGACAAAGATCCAACTCAGAGAAGAACTTTTGGTTTACATTCTTACTCATTCCACTCAACAGGGTGAGCAGGTTCAGCTGGAGTAACTTGACATGTTAAAAAAAAACATCAGTTGTTGAACAGACCTCGAAATAAAGTAAAGTTCTGACTCATGCACACGGCAATGAAATGGAAATCTTTAACCACGCAGGGGTCTGAAAGCCTCTTTGAGTTTAGAGAAAACGGATGTGTGGGCTCAAAAGAAGAGAAAGAGGATGCTTTGCAGACATTTGTGGTATGTGAAATCCATCAGTGCGGTCAACTTTCCAAGGACTTACATGATCCAAACACGAATCCACATTTCTAAGAGGAATAAAAGCAGATGTTTACAAACATGTAAAAGGAACTTTTCATTTGTTTTCTTAATCATTCTTTGTATTTTAGGTTTTGTAAAATGGGTTTAATCAGACTGAAAGTAGTTTGATGTTCTGTGTGTTTTTCTGCAGTTTTCCTCATTAGAATCAAAGAGATCACTATCTCGCTTTGAAGTTTTGGAATGGCCTTCAGAGGTCAAGGTGTCCAAGTTACCGGTGTTTGGATATTACTTGTCACCATGACAATTGCAGTTGATTTGAAGACATGAATGACATTGCGAGAAGGGAGATATTAACTAAACATGGAATCATTTCAAGGTTTTGAACTGCAACAGCTCTGTAATAATATTCACTCATTCTGTTTTTCAGCCATGATCTAGATCAGGTTTTAATCCACATCCAACAGCCAATCCAAATCTAGTATTCACCCAGACCATGGTATAAGACTTAATAATCTTGTTCATATCGGTAATTTCACTTTAGTATTTTATAAATGCAAATTTCTAAATCAGCTCAAATCCAAACTTTTTTTCTTATCAGTTTGAGGTTTTTGTTAAATTGCTGGCTTTGATGTTGGTGCTCCAACTGTGTAAAAGGCTGTTTTTACACCTGAGCTAGACTAAGATAAACTGATTTCAGAGTGTAAATAAATTCTGAATTGGTACTCACTTTGGTTTGCTTTCACAAATGGAACTCAGCAGAGATCCAAACACAGAAGTGTACCAAATCTACAGGTACTGTTGTCGTGTTTTTTTAAAGACCCACTCCAATGAAAATTGGGTTTATAGATTAGATTAGAATAGATTAGATTTGCTTTGTTGTCATTGTCCGTTGTACATGGAGATTGAAGCATCACCACTACAGTGCAAGAATAGCAAGAAATACAATATCAAACAAACAGATCAGTATATACAAGTGTACATATATAAACTGTAATAAAGAATGTCCGAAATTTGTGTGCAAAATTGCGTATGAAAATTGTGTCCACTTTGTACACTGTGTACAATTTTGGTGTTTTAAAACATGGTCTTGGGGCATGTTCTCATGATGGAGGACATATAGAAAGAATTATAATCTTAAAATTGCATTTCTGAGTTTTTCTTTTTTTCTATTCAAAATGGTGTGAATCAGGAACAGACCAAAAATGCAGTTGAAAAAGGTTTGTAGCAGTGACGTTGGTGCTAAAATTAGCAGGTCCCAAGCTCCCTGCTCCACACTCCATTCCCATGTGTCCACCTGCAGACAAATAGATCCATGTCCGTCTATGTTTTCCTAGTCTGAGCTGGCTCCAGCACAATGTCACAAAGCCCTCTCTCCTCCTGACACATCCAACTAACTGTAGAGTCTGAAAGTATTTTTGCAGATGGAACGACTGCTGTACTTGAAGCCTTGAGGAGAAACAGGGAATGCCCCGTCCCCTGAGGTGCTACTTTGTGGTTGACCACTCTCGCAGACATACAGCCGTTCAGTTATACAAATGGTGGATCTTCTGTCATGAAGTCAGCTATTCAGACAGTTGCTGAAGCATTTTATTAGCCCCAGCTCTGAGATTACCTGTCAACCCATTCAAGGTTTACCCCCTCCGTCAGCTGTGGTGAGCTCCAGCATCATGTGATTCTCTAAGACAGCATGCCTCCATGCTGTGTACCTGCTGCAAAAGCGGCTGTAGTCTGTCTCAGCTGTCAGTGCAAAGGCAGGATTTGGTCTCAGCAGTTGCCAGTCCATCACGAGATGACAGAACCAGCTCAGTCAGTATCAAATTTAAAAAGACACCTTTTCAGACAACTGCAGGAAGCTGAGGAAAACCTCATGCAGACACTGACAGGAAAACCTGCAAACCTCAAAGAAAACAGTCAACATCAGAACCAGGAGCCTTTTTAAAGTGAAGAAACCACTCTGGCCACAGGGAATGTCAAGACCCATTAAACCCCAAGCATCCTGCTTGCTACCAGCACAGAATTTAGCAATTTGGATGACTGGCTATGTCTTTAGTGCATGTTTAAAAATAAAAACATTGAAGTTCAATGAAACATTTGAAAGAATGAACATGACTTTAAGAGCAAAGAACTTTTGGATCCATTTGTGAGTGTGTCATTCTAAGACCTGATAAAAATCAGATGGTTCTGTGTTAAAAAAAAAAAGCTGTGTGTGCAAATATGTGTGTGTGCTGCAGTCATACAGCAGTCCAGTCACATTGTGGTAATTTTTGTCTCCCGGAATCGAACAACAATGGGCAGGGTAATCTTGTGTTTTATTTGTGTGCGTGTGGGAAGGGGGGGGGTTATTGTGTGTGTCCATGGACTTTGTAAAATGAAAAAGACAGTTTTCCAGTTGTGATTCATTTAGCTTTCTCCTTTTTTTTTTTTTTCGAAGGGCTGCCTTTATTTAAGGACACGAGTTACAGGAAATGCTTCGCAGTCTATTGTGATTGAGGTCATTGTGTTTTGCAGTTGGAAAATGTTTGCTTTTATCCTAAAAATACACCGAAACTAAAAGAAAAAAGTATTTTGAGAAAAAGGTTAAAACGCTACATCACAGTTTTCAAGCAACATCTTTACACTAATGCAGAATCCCAATAAGATACAGACTTAGCTGGATACTAAAATATCTTGATTGTCTCAGTGGAGTTTTAACAAAATAGATGAGGAGCTTGCAGAGACCTCTGGACCCTCCTACAGCAGGGCAGTGGCATCAAGTAAACTATCCATTGGAAATTTCCATAGTGAATGGTAATGCCTGCTTAAGTGTATCAACCATATATATAATATATTACCTTTGGCACACTAAATAATGGTATATTGTAAAACATTAGTTATTTTCCTAAATTCTTTTCCTACCTGGAAGTAAGAAGACTTGATATCTGATTCACCACCTTTCGCTCCTTGTGGGTGCCGCCCATTTAATAACGTCAACCTTGAGCGTGTTTGGGTCTCACCCACAAAAACGAACAATATCCAAACTTTTGTAAAGACTGATGTGCACATTGTGCATGTAAAAGGATAGCGTTTTTTGCCAGTCAGTGCTAGCTCTGTGGAGAAAGTGGGTGTTTGTGTTAGCCTGACTCTTTCTGGAAGGGGTTGTTCCTCACTTATCTACGTCACAATGTGAGAACCCGCTCGTTTTCAGGAATTGGGAGGGAGCAGGGTTTTATAGGAATACACAGAGATGCGCGAATGGATCAAAATATCGCTTTGGGTTTTTTTATTGTGAGGAATGAACATTATAATGCACCTAAAAGCTCAAAAATTTGATTTTGCATGATATAGATCCTTTAATGTAAATTTGAAGTCGAAGGTATAATATTTGTCAGAAAAAAGTAACAACTTGCACTATATGGCATGTTTAGAAAAGAAGAAGTTTGAAAACCAGAGACATAAGACAGTTTACAGGGAGAAAAAGAAGACAACAACAACAAACTGGAGGTCTGCGTTGACATGTCTTGACAATAACTTTTGCAGTTAATCAAGACTAAATAAAAAGTAAGAAACTTCATGGTGAAAGGGGTTGCTCACTTAGGGATGATGGAAGGAATCTCCAGACTAATGTCCCAGGAAGAAGCTTCCGCAGGTCTTTTAGCTCAGGAGGTCCAAATAGAATTATGATCAGCATCCAACTCCAGCCCAACAGCCAAAAACCAAATCCAGAACGACAAAAACAGTCAGGGCACAGGGCAAAACTCTTACAGGCACTTTACACTCCAGCACCAGGTGTACCACGAGAGCTGCTTAAGGGAGGAAGCCACAGGTGAAATGAGTGACGGAATTAGCATAACAGAGAGCAGACAGCAGAGGGAGAGAGAGCAGACTCTCAAGCATGACACACTTTCAGTCATCCAAAAATAAAATCCAATTTGACAAAAGAAAACCATGGCAATCCTAAAAAAAATTATTTTATTTCTTTTTTACAATGTCACATCAAAACCTTTCACTTTTTTTAAGCCATTCAGATGTGAACCCAATGATGTGTCCAGAATATTTTTCTGATGCTAAATCCTTGATTAGGCAGTGCCCTTTCTACATTTTCTATCTTAAACAAAAGTCAATTTATCATGGGCCTTCGTAAGAAGGTAGAAAGCGCTATATAAGTATACGCCATTTACGCCATTTACCATTACAACAAGTACACTGGTCATTTTTCACACCTTCTTTGCTGTAGACTGTTCTTTTGACCATTCTTGCCCATATGTCACTGTTGCAGTCAAGAACTTGTTTGTCTCTTGTCTCTGTCTGAACACATTTTCAGTGTTTTTGCTTTCTCATTGTTACGTATATTGTTCCCATCTTCCTAAATTTAATCTTGTTTCTTTCTGCAGACTTTTTTCCCCTCTTTGAAAACATCATGTTTTTTTTTCTTTTCTTAGACCTTTCAAAGTGACTTATATATACATAATAGATTACCTTTGGCACAACCAAAGAATGTTTTTTCATTAATTATTAGTAATTTTCCTGAATTATTTTCCTATGTAGGTAGGACGCCTTGATCTCTGATTCACCGGCTTTCGCTCCTTGTGAGGTGATTTTGTATACACCCTTTAATATTTACGTTTAACAATCATATTTCGAATTTAAGTTAGGATGCTGCTCACTGACATCTAGACATTTATATTTGTAAGTAGTCTGATTAAAGGGGATACAACTGCAGCAAATGTAAATGGGCCTTTTAGTTTGTACCTAAACTATAAACATCAATTTCTTTTTGTCTTCCGTGTTCATTTTTAGGATTTTTTTTTCCTTTTGTCAAATGCAAAGATGAAAACTTAGTCAATTTTTCTCAGAAACTGTGAGAGGAAAACTCTAGGCCACTGGTGGAAATATGTCAAGGTAAATGACATTTTTTTCCTTCCATTTGTCTAACAGAAAAAAAAAAATCTCATGTAAAGTCTACCCAATTGCAATAGTTTAAATGCTTAATATATTACCCTGCTGAGAAGGAGGTGAGCCTCTTTTGAAGGCGAAGAGTAATGTACTCATTTTGAATCCCACTTCATCTCTGGGATTTAACACAACCACTTAGCTGTCTGTTCCAAGGTTAAGAAAACGGCTGAGTTGCAAGAAAATAAATCCAAGAATTGGTTAGTTATGATCTGTGAAACTTTAGCCAATCTATCTTTAAAGCATCTCTCATTAATAAGCAAACCATTAAATTAGAAAATTATCATCTTAAGAAAAGTAAAAAGGAAAAAGGGCCTAAAAGGACAAAAGTCTCATACTTGCGTACCCCAGATTAATATAACTTATACAATCTATGAATTATCCTTACATTGTAATAAGAGGATCCTAAAACTTGAGAGCATGGAATTCTATGTGTAGCTGTATATGGTGTTAATAGTACTGCAATGGAAAATAGCAATAATGATAGTTAATTTCAATAATGTCCTAAAGTGGATTTTGGACGTTGGAATGTCAAAAATAGGGATGGACTGAGATTTAGAAGATTTAGATTTAGAAGGAGATTCCAGTTTAGGAGCACTCTTCCTTTCTTTGCATTCATGCACTTTGAGTTTCACACTGTCAGTTTGTCCTCTAGTTTAGCAGTAACAGCTTCTTGATAAAGATGGGGTACACTCAGTACTCATGCAAACTGTAGTAACTTTGTTTTAAAACCTCGCAAACACTGCTTCCTCCAAAAGCACGCTGTAATTTAGGACGGACAAATCTAAAAAGGCTCAAGAACAGAAAAGAATTCATCATAAAACCACCTAGCGTGTGGTGGAGATATCAAAAAGGTTTGTCCCCCAGGAATTTTCGAGAGGTGGAATATTCAGCAAACTCAGGGCAAGAGGAAGGACAGTGGTAAACAGGCTAGTGATGAGGAAAATCCAGCAAACAATTCAAAGGGTAATCCAGATCCATGAACTAAAGTCAGAAAACTTGGTAAAATCACAGGCGGCTCCAGGTCCAAGAGCTACAGGAAACTGGTGGGGAGGCAGAGGATAATATGCAGTTCAGAGCAGGAGAGGGTGATGAGGCTGGTGAGGAGGGAAGAGAAAGGGGCAATGACCTAACAGGCAACAGCTGCAGGAGGTCTGGCAGCACCAGAGAACATGACAAACGAAGATGAGATAGGATCCAGCATCCATGTGACCCTGAAGGGATCAAGCAGGTTTGGAAGATAGATGCATGGGTGGTTTTGAAATCTTGGAAAAACTGTGCACTCATGACGGTGCACTACTGGGCACTTGAAAAGATTGGGCGCTGTTGACCCAATCTTTTCAAGTGCCCAGTAGTGCACTGTCATGATCTCAAACTCTCGATGCTTATGTGGAGGAGTACATAAAACATTTGAACAAAATCAATTTCCATTGAAAGAGCCACTCCAGTGATCTTCTGATCTATTGTAAAAGGGTTCTCAGCTGTCTTTCACTTATGATTTTACCGTTTTTAGCCAAAACCCAAAAGATTGTCGTTTACTAGGACATAGTTTCGGAAGAGCTGTAGACGTTCATCAGAAATTTGCCTCTGAGCTGAAGGCAAGACCACTGGTGTGGAGCGTGATAGCTTGGAGCAGGAAGCTTGTGGCCCGCCCGGCATATTTTCTACATCACAGATCCGCTCTTTTTCAAACTGCGTTTTTTCGTCTGCTCCTGATTCACAACGATTTGAATAAAGAATGCAATTCTGACCTTAATCTTCTTAATTTCATCAGAAAATACCACAAGAACATGTTAAAAATACTCCAAAATCTTTTCATCAGAGTGGGTCTTTAATAGATCTCAATCTAAGTCCTGTTTTTTTAATGTAAGGTCTGCGTTCTTCAAGCAAATTTGTGAATTTTAAATATTGTGGATCAATTCAGATTAGCGAAATTATGTGAAATATTTAATGCCCCTGATAGAAAACAGTTAAAAGTCTTTAACTCGCAGACTGTGCTGCATTCAGACAGAGCTGCAGGAGAAAATTGTGCTTGTTGTTCTCCCTCTCTTCGTTTCTCCATGTCTTTGTTATATAAACACCAAATCCTTGGCTCAACAATGACCTTTTGGTTGGGCAATTAATGGAGCACCCATACACACATACGCAGAACATCTAAACACTAATAGCTCAGACCCCCCAGAAACAGCAGGTCAAGGTCCGACACACACTAAATGCTAATCTCTCTGTGAGTGTGTGTTCATTCCATTGTGTGTCAGTGTTTCAGTGTTCTCTAATTGGAATGCTATGCTTTTTGTCATGCAATCACAGACGCCTGTGGAATTTGAGCTGATATGAAAATAATTGCTTCACTTTGGCTTTTTCAGATGTTGTAACAAACAGTGTTTTTATTTTCAGAGTCAGAAAGGGACCACATTATGGCTCAGCATCAACACTTTGACTTTTTTATGACCTGCTCACATAATGTGTTTTATTTGTATTTATTTAAATTACATGTTCCTTTATACTTGAACATATTAGGTATATGTTCAAGTATAAAGCTTTCCCTTATGTTTGCAAAAGTTATCTCTTGTCACTTTTGGACCAGATTTTAAAACACAACATTTCAGTTAAAATTATTACCTGAATGAAATCCAAGACTTGCAGAGAACTCAGAAATATCACTGTCAATCCATCTTTGACAGCAGATTATGCTTTTTCACAAAGATCATAGAACATCTTCAGAATGAAACATTTATTTAGGGGGTGTAACAAATAATCAACTTAATCGAAGACTTTACGTCCCTACAATCCAACCAGGTTGATCTGTCTGACCAAAGTTGTTAATTGCATTGACTTATACCATTATAAAGTTGTTTCAAAATGAAATAGCCCTAGCTATTTCAAATAGCTAGGGCAAATATTTGAAATAACCCAGGCAAAAATAAAGCCACCGACGACTTTATCAGCAGAATGTATGCTATGAGTTTATATCCAACCATAACAAGACCCAGCAGAATCACTACTCAAAGTGCTACTCTTATTGATAATATTTTTACAAATAATATAGAATACACTCATATGAGTGGATTAATGATATGTGACATAACTGATCATTTACCAGTTTTTGCACTATTTGACATCAAGGTGAAGACAAAGAAAATTATAAAAGAACCAGTCTACAAAAGATTAAGAAAGGAAAAAACCATGAATGATCTAAATAATGACTTATCCAAACAAAACTGGAACTCTGTGTACAGAGAGAAAGATGTCGATATCGCTTATAAATGTTTTTTAGAAATATTTAGCTCACTTTACAATAAGAACTGTCCAATTTATAAATTCAAAAATAAATTTGCCAAATGCCCTTGGTTAACTACCAGTCTACAAAATGCTTGTAAAAAGAAAAATAACCTCTATAAAAAATTCTTAAAACAGAGGACAAGAGAAACTGAACAAAGATATAAGTCATATAAAAATAAACTAACTGAAATAACACGGTACAGTAAAAAAGTGTACTTCAATAATCTACTGAATGAAAATAAATACAACGTAAAGCGAGTTTGGGAAATATTAAATAACATCATTAAAAATGGGACAAAAAAGCGAACTTATCCAGATTACTTTACAGATGAGAAGGGTCAAACCTATGACATAAATGAAGCAGCAAACGGTCTCAATAACTACTTTGTAAACGTGGGTCCAGATTTGGCAGCAGAAATTCCAAAATGCAAAACCAACAAAGACAATAATCCACTTATCGAAAGGATCCCACACTCAATCTTTCTCTCTGATGTGAACGAAAATGAGCTGATATCAATTGTGAATAATTTCAAGAGTAAAAACTCAAAAGATTGTGAGGATATAGATATGAAGGTGGTGAAAAAAGTAATTTATAGTGTATCTAAGCCTCTAACATACATATGTAACTTATCATTACGAACTGGGAGATTCCCAAACCAAATGAAAATAGCCAAAGTGATTCCTATCTATAAGAGTGGAGACAAACACCAATTTACAAACTATAGACCTGTTTCTCTTCTTCCGCAATTCTCAAAAATTTTAGAAAAAATATTCAATGATGAATTAGCTTTATTTATTGAAAAACATAACATTATAAATGAAAACCAATATGGTTTTAGAGAAAATAGATCTACCTCATTGGCTATCATTGATGCTGTGGAGGAAATCACAAATGCTCTGGACAAAAAGAAATATGCAGTTGGAATTTTCATTGACTTAAAAAAAGCATTTGACACTCTCAATCATGACATCCTACTTGACAAACTGGAAGTGTATGGGATAAGAGGACTAGTGCTAACTTGGGTCAAAAGCTATTTAACGGGAAGAAAACAGTTTGTCAAGATGGATGAATATACATCAGAAACCAAAGAGTTAAGTTGTGGTGTCCCACAAGGATCAATTCTGGGCCCGCTGCTTTTCAATATTTACATAAATGATATATTCAATGTTTCAAAGCTTATGAAACTCATATTATTTGCTGATGACACAAATATATTCTATTCTACAGACAATTGTAGGAAACTTATCAAGGTGGTGAACACAGAGTTAAACAAAATAAAATCATGGATGGATTACAACAAATTATCTTTGAACCTAGATAAAACCAAAGTGATGTTTTTTGGAAACTACAATGCAAATAAAGAGCTCTCAATTGAAATAAATAATGTCTTAATCGAAAGTGTTACAGAAATCAAATTCTTAGGGGTTTTTATCGATGACAAACTAAGTTGGAAGCCACACATCAGACACATACAAACTAAAGTCTCAAAAAGTATTTCAATCGTAAATAAATCTAAACATATATTAGAACACAACAGTAGATATTTATTGTACTGCTCCTTAATATTACCATATTTCACCTACTGAATAGAAATCTGGGGGAATAATTATAAGAGTTCACTACATCCTCTCTTTTTACTTCAAAAACGAGCCGTCAGAATTGTACATAAAGCCGGATATCTTGATCATACAAACAATCTATTTTATCAATCTAGACTTTTAAAACTGCATGACCTTGTGGATTTTTACACTGCGCAACTTTTATACAGAGCCAGTTGGAAATCGTTACCATTCAATATCCAAAAACAGTTCTTAGAAAATGAAGGAGGCTACAGACTGAGGGGATGTAGGAACTTCAAGATCAAATTGATAAGAACCACTAAGAAAAGTTTCTGTGTGTCTGTGTGTGGCACTAAACTTTGGAACGGTTTAAGTAATGAGCTCAAAAAATGTTCAAATATTCAAATATTCAAGAAAATGTATAAAGAAACTCTTATTTCAGGATATGAAGATAAGAGGATTTAAGGATCAACAGGTGGTGAATAATTCCAAATACATGTGTGAACTTGATTGTGGTGAAATAATCAAAGCTCTTTTAATTACAACCAATGGGTGTTATATTGTAATGTGCAATAATGATTACTGAAAGGGTTAAATTACAACCAATAAGCTATTGATTTTGTTTACTTGATCTGCAATGTGTAACAATAATTACTGGTTTAATGTGATAATGTGTTCTAAAGATAATCAATTATTATTACATATCGGTATCGTTACTGTTTACTGAAATCATGAATGAATGTTTTCTGAAGATCATCAATCATTACTAGGCACTGGATTTTGTTACTTCAAGAGAATCTATCGGATCAGAACCGGAGTTAAAACACTATAAAACTATCAAATGAATTAACTCAGTAGGGGTGGGATTATATAAGCTTGCTTCTTCCCACTCCTTTTCAAGCAATAAATCAAACTCTACTTATACTTCAGTTAATGATCACTGTATTTAATTAAGCAAATGTGATTTAAGTAACATTTTTGTTTTGTTTTCTGTCTTTTTAATCTATGCATTTCATCATTTATGTAATGAGTTTGATAAATATGTGTAATTTCTTTATTGCTTTGACTACAATGCTTGAAATAAATCAATAAATCAAATCAAATCAAATAAATCCATAATACTTGATAATTGAAAATACCATTTAGATTGATGCATGGTAGGTTTATTCTACAATAATGTAAAAACGACCAAGTGCCATCACAGCAAACAACACACACGTGATGGCAGCAAAAAAGGATCAGTCCATCATTCCAGACTAGTGTGAATTTAGCAAAGACATGTGTCCACACAGTGTGGTAGAATGTTCTAATAATGTTCCCTTTGGATTCTTTGGATGTGGAAAAACAACAGTGAGCTGAACTTTAGGAAAATAAAGTGTTAATGGATTTGTTAATAATTCTTGTTCACTTCTTTGTTTGTACACATTTCATTTACACTTGATTGTCTTGCAAGAAATACAAGGAATCTAGAAAACTTTACCTGCACTGTTTAGTACCCAGGTACAAAATCATATCAGCAACCACAAATGATAGTAGGAATGGAATTGTTGTAAAAACGGAATCATTACACCCCTAATTATTCCAAATCTCTTAATGTGTCACAAATTTCTACCAATTTGTGTGGCTGTAGGTGAAAATAATTTTTGAGTTCTAAAAGAGGAAAATGTATGTTTCTGTGCAACTTATAGTTTCAATCATATGACCAATGATTGAGGGTTAAAAGAGAGTTCCAAGATAAGGGGTTACAATGGACTTTGTTTTTAAAACATGATAAATTAGTTTGTTTATTCAGTGGTTTTAATTAAAGAATTTGAAATTAAAAGTTCCTGCAACCCACGTTGGCACTTGGAGTATTATCCCAGTCTCCTAAAATAGTAATTGGCCTTTACCTTGAAACACCCATTAGAGAAATTTAAGGCATACAAATATATCGATTTTTCTATCATTCGTTTTTTAGGACAGGACAGCAATGCTGGAAGTAAAGATGAAAAAACATCTATGGTAAAAGCAAAGGCTACTTGCTAATACTGGTCATTACCAATAGTTTATTGTCATAAAAAGTCTGCAGAGAATAGTTCCTTTTGTGAAATGCTGAGCATGTGGTTTGCATGTCATACCCAAGAATAATCTGGCAAATTTTGTCTGCCAATGCCAAACAGCTTGTTCATTTTTCTATTTACTTCTGTTACTGTGCTCAGAAAATGACTGCAAGAATCTCTTATTTTACTGTACTGATGGCCTTTTTCCATCTGGCCAGTTTGGTAAATGGCGTAAATGGTAAATGGCGTATACTTATTTAGCGCTTTCTACCTTCTTTCGAAGGCCCAAAGCGCTTTACAGTCACAGACCCATTCAACCAGTCACACACACATTCACACACTGATGGCAGCTCAGCTGCCAAAAACCGGCGCCAACCTCCCACCAGAGGCAAGGTGGGAAGGACACTTCGACACATAGGCGTGCAAGGCGGGAATCGAACCTGCAATATTACGATCATTGGTCGACCGCCCTATCGCTGCACCACGGCCGCCCGTTTGTAATCTGAAAATGTTGTGGAACTTTAGAAACATCAGAGATAAGTCCAGATTCCGCTCACTGTGGTTGGTTTGTCAGATCAAAGTGTGGAGAAGATATGGAGAACACTGGCCTTACTGCTTTCACAGATGGAGAAACATCCTTTGGTGGAGGCTGTGTAATGTTATGGGCATTATCTTAAAGTAGGCTTTTCATCACTGGACGTAATCTCAGTGCAGGGGGAAAACTAACTTCCAGGCTAACCCTAACCCAAGGCATTTCCTATGGTAGTTATTTGACACATGCAAATAACTTTGAAACATGTGCAAAAATCTTTGATCCAGGCTTGTGTTTACACAACTTTTTCTCAAAGAGACACACATTCCTCTGGTTCTTAATGGTTCGTAATGGGTCATCTACCTGTAATTTCAGTGTGAATCTAAATCTAAATGTTCACCTACATGCAGACAGAACAGTTTGAATACCATATAAGGCTTTGGTCATTGTCCTGTCCATTAAAAAGCAAAAACGATGGTGGCAAACAGACAAAATAGCTATGAGGTGACTTCATTCTGTTTGTGTGTCTCTGTGAATGTATGGAATGCTGCTGCTGACAGTTTTGTCATGTGCGACACAATGAGGGACATTGGGACAGTTAAAAGAGAAGAATGCTCCCTAACTAAAAACACCTGCTCTCTGTTTGTGCGAGTCCATCACACAATGAAAGAAACAAACATCTGTTGCCTTTATGACCTCAAACATATCCAGAAGCACAACTTCAATTCCCACAGAAAGAGACTCAGGTTGAACGAAGGTCAACAGAAAAATAAGGCTGATTCTCCAGAACAATACCACTGGTCACAAAGACCACATCCCCTATGAAATCATCCTGACAAGTCTTGTTTTTCTTGTAATTCTTCAGGGCTTCCATCTATTTTAGCACAACATGACCACACGCAAGAAAAGCTCCTGATGGATGCAACCTGCAGACCTACAGCTGTGTTTTTGACCTGTTTGCTCTATGAGGAGAAAGACAAGATATTGAAAAAACAATCAAATAATTGCTCTTATTGCTATTGGGTTTAATACAAAAGTGTACTTTTCATTCCGCCTTTTTATGATTGGTTGAAGGTGCTTGTAGACTTTTTTGTAAGTTACCATGAAATATATAATCCTTTTTATTAATATTTTTTGGCTTTGTTTATTAATGTACCTATTATCCTATTAATCCAACCAAAATATGATATAAATTTTGACTCATGGACCCACAAAGACATAAAAAAGGAGACGAAAAGCATTGGTATGAATGAAAAGAAGAATCTTGTTACTCAGCTTCTTCTCAATGCTTTGATTACCCTCAGTTTAACTTTACTAAAACAAGGCGTAGCAATCAAGAGTACAAAGTGTAAAAACTAAAATCAAGCTAAACCCTAAAAAAGATTTTGAGAGAAGGTTTTTTTTTGTACAACTTGCTTCATTCATTTGCATTTGCATTGAATGCAGGTGTGTAATCTTATCAATAAATGAAATAGTAGTCCATACTTGCACATTAGCAAATGGCCTTAATTGGTATGTAAACCTTGGTGTTCACCATTCTGTTGCTACTGGTTGGGATCAGACTTAGTACGTATTTTTCCAACCATGAGATGCGCATGAAATCCTCACATTTTCCAAAAAAAATCAACTGGATGCCCTATAATCCGGTGAGCATTATTCATGAATTCTGGTTGTGCTTACCGACCTTGAACCGATTTTATGTGACACATGGCGCACAATAATCTGTCAAAGTATTGAAGTATGATTCTGGTATTCAGCGGTCTTTACTGTTTAATTTACCTTTTTTTTAAGTGCCAAATTTTCATGCTTTCTTAAAGAATTATTTTTGACAGCACGTTGTGCTTTTCCTGATTGTCTGTTGACGTCAATCAATCTGCATTCCATATCTCATGTACAGAAAACATTCAGCTTGCCAAATTTGCATAAATCTTCAATTGCAACCAGATTTTTGGTTTTATTCTATAAAACTGGACTTATTTTCTGTGAAAGTTTGATCTTTGAGAGTTTAAACAAAGTGTAAAAATATGAATGTCTGTCTGGGAAAAGTCTTTAAAGTGTGTAGTGAGAAGTTTTTTTGTCTTAAAACATCTATATCGGTAATTATTTTGAAAAAGAAAGATGACTACTTTGCAGATTTTACCCATCTTAGGTTATGTTTAGAACATTACTCCCATGACAAAAGAGGGAACACTGTACTGTAAAGCCACACTGCTTGATGGGACGTTGGAGCGTTACAGTTACCATAGTTCGGAGCCTCATGGACAGATACGTCATGTGTTTTCTCTACAAAGACTGGTTGTTGCAGATAAAAGAGGCACGCATGCGTAACAACACAGTTTGCCAGGAAACTTCTCCTCAACCTCTCTGGGTAGTGTAGTCGTAGCACATTATCTGACTGCTTAGTTTAGCTTAAACTGTGTTATGATCTGAAAAGACATTTTGTTAAAGGTTCTTTTTAAGCTGTAAGGAAGTTTAGCAGATATCAACAGCTCTGGAAACAAAACATGAACAGCAGCAGGACATTATTGCCATTTATCATTATTGCTGATCAAAAAGGACCAAAATGACAATATTAGCTTCCTCTGCATTTTTGGAATCAACATTTGAAGCTCAGTACTCATCTGATAGTTTCTCTTTTGCTCTTCACATGTGAAGGATTTTCATGTCATATTGCAGCTCTGTCTTCCAGTTTAGGGCACATGGAATGGATTAGCTCCCCTGAAAAAGACCCGATCTCTTTTGTACAGGTTTTTTTTATTATTATTATTATTATTATTATATATGTGCTCTGCTCTGCCCTGGTCATTACATTGTTCTTCAGCTGCTGAATGATGCCAGCCACATAAGTGATCCAGACATGTGCAGGATGTTAATATAAATAATGGATTGTGGGCTGCTCTTGTGTGTTGTGTAGGGGGGCTTGTGTGTAATCATTATGGTGGATGTGGTGTCACATCAGCAGTCATCACCAACCAACAGTGTATCAATTCTGACAGCGGGTTCCCACAAGCACCAATTTAATTAAAGCCCCTAATCTCCCACATACTACCCTGTGGCTAGACAACAATGAAATGAATAAATAGTGATGTAGTGAACTAAAACATCAGCATTAAATCTGTGTTGAGCAAGAAACTGTAACCTCCTTCAACTTTGCATTAAACTGGGATGACATGAAAGAAACATTTCTGCCTGGATTTTGTTTCTTACACACAGAAATGGACCAGAAAAAGCTTTGATACAAAACATTCAACCAAAGTTTACATCAACACAACAATCAAATGCATGAAATCAGGTTTCAAAATCATGAGAAAAAATGTGAGTTTTAAGATGCTTTAACATGCTGACTGATCTCAGACCAGCTTAAATTAATCACACTGACAGGGAAAACAGAGCAGATTACTTTTTAAACTGAACCAAGCTGCTTAGAGTTGAAGTCTTGAAGGCATACTTTAGATATAAATAACTCTTTCAGCTTGGGAAATAAGTCAATAGCATTATTAAACTGTGCAAGCAGCATTCTACGTGAAGCCCCAGAGGTATCAGTAGAAATGGCATTCGAAGGAAAAAGTGAGTCACTTTGTGTTCAGTAACCTGCTGCATTGATGCATTCTGTTATCTCAGCAATCACTTTCCTGTTTAACTACAAAGTGGATATTGAGCCAGACGGTAACTCCAGACTTTGAGCTTAACAAACACAAAACCTGTCGAGCTTCCTTTTACTATAGACTCTTTCCAGGATCAGCAAAAAACTTTACCAGGAAACGACTCCATGTTATGTGTTCAGACAGAAACACAAACACTATACATGCAACAGTTGCGATGAATCAAATGACTCTGAGCAAAGCTTCCTCTATAGCTTTAGTCACGTGCACGGGTCAACACCTGTACGAGGGATGCCGGTTTTTGGGTAGTTCGGGCCCGTGGAGCGCCGTACAGAGGAGCTCCATGCATCCTACAGGAAGCGCAGGTGTGTCTTGCAGCTCCCTTGAGGCCCGTGCGCCCACCTCAAGAAACGTCATGAGAATAGAACATACGATTTTTGTGCATGTGGTAAGTGTATCAATAAATAGTTGTAAAGCTAATGTAGGTTGCATGCACTTATGACTTTCTCACAGAGACACACATTCCTCTGGTTCTTAATATGGGAATGGGTTGCTAGTAGTGGGTCACCAAAAAACCTGGGGGTCACCAACCTGTAATTTCAATGTGAATCTAAATCAGGGGTGTCAAACATACGGCCTGTCAGGTGGTTTACTCCGGCCCACACACGAAGAGTAAAAATCACAAGGATGTTTAAAAAATAAAGCAAGTTTCTAGTCCATTCCTGTGGCTAGTTATGATTTTTTTAAATAAATAACTGAAATGCACAATTCCGTCACTAGGGGTAGCAAAGGAAAAGCAAAACAGGTGAAACAGCATATCTCTGCACATGCTAAAAGCGAAACATAACAGCTCTGTGTCTGAATAAAAAGCAGTTTGGTTACCTGGAGCCTCACCGCTGTTATGTTGCTATAAAGCTGATCAGTAGTGACACCCTAATGACCAAAATGTTGTCAAAAAGTGAAGTGCAGTGAAGAGCTTTCCAGGAAAAATGAACAGTTTTTTCTTTCTTTCACGAAGCTGAATGCAAAACCCGAAAGCTTTGTATGTCATCAACAGGTCGCAGTGCTCCAAGAATACAACATTCACAGCACCACTAAGAGACTCACCATAAAGAAAAGTTTCTGGATTGCTTCAGTGTCAGATGTCAAATATTCAGTCTGTACAAAATTGAATAGACCAACTTTTTTTAATTGAAATTAATTTTATTTGAGATCCATTGGCCCCAAGTGGTTAGGCTACTAATAACTAGTAGATGCATTTTCTCAAATTGAGTAAAGAAGCTAAAACAAAGCTGTTAGTTTGCTTTTACGTTACCGGTCCGGCCCACTTGAGATCAGACGGGCTGAATGTGGCCCCCGAACCAATATGAGTTTGACACCCCTGATCTAAATCTTTAATTATTGCAGTCTAATCTGCTAAGACACCTGGGTGAAATCATCATTTTATGGGAAAATATTTCTCCCCTAATCCCAGATCAGTTGTGCTTCATTCAAAGCTCAAATGTCATAAAAACCACTGACTGTAAAGGAGAATTGGACCAAGTGAGTCCGATGTCACCTCAGTAGTTTTTTTCGTGAAACAGACGTCACCATGCTGGTGCCAGATGTAAGCCATCAACATCTCTATGGCAACCACTCTCGAGAAATCTGTAGTGAGCTTGTTGGAAGTCCACAATCCTACTACTTGAAAGCAGGCTACACAAAATCTATCAAACGTTTCTAACCTTGGACGTGGGGGCCAGCAGGCACCACATACTTTTATTGAGAAACTACAACAAAAAAAAAGATATCATGAAAAACATAGGATTAGCAAAAAAAGAAATCAGAGCAGAAATAGTTATTCTGACAAATAGAATGACTGAGAAACAGCTGTTTATTTTTCTTTAGAAATGTATGAGATTTTAACTTCTTGGAGCCAGCAGGTTCTTCCTATTTGGATCGACAGGGGGGGTCTCCCAGTCCAGTTTCTTATTAACAGTTAATGATACAAACAGGAAATAAAAAGTTGCTATGAATAGGAAAAACTTGGTAAACAATCGAAAAACTAGGACTGAAGCGGTCAGTAAAAGCTGCAACTTTACCTACCCTTATTTGTTTTAATAAAAGTTCACATTTGACCAAAACAGAAACTGTCAGGACCCCATTCATAAATTATTTTAAAGAAAAGTGTATGTTTGAACATGTAGGGTATGGACCATATTTTAAAATAGAAAGCAGGCAGCATTGGATGCCTGCTATGGTTAAAATGTGGTCTTGTTTTTATCTTAGTTGTTTTCTCATTAAAACCAAATCAAACTTTTTGTAGTATTTTTTTCCCATTAATTTGACCTGGAGTTCCAAATTTTAAAACCAAAAGCAAGACAATAGACCACTACATTAATTTAAAAAAGGCCTTTTTTCTTATGCTGTAAGGCTTCTCCTTTAGTTTGCTCACTCAAAACATTTTTATTATAATCATTTCTTTCTGTTTGGCCCTTTTATGAATCTGTAGAGCAAACTTGTCAGTATTTTCTCTTGAAAATGTCAAACAACACAAAGTATTAGTCAGTGAGGTGTTGATAAGTTTTTCCTCTTCTGAGATGACGTGACTCGCACACAGACAACAATAGCATATTCCTCATCTCCTTGGGGAAACACAAATGTGAAGACTGCAGGCTTTCATGTGCAGTTATTCCTGTTGGTGACGTAGAGCTTGTCAATGGTGAGAGGGGAGGCATTTCTGTCACTTTGTTCTCAAAAGAAAACCTTATTGTTGCAAAGCTGTCCTGCTTTTTAAGCACTTGAGACGTGAGTTACCTTTGGGCACTGTGAACACAGAGAGCCGGTGCCAGCTGATTTTCTCGGTAACAATACAGCCTTTCAGCAGCCAGCATCTCCTGATTGGCTGTAGTATTTGTTTGACCCTGCCTGCAATGGGAAACACTGAGAAACTTTAGAGATTGTGGGGGGGGGGATTACAAAGTTCACCCTCCATAGAAGATCACATTTTTGACTGCATGCTTGAAATCTGCTCGGGATTTTCCAACGCCAGACAAGCCGTCAAGAAACCGAGAGACCAATTAGAAATGTCATATATTCAGGTTTGTGGATAATTTTCAACATTTCGTACTGACGTTGCGCCAAAAAAAGGTCAAGAAAGGACACCTGGAAAATAAAGAAACTACTACGGTCACGTCAACCTCAGTTTGGCTGCTGGAAAGCAAGAATGGAGTAAAAACTAAAGGTTTTTTGCACATTTCTTGGACTGAAACTTAGTGTTGGTTACACATGAACAAACGCTACATCCTGACACCCATCAGTGTGTGGTGCTGAATTCCCTCCCAGTGGGAAGATCATAATGTCAAATTGTGAAATACCTAATAATTTAATTTTACAGGACATCAGATTATGGATGTTTAAAAACCCCTTTTTCATATATTCAACAGATTTAGAGCGTTTGAACAGAGTTTGAAGAGAATTGTAAAGGACTGAGCTGCCATCTACTGGTCACATTTTATTTTCAACCTTTACACAAACTCTAATGCCACTCGTACCACTGAAGTGTCCCATGATTACTTTGTGTGCAACGTCGGTATAAAGCAATTGCAAATTGCCCCCTCATTCTGGAAGAGCTGCAGAGCCAAAGCATTTCTGATAGATAGCATGAATCCAGATGTACAATCCTCTTCAAAAGCCTTGAGTCATCCCTTGTTTCTTTATATTTTGTTTTCAAGAAGCCAGATGTTTTTGTAATCTATAAAAGCGCTCTTGGCAAAAAAAAACTTTTTCTTTAAGCATTTACGGTCTCTTCTCATTTTCAGCTGAGTCCTTGTAACGGACCATTTTCCATTTTCTTTTTATTTATTTATATCTTTCAATCATGTCAAAGTATCGATTCCGTTTCCCCTCATCCACTCGTTCCATGAGGGGAAAGGCTTTCTTTGCCAAAGGAAAAAGTTTAGATTTTTCAAATAGGCAGGTATGATATTTAAGGATTGTCCAAATACATTTTTTTCCTGACAATTATAGGAGAAAAAAAGTGTTTGCTGTGTCTGAATTCATAGATAATGCATTTATTAAGCCCCTATTTATTAATCCCTAGAGGAATGCTCCTTACATTTTGGGTACCTTTTTGTGACATCATTGTCTAAACATTAAACCATTTAAAACATACCAAAAAAGAAAGTTAAACAGCAAACATCTACAAATGAAAACATTTTGAGATTTTTCAGAAGATGCTGAATTAACTAAATACCACTTATGATTACACATAAAAAAAAAACAATAGAATATATTATACATTTTACTCAAAAGTTGATTATTCATTTGCCATAGTGCTGCAGCAAATAATTAGCAATGATATTCATTCATGAAGCTTTCTAGAGACCAATGACCGTGCTTTGTTTTTCATAGTTGAACATGTTTCACTATTTCTGGCTTTAATAAAAGCTGCAATATTATTCTTTATTAATAAAAAATGGGAAAATTAAATACTCAATCTAGTTATGTTTGTTTTTTTTTAAAAAAGTAAGAAGGCCAATTTTGGTAACAATTGTAACTGTTATCACAACAAAAATGTTGTATTCACTTTATGGTCTCTACAGAAAAGCCAATTTAGCTGCTCTAAAAACAGCAGCAGAAACACGTCCAACGAACAATGGTAGTTTGGTGACAAAGATCTGCAAAATCACGATATGAATGGAACATTGTTATTGTGCTTAATCTCAGAGTGTGCAGCACAGGTCAGAGAAGCCAACAGAACGAATTGAAAATCATTTCTAACTTTTAATCCCTCTAAAATGTTGCATTTTCACGGACTAATTCCATTGCGCACCCTCTCGCGCACATGCGGAAAAACACAGCCCCGCGTGCAGCGACGGCAAACACGTGTCTGTAGCTGAATCAAGTTTTCATCATATGAGAGGTTAGAGTTGCCGGAAATAGGAAAAAATCTTCAAACTATAAGTCTTTAACTTTTCAAACTATGTCTCTGGATACAACAAATGTGGGTAGTAGTACGTTAAATTGTCCTTGATTAAGTAACTCTAATTACTTTAATAATATTACTAGCTACCTATTTTTTCCTGGCTGATCCTTTTCAGGGGTCTCACTGCAAATCACATGCTATCACGCAATTCTTTTCTCTCACACCAAACGATCACAATTTCCTCATGCATCACATTCATAAATGTTCATTTATGTATTTCTGTTGCATCCTTCCGAGCAATTATAACCTTGACACTCATTTAAACGTCTCTAACCACTGTTCTTTCTTTGTACCACGCTCAGATCAGGTCCAAACTATCTCCGTCACTGAAACCTCCCTGTTGGACCTTTATTTTGAAGGTACGCAAAGGAAGAAGCTTCAGAATTCTTCCGCTTTGAAGCTTGTTGAAGTGTAGATTCAGTTGCTAGTTTAAGTAGGCGACATTTATCCTAACTGAAGCGTAATTTATGCCTTCCTGGAATGTTTAAGAAGTTTTAAGGTAACGTTATATCATTCCTTTGTGTTTTAATAAACAAAATTTACTCTCGGCTCGCGGCACATTAGCTTGCAAGCTAATATGCTAATCTGTTTGTTTATACTTTTTTTTTAGCTCTTCTATCAATTCACTGGCTGTTGCTAATCTGCTACGCGTTGTTGTTAAACAAATATAGATTGTAAAGGTTTTGTTAATTTATACAGGATGTTTGGGATAAAATAGGTTTTGGTAATGTTTTATATGGTTGTAAACGATGTCGATAATGATACAGTAAAGTTTCGTTTTTTTATTTTTAGCGAAGAAAGCTGTTTAACCTCTGAATATATATATGTATATATGTATGTATGTATATATATATATATATATATATATATATATATATATATATATATATATATATATATATATATATATGCATGTGTGTGTGTGTGTGTGTAATTTTTTTTATATAATTGCAGTAAAAACCAGTAGCTCGTGCTTCATTTAATTAAAAAAAATCGTTGTAATTGCTTACTAGCAAATTGAACTGTATTGGTTGGCAGATGGATTCAACATTTCCAAAAGAAGAGGAGGATAAAGGATTAGATCAGGAGTTACCTGTGCAGATAAATGAGAATGCTAAAGTACCAGGAGAATTTCACCAGGAATTATTAGTGCCAATAGAAGAGGAAGAAAATGTGACAGCCGTGAGAGGTAATGGGCTGGAGTTACCAGAAGAGATGGAAGAAGAGGAGACTAAAAGATTAATTCAAGAAAACGACCTGAAGGTACTAGAGATTCAAGAAGAGGAGCATGAAAGAAAAATTGGGGAAAGTGATCGAGTGTTACCAGGGCAGCTGAAAGGGAAGGAAGAGCCGAGATTACTCGAGAACAATGAACGACGTATGTTAAAACAAAAGGAGAAAGATGGAACATCGAGAGAAACGGAGCAGGAATTACCAGTGGTGGATAAAGAAGAAGAGGAGGAGGACGAGATGGAGGTTTCTGTGGCAAAACCAGAGGAAAACCCCATTATGACCCTCAACAAGGCTACACCCCCATTTTCAGAGACCCGTCCTGAAAAAACAAGGGATGAGCGGACGCCAGTATCCTTGGTTGCAGAGACTGTATGTATGGTTGAAGACAGCGAGGATGAAGAGGATACAGAAGATTCAGATAGGTACTCACACACACACACACATATCAATGATGTGGTAGATCTTTTGGTTTTTTTCATCATAGAACATGAAATGAAGGTGCTGATAAAGATTATTCTGACTCCTCTTTATCCTATCCCCAGTGATAGTTCATCCTCTTCTTCATCTTCTTCCTCATCCTCCTCTTCGCCCTCTCGTCCCTTGTTCGAGGATGATGATGATGAAGGCTTCAGCCAGCCGCTCCCTGTCAAAAGTAAAGATGAAATCTGCTTTGAGGTCAGTCTTGTCACTTTGTTTTGAAAACTCAAAAAAAAACCCAAGTGTGTCAGTTGGTTACATTTCTATAACCCTAAATTTGCAGCTAAAGTCACACTTTTTGTTATTTATTTATTTTTATTTTTTTAGATTTATTTATAATCTAGTATGATGTAGCGTTTATTTTAAAAATGTTTTTCAAAAGAGGTTTTTTTTTTTTTAAAGAAGCGAGAGGATCACGGTGTTCCTTTATTAATGTCCTAAAGATATGAAAGGAAAGAGCTTCCATTTAAATGGAACCAACTTTTGAAAGAAAAGGAAAAAAAACGCATCGTTCTTTTTCATGACCGATTATTCAACATAGAACATGCACTCTAGCTTTTTAGGATTTAAAGACATTACTTTTGTTCTTGCTTTTTAAGTTTTGTTGTCTACATTAAAAAAGCAAGTCTGTATTTTAGATGTCACATTGCCAAAGGGGCTTGACAAATTTGCGCTGTCAGTGCAGAAACAAAAACAATGGTTCAAAATAAATCAAAAGTAAAAGATATTGGGAAAATCTGTTCTTTTAATGTTTTATCCAAACAACTATTTGCCTTCAGCAGGATTATTTAGTCATTCAGTTTCTTTGGGATTTTGCAGGGCATTAAAAAGGAAGTAGATGATCTTTATGTCAACCTAAAGCAGCAGGTAGATGGTTGGACCTGAAAAGGAAAAAAGTTGGTTATGCTTTATGAAGAATAAGAAAAATTGACATTTTGATACAGTCGATTGAAAATAATAAAATATCAAATTAAAAAATAAAATCTTCTAAGGCTTCCGAAACCAGACATAGTTTAGGTTTCCAGTTATCTTTGCTGGAAGTTGGTACTTCCTGTTTTGCATCATATTAAGGAAATGAGAGGGAGCGTTTGAGGACCATTCATGAACCTTAGAAGGTGCTTCTGAAGCTTAAAACTTTTAAATAAAAAAACTATCAAGAAAAGTAATGAAACCAGGGGCATACATTGAATATCCCCTTTGTTCTTTTGGTATTGTTCTATGTAGTCCTCCTCTCCATCACTTCTTCCAGTGTGGCCTGTTTGCAGCCGATCACAGAGCCATCCTTCCTGATCAGTTTGTTCAGTGTCTTTGTGTCACTGGCATCCATGCTTCTTCCCCTGCAGACCACAGAGGAGAATGGAGTGCTGGCTTTCTTGATTATGTAACAAACATTATTTTGAGAACGTTTAGATGCAGCATGAAATGTGTGCAGGAGCTCCCAGCTGTGGATGAACTGTCGGTGACCTTACCAGCAGGTGCAGAGCTACAGCCAGTGGGAACAATCTCCAGCATTATACAGCAGCTGGGTAAACTAACAAACTCACACACTGTGGCTGCTTCTGAACGTTTAGACACAAAGTTATCCTCTTCAGAGTCTGACTTCAGCCATTCTGCTCAGTTATTGTGCAGTCGATGAAAGACACTCCTCCTCTGAATGATGACAGCATCATCTTTAAGTCTGACCGTCTGGCGGTGGGAAAGGTGAGTGCGGTCCGTAACACCATCTGCTCCATTCCTGCTCTTTTACACCAAGCATATCTGTTTAAGGTGTTTGAGGTTTTTGGTCCGGTCTCCAGTCCTCTGTACATCCTGAGATTTAACTCGAATGAAGAGATCAACAGCAAAGGACTAACCGAGGGGATGACTGTTTACTACGCTCCGACCATCAAGGAGTACACAGAATATGTTCTCCCACAACAGCTAAAACTGTAAGGACACTCGCTGATTGACGCCAAGATTTTATTTGAGTTACAAGTTGGTTGTTTTTATTTGATTCATTTTGTTCTGGCAGTATGAAGGGGTCTGATGCATCTTGGAAGAATGACCAAGAACCACCAGAAGAGGTAACTATCGCCTGTCGTCATCATTGATTCAAATATTCATAGGAAAAAATAGCTTTACTCGCGTTTTTGTCATTAGGTCTTCTCTGTGTTTTTTGCTGCAGTAGATTAGTCTACTAAATCTGTAAACAAACACGACGAGAAAAGCCGCCACAAAGACCTGGAAAAGGAATCGGGCTTTTTCCAATCATCTTTTGATCTGTTTTAAAAGCGTTCCCAGTGGTCTTTTAATTATGATTACGCCGTTTTTAGCCAAAATCCGAAAATTCATCGTTTTCTAAGACGTACTTTCACCCCTCTGAGTTGTGGGTGGGATCGTTTGTGCAGCACAAGCCCCTCCCTGTTGCTGAGAGCTTGGGGGGAGGGAGCTTTTGGCCCACCCAGTGTATTTTCCACATCACAAATAAGCTCTCTCTTTTTTTTTTTTTTGTAATCAACATTTTTTGCCTACTCCTGTTTCAAAATGATTTGAATCAAGAAATATTTAGAAATACAACTGTGAGCATTTGTCCTCCATCATCAAAATAATACTACAAGAACATGTTAAAAATCCCCAAAACACAATGATACACAAAGATAATCGTCTTAACTTGTGTAAACTTGTTTATAAATTAACCTCTGAACTGCAGTTTTTTGCGCCAGCAACACCCCAACATCCTTTAGAGAAATGTTAGTTTTTCTACTAATTTCAGATAATCCGAGCTATTTATTTGAAACATTTGATACATTTTTTGTTTAAAACTTCCAGACATTTAAATAAAAAAGGACAACAAAAGATATTTAATGGAAAACTGTATCTATTTCTGGTTATGTGATTGTCATCCAGCATCATCTCTTTTCTCCCCTCCAGGTTTTAGATTACAGCGATGATGAGAAAGAGAAGGAAGCAAAGAGGAAAGCAAAGAATGCCAGAAAGACTAAGGACTATGGCAGTGCAGGTATGTTGTGTGGTGCACACATTTCAGGAACCACATCATGCTGATCATCAGTGTCCCCATTTGGAGTTAATATTATGTTTTATTGTACTTTCTTCCCTCAGAAAGTTCCGCCACCGGCTTTCGAAACTCCTTCAATCGGAGGAGGAAGGATTCACGGGGTTTTCCACCTAGACATGCAGGGCCTCCATTCAGTCACCAGGACCAGAAAAGCAAGCAGCCATCATACGGACACCCACCAGCCGGGCAACAGGCTGTCCCACCCGTACACCTACCACCTCCCTGCCCATATCCCCTACCTCCTCCCCTTTCCCAACCCTACCACTTTCCTCAACCTGGAGGAGAAGCCCCTTCTCATTTCGCTCCACCCAGCTTCCCTCTCTACCCTCCTGGTCCGCCTCCGTCTTTTTTCAATCCTGCTTTCTCCTCACCACCATGGCCACCAAACTTGTACGACTTCCTTCTTTCTCCACCTCCTCCCCCTCCACCACCTCCTCCTCCTCCACCCTCTCAGTAAAAAACACGCATCCTCATCAGTTTTGGACCTACAGCTAAAAGCAATGTTTTTTGTTTTGTTTGTTTTTTTATAAAACAGTGAAGCATTTACCGCCTCAGCTTGTCCCATTTCCAGCAGCCATGATGTCGGTACAAAACAAGCTAATCAAAACGTTTATGTTGACCCGAATTTTTAAAACATTCCTGTAAAAATGTGTCTGTGATTGAGAGTAGTAGGTATTAAAATCTATAAACATACTCGGCTCAAAGGGACTTGACAGTTTTTCCCTTATGCGCCCAAAGGAGGATCCACAACATTTAATATTCTCTAACTAACCGACTCAACATTTCAAATTAGAAAGAAATATTGTGGTGAAAAGCTAACTCTGATCTCTCTAAGGACAAATTGTGCATTTTGTTTGTGTACAAAGTTTTATAGGTTATTAGACTTGATCAGATGCATCGTGAATCGCAAAGTTGATGTACAACTTGGTCAGTAAATTGATCAGGAGGGGAAAAAAGGGATAAGATTTAATTCCTCTGTAATACTTTTCTGCAAGTTCTGATGAAAAAACCTGTGATGACTGCTTTGCAGCTTTATTATGACTGAATTGACATAAGCCAATTTCACAGTTGGTGTTACTCAGAGTTTCCAAGTCCTCTGTGAGTCATTTTGTCCAAAAGTTGATGGGGGGACTTGCTTCTGTTGCTTCCTGGGTTTCAATCAGGAATTCTATAAATCTAAAAGACTGATGATATCAACCTTACTGTAACATGTTTTGTAAAGAAAAAAAAATGCTAATAATAAACATTTACTTCTTCTAATAGGCTTTTGCCTGTTGAAACGTTTCTCCTTTTTTAATCATCTATTTTTGGACGGATCAGTTTCTTCCTCAGGAATGTTTTCACGTTCAAACTTTTCTACTCTGGGATCAAACCCCTGTGCCGCTGTTGGGTGAACAGCTGAACTTGAAGCTGACACGAAAACACACGGATGGGATTGATGTGTTGCGCCTGCAGCTTGAACAAATGATTCAACCTGTCCGTCGACACCGTGTACTCTTTGGTTTCCTGAGATCACAGAACTCGTCTGCTAATTTGCAAGCAAAAAAAAAAAAAGTTACTGTATATTAATATTTTAAACTTGTGTAAGGCTGTTGGCTAAATTCAATGGAAAGATGTACAAAATAAATTCTTAGCTTGGTTGCCATGCTACAAACTCCTCTCCCAGTAGAACTCTATTATTTTTGTCGGCCATGACTTGGGGTCCCCTCCCTCCGTCTCCTTTGGCTTCCCAAAACTTCACATCCCGCAGCCTTTTTTCTCACGTGTCGCTCTATCACCTTACAGCAGTCTATCCTCATCTTCTGCCCCACATTCCCCCTCTGAATCAGCGCTCCGGGGTAACTGGAGACCCCTAAGCGGTGACCTGTGACCCGGTAATCCTGTAAAGGAGGGCTATCCCTGGTTGGTGTCCCGGTCAACTAACTGAAAGTAATTGCTGCAATTAGCAAAACACCAACTGACAGTACGAATTGTTCGTTTATACAAGTTAATAAAATACCATTAGTGAAAAAATATGACATTAAATTAAATGCTTTATGCAACTTTAGCCTGTTTTTCTACCATGATGACATTTAATACTTCTTAAAGGAATTCCTTTTTTGCCAGATTAAAATCTAAATCATTGTGCATTTCTGATTTCTTATGAGGAAAGTGTCAATAAATTCTGCCCCTGAGCTCAGTGTGTCCAACGAGGGAAAGGGGTGACAGACACTTGGTGATCATATGCAAAATGTCAGCGAGGGGCTGAGGAAGGAAGGAAGGGGGTGGAAAGAGCAAGGTCAGACCTCCTCAAACTGCAGGCTGCGCACACACACACACACACACAAACATTCAGGATTCTCTCCTTCACACTTCAATCTGCAAGAAAGATAAACTTCCAATGCCTAAAGCTCCAGGTGGGTCCTCTCACCTCAGGCTGTTTTCACTGGATCGCTGAGGGACTTTCTTAATCCATCTTTCCTGAGTGCTCCAGAGATGCAGAAGACCAGTAAGAAGAGGCGAGTCTCTCTGGCGAATGGTAACCTCAATAAAACAGCTCATCGGTGAGTAAAAAAGCAAAATGAGTCGTTTGCCACTTTTAAAGAAAGAAGGAGGAAACATAAATATGAAAAGGGAATTAATCTGCCTTTGTATTAAAACAACCTTATTACAAACGATCAAGCTTCTCCATCACATATTGCAGCTTTAAATACCAAATGATGGCATTGCAGAACATCAAACAAGCATGTTGTCATAGCAACACAGTTCCGGAAAATGCTTGTGGAGAGACGGACGCGTTCCCCTTGTCTGATGGCCAGCTGGACTTTGTGACATTTTGTGCAGTGTGAAATGCTAATGGAGAACGTTCTGTTGTGACATCTGAGGCCGGGGATTGTAGTCCGTTTAGTGCTTTTCTTTTGGACTATAAACAGTTTTTTAAAATGTGGGATTCTTTTTTTTTTTTTTTATCTGCGAAGAAACATTTGATCTGATTTCTGCTTTAGGAGAAAAACACTTCAGCTTTAAACTGTAGTGTTGTTATCTGATCTACAGTTAATATTTGATTGTACTCAATGATAAAGAAGTCAGAGATATTTTGATTGGAAGTCTCTCCTTTCGGTCGAAAAGTCCTGGAACTGTGGCTGTGAATGTCGCTTAACCACTAACATCTTGTTAACCCTCAGTTGTTTTAGCAGTCGTGTGTTAACAGATATGTTTGAATGTTTTTTAGGGCAGTGGCAATTTAACTTTCAACATGCTGATGATTGTTTGTGTCCACTGGATCAATTCGCAGTTTTCCTTTAGGAGAGGACTCGTTTTTCATCTGGTGGAGACAGCTCAAAATTCTAAGCTCATCCCATAAGTCGCAGCTTGTCAGCTTGTATCAGGCACACACATACAGAGTGGCACACACATCAGATCTGATTGTCAGCAAATGTTTAAGGATTTGTCACCTAAACATCCTGTTAGCTGAGGGGTTAAATCTCACTGAGCTCTAACTGTTGGTGATAAATTGCGAATGGCCTTTATAAAGGAGTTCACACAACTGGCTCCATACCTTAGCTAGAGTTCTTTATGTGTCACTTTGACCCTTGGAAATACAAGCCTCTTAGTACATTTTACGGGTCAATTTTTAAAATAAATGGAGTGAAATGTAAACAATTTAAGACAATTATTTGAGGGGCTGCCTGTCTTCTTTTTCTTCAACTAATGTAATCACTAAATAAATGTTGCAGGAAAGGTGAAACAACATTTAAGAGCAGAGCTTGAACAGAGAATTTGAATGGAACATGGTACTGAATAAAGACAAATCTAATACTCACAAAAATTGTGCAACTCTTGCTCAACAAGCAGGGTTCTTACTTTCACTGCTTCAAAGTAGAATTTGCATCTGACTTATATTCACACCCTATCCTACACTTAATGATCCACTACAATGAAAATCATGTTGTTGGTGTTCTTGGAGAACATGATGGAGAACATAGATTGTAGTTGCTACGTACAAACTACAACCAACAGGCCACAAACTCCCTGCAGCCCTACGACTGGACAGCTCTGATAATGCTCACCATTTTTGCTCCACCACTAATGTTAACCTGGGATTGTGTGGGGCTGTAAGCTAATGGGAGGGCGTGTAAACAAAGGGATCACGGGAATTGAGCAAAGTCTTTCTCAGAGGAAAATTACTGATGATGCTCTGGAGAAACTATGTCCTAGAAAACAACACCGATTTTTTTATTATGCTAAAAACAGCATAATCATAATTAAAAGACCCACTGTACCAAGTGCAACTGTATTAATCCTCTTGATTGATAGCAGACGGAGATTTATACTGTAACAATAATCAGTACGCTTTATGCTCATTGTATTCAACATTTTTTTAAAGTAAAGCAAAAAAACACACAATAAAAAAATTAAATCTCTCTATTTCTATGTCCAGCAAAGGCTGTAATTTGAAAATTCTAAATTATTTATGATTAAACAGTAAACCTTTATGGGTTTTTGAGAGCTGGCCATGTCAGGCAAGCAGATATGAACTATTAAAAAAATCCTTGTGATGGTAAATCTATTTTTAAAGTTAGAAGGATAAAGTCAGGAACATTTCTGCCCCCTACCCCCTGACCTGTGACCCCTACCAGCGGGGTGCAATCACAGCAGATCATAAACTTGACGTCTCTCTGTCTGAAAGGGAGCTGACTGACATTTTAATGAACGTCTCTAAAAGCATTAAAAAACAAAACAGGAAAATACATTTTAGGACTTTTTTTTTCTGTTATATTGTTTTGGTAAAATACTCCTTCGAGAGGAGAGAAAATATTAAACTTTCATTGTTTTTCTTTAACTTGACCTAATGAACCTTCATTTGGCCATATTAGCACACATTAAAGACTAAGTCCATAATACATACAGATAAACACTAATGTATATACTATAGATATACACCAATTGCAACAAAAATTAACATCAAAGATACTGTTTGTTTTGTATACCTATAATTAAAACAAAGACAAACATAAGAAAATACTAAAATATACACTGCCAAAGTTGTCTTTAGCAACCTAGGCGATCCAAGCAAGGGCAAACCAGGATGTGCCCAGAAAAAAGATGGCAGCTTTTTCAATGCGTTATCACAATTTTCAAGATAAATGTTGATCAGTTTATCTGTTTGATGTACAGGTCACAGTTTATGAAATCTTCATAATTTAATTATTAAAGATTAACGCCTCCCTGCCTTCCTTCCTGAAGCCTCTTAAGGTGTTGTGTATTTAAAACATGAGGGAAGCACCATGTGTGGGTTATCACCTTCCTCTGGCGCCCGGTCAAGACGCTGTCTTGTCCTGCATGCTTCTTACTTCGCCGTCATTTCTATTCTTAGAGGCGCCATGTTTGTTTGGCCTCCTTTTCTACTGTTTACTTGGAAAAAGTAAACACTTTTTTATCATCAGTATTAGACATACACATTTTTTTAAATCATCAGATCTTTATATACATTGTTTTATATTGTAACTTCACTTTCACCTTCCTGGTTCTCTGATAAGAACATAAAAAGAGCAAGAAGGTAGCAAACGTGAAGAATGAATGTCAATTAAAACCATATCTAACTTGCATTTCTGGTGCCAGTCAATGAAAATAATGTAGAAATGTAGTTATAACATTGATGATATGCCAAACAGTGTAAGAACAACATTTGGTTCCAGTGTTTCTGACCAGTTTTGATATGGTGTTACAACAAAGACCATGACGACCTGAGAGACAAAAAAAATGCCGGTTTAGACCATATCTCACTGAATTTTGCCTGAGTTCAGGGTATCAAAGTCAACTTGACCTTTAGTTACCTTAAATGTAGATTGGTTCCATCTGTACTTCAAAATGACATAACTACAGAAAAAAAAAATGGCAGCTGTTTTCCCTTTTAAGTCCATCTAACCTTGAACTGGTTAGAATGTTGCACTAAATCTGTACTTCCACTAAAAGAAAAAATATAGGCTTTTAGTCATCATTAAAAGCATGAAATATATTCTCTTAAGCGCTAAAGTCCCACTCTAATCATCTTTTGATATAAACGTTACCAGTGGTCTTTTCATTATAATGCAGTTTTTAGCCAAAATTAAAAAACCTATGTAGTTTTCCAGGAAGTAGTTTCTGCAGAGCAACAGTAGTTCATTAAAAATTTGCGTCTGAGTTGTGGGCGGGACTGTTGGTGACGAGTAAGCTCATTTTCTATCATGCTTCTGCTTACACCCTCTCCCGCTAGCTTATGACCCCTCACAACCCCAACCTAACATTACCGGTACAACAAAAACGGCGAGCACTATCGGAGGTGTACAGCCGTACAGTTTTGAACCGGATGCCGGCTCAGACGAGGAAAACGAAGATGTTAATGTATTTACTGCATTCATCTGCTGGTGGATGCATGAGAATGGAGTGGAGCACGGGGCTTGGAGTCTCTAGATTGTAGTTCGTATGAAACAACTACAAACTTTTTCCAATGGCATTTTTTCATCTGCACCTGATTCACATCACTCTGAAAAAAGAAATACTCGGAAATGCAGTTTTGATCTTAATTTATTATATATATGTCTTCCATCGTGAAAAAAATGCTATAAGTGTGGGTCTTTAATTAATCAACTTGCCTTAAACCTATATCACAAGCAATCTGGTTCTTTTGGGAAGATTATTGAAGCTGTCAAGGTACTGTCCGAAATTGTTTATGTTTAGCCATCAACCTTTTGCAAATTTATGCCATATGGCTTGTGATGTAAATCACTTTAATGGCTTTGTGAAATATTTTAGGGTTGCTCCTTGACTCTATGTCAAATTCCTCTTTGCTGAGATCACCTGTCACTGGATCTAATGGAATACTGTGCATGTGAGTCCTTTGACAGGTGACATAAGCAACGAACTTTAACGACATCATTTAGGCAGCCAGTAAACTCTACCCTTTGACATGGCCCTTTCGGGCATCCCAAAGATGTTTGAGCTTATTAAAACCTACTCTTGCTGGTTAAAGGATCAAGTGCAACATTCTGCACAGAAATGATACTGGTATTTCAAATCCATAAGAGACAAGAGGCGTGATCACAAATCACAGACAGCTTTATGAGCAGCAGCCGCTCAGGCGTGTCCTGCTCAGCCGTTCTTGGATGTCGGTCATGAGACAGAGATCGCAGCAGCTGGTTCATCTGACACACAAAGTATTTGAGTGTCAGCAGGCGCAGCCTTCATTCCACCAGCAGCCAATGACAGGCCACTGCCGCATCTCCAGGAAAGACCGCGACTGCCAGCATGGTTTCTTGATTTCTTTTCATGAAGCTCTGAAACCATCTCAAAAGCTCCAAGCATCAAGACATTCACCTCCAAATCCATTCCCCTTCAAAGCCTTCCTTAATAAATCCAGCTGAAGAAGGAAATCATAAGAAAACCAGGATTTGGCTATAAAGCTAAAATGATAGACTTTATACGAGTGTCCATAACTAAATAGACACTGGAATTAGATTTATGACCAAAGATTTAACATTTTTTCTTGGATTTGCAAAAGTGACCATCTACATAATAGTATTTAAAAACAAACTTTTCTCGAAAAGTAATCATTAGTGATAGCAAAAATGTGTTAATCCAAATGATTGCAATGGGAACAAAAACATTTGAATAAAAAAAAATCCTGTTGTGTACCGGACTGCCTTCAATAAAAAACATATAGCTGTGGAACGTGTCCGCTGACCTAACATGCCTGCCATGAGGAGTTTAGTTTTTATGAGGGCTGCTGTACCAGCTCGATAAGTCTCAGGATTAAAAACAAACTTTACAGCCATCTCATAAAAAATGCCCTCCAATTTATTTGTGCAAGCAGCTTATTGTGACCCACAGTTATGTGACTATGTTTGGGAGCATCTGTTAATGTACACAGTCGTGTGCAAAAAAGAGTAAATCCTCTTTTGCATCCTCAAAATGTTTTTTTTTTTGTTTTGTTTTTACTGTAAGGACACGGTGGTGGAAATGTTTTAATTAGGGTTAGTTCTACAGCCACCCAACTAATCTGTGAAACAATCATCCCACAGAACAAGGACAAACACAGTGACTATTACTGTTCTGACAAATGGCAGCACAAGACACACGCATGCCAACTTCTCAGGTTTTCTCTATATTTGCTGAGCCCATGAACTTGGCCCTTCAGGGAATTACCATTATTAAAGCGGCCTATGAATCATGTTGACAGCAATGGCGACCACTGGTGTGACCAGGACATTTCTAATAAATTACAATTCAAGGTACAATTTGCTATTGAACTAAAGGCCAGTTTGACAATTGTTTAAATTAAATGAAATACAACAAAAAGGTATATATATGCTTCATTTTTTATTTTAGCCACATTTTTAGTTGAAATGGAATTTCTCAATCTCGAATCAAGTCAATCTTAATTAATGTAGCACTTTTCACATGAAACATTAACTCCAAGTGCTTTACACCAAAACAAAACTGATATATACATATAAACATATAAAATGTGTTCCCCCCTCCACCCCTCCCCAGACCCACACACAACCTCCAATCCCCTTCACACCTCCCACCCCCCTAACGAACGGAAACACAACATTTATTTAATTTACATCGCCACAGTGTTCTCAAGAAATGTCTTTTAGGCCCCTAACTTTTGGCATCACAGTCATGAAATATTCCTAATTTAAACAATAACAAATAAAATCTGATTTTGAAAACAAAATGAATTTTTTTTAAAGCAAACTATTGTTTTTTTCCACAAAAGTGCAACAAAATGTAAAAGCGCTGCAAATAAATACATTGAAAACTGTACTAAAATTAAAAAATAAAAATAAAACACAGTGTGGGTCCTTGGACAAGACCCTTCATGCTACTGCCTAACTATGTAGCCACAAGCGCTACAGCACACACAGCCCTTAGATAAAGATCAACCCCTGACATTTTCAGAAGGAACAGTCCTGCAGAGTCATAGCAGCTATATAGACTCTGCATGATCACATTCTCTTTGCACTGGCTCTTCTTTCTGTCTTAAATTACATCCTCTTTATATTGTTACAAGTTTGGCTACTTTTTGCAGCTCTCTAAACCACAATCATTCTGTTAATGCATTTGTCTGGATTAGTAACATGTGGTATAAGTCAGAAAGGCCAAGTAAGAGAAGGAACATGCAAAGCTGGTCTTTCAAAAACATCTCTGTAGCCAAGTGAGTAAATAGAGGCATATTACTGATGATGTTGCTTTCATAAAGATCAGAGGTGTGCCCCTCCGAGGAGGTGGGGTTCAGATTACACTAGACCTGATCATCTGTCAAAGGATTTATTTTAACAGAATCGTAAATAGTACATGGATCAGTAGAACCAGTGACTGTTGCAGAGTGTTAGTCATAATGTGACAAATGTTCAATAATTTCCAGTAAAGTCTAGAATGAGTTAATAGAAACAAATGCCTGTAGTGTTTACGCCAATGATAAAACAGTTTTCCACTTCCTGTCGTTTCAATAATATGCTGAGTGTGGTAAAAATAAAATAGAAATCTGACCCCCCTTTTTTCACTAACAAAAAAAGCTTTTGATTCTTTTTATATGAAAGTCGACATAAAATGCTTTGAAAATATTGTAAAATAATGCGGTGCAAACGTTACAGATGTACTCTTGAGCTTTATTCTGAAAATCCCATAACGGAAGTACGTCGTGTCAGCGCTCATGGCGGAAAGGAGACGTCTGGCTCTAGTGACAGATACAAACCCTTCAATTTATGCAGAAAACTACGTCTGCTCCATATAAAAGGTATTTATAGAATGCATTATACAGACGCAAACGTACTTAAAAGTTCGTAAATATACCAACTTCTTGGTTAAAAAAAATATTGGGTGGCTAATATTAGCCAGCTAGCTTAGGTAAACAAAATGGCTGACGGGTCGGGCTGCAGACGTAGCGACAATTTCCTACGAAATTCGTTCCCATTAATCAATTAACAGCTTAATCTTTGTAAAAAGCAAGGTATATGTTTTGAAGACAAAGAAATGTGGATATGTGGGTCGAAAATGATGATTCGGTAAAGGCCCTGTTCGCTGCGCACGCGTAGTGTTGTGGTTACAAAATATTTTGAAGTCTTGCCGGTTTGCAGAGTGTTTTCGCTGTTTTAGTTTAGGGCAATCAATCAAAGGAGACATTTTGGTTGATTTAAGTTCGAGTTTGTAACAGTTTCGAGAATTCACTGTTTTATCAAATTTGATTGATTTATTTATCACCTCTGAATTATGAAGTGCTACACAATGAGCCCATCCTTAAGTACAACAAAAAGCAACAACAACAGGAAGCAACGCATGCAATCCAAAAATGAACAAAAATCACGTACACACACACACACACGCACGTCACTTCAACATTGTAAAACAAAGGGACAGCACCATGAAAGAGCACAGAAAATACTGCCAAACTGTAGAAGATTAAAGTGATTAAAGTGTCAAATTTAAGTGAAGAAAACTACATTAAAACTAGGTATCGATAATTTTTTTGTTTTTAAATATTCCCTTAAAAAGATTAATTCTAAAAAGCAACTGTGGTTAAGATTTACAATTTACAATGTACAATTTAAAAAGAAAAATTACATTTTACATTAAACCAACAAGTCAGTAACATAGTAAAATCTTGAATTTAGTTTTAAAATTGTCACATGATCACACAAAATAAGAGTCGTGAAAAGACAAACACACACATACACACAAAAGAAGCAATAAATGCAAACTTTCATTTGAAATGTAAAATCTCTATAAAATCTCTAATGCATGTAGTTTTGAACTGTTGTCACCAGTAGCTCTGGCTTTTTTTCTTTTAGCGATGGGCTCCCAATGAATGCAAAAATTGTAAGAGAGGCTCAGATTTTACGAGTGTTTATTTATGGTGCAAAATGACAGGTAAACTGACAGGTTATTTTAGCACAGTGGCAAATTTGAAGTCTGTTTTAAGAGTGCTGATACTGTCGTCATGGCCATGGCCAGAGAGACTGGTCGGTAGAAAAGTTTTACCTGCTGGTACTTCTAATTAAAAAATAGGCAATTATCTGCCAGTATTGATATTCTATGGATATTTGCTTGTATCTTTTACTGTGTAATGTACTTATTGTAACTTGTGTTTAGTGGTGTTCAAAAATATTCATTTTAAAGCTCAAGAAAAGTCTACATTAAGGCAAGCAAATCTAAATGCAACAAGAATCGAGTATTATAGGAATTATGCAAAAAAAAAAAGTTTTAAAATGTTTTCCTTATTGCTAGCACATTTGCTTTTGGCAAAGTTCACTTCATTTTGTACTTCAGTGTGCTAAATATATATTTGATCTTTAGTACCAGTAATGTACCTTGAATCCATTATTTTTGACACTGATGTCTTCACTCATGGTAAAACATTTCTACATATAGACAAGGTAGCAAAACAGTGGTTTTACTGCCAGTGTTGCAGTTACATCATATATCCTGTGGTATAAGATTTAATTAGCCTAGAACAAGATCCAACATGGTTTTGGGTTCATTTCAGGCACTGACTCATTGGCATCTTTTAATTTGAGTGTAAGTGTAACTGTTAAGCTGCAGGCTGCTGTGATCATGGGTGGCATTTTTATTCAGTTTTTGTCTTTGGCGGCCCTTCATGTTAACTATGTTTTGTTACAACGTATTTGCTTGTTCACATGTTCAGTGCAGTGGTTTTAAGATGGATTTCCTGTCTGACACCCTCTCTAAACATACGCTCCATCAAATCAGTCTTGTTTTATTGTTTCTCGCTCAGATTTGTGTTAACTTTGAGCAAGAATATCCATCACGCACTGTTTTTTAAAATCAGAGTTGAAAAATTGTGCTTAATTGTGGGAACAATAAATAATTTTAATAATGCTGCTGCTCTGTTTCAATACAGACTTCTGTTATTGTCTTGTGGTTTGATTCTTTAAAACTAGTGCTGCTCAATTAAATTGCAGTTTTTAATTGCAATGATTTATGTTTAATCATTATACCATCCGTTTAATAAATGTTGATATTTCTTTTTTTTTTAGTCATGGTAGCAGTTGGGGTAATAAAAACCACACTTCATCTGTGTATTTCTTTAGTCACTATTTAGAGTTGTGATGTGCACAGCAAGGTGAAATTGATAAAATAGGTCATTATTGTCCAACATTGTGGTCTCAAATATTAAAAGAAGGTGTTTTACCTTTCTTTAATGCTTTCATAGCTATCATACGTGTTTCCCTGTAGTTATGAAACAGCAGTTGTCTGTATGATATGCCCCCAGAGTACTTGAGATAAATAATGCTGCTTCCTACAGTGGGAAAATAAGGTTATCCCACGTAAGTGTTTAAGCAAGAATTTATTTACTTGTTTTAAAGCAGAACTAATTTCCGTTTGACAGCACTTAGGTGTTGCATGACCTTTCTTAACTAAAAGTCTCCAATTAAATCCTTTCAAAAGTCTGATAATCTGTAGTTTCTCTTTTAACATTGTGGTATGTCTTATAAAACAGTTGTATTTTAGTTTGTTTTCTAATTTCTTACAGCTCTAAAAAAGACTTTAACCTTTCAAGACTAGAGCTGTAGCTCCAGTCTTGACCTTCTTTGAATAACCGTAACTCTTGGACCGTTTACGCAATTAATGTAATTCCAAGGGATGCTGAAGCTGAGAACAGCACCTTTGCGTTGAAATGGGGCAAGAGTTACAGTAGTTCATAAAGCATGTGTTATTTCCAGCTCTGGTTTTAAAAGGTTTAAAGCAGATTGATAGCACTTGTTTAGTTTTTCCTGTCTATAAATTGCAAGAGGTTTGGTAAAAGTAAAATCTGTAGTTTAGATTACATCACATCATGTCCTAGCGGTAGTTTATGTGGCATCTTTTTGTCTTAAAATGTATTTGAATCAAGTAGATCTGTTAGTTTAAAGCCTTTGATTGCCCTTTATTCATTGACAATAATTTGTTTGGTTAAAAGTCTTGTTTACATACGGAGTGAATAGTTAACACCAGTTTTCTGCTCAGTACCACTAAGTAACTAAAACTCTAACTACGTATTGCTGTAAGATGCAGATTTGAAAACAAAAAAAGAAAACTAGCAAAACCTTTTACTTTTCCACAGTAGACCTACACATTTTAGATAGTACATTTTGTGTTTTGTACTTGGTCTCACATTTTTTGACACTTAGTGGATGTAACTTAACTACCCAGACTTTGTTAATAATATGCCCTTTTTAGATTAATGCTCTTTTTAAATCTTCTCTAGCATGATAGGGATGATATCAAATTTTAAGTGTTGTTATTAGGTAGCTTTATGTGGAGGATTTCTTTAGAGAAAATTTGCTGTTCCAGAAAGCGTTGCGTTGTGCTTTTGTTGAGGCAGAGATAATGATTCTGCTTTTTCTGAAAATAGAATCTTTCAGAAAAGTTAAATCTTCAGAAGTTGAGAATTGTTTTGGCAGTTAGACTTCACTATTAAGTTAATATTTTTGGTTTGGGGTTCTCTGTAAAGGGATCTTATTTTTGAAAGCACGTATTGTTAGTTTTTTTCTGTGTGACATGGCAAGTGAAAAAAGTTTTTGCTCTCCATATTGGATGAAGAAGCTGAAGCTATATGAAATCTGAAATAGTAGAAAGTGCTTTGGAGGAAAAACATTTAAAGCAAACTTTTTAATGAAAAATGTAACTCTGTATAACGTAATAGTATATTTCTGCTTTCCACCTCAGCCTCTTCGTGTACTCAGACAGTAATTCACACCTTTCTTCCACCCTTCGTTTGGAACACAGTGCAACGCTGTCCATCGCCAACCGCACCAGAGGAGCTCATTTGATATTTGGACCTGCGGCGGCAGTAACAGCCCTTCGTATTGCTCAGGTTGAGACTCAGACACTGATTGCCCTTCAGCAGCTTGCTTTACTGGGATCTATTCTCTCTGGCAATCATTGTTGCAACAACGAACTTTCAAGAGTTGTGTCTACCCACCTTGCTCTTCTCGGTCTTCTAAATAGACACCAAGTGGCAACTGTGGGGTTAAACCCCACCACGAACTGTAAAGCTGTTACAGTTTCACCACGTAATCTAACCATGTATCACCAGCGACCCCAGCAACCAGGATCACAACGCTTTCCTAATGCACCCAGGCCTCCTCTACTCCCGACTCCTCCAAATCAACATTCAAACTGCTCAAATGTGCAAGGAATGACTTTTCCGTTTCCTCGTCCCACCCAACTTCCTGAAGAGCTGGAGTCAGCCCTATCTATCCGGGGCACAAGGGACATGGACCACCGTCAAATGGATCGTGGGAGTCAACCTAACCACAGCTCAGGTCCTGTGGTTGGTCAACATGGAGGCTTTGGTTCAAAGCCATTATTGCTTTCAGCAGAAAACCAGACTGGTCATCAACAGGGAATAAACTGGTCAAACTATCCACCTCCAAAGAAACTGTTTGCAAGTCCCCCACCCAACGTCAATCTTCAAGGAGCACAACAGCAGACTCAAAATCGTCAGCCTCACAGTGGTGGAAGCGATGCTCAAAATGTGTACACACCGGAAAGTGCTGGCAGCATCTTGGCCAGCTTTGGACTTTCAAACGAGGATTTAGAAGTGTTGAGCCACTACCCTGACGATCAATTAACCCCAGACACTTTGCCATTCATTCTAAGGGACATCCAGATCAACAAGTCGGGCCAGCAGAAAAATGTTGCTTCCACTTCCTCACCTTTTTCTCACAACATCCACGAAATGCCAACACTTGCTTCCAGCTCCTCTCATCCCCCGGAGGTACCGAGCCTACTTACTGTCACACAGACAGCAGGTAAAGTCATTGACTATGGTCATGCCAGTCGGGGAAAAGATGAGGGTACATCCAGAGAGACTTTCAAAAGGGAGCCGCTCTCAAGCGAAAGGACAGTTAAAATTTACCCAACATCGTCATCATCGACCGTTTCAAAAGCGGATAAACCTGAAAGAAGGCAAATTCGTATGGAGCGCAAAGAAGCAAACAAGCTTGAAGACAGGGACTATCGCAGAACAAGCAGTGAGAAACGCCGGAGCAGTCGGTCACCTGCCCGTCAGTATCCTCTGTCACCCAAATCTCGTAATTTGGACAGAGACTACCGACAGGAAGTGTCAAAGCCAAGATCCACGTCAGAAACCAGGAGTGATTCTGCCTCAAGATACTCTGTGGCCTCGTCATTGGATTCACGACCGAGCAGTAGCAAGAAGTTACCTACTCCAACCATGATAAGTGATTTTTCAGCCATGCCTCCAAAGGTGTATCCCCATACCTGCTCCCTGTGCCACGAACAGTGTGATGAGGAAAAGGTGAGTGTTAATGTCCCTTGTACCAGTGTCGCACATCTGCCTTAAAAGTGAAAACATCCAGATTCAGTTATACTAAAATAACCTTGTGTGAAGTATTCACGAATACTTCCTGTCTTACAACAGCAGACAGTGATCAGAGTGTTCAGTTTGGGGATCCAAATTCTCCAACCTGAGAACTCTGTCATCACAATAACTTTATACACTCCTTATATAGAAAATAATTATCACTTTTTAAAATAAAACGTATCTTACGGTGATCATTCTCCTATTTTTAATATGTTTTTTTTTAAGAGTAGACATTGGCAGTTGTTTTGAGCAATGAAAGCTAAGTTGGCACGTTGCAATAATTGCACCAAGTCATCCCCCATTCAAATGAGTATTTGTTTCCCACAGAGATATTTCTCGTAGACAATGACCATTTATAGCTGTCAGCAAAAAAAGTAAAATAAAAAGACTTTTACAAAAAAATAAGATACCTGTAAAAGAAACCTGTTTACAGGGTTTTAAAAATGAATGATGAATGAATTTTTAAGTGAAGTAGGTTTTATTTTTCTTTTTTTAGTAATGATTCATTTTAAATCTGGTACTGCAGAGTACCTTTCTGTTCTCCGAAAACTTTACAAAGACAGTTTTTCATTGTTCCTACCTTGTCAGTTACCTCACTGACACAATTGGTCCCCCATTTGTTCCTGCTTGGCACGTTTTTGTATGTCCTTTAATCTTTTGGGATCAGGGATAATTTAGTCATTGGGAAAACATGTGATTAACCTCCCTACTATTGCCTTAAGTAATCCAGATTTCCTGCAGAAACATCATTCGAAGAATAACATTAATGCAAACAGTTTCAAGAGTCTTAATTTTTTGAAAGGGAACAAATACCTGTGTGTGGTGTCAGAATATGCTTGTTTATTTATCCTATATTTTGTAATTTGTTTTGTCATACCCAACATTTTTGGTTTCAAGATTTCTTCTAAAAATGTGGACCAATGGCACCTGCACTTTTTTTTTTCAGCAGTTTGCCGCTGCATGATCAAGTAAAACCTTTACTTTTTATTGTAATCTAAGAAGTGGGTTTAATCTTTTAGTGCAGGAATATTTGCTAATGCCCTTCATAGGTTATCATATGTTCAGCGATGAAATTCTCATTAATAAAAAGTGGGTAAATTCCTGCACTTAAGCAGCACAGATAAACAGGAGGGGGAAAGTCTTTCTTACCCTGAAAATGTTTGTTCATCTGTAATTTGTCCTCCTTTAAGCAAATGGTTTATCAGAAGTTCTCTTTATGCTTTGCTGTCCTAAAAAATGTGAAACTGACAGTTGAGTTTTATTTTCTTGCAATAGATCTTTTTTTGTTTAAAATAAAAAACAGTTCAAATGTTGGAAATCAAAACATTATCTGCTTTAAGGTTCACCAATTAAAACAAATTATAGATTTTTTAAAATATAAATGTAATGTTTAATTGAGGTCAGAATCTGGGAAAGTTCAATGTTTACGTGTTATTTATGATGAGTTTTTCCAATCTTCTGACCGTTTGGCTCCATAATTACCACCAGGTGTTAAGACTCAGTCTCTTTGATTTTTTCTTTGGTTTTTAATTTAAATTTGTACAAATGTTTTGACTTTTTCCACACACAAATTAGTTTGAAGTTTATCTGAATTTTGTTGTTCTTTTCAAATTTAGTTATTACCAATTATTTTTTTTACTTACTACCAAAGTAAATTTGAGTTCGATTGAGCAGGGTTCTACAATCTATTTTTTTTCTACAATCTACAATCTAACTTACCTTTTATTTATTTATTTATTTTTGATTTATTTGTTTTCATTTTGGGTTGCTTAAGTGTTGGTTTATGATAAACAATTATAACTAAATAGCTGTTTGAGCTTTTTGCTTTCTTTGTAGTTTTTAGCACAAATTGAAAAAAAAAAAATCTCCTTGAGGGTTGGCTAAATATGAGGCATTTAAAGGATCAGGTTTCAAAATTGACAGGAAGTCTTTCACTGGACTGTTGAACTATCATGTCTTTGATTTTCATCTTCCCAAAAGATTTTCATCTTTTTCACTTGTGTGTGAGTGAATCTGCCTTTAGTTTTTTCTTGGCATCTTTGTTAGAAAATGACGTTTTTGTCTTCAATGTCTTTGATTTTCTTTGTCAATCTAGGACTGGGTTGACCATGTAAACACTGTCAACCACACTTCCGCCTGCAGAGACCTGCGCAACAGGTGAGGACGTCGGCTGTACATCTTATCTCTATAAGCATAGTTTAGGTTTAGTTTAGACACATAATGTGTGCAACAAGAAAAACTTAATCAGTGACAAATTAAAACTCAAGTTTAACATTTTCACATAAACTTTCTTGTGGACATGATGAATATTGTTTTTTATAAATTGTATATTGGCACATTGTAACATTTTATTTTTATTACATTTTATTACCAAAATATTTTCTCTAGTATGCCAGTTCACCTTTACACAGTGTCCTGTTTTAGTTTGTTATTCAACTTGGATTTATGTGTTTGTTTAAAGGTACCCAGACTGGAAACCCAATACGCCAAGGTCAGTTATTGTACTGATTTTTTTTTTTTTTTTAATGTGTCCTCTACTTTTTTCTGCAGCGATCAGGTGGCATTTTTTGTCTCAGTCATGTTAGACATGAATCACCATGGACTATGATGTTTGCAGATGATAGTGTGATTTGTAGTGATAGCAAGGAACAGGTGGAGGAGAAGCTAGAGGTGGAAGTTTGCCCTGGAAAAGAGAGGAATGAAGGTTAGCCACAGCAAGACGGAGCACACGTGTAGATGAGAGGAACCCAAGCGGAAGAGAGAGGTTACAGGGAGAAGAGATAAAGAAGGTGGAGGATTTTCAGTATCGAGGGTCAACAGTCCAGAGTAATGGAGAATGAAGAAGCGAGTGCAGGCAGGTTGGAATGGGTGGAGAAAAGTGTCAGGTGTGATAGAAGGAGTTTCAGCTCAAACGAAAGCAAAGGTGAAAGGAAAGACCACCCGTGTTGCTTGGCCTAACAACAGTGGCACTGAAGCAAAGACAGGAAGCAGACCTGGAGGTAGCAGAGATGAAGAGGCTGAGGTTCTCTTTGGGAGCGACCAAGATGGATAAGATCAGGAATGGGTACATCAGAAGACAACACGTTAGAGGTTTTGGAGATAAAGTCAGAGAGGCCAGACTGAGATGGTTTGGACATGTCCAGAGGAGAGCCAGTTGGTAGAGGGATGCTGAGTCTAGAGCTGCCAGGCAAGAGGTCTAGAGGAAGACCAAAGAGAAAGTTTATGGATGCAGAGAATGAGTGTTAGTTAGAAAATCATCAGTAATACCCAACATGCATAGCAGAGCATTAGCTTGCTTTGATGTCAAAGTAATGGGAAGTAAACGTCTCAACTATAGATTTCATGGACTTGTGTGTGGTGAAGGTTGCTGTACGGTCGCCTCTGAAAACACCTGCAGTCATGGTTTTATGTGTTTTTCAGTCGGAGTGGACGATACGGCAGTCGGGCTCTGTGGGACCCCAAGGATGGATCTCCGTTTCATTCCCGCTCTCGATCTCCAAGTCCTCCACCAAGCAGACGTCGGCTGGAGGCCCATTCCCATGGATCGCGTGGGAGGCCCTACTCCTCCCAGCACCACCCACGGCCTTACCATAACTCCGGTAACACAGACAAGTGACTCTGAAATTCTCTTTGAGTTCAGTCAGACCAGAACTTTAAAGTTGTCTTAAACGTTGTTTTTGCTCTACTCAGAACGCAGTCATCGGTATGACACCCCTCACCACGCCTCACACTCTTATTCCTTTGTGCACCGAACATCCTCTTCCTCCTATGTGCACCGGACATCCTCCTCTTCATTCAGAGGCTACCAGCATGATCGGAGGAGCAGAGACTCATCGGGTTTGTTGCTGTTATTTATTTAATTTCAATTGTGTTGCTCATGGTCTCATTATCAACGTTACTCTTCACTGTAAGAAATACGCTCCAGTTTGGTGATGTATGCAGAAAATGAGTTCTGGTGCTTCCTTTATTATCTACGTACACATAGGTCGTCTCCATATCCCTCACTACTTGCTGCTCTGTATAAGACATTTGGCATTTGGTGTCCGAATCTACAATTCAAAAATCTGGTGTCCTGGAAATTTAATATGGAATATATACCACAATGCATTGCGTTTGAATGATTTTTCATTTGACAGAAATTTATTCAAATGAGTTTTTTTAACAAATCATACAAGTTTTCATCATCAGAACACAGTGGATTCATGAATAGTCTTTGTAAAATGTTAATATTTTTAGGTTTTTACTTCAGGTAATGGGTAACGTCGCATTTGCCATTAGGAAAAAAGGAGTGAGCATTTGTCTAAATTGCGGTAAAATCCAGGGGACTGGAGGGTCCTGCACTGTAAAGTATTGTACAGGTTAGGGAGTAGTGAGAGAACTCAGACTTGGCCGTAGGATGCAGTGGAAATCCTTTAAGTCTACTCGTGAAAGTATACAGTTTAGTCACAAGACTGACATACCTGTTCACTTGCTTTTCTAATCCGTTTCATTGGGCTGATCTGGCAACTCAAGAGCAAGACCTGGTCCACCTAGGGAGGGTCTCGGTTCACTGACAAGCGAGACAGTTTGAGCGAGAGTGTGAAGAGCAAAAAAAAAAATGATGAGTAGAGAATCAGCTTAGTTTGAGGTGGAAGAAAAGAAGTACGACATTTTACAAATGTTGGTCTATCTCTTTTTGATTCTTGGGTCAGTTTTAGTTTTTTATTGTATGAAACAAACCGGTCTGGTGTAATCGGTTAAACTTAAACTAATGAAAGGATTAAAATAAACTCCTAAAGAGCACCTGACCATGACAGTGAAAAGGCATATACATGTATATTCTTTTAACTATTGGTAATTTTGCAGGGGGTAATTCTCGCAGTGCTGTGAAACGGCCACACGATGAAGACTCCGATGGCAGCCACCGAAATCCACCCTCCTCCTCCTCTGCCAGTTCCAAACACGGCTCCTCTAAAAACGTCAAGGATGCGACCAAACCCGTCACCAAAACAACCAAGACGGCAAGTGCAAACCTTTGTCTCACTCTTTTTTTTTTTGTTGAAGTTGATTTTTCTGTGGATTTAGGCCAAATTCCTTGGAAAACATTGAAGGCAACATTGGCAACTAAAAGAGCAAAAACCAAACCACGACCATCTGACAGTTTCATTCCCTATTTCCATTTTCTTTATACACCCTAGATTCTTTTTTTCTCTTTGCTCTTAATTTGAAAACAAAATGCTGTGATTGAGTTTGAACATTTGAGTCTGTTGATCCTTTGGTGCTTGGGGCCTAAATCTCCACGCTTGCCTACTTTACACCTGTATTTTCGACTACTTGCTTGCTTACCTGGTATTTTTTAATCAGCACACCCTCACCTATTTGGTAATAACTTTATTTATTTTTTCCATACTAGAGGCATAAGATCATGCAAAAATTGAAAATTCAGTCTTGGAAAAAAAAGGGTTTTAATTTTGCCGTGGCAATGCACCGCAGAATTTTCGCCATTTTTGGACAACGCTGGTGCTCTGTGAACTGGAAAAATCCTTGTTCTCAACTCCGCTCCTGAAAACGGTCACGTTTTCACTGCTGTGCTGGTTTTTTGCTCTCTCCTAAAGGTAAAAGTTAACCTTTGACTGTTTGCAATCGGAGTTCTCAAATGACAGCTCCGGGCCTGATTGACATTAATCTTCTGCCTCGTTGTTAAAGCTTTAAAAAGTCCTTCTCATTTAGAAACTTTAAAGAATTGCCTTGTTCTTTCAGTCACTCAGTAACATCTCCATCATTGAGGGCTGAAGTTTATTTTTAGTTTCATCACGCTGATGTCATAGCAGCGTGGCAGGACGCTCGGTTCCAAAGGCTTTAAATGCACGCTGACGGCTTTTTTATTCCACGTGTTACTGTTCACATTGTGTTTTAACTTTTATATGTTGTCCTTCTTCATCTCGAGTCTCATCGTGACAGTTGCTGAACATGATGAACTTGAACTATACGTGTGGTTTGTAGGCGGTTAAACCTCCACCCGCCAAAAAGAAAAAGAAGGTGATGACTCCAGCCACCAACGACTTTGTGGACCGTCTGGTTTACCTGACGGGCATCCCGACCGATGCCTCTGAGCAGGAAGTTACCGACATGGTTGGGGCTTTTGGCAAAATCAATAACGTGATCCTGATGCCATGCTCTGAGGAGGAGAGTGAGAAGGCCCAAGGACAGAAGGTGCAGCTTCACTTTAGAAATGTACAGTGGCTTGAAGCTTTGCGCCCTTTGCTCATCGTGACTCTTATTTTTATTTATTTATTTATTTATTTTTTTTAGGCGTCTGTATGCATGGTTAAGACGGAGGACGCTCTGGCTCTGGCTTCCTCTACAAATCTGCGCATCAGAAACCAGGAAATCACAGCTTCAGTGGCAAAGGTAAGCTTTTTTGCTAGAGTTTTAACTGATTTTTTTTTTTCTTTCCCATTTTAGCAACACTGTTATTAAACCAACCCTAACTCGTTTGCAGCTTTATTGACATTGTGCAGAAAATGTAAAGACGCTTTTTTAAACCTACAAGTCAGTACAGTAATTCTTGGATCCCGCCTTAAATCCTTTATATTCGAATTTCTATAAATGAATGTTTTTGTTTACTTTTTTTTTTAATAGAAGCAAGAAGATGAAGCCTCATCTGATTCCAGCAGGTTTGTCATATGTTTAATTTTTTCATTTTATTTTTCAGTGCCCACATTCATTACAACTTTTAACAGTTAAGTCACTATTATTTATATTTGTGTTTTTAGCAAACTCGACCCTGAAGCGGACCAAAGCACAGCCGGGAAAAACTCAAGTATGAAATCTGGATTTTATGTACCGTATTTTCCGGAGTACAAGTCACACCAGCCCAAAAATGCATTATAAAGTAGAAAAAACACAGATAAGTAGCACTGAACTATAATTCGCATTTTGACGGGAAATTTATTTGACAAAATCTGAGACCAAGAACTAATAACTTGCACAACCTCATATGACACAATCATAGCAGACTGTTTATCTCATAATTTCATTTCACAGTAATTCTTTCTCATACTTATTTATTGATTCCTTTCATGAAGCATCATTGGCCAACTAATACTCTGCTTTCATCCTGTATTTGTAGAAGCAGTTGTCATTTTTATTGCATTTCTGAATCTATGTAATCATTGGAAAATAGAATATTATGTTGTTAGCCTTCAAGATCTTACTGTAAAAAAAGGTTTGCTGATTCTCTGAGTCACTTAACAAACCTCATACATCAAATTGACCCATGAACATCATCTCTGTTCCTCACAAATGAACATAACAGGAGGGTTAACAATGTATTTATTTCAATTTATTTCTAATATAAGTCACTGCGGAGTATAAGTCGCACCCCTTGCCAAACTATGAAAGAAAGGGCGACTTATAGTCCGGAAAATACGGGTATTTAAAAAAAAAGCTTAATGTGAGTTTTAGTCGTAGTATAGTAATACCGGTGAGTACAGTAATACAGGTACACAATTTTATTATTGATAATTTTAATTCTGGCATCTGTAGTAGCCTGACCAATGTTTGAGGTTATGTCATGCCATACTTCTTCAGAAGTGAAAAACATGTGGGCAAGCCACATTTTTCCTCATAAATCCTGCTGTGTTGTCTTGTTTTTCTAAAGCTGAATGTTTACTTAGCGTGTTTACTTCGATGACAGTTGCTAAGTAAAAGGCTCGCTTTAATGTTCATCAGCAAATTTCCTCAGACTATGGAGCAGATATTAGTATTTCTGCCTCATATTCCTCTTTTTCTCAGCAGAAGGAGAAGCTGACCAGAAGATGGTCGAGCAGGTAGCCAAGCTGATTTTAAACAAAAATTAGGCCGCTGTGTGTTTTGTTTTGCAAAAATCTCAATGTCTCCTTCCATTTGTGTCTTCCACAGAAGTGCAGTGTTTTACTAACGGGACTTCCTGAGAGCGGCTGGTCAAAGAACGACATCCTGCAGCTCACACAGCCTTTCGGGATTCCCTCGGATATAATCGTGGCAACAAACGTCGGAAAGGTACGACTCTTTCTAAAGATGCTGTCCTAGAAGTGCATACGCGTTTAAAATATCAACAGATACAATAAACGGGAAACTAGAATAATAGAAGTTCCTCAACTTTTTTTTTCTTCCCTAAAATTTGTGTGAATCCTGACACAGAAAGCAATTGGACTGTCCTGACCAGTTTAAAATTAAAAAAAGTGCTAATTTTCCCCTCAAAAACAGTTATTCTGATCATTTCTTGATCAGATAGTTTAAATAGTTTTAAATGTTTAGTGTTTGGAAACACAAACTGCATAGAAGCATGGGAATGAAAGTGACAAAGTTAAAAGAAAAATGTTTTCACCAAAAAGTGTATTATAATGTAATGTTTGCTGATTGTCTTCACTTTAGGCCTTGGTGTTCATGGAAGCCGTGGAGGCGGCAGAAGAAATGGTGAAAGTTCACAACTTCAAAACTCCAAAGATCCTTGACTGTGAAGTAAAAATGAGACTTGTCAAACAGAACATCAGCCTCAGCACCCCGGTACCACTTGATTTGAATGCTTCACGTTGAGCTAGAGGGAAATTACCCAGCTTTTATTCTTGGTGTTTTCTGATTCTATCAAACGCCTCCTCACAGGTGGCTCTTTACAACCTTTTCATGGCGGAAGGAGATCCACCAGTGAGTTTCCCCTGGGATACAAACCTCATTTCTGAGTGTCGTTCTTCATGCGTCAGCGTGAATGTTCTGTTTCCTTCAGGAGGGTCAAGTTCTAGTCCGCTGGAACAGCCTGTTGGTGATCAAGAATGTTCCGGACTCGCCTACCGGCGCCTCTGAGGTCCTGAAACTGGTGCGACGCTTCGGCACAGTCATAAAGACTCTTGTCTTGGACAACACGGTGAGGGATGCTCACGATGGCCCCGCTTTTTTTTTTTTTTTTTTTAAACTCGTATAATTAAAAAAAATGCTGTTTTTCTCTCCTCCTGCGCAGATCATCTGCGAGATGGCAACGGTTCCCATGTCCGTGTCCGTTTACAGGCGCTTCATGATGTTTCCGTGCATGATCCAGAGCAACCCGCTCTTCTTCTCCCGCAAGCCCGACCCCAAAACCAACACGCAAGCCAAGGTTTTTTCTGTTTGCCACGATCCAGCCGAGGTCAGTGTCTGACAATATGGCGCTGTGACCCTAAAGAGCATGACTGACCTCTTCACCTTTTTGTGGTTTCAGGATAAACCTGCTAACGGTGAAGACAGCCAAGCCGCAGCAGCAGCAGCAGCTGCTGAAGAAGATGCAACAGTTCATGAGGAGAATTCACAACCTCCACTGGAGAAGATGGAAGAAGAGGAAAAGATGGGAAGCACAGAGACTGCAGAGGAATCCATTGCAGAAAACGAGAGCAAAGAGGAGAAGATGGAAACGGAAGAGCCTAATGCTGCTGAGTCTGCAGCCACGCCTGCTTCTGAAGCCCAAGCACATGTGGTCTTAGCGACAGAGCCCAACCAGACCTCAGCTGAGAAAACAGAAGCCAACGAAGACGCCGCCACGCCTCAGGCGGACAATGACGGGCCTCCTAATGCCGAAGAGGCGCAAACATCTGCCAGTCACGTCAGACCAGATTGTCAGGAGCCCCCCATGCCCGAGCTTCCTAAAGTAAATATCAGAGATGAACCCGCAGCATTTTCATCTGCTTTATCACATTTCTCTTCGACCTTTTTCCTTCTCGTCCGAACAGATGACCCAAGCCATGGTTGACGCGCTGCTGGTGGAGTGCAAGACGAGACATGCCAGCCGGGCCGGCAGCGCCGAAGCGCCCCCCAGTGGAGAGCAGGAGACAGCCCAAGTGAAGACAGAGCAGAGCAAAGGGCAGGCTAATAAACCCACCATAGAAGAAGAGGCCAAGAAACAGGAAAGGGAGCGAAAAGAAAGGGAGTTTAGGAAGGAGAAAGAGAGGGAGGAGAGGAAGAGGAGGCCCGTGGAGAAGGAGAAGCAGAAGACGATGGAGCAGAAACCCAAGGAGAAGAGGGAGAGGAAGGAGGAGGAAAGAAGGGAGTGGGAGAGAAGGGAGAGAGACAGGAGGGACTGGAAGAGAGCCCACAATGACAGTTCTTCAGGGTGGAGGTCCTCCCACAGGTCAGAATCTATCAAGCAGAGCTCCAGAAGAGACGATCGTCGCACTGCACCGTCCAAAACCCCAAAGGTGATGCGGTTTGAAGGCCAGCTGAGCTAAACCCTGCTGCTGAGTCTGTCTCATAGCTCCTGGTTTTTTAGGTGGTGGTGGAGGAAGAGGAGGAGGAAGAGGAGTTTCCCTTTAACCTGAGTGACTTTGTGACCGTGGATGAAGTGGGAGAGGTCCTTGATCTTCCTGTCCCTTTTCCTCCTGCTGTTCCCCTGGAAACATCGCAGGATGCCACCTCCACAACTGTTGAACAGGAACCTCCAGAGGTACGTTTAGGCCGAATGTCATTGGTCCAGGAGAGCAGAAGAAGCTCATCTTAAGTTTGAATCCCCCCAAAACCTCCTTTTCTTTTCTGGATACCTAACTCAACTCTCGTGAGATTTTGAGAGATTTAACGAGATGACGCTTTGAGACAAACACCATGGTGTTCATCTGAAAACAGCTAAACAGTTTACCAAAAAATACTGTGAAGATTTATAAAATATTACTAATATATTCAGATACATTTACAGGGTAATGTTAACAAAACAGCAGTGAAACCAAAGTCCGCTAGCTTGATGCTAACGTACAATGGAGTTTCCCATAGGACGGCTAATGCTAACGCTCGGTCGACCTAAATCTACATTGCTAACTTAAAGAACAGCTCTATATACTCGCAGGAATACATTTTTCAAAATCTTTTTAGGATTTTTAAGTAAACATTTGTGGTCTAAAGCACCGTTTTTGGCTCAAATCTTCTATAATAAAGTGTAATGCTTCAGCGCGAGCTCCACCTAGTGGCCAAACATGAACACCTTTCTTAACAACCTGCACATTTTTGTTGGAGCTTCTACGTTTTAGAAAATGTTAGTCACGAATACATTTTACAGTATGAGAACTGTATCAGAGTAACATGAATATCTTCAAAACATGTATAGATTTTGATTCCATTGCTATCCAAGTTTGTCTAAATCGGTAAACCGTTTCAAATCGAGTGGATTGTGGAAGTATCCACGCTCCGTTGGATCAAATCGAATCGATTCAGGAGAGTATTGGTGATGCCCAGCCCATTATAAAACTGGACTTCTTCTTCTACAAGTATCTGAACTTTGACAAGTGTGAAAATGTTCATGTCTGTTTGAGAAAAGTGTATAAAGTGTGTAGAAAGGCATTTTACAGCCTTAAAACATCTCAAATTATTGTAAAAAAAAAATATATATATATATATATATATAGATGACTACTTCACAGATTTCATCCTTCATGGGTTATTTTTAGAAAGTAAATTGGGATAAATGAGGGATTATTTTATTTGAAGATAGAACGGATTAAACTGTTCTATCACTTAGTCCTCTTTTATTTTTAAAGTAAGCTGCTGTTCCGGCCATCTCTAGTTCTTTAAATGTTTTTTTTAAGCTTTTTAGTGACGGTTTGAGGAGATCTTCACAGTCTGACGTTTGCAGGCTTTTGTAAATGACTTCTTCAGGGTCCTTTTGTTTGGCATCAACACTGTACACCAGGAGGTTAATAAGAGGCTGGTTTTTAAATCACTGTCACCATTATTCATATATAAAGGCTTTGAGAGTTACTGCATGTCAAAACTAAATATAACAAATCAGTAAAAATAGCATTTACCTTCATATAAAAACGTTCCAAAGATAGTTTTTAGTTTTTGAGAATTTCTTCAGTTTCTAAATGTAGCTTCTGATTTCTGATGACTTTACTGTCGTCTTCAGAAGGGATCAGTGAATGTTGAAGTTCTTCTCTTCTGCTTTTAGGAGAAACCCAAAGAGGCTGAAGAGAGTCTGGTGAAGTCTGCTGTAACCGAGTCAGAACAAGCCATCGTCCTGTCCGCTCAGACTTCAAATGGTTCGGTTCAGACTGAGGTAACGGCAAATCTGGACCCCGAGGCTGAAGCTTCTCAGGACCGCTCGTCTGAGGCGGAAACGGTTGATTCCAAAGCACCCGAGGGTGACGCTCAGCCTGAAGCTGGTCCACCAGCGCAGCCTGGAGCGGCGGATCCACCATCGCAGCCTGGAGCGGGTCCACCAGCGCAGCCTGAAGCGGCGGATCCACCATCGCAGCCTGAAGCGGGTGCACCATCGCACTGGAGTAACATTTCGTCCATCCTCTGTACTTCTTCTTCTGATCAGCTTCTCTCATTGATCTGCAGACGCATCAGTTCCACCTCCTCTGGACTCCGCCCCAGAAGTTGAAGCTCCTCCTGAAGCTTCAGGGGACTCTTCCTCACAAAGCGTAAATGAAGATGCTGTGACCGCAGAGAGGAAAGAGGAAAACGAGAGCGGCCATCCTCTGGAAAGTCAGGCCGAGAAAGAAGTTGATGTGTTGGACAGAACGGAGGAGCAGGAGCGCTCGTCTGAAGAGGAGAAGAATGGAGCCGAAGGTTAGCTCGACGTGCTGCTCCTGTGCACAGGAGGGAGATCTTCCAACACTTCAGCAGCAGAAGTGACTTTTAACTCATTTATTTCAGGTCAGGCCGAGAGCACAGAAGCAGTGAAGCCCGAGAACGCTGATGATGACGTCACTAAAGAGACCACAACAACAGCAGAGCTGCCCCTCCCTCCTTATGACCCCCACCAGCCTGTTGGTAAGGCACAGATCCGCGAGAATCCGCTAGCTTTTACTCCGCCCTGGACACATCCGGAGTTCTGTTTCCCTGCAGGGATGGAGTATTTGATCCCCAAGACGGGCTTCTTCTGTAAGGCGTGCTCTCGGTTCTTCACCGGAGACAAAACGATGGAGACCAGCCACTGCAAAACCCGCAAGCATTACGAGAGCCTGCAGGTAAGGAGCTCCTCCTCCTCCTCCTCTCTGATCTTCATCACTTCGCCTGCTGAAGACGAGCTGAACATGTTGTTGTTTTTTTAAATCGCAGTTTTACAGACTTCAATCCTGTGAGATTGTTGTCAGAAAAAACTTTTAAAAGAAATAAAGCAGCGTCTTTCAGGTTGAGTTGTTGTCAAACTAACATTTTTTGTCTTTTCTTTTGCAGAAATTCCTGCAGACAAAAGCATCAACGGTAAAAACGGACTGAAAACGCTTCTGCCAAACGTCTTTTCAGGCTTCGGGTCCAAATTTGCATTTTCTTTTGAATGATTTTTTATGACATATCTTAGTCACAATTCTTGGAATTGAATTAGTTTCTTTTTTTTACATGAGAAGTTCTCTGAAATGAACGGAAGCTGAACAGTGGATGGAAGATCTGAAGAACTGCACAACCAATAAAAGGCTTTTACCCTACCAACTGTTGATGGTTTTTGTAACATTTAGAGGATAGAAGGTTCTACACAAACTCTGTCATCAGGCTATTCGATTCCTCTTCTGTCAGGTTTTTATTTGAACTCCCAAAGGACACACTTTAAACCTGGGATTGTCACATTCACGTGTATTTGCAGGACGAGAACGGGATGAAAAGTCTTCAGCTGTCAGGTCCAGCCTGATTTCATCATCAGAAAGTGGCACAAGCACATGTTAAGAACAGCAAATGTACCATTTCCATCAGAGTGGGTCTTAAACCAGAACAGACCTGGAAACCTGCAGTTACAACAGCTGCTCACCTGAAGGTGAAACGGACCAGAAAGGAGGACAAAAAAAGGCTTGTTTGAATATCATAAGCATCCTAATCCGACCACATCCAGGTTTGTTGTGCAGCGTTTCCATCCCTTTTGGTCCTACGGCAGACCAGGTGAGTCTGCACACCTGCCAAACGACTCAGAAGAATCCAACTGTGGAGCAAACAGACCCGTGGAAAAGCGCACTGAGCCGGTCTAACTGGCTTCTGGACGACATGCAGCACATCAGGGCGTGTCTGAGAAGGGAAATGTCCTTTTCGAAGCTTTCAGATTTAAAGAAGAGGCGTTTAATGGATGTTGACACACGGACATCATTCCCAGAGGCTCCATGAAGCGTTTGTGTTCAGATATAGCAATGCCTTTATTATTGCTGCAGGCACATTTAAAAACAAAATTCTTTCTGTTTTTTTAGTGAAGAGACGAAAATGAAAAGCTAAAATCTGTATGATCAGATAATGTTGCATTATTAGGAAACCTGTTTTTCTTGTGGCGAATCTAAAAAACAGTTCAACCTCAGTGTTTCTCATCCTGAAAAGCTTTTAGGTGAGCAGTTTTTTTTTTTTTAAAGAGTTTACATCAAACCAGCAGAAACAAACGAAAGGCTCTCCGATCTTTAAAGCCAGATGGAGAAACTGCATCATTTGTTGCATCTCTAAATCTGGGAAGCAAGTGAAGGCGGCTGTCGCAAACGGCTCGCTCAGTGACGATGGTTCACCTCCCATTAATACAAAAGGTCAAAGGTCATTTTTCAGACCTTGGTAAGTGATTACCTTCTTCAGATTCGGACCCCAACATTTACAACCCGATTTGTTTCAAATATTTTTATTGAAAGAATTTATATTCATACAGATTCGACAAAGTATATATGCTTTCTTCCCCCTTTCTTTTACCTGCAAAAAGTAAAATAAATAAATCAATAAAAACCCCGTTTTACCCACTTAACTGCACACAGGAAGCGTCTCCAAGAAAAGATATCAAAGGTTGCCAATTTTTTCTTCAAAGTTTTCCATATTGTCATGTATGGCCCATCTTATTTTCTGAAGATGAAGAGTATTTGTAAGTTCTGTTATCCACATTTTTAAAGAGTCTTTGCCTTTCCACAGTTGCAAAATAAGTATCTTTGCAATGATCAGTCTGTATGAAATTAAACATTGTTGTGCATGTCCCAGGTCTTTTGACTGAGGAGAGACACCAAATACAATGAGAATTGGGAGATTTTCAAAGCATCGGACGGGTTTGTGAAAATGTTGGTCCGAAAGGTTTGAAGTTTGGGACCCGAAGCGTAACTGGGCCTCGTTGTAACATACATTTTCTTCACAGTTGGGTGAATAGGATAGATTTGATTAACTTTCTCTCTAGAATAATGCAGTCTGTGCACCATTTGGTATTGTATTAGGCAGTGACGTGCATTTATTGAGGTACTTCCTGTCTTGAGGAAGGCCTGTTTCCAGATGTTCTCAGTTAGGGGGACACCAAATTCTTTTTCCCAAGGGATTTCCCAGGGGTTATTCATTTCCTGTAGTATATTGTAAATGGTCGTAATTCTTTGTTCTGGACCGGGAGTTTCAATTAAACATTTATCGAGCAAGTTTGGTTCAAAGTTGTGAAACTGAGGCAGAATTGTTCTCTACAACCCAATTCCAAAACTGGTATTCAAATGTTGCACTGTTGTTCTGTTACTTGATATAAGAGCAGAAAATGGCCTCAGAGAGAGACTTGAAAATGAAGGCATTCCTGCACAGCAGCACCTGTGGAACTGGTTTGGTTGGGAACACAGTGAGAAGGGAGGGGTCAAGGAGGGAACAAGGAAAAGACGAGTGACGGCAAACGGACTGAAACCTGACGGGAGATGAGAACCCTGTGAGATAAAAAAAAAAAAGGACAGCCAAACAGGTAAGAAACCTGAACTAAGAAATGCTCAATATATTCTGCCAAATTGTTGATTTGCTTACGAGCCGTGTGATCCAATATACTGAAATTGTGTGCTTCTATTTAGAAAGAAGTGTTTGCATTGATTTCAAATACAGTAAATTTAACCTTAAGTTTATGACTTAAGTCAGGAGAGCCCAAACTAGAAACACACACTGTAGATTACCCTGACTCACATAAACAGCTTATAAAAGTATGACAAACTGAAAATGTGAAATGTTGCAAATAATCTGTAAAAACATTCAAAAGAAAATCAGATGTAAAATGTCTAGAACTACTGAAATAGGCAAAAAAAATTCAAACAAAGTTAAATTTTTGTTTGTCGTCGTCTGGGTCTCATGTCTGAAAATCTTTCATTTCAGCAGAATGTCTCCTTTAGGAGGCTTGTTCAATTTTGGAAGGTTGTTATCAAAAATGTGTGATGTTATGAAAGTGAAAAAAATCACAAAATATTTACAGAACAATTTACCACATAATAATGTTCAGTCTATTTGTTCAATTTTTTAAATTTACTTATTTTAATATAAAGTTTAAATAATCAAAAAAAAATCATTTTTCTGTGGTTTCCTTCTCTAAATGTACTTTTGGAGGTGGCCATCGCAAACCCGTCTGGGGGTTTTAGGACCACAGAATTAAAAACTAAGCAAATCAAAAAACATCCTTTGACGGCTTTGGATCCCAAACGGTCAAATCTGAATAGATTTGAACTTTTTTTATCTACATTCCTGAACTATGAGCTCAGGACGACCTTTGGTAAACTGGTGTGACCTGCTCCGAACGGTCTGCTCCCTCAAACTGAAGGACGTTTTGATCGAATATTCCTAAATTCAGCATGATCAGCTTTTTGTTTAGTCTTAAGGTGATTATTTTACAATGACTCTGACAGTAGTGTATCACAGGAAGGCGCCGCTCGCCGGGAAAATCCATGTGACGTAAAAAGGTTTCACTTTTTTCAAACGTCACAAAGCGTCTTCAGATACACACAGAAAAAAATACGCACAACTTTGTCACACTGCTGGAGCTTGAGTGTCATTTCAGAGTCGGGAAGAGTCATTCGCAGTTTATTTTATTTGAGCAGAAAAGTTCTTTAAATTCTTTTTTCTTTTGATCGTAACAAATTTGCTAAAACTACTCATTTGGCTTCATAGTTCTTTAAAACCAACAACAGAACCACATGAGGGGGTCCTTGAGGACCTTCTTTCATGCAGCTCTTAAAGACTTTATGCCAGCGAGGATCCATAATATTTACCAACAGTTAACAGTTGGAGAAACGACACACAGGTTTGCTTTAAAGCATATATCAGATGAGGAGGGCGGCATTCCGATCCAACCCAGCCTGACTTTCCGGATCTAGTCAAACTCCCCACACGTGTTGTGTGACTGTATCCATCGTCTGTCTTCCTACGTGGGAGTGATCCCTTCCTGAAGGGAAGAACCTCAAGCCAGAGGAGATTTGGCCTGAACGGGTTCCCGTAAATTCCTTCCAAACAAAAGGGTTAGTGGTTTAGATCAGTGTTTTTCAACACGGCACACTTTAACCTTGACAAAAGTCCCGCGGCACACCAGCATCTAAAAAAAAAAAAAAAAAATCAGATGATGATTTTGAAAAATGATCAGAAAAAGCAAGAAGTTAAAGCTGTTTGTTTTAAAAGATGAAATAAAAGTAAAGTTAGAAAATGTAAAAACTGTTTGATGTGGGTTCGTTGGTTTCAAGACGTTTAACAAGGACGACTCATTGTGCGCTGAGGCGCTGTCCCTTTAACCCAATGCATCATGGAAGATGTAGTGCCGTATATCCGCCGACCGCAGAAAGACCAGCGTCTCTGAGCTTTATTGTTTTGATCACTTGTTCCACGGTCTGACACCGGATTCTGTGGAAAGCTACACCGCTAAAGACGAGCTTTAGCTGGTATTTCTGTTAGAACTGAGAGACTTTTTGAGCTAAATTGGAACAAGGAAGTTAAAGACAAGACAGTTAAAGGGGCGGGACTTTTCTGCAAACAGCTTTTGTTGCAGCTAAATCGCGGTACCGTCATTCTTATCAAAATGTCTTTAATAGAATCAAATAAACACAAAGAAAAAGTAATTTTATGATCTTTTATATTCCTAACTCCTCAGTGTTTTATCAGGGCTTGTTTGGATGAACAAAGAGCTGATTCCCTGGAGATGGGAAATGTTTTTAGATCAGTTAATGAGGGTAATTTCCCACACTGGTTGAAAAACACTGGTTTAGAACACCAAGAAAACTTTAAACTCTGGAACTTAAATTGCTTTTTTAAATGAAGCCTTTACCAAACCGTCAACACTGAAAGGGCCATTATCTCACTCAACATTTAGTAAGAGCAGCAAAATGTTAATAGCTTACTAAAAAATGTTGAACGACATGTGAATCCACTTTGGTGGGCTGTCATTCTTTTCCCCACTTATGGACGTTAACCTGAATTTATTTGATTTAGTGTAATATCAACAGTTGTACAGTTTTGTAAAAAGTGTGTAAGCTTTTGTGAAAGAAATATTAAACAAAGTTTATTTATTGTTATTGCAGCATCTTAACCATAAACTCTGACATCTAACAAAGTCAATTCAAACCAAAGTCATAAGGCTGTGTTTGAAAAAGGAACATTTGTGAAAATGAAATACAAGGAAGAAGACAGCAGACAAACTGCTTCGTCATGGTTGAAAAGTGCTGATGTCATCATCTCATATCCTGCAGCTGGTCTGATTAGTAAAGGCTGCAAAAACAGGTCTCCTTAAAATAAGACCAGCAGTCTTCCCCATTAGCAGATTAGCAGAAAAGAACATTTGAAAAGAAATTCACCAAGACATTTTCTCAAACAAAGATTTTTTATTTTTTTTACTAGTGAAGAGTTTTCTTGATTACTCTTCTTACAAGACAAAAAACAAAATAGCTTCTCTTGAAACAAGGGTCTTTTTACTTTCTTTGGATTCAGTTTCTGCAGTGTCACAGCAACTTTAAAAATGCTTCTTAATTTGAATATTTCTAGCATTTACCAATGCCCTGCATGCAAAAATATCAAAGCCTTTTTTTTTAACAGTAATTCTTTTGAAAACGGTCTACTAAAATGCAATAAATAGATGTTTAAACTCTTGAAAAACCCTTTATCTGTTGGGGATCTCCTCACAGACTGGGCATTCATGACGGCTTCCGGGAACTTTCTGCTCTTTTGTACATAAGTCATTACTTACTTTTTCTATTTCTGCACTTTTTATATCTGTATTTTTGCACATTTTGAACACTCCTCATTCTTTTGCACATTGCTGTCATTCTTCTTCTCTGCTTTTTGAACTGCTGTAGAAATTGAATTTCCCCAATGTGGGATCAGTAAAGAATATCCATCTATCTATCTATCTATCTATCTATCTATCTATCTATCTATCTATCTATCTATCTATCTATCTATCTATCTATCTATCTATCTATCTATCTATCTATCTATCTATCTATCTATCTATCTATCTATCTATCTATCTATCTATCTATCTATCTATCTATCTATCTATCTATCTATCTATCTATCTATCTATCTATCTATCTATCTATCTATCTATCTATCTATCTATCTATCTATCTATCTATCTATCTATCTATCTTTTCTCTTGTACTACAGACTGCACGGCGATGGCGCTCCCTAATCTCGGCCTGTCTGAGGATCAGTTCACGTGCTCCATCTGCCTGGATCTGTTCGACGACCCGGTCTCAACGCCGTGCGGCCACAGCTTCTGCCAGAGCTGCATCAGCTCCTACTGGGACGGAAAAGGAGGCGGCGCGGGTGGAGGCCGGGCCGCCAGGCCGTACCACTGTCCTCTGTGCAAGGAGTCCTTCCGCAGGCGACCGGAGCTCCACATCAACCGGACCTTGAAGGAGATCACAGAGCAGTTCAAGCAGATGGCAGTTCAAGGCGAAGGAGTCGGGCAAGTGGAGGCACCCGCTCCACCACAGACGGCTCCAGCAGAGCCGGATGGGAATTATGACCCACCACCTCCCTACATCGCACCCCCCAGGTACAGGTGTAAAGGTTAAAGGTCAAAGAACAACTGATCCTCAACCATAAAACATATTTCAATCTTCTACTGAATAATAACTGTTAAATAACTAATTGTGCAATCTTTCTAACTAAACTAAAGTGTAAAGTGAATACAAACATATCATAAGAATCAGTGCAGAGGGCTTCTTTTAGCCACAGACAAAAGGGTTGACACACATTTCTTTAAGAAAATCCACTGACAAAAGCTGTCTGAAGCAAACGTGAAGGGCTTTGAACTCCTGAAATGTGTTTGTTTGTGGTTTGTTGATCTGAAAATGTAATCTCTGTTAGCCTAGCTCACTGACATTCTCCCTAATTTCATTGACATCATTTAGTAAGAAAAACTCCTGGTATGTTGTTGATGGACCACATTTCATTTTCTGGGAATTCACACGTGCCGTCCTCTGAAAACTCTAGCTTCCTGCTTGCACAATTCCTTCTCTTTGTTTGTTTTCTTCTGTTTGCTAACTTTAGTAAAAGTTGTTCTTAGAATCACAGGAGCAAACAGAAAAAAATATAGATTAAAACTACATTTCATTCACCTCGGGCAGAAACAAGTCTGATCAAAAGGGTTAATTGAGACAAAGTCATGTGACCTGCCTAAAATTTCAGAGCTGCAAGCAAAAGATCCCTGAAATATGAATCCATGCTGCAAAACTGAGTAAGGGATTCGAATAAATAACCAACTTTAACAACTAAAAATGTGTAGCACGTCCAACTACAAAATGCTGCTGTTTTTAGGGCTGCAGTGGTCGCTCCTTTCTGCTTAAGGGAACCAGGACGAGGCCAGAATGCATCCATGAGCCAGAACGTTATTAATGAATCCGATTTTCAATTATTTCACTAATAACTAACTCATTAACAATTAAATAACTTAATAATATAGAAAATACTTTAACTCTGTGATACCTTTTTTTCTACCTTTTAAAAAAAACATATTTTCTTATTATTTGTTGGTGGATAATTATTCAATTTAAATAATGCAGACTGCCAGCTGCTGGTTTGGAGTAAAGTACTACAGCATGCTCGCTCGCTCGCTCGCTTGAGTCTCAATTCTTTTCAGACTCTGGCACGGGTTGGTCCAGACCAGGGGTCTTCCAGACACACATGCCACTCTTTTAAAGTGTCTAAATAGTGACTGTCCGGAGGTGTCCCTGAAAGCTGCCACACTAAATCAGACCTCAGTTCTGCACGTTTTAAAGAAAAACTTCAACACTTTACAATACATCCTTCTGGGGACAAAGACGTCACATTTCTGTGTTCAAATAAATTCCAAGAAGAGTCTCCAACCCCGAGCCTCAGAGTGGCTGACTCAAGTTAAACAAAGACAATGTCAACTTTGATGAGTGTCAAGTTCAACTGAAGCTCAAGGAGCAGGTTTTTTTTTTGTTTTTGTTTGTTGATGCAGGGTTACTCCGAGAAAAACCAGTGACGCCTCTTCCAACCTCTCTGTGTGTCCCATTCACCGGAAGGGCCTGGAGCTGTTCTGTCGCACAGACAACATCTGCATATGCAGCCTGTGCGTGGAGGCGGCGGGCCACAGGGGGCACAGCGTCGTCCCCGCCATGAGGGAGTGGCAGATGAAGAAGGTAAGTACGTTTGTGTCAGTCACAACACTGAAACATTATTTAAAAAACATTTAAACCAGAACTCCATTCAGATGGAAATGGGAAAAAGAAAAACATTGACAAATACTGTTTTATCCAATTGGAATAAAGTCAGGCATGAAGGGATTCAAATCAGTAAACTGCAGAGAAACTTCAAGGGGGGGGCATGTAAAACTGGATGGCCCTATTCATGATTCTGCGTCTTCCGCTTTAGTATCAGTTTTTCCTGCTGTGCTACTTTTGAATGCGGGTTTATAGTGATGTGTTGTTGCATCTCCCCCAGACTCAGATGGGCATAGCGGAGACGGAGCTGAGAGGCCTCATCACCGAGAGGGAGAGGAAAGTCGAGGAGATCCAGACCTCCATTCGAGAGATAGAGGTGACTTTTTACAGCGGTTCTAGTTGGAGTAAACAAAACTCAACACGAGAGTCAGAACCAGAACCTGAACCAAAACATTTGTTCTGCAGTCTGGAAGCCATGACCTTTATCTTACATTAAACAGAGAAGAATGTATAAAAGTCAAAAATGTGTTTCAACCTTTAACTATTGTTCCCGATGTTGCAAAACTGTCTCATACACACTGCGGTTCACTTGAATCAGGTGGCTGCTGAAAGGGAGACAGAAGGAGCCGTCTTTGCTTTCGCTCAGCTGATCTCCATTGTGGAGCGGTGCCAGTCTGAAGTAATGGAGGTAAAAAGAAGTAAACCTGGAACCTTTTTTTTTTCTTTTAAAGTACACACATTTTTTTGATCAATGCAGTCATCTTACAGTGACTGGTTTACAGAGATGTTCTCAAAGCTTTTATATATATTTTTTTTTTTGCTGCCGTTAGGTGATTGAGATGACGCTTCGCTCCGCTCAACTCAGAGCTCAGGGTTTGCTAAAGGAGCTGAAAGAAGACATCGACATGCTCAAAAAGAAGAGTTTGGCAATGAACCGGATGGCGGATTCTGAAGACTACGTTTTCTTTCTGAAGGTACCAATCCACATGGAGTGACACTATGTGATTCATCAGCTACAGTTTGCAGCAGGTTTTGTTAATCACCGATATTTTCCCTTCCAAATGTATCCCTTCATAATTTAACAGATTCAAATAGAATTTTTGTTTATATATTTTTTGAACCTCCTCAGACTGGGTGTCCACATGCGGGGACATCACATTTTGGGTTTTAGTTCCTCAGTAATACATTCTCCTTTACTGGGGCCCCATGATTATGTTATGAGAGGGTGGGTTCAACCCAAAGGTGGGTTGCTCAGGTCTCTAGAAGGTTAAGGAAATCTGACTTTATTAATATTAGTTGTTCAGCAGGACACATTGAGATAACTGTGAATTTAAGATGATGCAAAGTTTACGATCATTGGGCAGTTAACAGCTGAAACAACAACAACAGAAAATACAAGTCTCTCACCTTCTTCCTGATGAAATCTACAATATGGCGCCCAATATGAATTTAAGTCAATCTCACTTTATACTAGGGGTGTGCAATCAGACCCCCTAGTATCTCATATCCCTCTGTTGTGGCTCTTTGACTTTAAAGAAAAATTCTAAAAATATAGATAAATATTGGGATTTATAGTTATGGTTAATTTGTTACAGTTAATGAAGTTTTGTCAGTGCAGTTTAGATTTTTATTGCATAACATGTGATGGTAAAAGCTTTAATCTGCTGCACAACAGTGTCTAGCTGCTGTTCAGAGGCAAAGCAATAGCATTGTAGTTTGTTTTTTTAAGAAATTCTACACCTGTTGTCATGTTTACATTGGATTGTTTAATGAGAAAAATAATGACGATGCAGCATAATGACAGAAAATGCCATGCTTGAATTGGCTTTCTAGCCTTTTTAAGTAAATCTCTTGCAACAGGAGGATCTTATTTGACACAGGGTGCATTTTATTTTGAAAGGAACGCGTATATACTGCTGTCAAAAAAATAAATAAAAATCATATAATTCAATATTGGGCTGCACGGTGGCGCAGTGGTTAGCGCTCTTGCCTCACAGCAAGAAGGCCCCCAGTTCGAGTCCCGGCTGGGGGACATGAAAAACAACATCAATGGGGGACCTTCATGTGTGGAGTTTGCATGTTCTCCCTGTGTATGCATGGGTTCTCTCCGGGATCTCCGGCTTCCTCCCACTGTCCAAAAACATGCTTCATAAGTTGATTGGCAACTCTAAATTGACCATAGGTGTGAGTGTGACAGTGAATGGGTGTGTGATTGTGGACATTCTACACTGCGACAGACTGCCGACCTGTCCAAAGTGTCCCCTGCCTTCGCCCACAAGTGGCCGGGATAGGCTCCAGCAGCCCCGTGACCCCGAAAGGGACAAACGGTTAAGAAAATGAATGAATAATTCAATATTGTAAATGTTGTGAATGGCCAAAACAACATAAATATAGTGTATTTTTCTAAACGGTGAAGTGGGACCTTGTGGCTCTTGCTGGGCTCTGGTCAGTCAGAAACCGGACCAAAAGAAAAGAGAAAAAGAAAATGAGCCAAATGGATTTTTTTTAGTTTAAAAGGTTGCGGACCCCTTCCCTATTCTGTACTGATTTCAAATTCAAACTTACATATAGATAAAGATATAGATAGAATTTTCATATCCAACTGATTGAAATTTTCCACCTTTTTACTTAGTGTATTATTTGTTATTTGTCATTTATATCTGAACTTGCTTATTATTTCTATTGAATAATGATTTACCAGATGCAGTGTGTTGGAACTGCTGGATCAATGTACTATCCTTTGTGTATCGCTAATGTAGATCTCATCTTTTCTATCACAATTTCTCCCACTCGTCTCTTTGACACATCACTTTTAGTCATTCTCTGCTCTGGCCACGCCTGCCACCCCAAAGACCTGGACAAATGTCTCTGTGTCGTCTCCGCTGACGTCAGGTGTTATTCTCAAAAACATCAATCTGATGATGAACCGCATCCAGGAAGAGATACGGAAGCTTCCAGAAGTCTGTAAGTCCTCATCAAGACTTCAACCGATACTGGAATCTTCAGCATAAGATGCCATTCGTTCATAAAAAACTAGCTTTTGTAAGTTTTTTTTGGATCTTGTTCTTGTTTTTAGGCCAACAATCCACATCCGTCCATTTGGTTCCAAGGCCAAACCCAAGTAAGACTTAAACTCCCTCCATGAACCAAATAGTTATCTACCAACCAAGATGCAGCCTCGTGTCATGTGACCTGTCTAAGATTTCAGAGCTACAGGCAAAAGAAACCTGAAAATATGCCAGAAATATAAATCCATGCTGTAAAAAGTTATAGTGGCAACATTGAACAATGGATTAGAATAAAGGACTAACTTTAACAGCTACAAATGTGTAGCATGTCAGACATCAGAATGTAATAGATTGTGTTCTTGTTTTTAGACCAACAAACCACGCCAGCCCCGTTGGTTCCAAGGCCAAACCCAAGTAAGACTTTAACTCTCTCCTTATGTTTAATTTAACCACACAAATGAGAGCTAAATTAATGAATCCTTCTTCGCAGGAGTAAAAAGAGTTCAAGAATATGCAGGTAGGGGTTCTTGAAACACACCTGAACTACTTGTTGAAAGAAAAACCCTAACACAAAACTCCTTTAACTTTCCTAGAGAACATCACGCTCGACCCAAGGACGGCCCACCGGCGTCTCATCATTTCAGCAGATGGGAAGCAGGTGCGCTGCACCGACCATCACCAGGCGGTGCCGGACTACCCAGAGCGCTTTGACAGGGTGGTGTGTGTCATGGCCCATCAGGGCTTCAACTCAGGACGCCATTACTGGGAGGTAGGTGGCCGTTTAGCCTCTCCTCAATCAAAAAGATGTAGTCAGCCGGCGTCATGTTTGACTACTCCAGTGTTTTCCTGTGGGACAGATGTTCTGTTTCCCTTAGCAAAAAGTAGTAAACTTGTTACTTATTTATTATATGAAGTATACTTGAGGACAAATATAGCAACTATTCTGTAGACCGTGTACATGTAGTGTAGAAAGTATAGTGAATCCTTCAGACTAAATTGGAACATTTTCAGTTTACAATATATAGATAGTGTATAAAAATGTAAACTTTAAGGATACTGCCTCACTTTTAGTACAGACCAAGTATACTTTAATAGACTGCTTATGACAGCTTATCCCTAGTTTTTTTGATTGGTCAAACCGACTTAAAATAAAGAAGGGAACACGTGCTTATTAGTGCAACACTTTTCTGCAGTAAAATATTTAAAAATGTGTTTATTTCCCATTTAAATAATGCCTTGTTTGAAAGTAACATGCATTTTTGAAAATGTCTCAATGTTGTCCTCCTCCACAGGTGGAAGTTGGAGAGAAGACTGACTGGGACCTTGGAGTGGCATGCCACTCTGTTAATCGTAAGGGTAAAATCCCTGCAAGCCCCACCAATGGGTACTGGTTCCTCAGTCTGCGGGATCGGACCGAGTACGTCTTCCGAACGGACCCTGCAACCAACCTGTCCGTCAACATCAGGCCCTCTCGGATCGGAATCTACTTGGACTGCGATAAGGGGATAGTGTCCTTCTACAATGTGGAGGCCAAAGCACTGATCTACACATACACAGACAGCTTCCCAGATACCATCCATCCATTCTTTAGCCCCTGCACTAACATGTCAGGGCGGAATGAGGCTCCATTGGTCATCTGTCCAAATACAACGTCCGATTGAAGAAAGCCAACCGTCCTGCATTCGTGAAACATTAACATATTTTATCTCTGTAATGAGGTGACTGACAAACAAAAACTGCTTACTTTAATTTTTTTCAATGTGGGTCATTTAGCAACAGATCAATGATCTTTAATTACTCTGTTAAGGTTTACTGGATGGAAGTTTACATCATGAATAGCAGTAATAGCAGTGGCCCTTTTTGGAAAAAAGAAAAAAAAGAAGAAGTTCCATCCAAGTTTGACTATTGTGTGTTTAGAAAGCAGGTACAGGTATTCTATGGTCCTTCGCACACTAGTGTGCTTGGATTTTGCTGAACATTTTCGGTTGTAGTTTTCTCTTGGATAATCTCCGATATGGATAAGCCCAAAATTTGGATCAGCATGACTAAAAAAATACTGCTCTGAAGACATAAAAAGATGGAATGTTGAGCTGAAAACACAGTGTAAATATCTTCTAAATGTCTATTTGTCTATTTTCTTCTCAAATAAATTTGATTTTCTCTGCAAATAAAATCCTAAATGAAAAAAAAAAATATTGTAAACAATCGATAAACCGTCCCAGCCAGGCTTTTATTTTGTAAATACCTGCTATTAAGAGCTGTCAACATTTAGAAAGGAAACTAAAATCTATAACATTTTGCACAAATGTTTTAACTTTCTTTGGTGGTGGTTGGATTAAAGATGAACATTTATTCTTCCTAAACTTTGGAATAAAATAACAAGAAAAGTAAACAGAGGTCAAAATGATTTTCTAATTAAATTTCACTCAAACTCAAAATGGTAAATTGTGTTTAACATTGACATTTACTATACTTTTGTGATTAAATGAGTTCATTCATTTTTCATTTTCATTCATTTTCTATTCCGTTTTTTCCCTTTCGGGGTCACGGGGCTGCTGGAGCCTATCCCGGCCACTTGTGGGCGAAGGCAGGGGACACCCTGGACAGGTCACCAGTCTGTCGCAGAGTAGAATGTCCACAATCACACACCCAATCACTCTCACACTCACACCTATGGACAATTTAGAGTTGCCAATTAACCTGTGGAGCATGTTTTTGGATGGTGGGAGGAAGCCGGAGACCCTGGAGAAAACCCACGCATACACGGGGAGAACATGCAAACTCCACACAGAAAGGTCCTCTATTGATGTTGTGTTTTTCATGTCCCCCAGCTGGGACTTGAACCTTCGTGCTGTGAGGCTAACCACTGTGCCACTGTGCAGCCTGATTTAAATATTTTTAAAGCAAAAGAACAAGTAGTCACATGTTTTTTGACCTGCTTACAGTAAATCATGTTCCAAGTCTTGAACCCAGTTTGAGTCACCGCTCCCGGTTATGTCAGATGATGAAGAATCTGGTGATGATGATGAAAATAAGCTGTGGTTCCTCTTTTTAAGTCTCTTATTTATTTTTGGGTTGACTCTTAATTCTCTTTCTCTGTTGTGGTCCCTGTTTGCTTTGACTCCTGAGGAGAAGCTGGCAGCATCTGGCAGTGTTCATACTTTCCTTTGCACTTTTTGATTGCTTTGCAGAGCTGTTCTTCTTTTGAAGGGCCTGATTTCTTCACCACTACTCAGATACCTTCCTCACAGTTTGGAGCTCTTGGACATCTCATATATATATATATTTTTCATGCTTTATGCGACAAACTCCCTGTTTTCTTCACCATCATTTTTAGAAAATGTAATTTTTGAACTTTCACATTGATTAGCAGCTCACTGTGTTCAATTCAATTCAGTTTTATTTATACAGCCTCAAACCACCCCATGCCAATTTTAAAAAACTTCCTGTTTTGGGGTCAGAAGCTGATCTCTTTCATAAACAGATTGCATCATTGTGTCAGAGGGCGGGGCTTGATTCTTTCAGTTTCACGTTCAGCCAGGAAAACACCTGGGATCTTTGTTTCTCCTCATATATGACTTCAACTGCCTTCCCTGGAGCTTTGTTGCGAGGCCGAGTCTCTGAGCGCTGGTGCAGGTACCAGAAGCATCTGGCCTGCAACAACTGTTCGGGTTCCTTCGACTAGTGCTGACGTCACCGGTAAGTTTAAGGCCAAATCCCATCTTTGCTCCCGTTGATGGTGTCAGTGTTTCTAATGTTCTGCAGGCAGGTCTCAACACGATTTCAGAACGTTTTACCCTCATCCTTTGCATTCCAGACTAAAGATCTGTAGCTCACCTTCAGCCCTTTTCTTGTTTATCTAAACAGAAACAGGTTCTTATTACAAATAGTTTTTTGGTGAATCCAGAAAAGGGAAACTAAAGTCCCTCCAGTGACACAGAATGTGGTTAAATCCAGTCGGGCAGGACTGGTCTGACCTCAATAGCTGCGGTTACATGGGCAAAATATCTTGATCGGATCAATGGTCGGGTTACAGCTCAACCGTGCACATGGGCACAGAAAACCTTTTTCCGATTAGAACAAACGTTCCCATGGGTCACACTTTGGGTTGGAATAAATCATTTGGCCATGCGCAGTACTGTTGAAAATAGCGGAAGGGAAATGTGTCCCGTTGTAAACAAACCTTTGCTGTCACATACATTTATGCAGCAGCTCTGTAATATACGAGATGATCTTCCAAACGTGTTTTTATTAATGTTATGAATATTATGAAGCTCCTGTTCGCTCATCGTTTTATATTTAATCCGTGTGGTCACTGCTTTTTTGTGGAAGAACGGAGCTGGAAGCCAGGGTTAGGAGAGGCTAACACGCGCTAACAACATTAGCCTTGATGGACACAAAATCCAGGACCATGCGGGGAAAAGCTGCAATCTGCAGCTTGGCTAAAAGTAAATGTTTGGGAATAACATCAGCCTTTATTTTGTCGGGGCACAACTGGAAACACAAATCCACGTGATTGTTTGAACAATTTCTAAGAACCGAGCGGCATTTCTGCTTTGAAAAGCTCACTCACCGACCCAAATGTGTGAGCTGACGGGCCGAGCTCTGCTTGGTTCTCGTGAGTCCTGCAGCCGCTAACCCAGAGCGGCGGGTCGGCTCGCAGTTCGAATTCTCACACATAACAAAACAACAAAACGCACACGTAACAAAGCACCCTCCCCTCAAACACGTATTAATAAATCCGGCTGCTCTGCTCAGAGAGGTCGGTCCACTGGCACCAGAGCCCGAATGCAGAGCTCGGGTGCCGGGTCCAGACCTCAGTGGGCACGAAGCGCTCCTCCCCAGCAGCCCCTTCGTGAGGGGTGAAAGGAAGGTGAAGAACCAGCGGGGCGAGAGCGGAGCGGCGTCCGCAGAGCAGCTGGTCGGTCCCGTATGAGCTCTAAAGCTTTCTCTCAGCGACGCTCTCTCTGCGTGACGTAAACCAGAGCAGTAGTGACACACGATCGGAATGAACCGTTTACATGTACCACGATCGGATAAACAATCGGTATAACCCACCTATCTCAATCGGAAAGAAATTTTGATCCGAACAAGTCTGATCGGGGCAAAGTATTCCGAACACATTTTCCTTCCGATCAGGTGTTCTTTCCTATTACTTTTGCCCATTTAAACGTGGCTCTTAGACCTTTTCTGGTTTGTTTGAACAGAAACAGGTTCTTATCACAAATAGTTTTTTTTTTCAATGGTGAATCCAGAAAAGGGAAACTAAAGTCCCTCCAGTGACACAGAATGTGGTTATTCCAGTTGGGCAGGACTGGTCTGACCTCAATGTCTCTGGATTTTACCTAATATCCCAAAAAAAGTATTTGTAATTTATTTAAACTTTTAGGGGTTTCTCAAACAAATTGATTCAAATGAACTTAGCAATTAGAAACATTTAAAGTTCTTCTGAGAGATTTTCCCTTTTTTCTGAGGAGGCATTCAGGCTGCCATATTTGGTCCTAGTTTGATCTTCTCCAGAGGTAAATTCCTTTGATCGTTTTTTCTTGGTTTGTTATATTGATCTACACTCTGGTGCAGCGCAAACAAACAAACAGCCTCTAGTTTACTTAGGAATGACAATCTTGAGTCAATTAAACTTTGAAATAATTTACGGTGGTGTGAACGCAGACAGACTTTCTGCTGACCATTTTTCTGGCTCATGGTCTGTTTCAGCTTTTGATTCTCTTGTGAGAGTGTAGCAGTGTGAAAAAGCAAACCAAAACACGAGCGTCAACCGGCACCTTCATTTTCAAGTTTACCAGTTGGTTAAATACATCAGAAAACACTCTTATCTCATCCATAGTGCCATACGCTTTCAACACTGGAAGAGGTGCCTTTGTGCTTGCCCTTCAAGTTATCTTATAGTTTTGCATACATTTATTTTATGTTTTTTTATTGTGTTTTATTTTTTTGAATCCTTTGATTTCATCCTGTTTATTCCAGTCTTTTATTAATGATTTCTTTGATTTTGTCATGTGTACTCCTGGCTCTGGATCTTTTATGGATGGTTGGACTATGAGTCCAGAATAAATTCTATCTATCTTATACATTATTTCAATATTCCTCACTGTTTCTTACTCGGTTTGTGGGAGCGCCTCAGTGTGAAGGCAAACGAATACAACAGCTTGGCTTGCAGAACAAACAAAATCGAGTGTTTGCTCAAATTTTTCATGTGAGATTTCTCTGAGTTCAGAGGATTTTACTATCTTTTTAACTCTGTGAGGGCTGATTGGATGGATCTAGTTTTAGATCTAGCCTCTAAAATCAAAACATTCTGAGAACTTGCAGGATATCTAGTCCTATCCTTGTTGGTTTCTAGAAAATGTTCTTAAAGAATCAACAAAACAAAAAGTTGCCAAATTTCCTCCTGAACAGAATTGCCCTCATTTGCTCAAACGCTTCTTCAATCTGAGTAACTTTAAATCACAGTTAATGATTTTTACTCCTGCTCATATTTTGATTCCTTTTCTGTCTCTTCTTTTGTAAATCTCCTCCTTTTGTTTTTTTCAGAAATGGCGCCTGCCAACTTCCGGCTGGTTGAAG